>OX457030.1:21800784-22419242 GCA_949752745.1 Protula sp. h YS-2021
GGAAAGGACGCGACGGACTAGCTTAGCGGTATCTATTCTTGCCTGCGAGCTGCTGTATTATGTTAGGACGGGAGCAGAGAGGACGTTACCTGGTTGGCGGCCTGCGTCCTCGTGTCCGGGCCCGTGTGCGTGAAGGTTTCGTAGCAGGGAAGCAGCTTGTAATAAACGCTCGCCTCGCTCTGGTACTCTGAAACAACATCCTCGAGGTACACACGTCAGTATAATTACCTACGCTTTCCAGGAGGCCTTACGTTTCTGTAAGACATATCTTGACGTAATGCATTCTTAAGGAGCACCTAATTGCGCTTGATTTGGGTAGCAGCAGCAGCTCTTCACGATTCCTCCTGCACTTCTTTGCACTAACGTTTTAACATAAGTGCACTTTGTAATGATATTTTCCGAGGACACATGCGGTGTGCGAAACAACTTTTCTGGAATTCAGATTTTAGCCCTTTAGAATGTGGCAGAGGCTGTTACATTACTGCATATCCTGGGTATGTCAGATCCTGGGTAACGCCAAGCACTACCCCGAGTCCCATGATTGCTGCTTATTGGATAAAATCGAACCGGTCAAATTTTCCAGCAATAAATGTATCCGTGCGAGACGACAATGGCTTTTCTTCATCGGAATTTCCCATTACTTCACCACGCTAACTAAACAGCACGCAAAATATAGGGAAGCTGCTAACGTGCCCCTGAATGATTTTAGGATTGTGGGCGTGTGGCAGTTCGGGGTGTGGCGTGTGCATGTACCTTTCAGAACTTTGGGATAGCGGGCGTGCGGTAGGGTGGACCGGGCGGCGTGTGCACGTACCTTTGAGGGACTTTGGGATAGCGGGCGTGCGGCAGGGTGGACCGGGCGGCGTGTGCACGTACCTTTGAGGGACTTTGGGATAGCGGGCGTGCGGCAGGGTGGACCGGGCGGCGTGTGCACGTACCTTTGAGGGACTTTGGGATAGCGGGCGTGCGGCAGGATGGACCGGGCGGCGTGTGCACGCACCTTTCAGGGCGTATGGTAGGGATTTGTGTGACGTGTGCACGTACCTTTGAGGGACTTTGGGATAGCGGGCGTGCGGCAGGGCGGACCGGGCGGCGTGTGCACGTCGCGCCCGCCGATCTCGGACGTGGCGCTGTGTAACGAGGCGGCGTCGCTGTCGCTGTCACTGGCGACGTTGAAGGGCAGCGCGCCGAAGCCGTCGCGCATCTCCTGCAGCGTGTCATGACATTCGTCCGCGGCGTTCCGATGCTCACGGCCCTCGGCGTACAGGAACGAACGGCTCCCAAAGTTGGCCCGTACTCGCGTGTTCTGTGACAGGGCCACAGAATAGGGAAATTACATATGTTAATTACAGAAATCTGGTGCTGCTCTTACGAACATTTTCACACTGAATACCGTAGAACTGCCTGCCCTCAACGGTGCCTCGCTCACAGATGTTATTGAATTTTGAAATTTACATGAATTCTACACTGCAGTGAACTTTTTGACATTGCAAACGACTCATTCAACTATTTCTACTGAACTACACAACAGATATGTTTAAAATCCTGAACTCTTTTTTTTAGCTTTATTAACGATTCTTGTAGGTCAAAAAAATGTTTTTGTTTGTTCCAGACCTTCTTTTGGAGATGGACGACGGGCCACATGGCACCGCTGACCTCTTCCATGGTGGGTGCCTGCCTGCGCCCATTGTGAGTGAAGTACACGCGTCCCTTCACGCTCTGTCCCGGAATGGATGGAGACTCGCCCACCTGACAAAAATAAAGCGTTTTTATTTTACAATCATCGCAAATCTGCATACATTAGGATGAATATTTGCAATTTTGATGTCCCAGTTTTAGTAAAAATTACGTTCTGAGTGTCTTAACATTAAGTCTATTAAACAGGGGTCTATTAAAGCCTTAGTTATCGACTGGGAAGTAAACTCATTGCTAACTACGCACAGTGACTTACCCGCTCCCAGCCTATTCCGATGACGTCACCGGCGCTGAGTGCGATATCAAGGCGCACGCTGCGCCACTGTAGCAGGCTAGCGCCGTTGTAGTGTACCGCGCGGCCATTACTGTAAAACAACACACATACCGCAAGTCAGTGAGCTCACCTCACGCGTCTCCGTACAACAGCTCCGCAGACAAGATCCCGCCCGGTCATAACGTCCTTATGAGTAATCACGGACAGAAGGTCCCTACGACGTATTAAGGTTAAACGCACTTCTCACAGTCCATATTTTATTCCTTTTTCAACAAAATAAATCAATAAGTAAAAAACCTCACCTTTTTTATGTGTATGTAAATCTTTGAATGGGGGGTGACACTTTGGTCGGGACATTTTATTTATCAGTGGTGTATTCCGGAATCGCCCACCAAAAAATATGTAGGGCATTCCTCCCTTCCCCTTATGTTCAACCGTAACCACATGGATCCACCAGTGCTCTTACTTGTGGAAGAGGCAGGAGCCGACGGGCTGCGTCCAGCCGCTGTCTTTGCGTTCCGCCGCCGGCATAAAGCCGCATGAGATGAAAGGCCCGCTCTCCTCCTGCGAGTCCCCCAGCGAGCTCACCTCTAGCTCCCAGTAAAACGACGGCGCCTGCAACAACCCACGCCGTACATACCCCATCACCATCAGGCCGGGGCGGGGGGGCGGGGGAGTGGAGGGAGAAAGGGCAGGGGCAAGGCCGCAGGCGTGAAGCCATATTTTTTGGACATGTCCTTTGATTAACTCAAGAAAAATCTAACTACTTCTAATAACTACTATTTTAACTACACGACGTGATTTTCATGGCCAAAGGGTGGGAGAAGATAACGGACAAGGTAGAACATTTGCTGCTAGGCGTGAACGACAGTGCCCCTGGCGGACGTACACCTGCATGACTGGGCACTGGCTGCAAAGCACGAAACATCATAGATTAAAGTTATTCAAAATCATTCAAGAAATAAGAACTACTTAACATCATTTAGAATAATGGATATTTTACAATGTGATAAGATATTGATTAGGAAATATATGATTCAATTCCATGAAAAAAAACCCTTTTTCTACAGATGTATTGATTTTAGCCAGAGACGCTGCAAAAAAGTTGGAAATTACATATACATGGTGTTAGAGCGGTTAATATTATGGCTTAATCAAGGGATATGACTAGGGTGAGAAAAAATTCTAGCTGAAAAAAATTTAACTAATTAAGAAAAAAAAACATTTTGAACGAAAAAATGAAAAAATAGTATCAAAATAAAAAAAAAAGGATGAAAAGTGAAAAAAAAGTATGTAAAAAGGATGCAAATTAAAAAAAAAAAATAAAAAAGTATCTAAGGATAAAAAAGAATAAAATCGGGCTTTTTCAAAAAAAAAAAAAAAGGAAAATCCTTTAAAAAAAAAAGGATGATGTGGCAACACTGGGATACTGCGAGGCTACAGGATGGTGCCCGTGGGAGGCGTTCACGTACCTGACTAGGCACCGGCTGCGAGGCGTACACGATGGTGCCCCGAGGCAAGCCGCTGCCGGCGCCAGGGTCGGCTAGGAATGTAATCCCCGTCATGCCGTGTGAGAACAGGCAGGCCCTGACGGGCGGGTAAGCGCGACGCGTGTCCCATACCACCTCCTTCAGCTGTACAGAAGACCACACAATTCATTGCAAAGCGGGAAAAGTTCAAGAATCCTTCCTCTATCACGAAGTCTTTTGAAAAGTTCTGACCTTTAAAATTTTATAATAATCTTTGAGACAACATAAATTTAATTTAATGCAAAAATTAAGCGAAATATTCTGTCAACATCTTCCCCCAAGTCAGTTAATGCACCCAAGAAAGAATACTGGCTGGGAAAGGGTGGCTTATACTTCCTCTCTCTTTTATGCTGTATTCCGTAGTCTTTCCTGATTAACTACACACAACATTCCTCAGCACCATCGACCTCGTTGCCCCCCCCCCCCCCCCACTTGACAAAAAAATGACTCGGAACATTGTTAAAACAAACACAAAAATAACATTCATTTCCTCTGGGTCACGTGATACGTACAGTCCTGGATGGCAACTTAGTAGGCGGCGGCGGTGGCTTGGCACAATCGCGGTAGAACATGCGCATGCGGTGGCAGAGTTCCGCCACGCTCTCGAGGCGCTCGCCGGCGCTGCAGTCCTTGGCCAGCTGCTTGAGGATGTCGATGGAGGCGCTTGAGTGCTGGATGAAGGCGCTCGTGAACGCCAGCTCCTTCAGGTTGAGCGCCAGAACCTGACACGCCCTGTGCAACATCAATGATGCTGTCAAATCAAACTCCAACTCGCCAGTAAAGTGTAAGTCCACCTCCTACCCCACCCCTCCCCGTAGCACCTGACACGCTCTGTGCAACATCAATGATGCTGTCAAATCAAACTCCGACTCGCCAGTAAAGTGTAAGTCCACCTCCTACCCCACCCCTCCTCACAGCACCTGACACGCTCTGTGCAACATCAGTGATACTGTCAAATCAAATTCAGACTCGCCAGTGAAGTGTAAGTCCACCTCCTACCCCACCCCTCTTCACAGTACCTGACACGCTCTGTGCAACATCAGTGATACTGTCAAATCAAATTCAGACTCGCCAGTAAAGTGTAAGTCCACCTCCTACCCCACCCCTCCTCACAGCACCTGACACGCTCTGTGCAACATCAGTGATATCAAATCAAATTCAGACTCTTCCCTGAGAGATGCAGCCCGCCTCCCACTCCCATGCACCCCCGCACCCCAACGGCCCACATTTTTACACATAATTTCAACCACGTGGTGCAAATTTGATAATACAGAAGAGACTCCCCTTGCCAAAAGCGAACTCCACCCCTATCGCACAGTTTCTTTAACTGCGTTCTTCGTTGGTTCTAGGTAATCCCCGCCCCCTATCCCCGTTAATAAGCCGCCAATTTCTGAGGATGGCAATGATGTATAATTGGAAATATATGCTTTATTCATATGATGACGAGTTAATTGCAATTAGACTGCAGTGCAGCAGCTGAGCATTATGACACGTTTCTGTAACTGGGTTTATAATCCAATTGTTAAAAAGTTCTCAAGATAATGCAGCTGAAACAAACTTCTTAGAAAATCAGAAATATGTTATCAATAAACCTTTAACGAAGATGCAAAAACATCATAATCTATTTTAGGCCCTTAAAAACACTAAAATTTTATGGGCGGGACGGGGGTTCTAGGACAATTCTTACTGATACCTATAGACCAAAAAAATCAAACGACCCTATTTCACTCGAGATAATTAGGTTAAATGTGGTGGAGGTTTTTTATGAGGCTCCAAACTTGGTATCACAGGAGTTGGTAATCATATTCTTTCACGTGACAGCATCGTGTTGGGTTTTACTTTTAGGCACGAAGGGAAGAGGAATTAGACGGCGAGTTCAGTCTGTGGGGGGGGGGGGGCGTCTGAATTCCTGCTCCGTGTGTTTCACATGCTGCTTTTCCAGACATCAATAATAACTTTAAAACGGGTTACCCAGAGCAACTTTAGCCGTCGGGATTATTACTTGTTAGAGCTTGAGCCGATTAATGGCCATGCTGCCCACTAAGCCGTTTTATTTTTTTCTGTTCTTTATAATCCTCCACATCCCACGCGGCATTGTGTGCTTTATGCTAACGCTCAAGGAGATTATCGAACTGTACGATCTCCTAGCGATCACCATAGCAACACAAAAGGGTGTGGTGGGCAATAAAAAGGGGGCACTAATCCAATAGAAATTAAATCGCAACTTATTTGAATACACTTCGGTGATTTGAACAAATCAATACACTGAACTAAAGGAGATCTGTAGCTTATATAAATTACACTGAAGTCTCAAAACACCGCAGTACGTAACAGGAGAACGTGGATCTTGTTGTGTTAGTTTATTTTCCTGACTGAAAAATCGCTGAACAGGCAAAGCTAAAGAATGGAAATACCGATGTACAGAACAAATGAGAGATTAGGCCCGCGTGAGTTTATACGCCGACACGTCATCAAAGAGATGTCGTACAAGCGCCTGGTTTGTTTGCTCGTCTGCCTGGCTGTCGTCTGTGCTGTTTTCCTCCACATCCATCAACGGAGAAAAGTGCAGGAGTTCTACCGACGCGCCAACCAGCCCCTGCACGGGGTCGATTATACAATCGGGCCCAAAATAGTGATTCGTGCAAGCAATACCGGCGGCCCAAATTAAGCGCTTCCTGTGACGTAATGAGGTCAAATAGTGAACTGTGATACTGGCGCCTGCTAAGTTCGGCTTGCAATGACTGTGTGCGAAGTCGTTCGTTTGTGTTGTGAATTGTGGGCAACACACACACTGACCGGAAATTTGCGAAGCCATCCGTTGACGTGAACACTGGATCAAAACTCGATGAGGTGAAGCCACGCCACGTGACCACCGATGTCACATGATCACTGAAACTATCATGTGACTTAATCGCGCAACACCCCTAACCACAAGCAGAAAACACAGAAGGAGGAGAGAAACCCACGGAATTATATAACTCCTGGATTGGGTAGCGTCTTTATAATCATTAAATCGATAACATGTGACAGACTTTCAGGACAATATCGATTTCTACTACTTCAGACGCTCCAAACGGACAGTAGAATTGCATGGAAAGAACTGCACGACATGAAACATTCTAATCAATATCATTGGGTTTGCTGAACAGAAATGTTTCTGATGTGTGTGACGATGCTGTCAGTATTCTTGAAGGACTTTTTTTGTCTTTTTTTTTTTTTTAGAAAACCCGAAGCAAGCGATCATGATTACTTCAGATAGCCACTTAAATTCTGATTGTTGACGCGTTAAGTGAATCATTTGCTTTGCGCATTTAAGCCGGAATTGCTATGTATTTTAATTCATGTTTGGTTGTCAAATAAAATTAGCTTGAATCAAATGGACCGACTCTTTTATGTTAAAACCAATGCCCATTTCTCCCTGGCAAACACCGCCCGTGTATATATTCTAACAATTCCCCTGCACTTTCAGTCGGCACTCCATTGTAACCTCCCTCCCTCTTTCGCCACATTGTCCTCTCCATTGAGTTTGTTCTTTACATTTTCTTCTTTTCTTTTATCTGTCCACTCAACTTAACCCCCCCCCCCCCCGCCACCCTCCGCTCCTGATCCCGACCTCCACTCCCTATCCCTTTCCCGTTCCGACCCTGGATCGTACCAGGGGCGTATCTCGACTCCGGCTCCCCACCACCGCCCAGACATTGGCTCGCACGTGAAGCGTATCTTGACTCCCTCCCTCCCCCCACCCTCCTTCTCCCCATCCCGACCCTGGTTCGTACCTGGAGACTATCTCGGCTCCCCACTCCTTCTCCCGTCCCGATTTTGGCTCGTACCTGGAGCGTATCTCGACTATCACCCCTTCTTGGCTAGCACCTGACGCGTATCTCGACTCCCCACCCCCATCTCCCGTCCTGATCTTGGCTCGTACCTGGAGCGTATCTCGGCGACTACGCGGCAGATTTGATTGGACAGCGCCAGCGCGTCGGCGCCATGCACGGGCAGCGGCTCGGCTAGCTGGCTGTAAGAGCCGCCCTGTGGCAGAAGCAGGCCCTGGATGGCGCTCACGATCGACTCGGTCATGGACAGCTCGTACAGAGACAGCGCCGACTGCAAGGGTTATACATGCAGCACCTCATGTAGTCACTACATGGCACTGCTGTGGTGGTCGGGGGTGGAGAGTTTTTTTTTCTTTCATGGTGGTATTTTAAATAATTTCAAACTTAACACCTCACTTACATCAAGCCTGTTTTTTTTTAGTTTATTTATAAAATAAGTTCCAATGCCAAACCTTACCCACTACATGTCAATGCAGCCTTCGTCCGCACGTGCCTGTGCGAAAACATTCTGGCTCATGGCCTAATGCGATTTTATTGCCATTGACTCAGACTTAAATAATTAAATGAGCATAAGAACACAGCGATCGTTTACCGACTCTCAACTGCCATTCACGCAGTTTTAATGAAAGGGAGAACAAAGAAAGGCAAGAATATTTACGCAGCTTTGTAATTTCTAAATTGAGAATCAATAACCATTTGATGCAGTGATTGGGCTTCGCACAGAAAAGACATGAAACACAGATATTAACGGGCACTGAAACATTCATCTCCCAGCTATGGTGGTGACGTTAGGTGGGCTTGGGATACTGCCGCCTCGAGCATGATACATCACGTCTGGCTGTGCTGTGCTGTAAGGCGGGCTAAGGACACTAACTGACGCCGGCTTGGAGACATTACCTGGCTGCGCCGGGTGATAAGGCGGGCTAGGGGCAATATCTGGCGCAGGTCTGGGATGCTACTTGGGCGGTGAGATGTGTTAAGGGCATTGACTGAGAACGGGCTTGGGACATTACCTGGCTGCGCTGTGCCGTGAGTCTGGCTAAGGGCACCTGCACGGTGTCGCTATAACGCGTGGGCGCGTGCTGGGCGCTCGTGGCGGGAAGCAGGCGCACGGTGGCCAGGCCGCTCTGCTCCGACACCGACACCACCTGCGCCGCGCAGTCCTCCACGCCCTCTCCTGTGATCTGTAAGTAATTGGAATAATGGCTGTAATCCCAACAGAAACCAGCAGCTTCTGCAGTTGAAACAAGAATTTTGGTTGTTCAAACTTGTTGGAAAACAGCCAAATTGACCAGACTTACCACAAAACAATACCTATATTTAGCGAACTTAAAGCATAATTAAATCAAAATTAAATTGAAGTGTTCGCACAGTGTTAAATAAAAATATTACCCGGAGTCAATATCATACTCAAGAAATTTACTTCAAAACCTGCAACAGTAGGAAAAAACATAAAATACGGTTGAAAAAAGTGAGAGCGCTTTCTACCTGAACTGTACATCCGGGTTTCACGAGTTCCTCGAAGCCACCGAGCGCCGCTAGAGCTGCCGACACCTGCTTGGCCATGACCATGAGCTGCTCCTTGTTACAGCGCGGCGAGCCGAGCTCGTCTACCGAATTGAGCAGCAGTGGGAGGCACGATAGCGCATGCGCCAGCACCTGAAACACGAGACACTGGTCACCATGGAAACTACCCGGTCACGTGGTAGTAACGCAGGCAGACAGGACAGCGCATGCGCCAGCACCTGAAACACGAGACACTGGTCACCATGGAAACTACGCGGTCACGTGGTAGTAACGCAGGCAGACAGGACAGCGCATGCGCCAGCACCTGAAACACGAGACACTGGTCACCATGGAAACTACAAACTACGCGGTCACGTGGTAGTAACGCAGGCAGACATGACAGCGCATTCGCCAGCACCTTAAACACGCGACAATCGTCACTATGGAAACCTCGTGGTCACGTGATTATAACAGAGGCAGGCAAGACAGCGCGTTCGCGAGCACCTGCAACACGAGACACTGGTCACAATGGAAACTACTCGGTCACGTGGTAGTAACGCAGGCAGACATGACAGCGCACTCGCCAGCACCTGAAACACGAGACAATCGTCACTATGGAAACCTCGCGGTCACGTGGTAATAACAGAGGCAGGCAACAGAGCGCAAGCGCCAACACCTGCAACAGCAGACAAACGTCACCAACGGGTTCCAGCCTCATTCGAGTCACCAGGGATGAAATTTGGCGGCAACATAACGGCTTTCTGATCATCAATTAACCATATGTGTGCGTGACATATTTTAATGGGCAGATCAATTGGTAGCCAATAAAAAACTTTTAAACCATCAGTGTCTTGACTTCCGATACAAAACAATTTCTACTTCAGCAAGTCACTCGCACTTCGTCTACTGGATACAGAACATGAATTAAAAATATAAAGGCGTTTCCGGAAAAAAAAGTAATTAACAAATTAATGAACGTAACCCTCAGTTTTGCACGCTCGTTCAGAAGTGGACTCGCACAAATAATCCAGTAGTCAATTTCTGTCAGGTAACAGTTCAGTAATTCCTCAATTCCTCACTTTGCCCTGAACAGCCTACGTAACAGCCTTTTTTTTATTATGATTGATTTTGACAGTCTAATGGTTAAATATAGCATTAAATAGTTACAGTCGGTGGAAATTGAGGCTAGGTGGGGAAAGGATGAGGGGGGGCCCACCTGCTTTCGGTTTAATGATATATATTTTTTATTAGCACTGCTTCGATAAATTCAAAATCGTCCCTTTTAGTTAGTTACGTTTTTTAATTAATTTATTTTAATCACTTACTACTTTTATTTTTTTTTAAATATATATATTTTTTTCATTTTATTTATTCCTTTTTTTTCATTTCAAATATTTTATTGTTTATTATTATATTATTCTTTATGTCTTTTTTTTGCGTGGAGGAGGGGGGGGGTAGTTATTTAAAAAATTGAGGCTTACAGAACATGTGAGCAGCTGAGGGAGCGCAAGTTATTCACTGAGTGGGGAGCTCACGGGCACTCAGTGGTGAGCTGAGGGAGCACAAATTATTCGGTGAGTGGGGAGTTCACGGGCACTCAGTGGTGAGCTGAGGGAGCACAAGTTGTTCCGTGAGTGGGGAGTTCACGGGCACTCAGTGGTGAGCTGAGGGAGCACAAGTTATTCCGTGAGTGGAGAGTTCACGGGCACTCAGTGGTGAGCCGAGGGAGCACAAGTTTTTTCGTTAGTGGGGAGTTCACGGGCCACTAGTTGTTCACCTTCTCCACGGCGTGATTCCAGGTCTGCGCCGCGAGCGTCTCTGGCGCTGTGAGCAGGCCATGCAGGAGTGCAATCACTTCGGATGCCATGCTGTTAGCCACGTGACCACTGATGAACGGACGCACTGGATCTGTCCTGTAAAGGTCAAAACTGGTTTCCAGATCCAAACTAAATTTTATATACTCTGCTAACAGTTTAACAAGTATAGTAGAGATCATCATTTAACCAAAATAGGTAGCGATTTGATTAATCACGAAGCTAATTAGGGGCACGCGTATTAAAAGTATTAAGTATGATATAGGTATTACAAGTATTAAAGCAACAAAACTGATCGCTTGGTGTAATTCTAACCAGTTATTCGTCAACAACTGCTGGCTAAGCGTCTTGAGCCCTGTAGTTGAACGGACTCGAAAACTCACATTGAACGATAAAAACGGCACATAAAATTTCGAAAAAAAAATTCAAACTAAGCTGTCGCAAAGGTATAAAAGAATGTTTTAGCACCGGGTGCACCAACCTGGCCAGCTCAATGTTTTTCTCCTTGCATATTACGTCAGCGTTAGTTTTCTTCTTGTCGCTGCGTCCGGCGTCTGCCTGCGTGGCATCAACGGGCGGTCCCGTGCTCACGACCAGGCCCATCTGCGCCCACTTGGCGGCCTTGCGGAGGGCGCTCACCGCCTCCTCGCACGTCACTTCCGCCCGCCCACTCTACAACCAAATACACACACACGCAAACGCGCGGGTTAAGCCACGGAAACCCCTAAGCACTCCCATACACACACATATACACGAGCTATAAGACCACAGCAAAGCGTTAGGCAAGTCGCTTCCCGCCGCCCCGCTCTACACACACATACACACGCGATATAAGGCCACAGGAAAGCCTTAGGCACGTCGCCTCCAGCCTGCCCGCTCTACACACACATACACACGCGATATAAGGCCACAGGAAAGCCTTAGGCACGTCGCTTCCCGCCTTCCCACTCTACACACACATACACACGCGATATAAGGCCACAGGAAAGCCTTAGGCACGTCGCCTCCAGCCTGCCCGCTCTACACACAAATACACACAGCCGTCAGGTTACTTGAAATACTATGCATGTGACTCCCCAACCCCCCTCCCCCCTCCCCACCCCGCCTGCTCCACACAAGTACACGCATGTATACGGCCGTCGGGTCACGCGAAACACTTATGCATGTGACTTCCCCCTTCTTCTCCCCCCAACCCCCACCTCCTCCCCCCCCCCCCCCCCCTTAGTGGCACCAGAAAGCTTCACAGGTTTCACAAGTCCAATGTCTATACAACGTCGATTTCTCAACATCGATAGACCGATGTTTTTCAGACGTCTAGTCGACGTTGTACCAAAGACACTGGTTAAACGATTGAGAAAGTGGCGTTTTGATTGCAAAAAAAGAAACATCTATGCAACGCTGTTTATCCAACGTCTTTCCAACGTTGTGACAAACACGGTAAGATGTTGATCTTTCGTTGTGACCAATCACAACCAAATTGCAAAGTCAACAGTGTGATTTGGAACGGTCGACGCCGCAAACCTCAAACTGACGTCAGATCGACGTTGGAATTTTACTGAGTAATGCCATTTCGACATAAATGGGTCCATTTAGTGTTGCATAACAGCCTGAAATCATTCGTTTCGTCTCTGTGTGGAATCAATAGCATTACAATAAGACATTCTCATAACAACTGCTGCTTTTTTCTTATCCACGCTACCCGAATCAATGTATCGTGGCAGCAGCACAAGCTCGGTGGGGGTGGGGTTGGGGGTGGGGGTGGGGGTGGGGGTGTGGGGGTCGCCAGGCCTCAAGCATTGCTGTGTTAATTATACCGCTCAGGTCAAATCAATCCACGGAAGAGTGACGAGAACAAAATACTGGTGACAACAGCTCGTCGTTAACGTTTCGTGCCATAATAAGCTAACGCCGCTTAATCTCACCTCCCCTTGTAAAACGACTGGGAGTGGTATAGTCATGGCCTCTGCTACACCCTGGAGCTAACCCACCCCCTGCCCCACCCCACTAAAGGTCGTTAAATAGGATATTATAGGGTAAATAGCCACACCTTTCAACACGGACTTATACCTGTGTGCTTGCTATTGACCGGGTTAACCGGCACCGCGCACAAGATAAACACCATAGGACTTTCCGAATAGTTGACCAACTGGTGACCCCAAGTTGCATCAACTGGCTTTCAGTTCACCTTTGAGGGGGGGGGGGGGGGCAGGGGGGCATGATTCTTAACGCGACCAATGCTGTCTCTTCTGATGGATGACGTTATTAGCTATGATTCAATTAGGACGCATTCTCTAACCTCAGACTATAAAATCTCACTGGATTTTGGAGCTAATGGTGACCCATTCTCTTGTCCCGTTCCGAGTCTCCTGTCTGTCCCATCTGGTGGGCCAGGAATGTCCCATCTTATCAGCCGGTGTTGCGGGACAGATTGAGTCCAGGCTGAATTGAGTCGATTTACCATATATTCCTTTATAATGAGGCAACCAATTCGGAAAGGGGACGCACTCAATTGGGCCCGGGGAACATTCGCGTGAAAATGCGAAATGTTTTCTCAAGGGATGTTTACTTAAGAGTGGGGTTGTGAAAAAAGGGTAACTTAGACAACTTATCAAGACGTAGTTAATCGCTCATTCATCTCAGACCATTAAAGAGAAAATTAGCGTTGTTTGGTCTCGGAGTTCAGAAATTGGCCTCCCTGCGTTTGATTGCAATTAAATTGAATCACATGCGTATCAATAGAATCCTGTGGCATTTCCTACTCACGCTACTGATGCTGGATTATTAATGGTAATTGTAATTATAATTAAATATACTCAGTTATGAGCACTTCGAGTATTTTATCCAATAAGCAAGCACCTGATTACAATACCGTGTGACAATTAATTTATTTCGGGAATGAATTTAGTTGTTTTTGAGTAACTGGGGAAATAATACTCAGAGCCAGAAAAAAGCAATGGAATCGTCTGAGAATTCTGAATCAAATTCTCAAGTTAACTAGAAGAATGAGATAGTTAGTTCAAAAGTAGTTCAAAAGTAGCTGTTGCGGCTGGGTGGAACAGCGGTTAACATAAAGCACGGTTACTGTGGCATAGTCAGCTTGAGATTCTTCATTCTTGAAAAAAAAAACGTGAGAAAAAATTCCTGTTTTACTGCAATTAAATGTATTTGAATGTATGAGCTGTCAGATAAATAAAATGTGACGTTTACAGTTTTGTATACAAAGGATTAAGAGACTCATTCTGGCCAGGGACTCAATGCGAACTGCACCAGGTGCAGTCCGAAATGCGTGCACTCAATTCAGCCTGGCACTCAATCTGGCCCCCAACACCGGCACACACCCCTAGGACACCAGAAACCCCCAACCCCTTTTCTTTATTGCCTCGCGCTGAATGATCAGAAATCTATTATTTTCCTCTACCTTCCACTGCAAGTGAAAATAAGATAAAAAAATTTGAACTCGATTTTTAAGAAGTGGCATAGGAAAGCCATAGTTAAAGAAAAACAAAGAAAATACCATTCCTATGTAATGAAAATGTGTACCTACATGTCCCTAAAATTTCAGTTCTGTAGGACACGAAAATCTATGAAGCCTCAGTGTGAAGGCCCTAAGCATTGGCAGTAATACGATCATGTACCTCTCAATGCCACCGAAAATAACGTTATTTGGGAAACTCATGGACGACAGACAGTACTGCAAAGACGGGTCTTTGGAAGCCATATATGGGCATATGGAACTCGGCATTCTGCTCAGGGCATGCTTTGTCAAGCTCGCGTTAACGTCTCGACATAACACATCAACTTGTTTTGAGAGTACACACGAGGAACTCTATTTAAACACATTGGCACAATAATATTCCGAGTTTACATATGCGAAATCAAAAAAAAAGTTATGCTGACTACGTTTATAAGTCAAAGGTGTTTAGCCAAGCTAATCTTCGAGAGTATCACATCAGATAAGATCGCGTTAATGAGAATATATGCAGGTCTCAGCTCTGAGCTCTAATGAAAGGGGGCGGCTCTGTATTCGTACAAATTGGATAGAAATTATTGCAAAGTGAAGTGGTAAAAATCACCGGTGTTTACAACACTGCAGGGCTTTACAGGGTCACGCACAAAGTCCCCATCCTCCACCCCACAAAAAAAGGTGTTTAGTTCACACTGAATAGCACAACATTGCAACAAGGGATAATGTAACACTGAAAAAAGAACACATGGTTAGCTGAATCACTGAATATTCAAGTACGATTGAAATAGAATGATTACCAAAGGTAAGGAAAATGACTATGTGTCTTCTCAAAAATACAACAAAGTAACCAGGAAGGGTCCACAATATTTGGTCCTAATCCAAAACTTTACGGAAAAAAAGCAGTCGACTGTGACGGGAAAATATTGCGTAAGCGGGGAAAAAAAGCAGCCGTTTCGTTTCATACTTAGCCTATTTTTTCTGTCTGGAAATTCTTGGTTCTACCTTCCAATAACCAAGAAGAATGGTATAAAAAAAACCGCTAAATATTCCGGTGTATTTTAATAACTGGCTTGTTTTACGTGCTATTATGCACAGCGCTGCATTTTTTTAATATTTCACGAAATATTCGTTACGCAAAATACTGTATTTGGGGGTTGTCCATAAAGTACGAGCGCAAATATTTTAATGTTTTAGCCTCCCCCCCCAACCCACCGTACGCAAAATCACACTGTCCATAACACCAGCCCTGGACTCTACCTCCCCCCCCCCCCCACTAACCCCTCCCACTGGCTATAATCAGCCCTGAACTCTCCCCTCACCCCCGCCCCCACTCCGACTCCTTTCTTCAGAAAACGCAGACGTTACAAATGAAACCTCACTGTAAAATACATTACACCCGAAAATAAATGAAAAACATAAGGAATGAATATTATCTATAAATAGAATATTATTATTATTATTATTATTATTATTTTTATTTTTATTTTTATTATTATTATTTACTTATTTATTTTTACAGGTACCGATGACATGTCAATTAATACTGTGAATATGGCAAATATTTCACAACCACGAATGTGACTCTCCTGACTGATCTGTGACGTCACATCGACACACACGTTCTACAACTTTGAGAGCACATATTCTGGTTATACAGTCAACCCCTCTCATCGCAGGAGAACAGATATGCACATGCTGTCTGTCATGAAAATGTTTCAGCTGGCCTCCGATAAAAATACACATGATCATTACCATTGCATGATGCATATTGACAGAAGTAAGCACGAACGAAGAGCTGCCTAAGATAAAATGCAGAACACAGTAAGGAGCACTGGAGGTTAACGCTGTTGTGTTACTACTAACAGGGCCTTTCATGTACTTTGGTTGCAATTGGCGAACTCTGAACATGGTGCCCAAGAAGCTGTTGTTTCTCGCCAAGATTTTGACAGTCTTGACCTTGTTTCTGTTGGTACAGATGATGGTTAAGAGTCTCATATCACACGTACGGTTGGCCAAGCGTAACGCCGAAACTCGGTACTTCCCTATCGCTACATTATACAGAAATGACGTGCGGCCAATCATAGACCGCCAATGCCGTAATCACGTGACCATACACAACCACGTGCTTGTGGAGTTTGCGAATATTACCCTGGATCCGCATAAAGCCCAAGCCCGGGCGCGGGGCGGGGCCGTGCTCGTCGACACGGTGACGCAGAGCGAGTCGGACGAGATCTTTCACGTCACCCAGGGCTTCCTCTCCCTGCCCTGCCGCGATAACGACCTTGACCTCAATAGCCGCGTGCTGCAGGATCTCAACGATCACGTGGAACAATGGCGCGACTCTATTGTGATAAATAACAGGCAAGATGGCGGCAAGAATCGGACACTAAACAGCCAGCCGGGCCTAACCGTAATCATAGAGCGCAACGAGTACGCAAACGTTTACTGGACGCTCATGGACCTCTACGACGTGTACATAACCATGCGCTATCTCAACCACACCTTTCACGATACCCACATCATTCTGGCCGACGCCCGGCCCCAGGGCCACCTCGACGCGCTGTGGAACTCCTTCGCTACAGTGAAGCGACTGCAGGAGATACAAGAGCCGCTTCTGTTTCAACAACTTACATGGCGCTTCGATCGTATCAACTCGCCTTTCTTAACCGAGCATTTACACAACGTTCCGTTAATTGAGGAATTTCGGAAATTTGTGATGACGTCACAGGGAATATCAGTGACGCCACCACAAATGCCGCCACGTGCAGAGTGTTCAAAGTTACGCATCTTATTTGTCTGGCGTCATGACTACGTGGCACACCCGCGCAACCCGCTCGGCGCCATCTCGCGCAAGATAGCGAATGAGCGCGAGCTCCTCAACGCAACGCGCCGCGCCTTTCCGCAGCACCGCGTCGACGGCGCGCAGCTCGACACCTATGACGTCCGTGGACAGCTGACTGCCGTTGCCAACTGTGACGTCATGATCGGCATGCACGGCGCCGCCATGGCTTACAGCCCGCTCCTACCGCCAGGTGGCGCCATCATCGAGCTATTTCCTGACTACTATGGCTTTCCAAACTGGCATATGAAGAAACTCGCCAAGTGGAGTTACCATGGATACTTCAAATTTATCTTGCCGCGAGAAATGGACAACGTGGAGCAGCAGACGACAACTGTGCCTCCGGAGATTGCCCTAAAACTGATCCAGAAAGCGTCCGCTTTTGTGTGTGAGAAAAGAAGTAAACAAACTGGGGCCACACGCCTAAACCATTGAAACTAGTCACTGTGTTGTGTTCACTCTTCTCCAGTATCACATGTATTCCCCCCCCTCCTCCCGAGACTTTACGACGAGATTTTGTCGATTTCACCATGACGGAGTTGTGTTGTAAATCAAAGCAAAGATCTGAAAAAATGTCAGGGAAATTACAGCATTGAGGCGTTAACTGTAAGCAGTCTTAGCTGTAAAGCTACCAAAGCGATACAGCATACCTGTAGAATAACACGCCCAGCTTTATATGGGATTGACTTCTATTGATGATCTATTAATAGAAAACCAAGGCTTTTCCGTCCATTCGACGGGATTCCGTTGAGGTTCCTGTCACCAGCTCACTTTGCCGTGCCCTCTAGGCCACAGAGCGTGCTATGGCAGTGACTTTTTGAAAGAAGAATGTCCAGGGACATTGTGACCAGTAACGATAGGATTGTATTGTCAATTTCAAAAACCGGTCAGTAAAATTTTTCAAAGGCTGGCATTTGCTTAATCTCTAACTGGTCTCAAAAAGGTAGCTTTAAAGAAGCCCTAACGTGGGGCTTCTTCTAAAAAAAATGAAAGCCACTTGCAGAAGAACTTTTTTGATAAAATTGATCCCCAAAACTTTCAAACGGCGGCATGAGGCCCATTTTTTCAGGTGCACCAAAAAGTAATTTTTAAAGAAAACATCACACGAAGAGCATTATTCTAAAATTTCAAATAGATCCAACCAAACTGCAACAAAGCAAAATATTTAAAATGCCACCAATTATCCAATTTTTGGAGAATCGCCAAAAAAAATAATAAATAAATAAAAAAAAGAAGATTTTTCGAAAGATGACTATCTAGGGAAAGTTCGTACAAAATATGAAAGGAGTATGGTCTAAATTATGGAAAGGAAGCATTTTGAAAATGGTTCTTATTGGCCAATTTTTTTTTCGTACCGCCAAAAAAGTCATTTTTCAAGAGACAGTCGTCCAGAGAATATGCGTACAAAATTTGAAAGGAATCCAATCAAAATTGCAGCAGCAGCATTTTGAAAATTGGTCATCAAAATGTTTTTGGTATATAGCCAAAAACAGTTATTTTTCACCAAATGCCCTCCTGGTGAATATTTATGCAAAATTTGAAGACAATCGAATCAAACTTGTGACAAAATGTGGCATGTTGTGCATTTTCTCTATTATCTTCAAAAGAATTTGGAAGTAACCTCTTGGGAACCACGAGAAGAAAGCAGAATTGTTGAAATATAAATATGATAGGTCAAAATGTTGCAATCGTACTAAGCATCGGGCCAGTATAGTGATGTAATTCTTACGCTGTAATGCTGCTCGTGTAATGCTTGTAGTTTAATGCTTATGGTCAACGAGCATTCATGCTCTATGTTATGGTGTAAAGCTGATGTGCTGTTGTAGCGTCACCCTTTTGTACAATCCTATACCGCTAGCTATGCTGTGTATTTAAAGAATTTGTAAGTTTGCTAAATAAATAAATAAAAAGAGAAATATTTGACAAACAACTTGTCCTTTTGGCAGGAGCACAACGCACACATATAAACACATAACAGCAGTATAACGTACACATACAGACACAAAAGAGCAGCATAACGCACATGTACAAATATATAACTGTACCATAATGCTTGCATGCAAAGGTCTCTGAACGGTTTCTGGACGTTTCCGCCCAAAACCAGTTCGGCCCAACGGGTTCGGCCCAACGTGAAAGACGATTCGGCCCAGCTTTGGACGTTTCGGCCCATAGGTTTGGACGATTCGGCCCATTGTTTCCGATGACATAAATGTTAAAGCAAACTTAAAATCAAGGCTGTTCGTGCTTTTTTTTTGATTACAAAATGAAAAACAGCATTCGGCAGAACACTGAAACTGCAGTTTTACACACCATAATTCTGTTGATATGAACGACTTCAAATACAAACGGGAAAACTTCAGCAACGACTTTCACTGTATCAGAACTTGATACTGTCCATCGACAGACCTTTTAACTCTACAGTTTTACACACCACAATACTGTTTATATGCACAACGTTACATAACCAGAGGTAAACAGCAGTAACTTGTACTATGACAGTGATTAATGCTCAAATAATACTGTCCTTGTTCCGTCGACAGATTTAAAACAATCTGCTCATTGGGACCAAAAATACGGTTTTTGTTTTTAATTACATATAAATCGGAACACTTAATTACACAGACATGTAAGGTCTTCGTATACCGGAGAAATGTTAAAACAATTGAAATGAGTTCTGTCTTTCATAATATAATAAAAGGGTAACAAAATAAAGGACGGATTAATGATATCTGTGTGAATAACGAGCTGAGACTAAGTATTTGTTGTTGAAAGAGTCTTTTCATGTACATCGATAATAGCAGTACATTCTTCTTGATATATCTTTTCTACACGCACAAATTATGGTGTGTGAAAAAGTAATGTGCAATTCACATTGAACTTACTCACTGGAAGTCAAAAAAACTTTTATGAAGATCTCTCTAAAAAAAAAAAAAAACACTGGGCCGAATCATCCAATTTGGGCCGAACTGGTTTTGGGCCGAACCGGTCAGGTGAAAAAAATCCTGGGCCGAATCATCCAAATTGGGCCGAACTGGTTTTGGGCCGAACCGGTTTTGGGCCAAATCGACCAAATCCCCTCTGAACAACTGCAGCACAACGCACATTACAGCAGCATAACACACGCATACAAACACATTACAGCAGCACAACGCACACATATAAACACATAACAGCAGTATAACGCATACATACAAACACAAAAGAGCAGCATAACGCACATGCACAAATATATAACAGTAGCATAATGTCTGCATGCAAACACATAACTGCAGCACAACGCACATTACAGCAGCATAACACACGCATACAAACACATGACAGCATCATGAAGCACACATACAAACACATGACAGCAGCATGAAGCACACATACAAACACATGACAGCGTTACAATGCACACATACAAACACAAAACTTTTGCACAACGCACATGTACAAATACATAACAGCAGCATGACATACAAACACATAACCGCAGCATAATACACACATACAAACATATCACAGCAGCACAGTGCAACCAAATACGTAACAGGATCATAACGCACCCGTACAAATACGACCGAAGCACATGACAGAAGCATAACGAACACATACAACACACACAAGAGGAATATAACACATCCAAACATTCACCGGACAGGAGTGCGAGTACAATCGGTGGAAAATAATCCAGAATGACTGTACTAAAATTCTGTAAGGAAAGAATTCTTCGCGATTTTTTATTTTCACGAAACAAAATTAATGTCACACGATTCAATAAAATTAAATCACATGGCTAAGTTCCTGTAAATATGAGAGGCACTTACCCGTGTCATGTCTCGGTCCATGCGGAGGATCTTCTCCATATTGCCCGCGCCGCCGGAGAGTCGGAACGGTCGGTTCTCAGCACTACAAGCAAATATGGAGTAATATACATTCAATAACAAAACATGAGGAAAACTCGAATTTGCCCGTAATCCTTACAGCCCTGTGCGAATGACAGAGTTGTTGAAATGAAAACTGCATTCGATAAGTGAAAACTGTATTGGAATATTTTATTGAAAATTATGTGTGCACATTTTTTTCTAATTCGTTTAAAAGATATTCCAATGTAATCATGTCTTTAAAGTATCTGTACAAACACCCACAAATATCTTTCAAATTTTGATTTCCTTTGATTTTCGATTGTGGAAAAGGAAATGGACATTTGTAGAAACTGTTTGAAAAAGAGCGACATATTTCAAAGTGAGATAAACAAGGGCGGCGGCAGTATGTTCCTGTGGAGGCTCTGACATCGCGGAATCCGCGTATCACTTCTTATCCCGCGCGTTCCAACCTGTGACACATGGAATAATACTGCTTCTTCATCTGCCACCCCCACCAACCTCCCCCCTTTTAAGGCGACATCCCCCCAACCCCCCCCCCCCAACCAACTACCTCATCCTCCGGCATTTAGGATGCCATGACCCCTTCACCGTAACATTAACATTCATGTCATGCATTGCTGGACCCCGCCCCCTGCCCCTGTTACACCCGAAATGTTTGTTTAAACTGGCGCTAATGTCACAAACAACATTAGAAGTTGGGAAAAGCGCCCAGCAGCCCCCCCCCCTCCAATTCCTGCTGTGTGGTTAGCCCAGAAAGTTATGTCACAATCAACCTTCTAAACCCAACAGGCAGCGGTGACGTACCTGAGGAGCGGCTGGACGACCTCGTGAAACGACTGGTCGTCGCGCTTGTGGATGTAGACAGTGAGACGGCCATCTTGGACGTCCTTGTCCTCGCTCTTGTCCCTCTCCGCGGCGGTACCGGTGCTGCTGCCACTGCTGCTGCAGGGCATGGCCGCATCGTGGGATGGTCGCCTGCTGGCCACCGTGCTTTGTTCCCCTGTCACCCAATCAACCAACCAACCACACGCGCACTGCTAGCAGATGCACTCTTCCTCACATTCAGCTATTAGTTTACTGTTTATTGTTTATTGATATCTTTTTTCAGCTGAAATTTTACATCGTTATTAATCCTCATTCAGATAAAAAAATCTTTAGTCCAAAGTAATTTTGTATCTGCCTTTATAACGAGCGACCATCCCAGCCTATTTTCTATGATTCCACCTTTACAACACAAGCCAGTGAAAAAGAAAGGTGGCCCACCTCCTTGTCCATGGCCCAACTCAGTCTCCCCGCCCGTGACTTCACTCCGCCTCCCTGCCCCTGGCCCAATTCCACCTCCCTGCCAATGGCCCGATTCCACTCTTTGCCCATGGCCCCACTCCACCTCCCTGTCAACGGACCAACTCCACCTCCTGCCCATACCTGGCACAAGGAAGTCTCCCAGTTTGGCGAGCAGCAGGCTGGCGATCATAAGCGGCTTGCCATCTTGTTCCCTGAGATCACCGCCCAGACACTGCTGCATATGCGCACCCCACGCGGGTAGCTCGATGTGCTCGCAGTCGTCCGAGGACATGAGGGGCAGCGCCACGCGGCACAGCTGTAGGATGACGAGCACCAGCTTGGGCGACGGCCTGGAAAGCAACAACACACGCCAAGGTCACACCATGGTACGTCAAGGTCATACCATGGAATGTCACGGTCACACAATGCTTCGTCACGGTCAGGTCACGGTCAGGTCACGGTAACGCAATGGTACGTCAAGGTCACACCATGGAATGTCAAGGTCACACCATGGTCCGTGACGTCAGGCAACGTCCTGGCCATGCTAGGTCACGGTCACGCCACGGTCACAGCATGGTATGTCAAGGTCACACCATGGCATGTCACGGTCAGCCCACATCCACAACAGGTCACAGCACGGTCTGATCACGGGACGCCTCGGCCATACAGTGGTACGTCATGGCCATGCCACAGCGGACCACGGTCGCACCATGGTACGTAACAGTCTTACCATGGTACGCCACAGCTACACTTTTTTTCTTTTTCTTTTTTTTTTTTTTTTTTTGTGAAGCACATGTTGTGATGGCTATCTACTTTGCCTCCTTTTTAAAATGAACACAATTCAGAGCGAGCATCAGTGCAAGGCATTTCGTTTCGTTGAGCACGAGCCACTGCCAGTGCCGATGTTTGAGCGTGCACTGACCTCTGATCGAGCAGCAGGGACATGAGTTTGGACACACAGCCCGGCTGACTGAGAATGGCACGGCCCATCTTACTCTTCGACAGCTCGTTCAGCAAACTCAGCACCTGCCAAAACAACATCGACCTGTACTCCTAATTCTCTTTTTCTTCGTTATTTTAAAATATATATAGGTATATTTATTTATTTATTTACGTAATTTTCTATCAATGATTTTAACTGAATATGATCCAAGATAGTACATGCAATCTCAGCAAAACAAGCAGCCTTCATAGGTTTAATTTACAAGAGAAGAAATAGTCCGTCACATTCTGCTATTGTGCTTACTTCTCCCCTACTCCCAGCCATTCTTGTTCACTTCTCCCCTCCCCCACCCCCTCCCCCTCTCCCGAGCACTGACCTCCTGCAGCGCCTCATTCCCGGCAGCCTCGTTTCCGCTGCACTCCGTAGCCCGGGCCAGGTGATTGGTCAGCAGCGTGGACACCTGACAAGCCAGGCCTGAGTGCTCCAGGTCATCCAGCACGCCCCCTACCGGACAGACGCAGTTTTCAATTTATTTATGCATTTATTAATAACTTTTTAAAATATTTTAATAGAAATAATAGTTGATTTTCCGTAACGACTTCAAAACAACACTGTGTATGAATGGATATTCACTTACAGTTCATCCATGATTTAAGTTCGTTCAAAAGGCGGTCGATACTCGATGCCTTTATGTCATAGTGAACGCACTTCCGACTCTCTGGAAACACTAATCCACAGCGCAATCGATAACCCCAGGGCGTTGTACTTACATTGTGCAGAAGTGCGCTGTGCATGGCAGTCATCCGTGAAATAGGTGGGCAGAAATTTTACCCTCCGCCCCTCCCCTTCCCCCTCTACACAACCACTGACTATCTCATTAAGGTGCGGCTAGACGTAGACCCATCCCCTTCTCCGGGCTTTCGGAATTGTTCTTTTCAATCGGCTCTCCAAATTCAATAACCGCAGAGGTCGCTGTATCGGACGTACCGTCTTCGAGCTCCCAGGCGACACAGCGGTTGGACAGGACCTGGAAGCCAGCCCAGGCCATGAGCGAGACGCGCTGCTTGGCGTTCTGCGTGTCGGCCGTCGCCACCGTGCTGTCGTTCCTGTAGTTGGCCAGGCTGCACAGCTTGTCCAGTAAATGCACGAGACCCGAGCGCACCAGGCAACGCTCCTCCGCTCTGTTGCGTCACAATACACAATTATACGTCATAACAGGCACCATGCCCTAGCGCACCAGGAACGCTCCTCCGCTCTGTTACGTCACAATACATAATAATACGTCATAATACGCAACATACCCGAGCGCACCAGGTAACGCTTCTCTGTTCTGTGACGTCACAATACTCATTAATACGTCCTTAAAACTACAGACAATTCCCAACTCTACGACATCGCAGTACGAAACGACAGTAGGCACAACAGCACAACTTTTAACTAATTTACTTCAAGACTTAAACGGCTACTATTTTCCTTCAATATTTTTTTTTTGCGTGGAAATCCTTAGATCTGTGCTTACTCGGAAGGCTGATGCAGTCGTATTTAGTTGTCAGAAATCTTGGATGATCAATCCACATTACATCGCAAGAGGGGAGGGGGCGCAACAGTCAACAGCACATCAAAGGGTAAGGAAAAATGATGGGCTAGGGGGGGGTTGGAGTTCGGGCAGCTAGCTACCGGGGACGGGCGATGTGCAGGGTTGGGTGTAAGTGGAAGAGGGTGCGGGGGAGTGGGGGGGGGGGGGGGGGGTGGAGGGGGTATAAACAACTTAAGCGGCACTGACCTGGTGTATGGGATAATACACAGCAGCCCGATGCTATTGCAGCAGGCGATCGGGTATCTGGCGGCTAGCTGCACCACCGACGTCATCGTCTCAGCGAACGCCTCGCGCACATAAGTCGCCATTCCCCCGCACGTCAACTGCTCAACCCTGTTTTAGCAGTCAAACAATATAAATTTTTAACTAGAGCGGTGTGCATAGCCCACATATTCCCCACAGCCCCACCCCCCCCCCCCCCCCCCCCCATCAGTTAAACACGGCCATCAAAAGTCAATCAAGAGCTGAAATTTTCCAAGTCCAGATGGTCCATTTTCCTTGGACGAACCTGGCCCATTTACAATACCGATCTGTGTTTGTTCACATAAAAGCTACATACGAAGTTTCATTAAAATCCTTGCAGGAGTTTTTAAGTTATCGTGTTAACAAGCTCTTGAGGACAGACCGACACGCGGTCGATCGCATATATTCCCCCTGTGGGGAATAAATCAACTAAGCACGTGAAAACGCAAGTAATTCACTGCAGTTTTGTTTTGTTTTTTTTTTTATTTGTTTTTTTTTTTTTTTTTTTTTTTTGGGTGGGGAAGGGGCGGGAGGGTGTTGATAAGTTTCTACTTTGGTCCGTGCTGCAGAACGGAAGTGACAGCGGCGACGAGGTGTGTGGCTCCACCCACCCGCGCGGCGGCGCTCAGAAGCTCTTTCATGTGAACGAGAGCCTGGCGTCTCGTGTGGCCCCGCCGCGAGCGCGTCATGGCCGCAGCCAGAAAGCTCTCACACGAGACCTGCCAAATTAAAAAAAAATCATCAACACTACTGTGCTGTTCACAATTATTATTATTCACGATTAAATTCAAAATATGGGTTTATTAAAAACTTTTGAATAATATGTATTCAGCACTGAGGGTACCCTGTTTTCTGATCTTTTATTTTCTGTCATTTTTTTTTCTATACTGAAGCAGAACGTGGCTGTTATTGCCTCCTGCTGACTGTACTCACGGCTTTCTCCGGAGAGCTCCCGATGAAGGAGAAGAGTTGATCGACGAGTAGGATGTGCGGCGGCTTGTCCGTCAGGTCGTCCTCCACCAGCTCCTGCAGCAGGCTCACTGCGCCCTTGCGCTGCCGCCGCCTGTGAACCACATACCACACGTCTCAAACGCCTCTCGCCTGCTTAACTATACTGATGTCTTTCTGTTTCTAATTGATTGATTCATACATTTATTTATTTATTTATTTATTTTATTTTATATTTTATTTGTATGTTAGTCGTTTAATTTTTACTAATATTTAAAACCTTTAAACCATTACAACTGCTCCTTCATGTAATTTACTTTTTTAATTTTGAAGTTTTTATTTTTTGCTTTTCGAGGTATTATTTTTAACAGCGATTTTGGTACGGTTGGATTTCTAATAATATAACAAACTTATAGCAAACATGCGGATTGATCGAATAGCTGAATGTAAATCTCTTCGTAGTGTAAGATTTATCAGTGAATACAACAGAATATAGCACGAGTCCGTTATGATTAGGGTCCAATATCGTAAGAGCGCTTTATGATCACAGTGCACCAGTGCAAAGGCTCGCTACGATGGCAATGGAATACGATAAGAGCGCATTATGGTGATAATGAAATATTGTAAGAGCTCTTTATGGAACCAAGATAATAAAATATTTTGTTATTGTGGGAGTGAAGTAATTTCACGAGTTTTTCAATGACTGTGCCTGCTTCATCCCTGGGGTTCCCAGGTGTGACTTCAAAATACGTTCCTCCTATCCCAGTGTTTGCCAGAGTAGAGCAGCGTTATAACGACATGCGGCGCATTACAATGCAAATATTTGCATTCAAAACAAAATCTTTTCCCTGTTCAAAATTATCGGTTATAGCGACATTGTTTACGTCTAACCTCTATCGTTATATTGTAAAAATATCGCTTGCAATTTCAAGCACCACTCTTTCTCCCTCTTGTTTACTGATTAATTTTTTAATTTATATAAAATTTATTTATACATTTATTATTTTTAATATGGTCACTTGATTTTAATGTTTAATGTTTTATTGTATTCTTATGTTTCACACGTGCGCATTGCTTGGCGCCACGTGCCACTCACTTCTGGAGGCGCACGATCTCCAGCACGGAGTCGTCGAGTGTGCCGTGGTCGTGTAGCGGCAGCGACATACTGCGTCCGTACCCCACGCCTTTCAGCACGTCCGTGTCCGAACGAGCCATCGACGACACTGAAACGCAAATAGCTATGCCGTAAATACATCAGCCTGCTGAGACAAATTTAAAGAATTTCTTACTCGCAGTTCGTTCGTTTTTTTTTTCTGTTTGTTTTTATTATTTTTTTTTTTTTTTATATTTAGTCTTTTTTTATTCTAAAACTTCTAATAAACCAATTTTTATTTATTTAGTTAATTATTATTATTATTTTTTTTTTTTTTTTTGTTTTGCATTTCTTATTTTAACTTTTTTTTGTTTTATTTTATGTGATGTACATTACATACGTGAGGCATGCTGAAAATAACTCCTCTTCTGCCTCTACTCTGAATTATCTAGCCAAAATTGAGTTCGAAACTTAGCATAATTTTCGACTGCAAAGGCTCTACGATCTAAGTCTTGTATGCACAACTCCTCTTCTACCTCCACTCCCCCGCCCACCAACTCCTCTTCTGCCTCTACTCTACCTTGCTTTTGCATCCCATGCAGCGTAGAACGGCTGCGCGTGACGGCCACTTGGCCCACTTCCGGCATTATGGTCACGTGCAGCAGGAGGCTGAGCCTCTCCAGCAGACCGTGCGTAACGGCGCGTGTCCGCGGCAGCGTCCTCGCGTCAGGGGCCGCCACGGCCGGGGTCCCTCCCGCCTCCTCTTCCACCTCGGCATCCAGCTTCTCTCTGGATACCAATAAACCGTGAACTGATTACGTCTGTGTTAAATCCCATTTAAATGACTCAAACAGGCGCATATCGGTCACGTGCCTAGTTGCTGCTTTGCCCTGCTTTGACTAATCCGAAGAGGCGCCGAAGTTGGTGCCTTCCAACACAAACCAAATCGTATCTTACTTCGCCTGTCACCAAAGAGCATGCGCAGCCAAAGACAACCCCATCGAGTACAGATACCCCATATAAAAAGAAGCGCCTTTTGGACCATATCCGAAACATTTAGCTTACCTCAAGTTCGACACTGCGCTGTCTAGGTCAGCAAGGTCAATAGGGACGTCCTTCAGGAAACACAGTATGACTAAGTCATTACACTTGTCCTACGCAAAAAGAAATAAAGAAATAAAAACAAAGTTTTTTTTATTTTACAGAAAAAAAACTTTCCGCACCACACAGTTTTACTTCATAACAATTTAACATTTATAAACAACTGATGCTTGTTTACCATTACATAAGAGTACAATAAAGCATTAAACCAGGTTTACGCGATTAAAGATGCATCTTCACCTGTTCTTAATAATTTGTTTTATTTCATTTATTTTTATTTCATTTAATTACTTCTTAGTTATTTAGTTATCTATTTTTATTTATTTTTTTTTTAACTAATTGTTATTGATTGCTGCTTTTTTTTTTTTGCTTATTTTATTTTCCACTTATTTTTTGCTGGAGAGATCGGTGCTTGGCAGGACGCTAACCTCCTGCAGGTGGTAATCGATAAAGAAGACTTCGTTGTTGGTGAGAGCACCTTGGCGGATCTCTTCCACCTCGTGCTTCCACTTCTGCTCCAGCTCAGCCAAGTTCTAAAAATAACACAACGCCATGACATCAGTAAAGCAGGGAGGCTGATTGACTGCGTCGGAGGGAACGGGTGGGGGGGGGGGGGGCGGAGACATAGATTACAACGAGCAACGCATGTGCCCATTCAGAATCCTCTTTTTATTTATATATTTATTTTTATCTCATTTTTATTATTATTTATTTATATTATTATATTTATTATTATTTTTTCTCTAGAAGTGGGGTGGGGGGTGGGGGAGGGGTTTGGCTTACTTGCAGCTGGCGTATAAGTGCGTGCAGCTTCCTGTATATCTCTGACGTGACGGCCTGCAGGAGGCGGTACTCCTCCGTGTTGTGCTGCTCGTGATTGGCCAGATTCCTAACCACGTCCATGAGTGA
Source organism: Protula sp. h YS-2021 (assembly GCA_949752745.1). Lineage (NCBI taxonomy): Eukaryota > Metazoa > Annelida > Polychaeta > Sabellida > Serpulidae > Protula > Protula sp. h YS-2021. The sequence continues at coordinate 21,829,728 of OX457030.1, forward strand.
CAGGTGCTTGATGGCCGCCGACAGAACGGTCTCCTCTAATACGTCTGCTTTAATCACATCTCTAGAAAAAATGTTTGACTCATGTTTTGGAAACAGGACTCAGTCTAAACCACCAAACTAATTAATCTTTTTCTTGATAATTTGACATTTCGTGTATATCCTTCTTGAACAATATTAAAGTGCGCCCGCCCCTAAAGAGAGCTATATCAAACATATTCTTTGAACAGTTTAAGAAATGTCCTTTGGAATTAAGCCAGAGGAGACAGCGAACCAAAAACGACTCCTGATACCACATTTGCAATGTTTCTTCTTTGCTGTGTACGGCCGTCGTGTACGAAAGCTGTGTACAGGCGATGTGTACGAAGGCTGTGTACAGGCGATGTGTTCGGAGGCTGTGTGCAGGCGATGTGTACGAAGGCTGTGTACAGGCGATCTGTACGAAGGCTGTGTACAGGCGATGTGTACGAAGGCCGTGTACAGGCGATGCGTTCGGCGGCTGTGTGCAGGTGATGTGTACGGGAGAAGTGTATGGATGCTTTATAGGGGCGTTGTTTACGGATGCTGTGTACGGGCGTTATGTACGAAGGCTATGTACAGGCGATGTGAACGGGCGTTGTGTACAGATGTTATGTACGGGTGATTTGTACCGATATTGTGTAGGGCGTAGCGTACGGATGCTGTGTATGGCGTTTTGCACGGACTGTGTATGGCCGATGTGTACGGATGCTGTGTATGGACGTTTTGCACGGACTGTGTATGGCCGATGTGTACGGATGCTGTGTATGGACGTTTTGCACGGACTGTGTATGGGCGATGTGTACGGATGCTGTGTACGGACGTTTTGCACGGACACTGTGTATGGGCGATGTGTACGGATGCTGCGTACGGGCGACGTATATGGGAGCGGTGTACGGGCGCCGTGTACGGCAGCTGTGTACAGACCTCATGCTGGGGCGCATGTGTAGCGGGTGCTTGTCGCCCATGTCCCGCAGCTTCTTCACGATCTCACTGGGCATGCGTATGCGCGGCAGCACCTGCAAAACAACACGTGATGTCAACGTGACATACACATGGGCCGCTTACATGACGTGACATGGTGTTACAGCGAAAAAAAAATCTCAAATAATTTCGATTTTTTTTTTTATTTTATGGCACAAGAAAACATATCTGCAGTGGTGAATGCACAAGTATGGGGAGAGCAGCGACGGGGTATCGGCCTGCTTACACAACATTTATGTTCTTCGGCACATCGGCACATTCTCAAGTCTCCCCCCCCCTCCCCTCCCCCCCCCCCCCCCTGAAAAAAGAGCCAGCCATCGCAGACCAAACTCACTCCTTTCCTGCAACGGCGCAATGTAAGGAAATGTCAACGATTCTTAGTCTATACAATCTTTTTCATTGCGAATATCAAGTAATATAACCCCTTCCCTGAGTTTAACTCACCTTATGACCGGGGGCTGGCAGGGGCCAGGGTGTCCACCGGGCTCTCCTCCACGGGCCAGTCCAGGGCAGTCTCGAGCCGCGTGCCTTCGCTTGCCTCTGGCTGCCAAACACACCTGGCAAGAGGTAGCGCGTTGACAAGAAACGGCCAATGTCACACAGACTACCGCTGTACTATTCCCTACTACTTTAGACTATTACTTAAGTACTGACGCGATACATATTTATTTTAATTACAATTTAAGAACGCCCGAGATATTTCTTGCATTTCAAACACAGCTGTCCATCTGTTTTAATTGAACAAAGAATTGATATCACTAGAAAGATGACCTTTGCAGGAGCTTTGATTTGAGTAGGTGCTCGCAGCGCTCCTCATCCGCGCTCCTATCTGGGCCATGGTACAGAAGATGCAGCATCGTGCAGCCGAGCACGGAGAGTGCCAGGGCGAGGTCGGCGAGGAAGGGCAGGCCGGACGCCGCCTCCTCGCTCTTCTCCTGGGCCCGCACCGTCACCTGTCATACACACACACAGACACACATGAACCAGTCGTAAAATACGAGGTTGGTGAGAAAGACCAAATCGCACGCCGCTTCCTACTGGTAACGCACCTGCTGGCTTCAGGGAGCTGTCAAAACGTACCTTTGGAAGAAAAAAAAAAAAAAAAAAAAACAGAAAGAAAAAAAAGAGAAAGAAAGAAAGAAAAAAAGCCGACATTTTTATCCAGCCTCCCCAACTCCGTCCCTAACCCCTCTTTACCGAAAGTTTGGAAGTCACCCATTTACTATAATTTTAGCGTACGCAAAGCCTCAGAAACCTAACCCCCCCCCCCAACCTGCAAGCAAGAGCTGCAGCGTCCCTATTATGTTACAGTTTCTGCTTCTGACCGAACAATACTCATTGAAACAAATTAAGCCAGTAAGGAATCTACGCGAAGACGGACAGTATCTACGCATTTCAAACTACCTGGAAGCCCCACATGGCTTTATCAGGCGTGTTGTGCTCTCGGCCACTGCGCATCTCAAACGACAGCGTCACTGAATCTCCTTCCACCTGTAAAATAGCAACAATTACCAATCCCGAGTTTTTCCTGAGGGGGCGGGGAGGGGAGATGGGGCTAGGCATTGTACTTCTAAGCGGTGACAAACTTGCAACCGCGAAATTCAGGAATTTTCGCGGCGTTTAAATTACACTGAGTCTTGCTGACATTTGAGTCAGATAACTTCTTTTTTTTTTTTAAATTCAACAGAAATCCTCACTGTGTTATGCACAAGCCAAAACAACTAACTGGAACAACGGAACGAAGCTTTCATTCGGAACTGCATTGCTAAATAAGTAAAACAATTTTAGAAGAGAATCGCGCTTATAGCAGAGAAATGTTCCCTTTTGTTTTTAGATAATTAAAAAAACTCGTTTCGGGCAAGGTTTTGCTCTTACTTTGACGAGGTCCTTAGGCCAGCCTGAGCCGAGAACACTCCTGCTGCCGAAGCCGAGCGTGTTCCCGCCGTATTCGGCTACTTTCTTGGCGCTTGTGCTGGAACCCGCGTACACAATCAACTGAAATACAGAAAGAAAACTGTGCTGGAACCCGCGTACACAATCAACTGAAATACAGAGTGAAAACTGTGCTAGGACTCGCGTACACAATCAGCTACACATTTTCATCGAATTTTAAACTACAATTTGTCTTTTTATAGCATATTTGTTAAAATTTATCCATTGTTTATTTCGAATTAATTTTCCCATTCTTCTAATTCTACTATCAACTCCAGATGGCGAATTCTAAAAAAATGCACACTTTCACACTAATAATTTTTTAATAATAGTGCAGTAAGTATGTCCTGTATCTATTTTTTCCGTCCATATTTTAGTACGTCACACCACGTGAATAAGGGAGAGTGGAGCTGACCTTGTCGTAGTCGTACTGCGAGGAGCAGCGCGGATCGAAACGCAGATAGAGGGAGCGCGCGCCCGCGATGTGGACCGTCTCCTTGTACTTGTAGTTGTCGCGCACCGGGTGGATTGACTCCAGACTCTTGCCCGTCGTCCACGGCGTCGGGATCTTGAGTCCGGCCAGAAAACCCTGTTCCTCCTTCTCCTGAACCTCAAAACTGAGTGCAGGAGAAAATCAAGTTTTAATTCATCATATGGAGAAAAAATCTCCCCTGGCAATTATTATTAAATTTTAGATCTATCTAATCGATAAATAAGTACTTCATTTTCCAATTATTATTTTCCTTTTTATTGTGTTTATTGTGTTGTGTGACGCACCTATCTATGTTAATTGTCTCGCCGATGAGCGTCTCTATGTCGACATCCGGGCTGAGATCCAGACTGCTCTCCCGGCTTCACGGCCTGCACCTGGCTCTTCATCAGCAGCGCCGCCTACAGCAGCAATACGGGCAATGTCACACTCTCCATGCCCCACAACACCCACCCCGTCACACCGTCCATGCCCCACAATAACCACCCCCCCCCCCCCCGTCACACCGTCCATGCACCACAGCACTCACCCCCGTCACACCGTCCATGTCCCACAATAACCCCCCCCCCCCCCTGTCACATCGTCCATGCACCTCAACACCCCCCTGTCACACCGTGCTATACCCCACAACACCCCTCACCCCCCCCGCCTGTGTCCATGCTCCACAACACCTACCCCCCCCCCCCCATTACACCGTCTATAACCAACAACATCTACCCTGTCAGCCACCTTATCACACCGTCCACAACACTCGCCCTGTCAATGCCCATGCCCAGACAACACCAGCCATGTCACACCATCCACACCCCAAACAACTTTTCCAAAAGGAAGTTATTCTTTTAAGTTCAAATTTAGGCAATTATACGGCAGATAATTTAAAATGCAAACGAACGGCGAGAGATCTTTCAACAGTATGCAAATTTAGTGATTAACCACTGTGTAACTAATCGACTTCTTCTGTACCAGATAGCGTCATCCCAAACCAGCCTTTATATTGCAGGACAATGACGAACTGGGCTAACTGAATCGGTGATTTCCCTGACTGGTGGCAATGAGCTGGGCTGGCTAAAAAAACCCGTGATTTCCCTAACTAGTGACAACGATAGGCTGGGCTGTCTGTACAATTCAGTGTTTTACCTGACTGGTGACAATGATAAGCTGGGCTAGCTGCGACATGACGCTATCCGCGACATGCAGACAGCGCAGGTTGTAGTGCGTCATGCACGTGACCAGCGTGGGCAGCAGGTGCCCAAGCACGGACGCCTTGGCGATGCGCTCCACGCCCGAGAGCCAGAACTCCGCCTCCCCCGCAGGCTTGGCGCTCAGCAGCACGCTACAAGTCTCCAGCACTTTCTCTACAAGCTGATGGTGATACCAAAGAACAGCCAGTTCATCCTATTACAAGCTGCTTTTAATAAACTTACGTGCACAAATTCTCGGGTATTCTTTTTTTAATAGAGGCACAGCAGGGCATTTCAGTATTTTTCAAACAACAAAATACTCCATTCCATCTGTGCTATGGTTTCGAAAATTATATAAATCACATCTCTCTCTCTCTCTCTCTCTCTCTCTCTCTCTCTCTCTCTCTCTCTCTTCTCTCTCTCTCCCTCTTCTCTCATTCTCATTCTCTCTCTCTCTCTCTCTCTCTCTCTCCTCTCTCTCTCTCTCTCTCTCTCTCTCTCTCTCTCTCTCTCTCTCTCTCTCTCTCTCTCTCTCCAGCCTTCGATCTCTTCTCCTCTTTCGGCATAAGCAACAGTATTTTTAACCGAAGATTTGCACAAATAACAAAATAACACAAGACACGCGTACCTGGTGGGAGGCGGTGAAGATTTTGCTAGCATACGCTAGCACCTGCCCCTGCAGGTCAGATAGGGCCTCGGCACTCGTGTTCTTGCCTCGTGAGCCCTCGGTACTCGCCGTGCTTTTCGCGCGCGACGCCTCCGCGCCCTCCTCGCGCTCGCCGTCCGCGTGGTACAGTACGGCCGCGCGCAGCAGGTGCGTCTGCAGCGCCATCAGGTACCGCAGGCACGGGGACGCCATCTGTAGGCAGCGTCTAAGCTACGTCATGTTCTACGTCATTTGTAAGTGCTCTACCACTTACAAACCTATTTCTTTTCACTTTGTATGACCCAACTGGTGATAATTATAGATTATCAATCTACCGTTTACCACCCTTCGGCCAGATTCGAACCCGAAACCATGGTTTTACCAGACAAACTACACTCCTTCTCTTCACCATTTCATTAATGTTTTACCATTGAATTATAGCTTATTTCTGCTCTTCGTACTCACATTTTGCCAGATAAATTTCAGACGTCTTTTTATTTATTTCTAACTCAATTTTGGCTTATTTCTGCTCTCTTCCCTTTCTAGGTAAATGTCAGAAAGTATTACTATTATCAATACTATGGGTAATATTATTATTTTTTCTATGTTTTTATTTATCTACTTAACATTTTGATATATATGCAGGGAAATATTTACAGGTATATTGCATAGAAGGTTTTCAAAATCGTCTCGGTCCACCGTCTGAGCTTGTTGCAGCATCTGATACGATTCTTTCAGGCACATCTTCACAATGTGCTGCAGTAATTCCCCACTCAGTCTGAAAAAAATATAAGTATTCTGTAAAACAATTACAGCCACAAAACTTCTTGTAGCTTTTTATATTATTATTATTATTATTATTATTATTATTATTATTATTATTATTATTATTATTATTATTATGTCTACAGATACCCACTAGCAGTTAGAATTAACAAATTTATAATTTTCAATACATCTTAAAATTTCAAACTAGATTTCCTTACTCTATTTTAACTGTTTGCATCACATATAATGTGTAACAAAACATTACATTTCTTACGGTATTCCTTTACTTTCATTTATTTTTGGTAGCCGTAAATAACACAGCGTACGGAGCAGCCAAGCCCCGACCCACCCACCTAAGATGCGTGACCTTGTGCGCGTCAATCACTTGGGACCTCAACTGCGTTCCGAAGTCGACGAGCATCATGTCCCGCAGTCTTCTGGACCCCACCCACTCATCGCCTGCAATAAAATAACCCCGTTGACTTGTTCCACGCCCTTAAAACCGTCACAGATTCCACTATCTAGCTTGGAAAAAAAAACTCGAGCATTGAGAAGTCTGGCGTGTTTTGAAGGTAAAAATGTAGAAAGATTATGCGCTGACGTAAAGACAGGCAAGGCTGTCGATGGACTAGTGGCCATTTGCCCAGCTTTAGTGTCTCATTAAGGCGCATCCAGCCCTGTGGCGACAATATCCCAGCAGTTGTAGAACAGTAATGCCCCAATGCGTGTGGTTACTTTACTAGAATTATCGCGAATGGTAAAGTCACAGCCTTGAACACCTTCTGCGCCGTCAAGGTACTAGAATTATAAAGACAATTTCAAACCAAAACATAAAAGAAGCGATCGTGTTAAACTTTGCTGCACCTATTTCCCCTAACAATGCTTTTGTAAAGTGTTGCGTTGGAGGGTAACTATTCATTTGTTCTTTAAACAACAAACCGTTGTTTCCGCTTTTTAAGTGTTACAAGCTGCGTGACACCGGCTCTCGGTGTGACTAGCTACCAAGCAACAAGTGCTCGTCGCCGACGCTCCCGAGTATACTGTTAGCACGCAACACACATTAAAGCCTTGAAAACGGAAAGGTCTTGTGTGTTGTAACTGGTTTCAAAAGTTTCTTGCCTGATCCACAGCTTGGCAGCTTTGCCTGCAATAGTTTTTAGTCTTCAAATAACTTAGTGAATGTAGCTGGATTGCTTCTGCTTTTTATAACACTTAACGGATTTACAATTGATTTACACTTGTTCACATTGTTTAAAAAATTCTCCAGTTCGATCTCAGCTTTTCATACAATTTCAGGGATTCGCTTGAGTGACATCCATTTTTACACCCGTGACAGCATTAACTTGGGTGATGCCACAATTTCAAAGATTAACTTCGATGATTTCAGATTTTCATACCATTTAAAGGACTCGACTGAATGACTGCAACTTGACCAGAAAGTTAAAAGAATCGCCTGGATAACTTTCGCTTTTCACACAAAAAAGTAAATCAGAGATTCACTTGGATGGTCTTTTATTTTTCACACTATTATAAGGTTTCGCTTGGAATTTTTTTACTGAGATTTAAGCATGGCCTCAGACACAACAACAAGCGCTGCTGGAGAAGAACTGGAGATGTACACAAGCCCACCGGAAGGGGAACGATTCTCTGCAGACACGCTAGCGCAGCAAATCATGCGGAACGCGCCACCGGAAGTCCACATTTGTTGCGTTGTATTCTTCGCTACTTTCGGTTATTTCGGAAACGCACTGGTCTTGTACATATATTGCAAGCAGAAAACGGATCACACCGGAAATGTCTACATCAAATGCTTGGCCGTCCTTGACCTCGTGGCCCTCACCTTGCTCTTGCCGCAGTACCCGCTGCTACCGGTGTACGTGCAAGACAACACCAGCTGGTTACTATACGAGTACTTTGCCAGCTTCAACGCCATCAATCTGTGCTACATCTGGCTGCTCATCACCATGGCAACTGATCGGTTACTCGCCGTCTATCGCCCGCTCCGCCACGCGGATACCAGGCCTAAGCTCATGCTGGCCATGTTGGTACTCTTCCTCTGTGACTGCTCCATCACCGCCATCTCGTGGGGTGAGTACATACGCTACGGAACACGAGTATTCGCTGAGCTAGCTAACCGCGTCATGATACTGGTGTACTTCACGATACTCTCCGTCTCCTACTCAGCGATGATACTGAAGCTGTACAGGCAGGGGCGTAAAATGAGGGCGTACATAAGCAAAGGGGTGAAGGCTCCGGGCGGAAGAAGCATCACAACCCAACACACGGGCGATGTGGAAACGGCCCCCGACCCACACCAAGCCATTCCCAGGTATGTAAGGCAAGGAGCAGTGGTGCAGCATAGTACGAATGCCCTCAAAGTTCATTTCCTTCTCTCTGACAGACATTTAGATAGTACTTTGGGAGAGGCAAGCAAGGAATTCTGATGGCATTTTCGAGGGAATTTCAATAAAAGTTCCTTGGAAATTCCCAAGGAAATGTCTTCCAGAAGCAAAGAAGGGAATGAACCTCCAGGTCTTTCGTATCACAGTGAAGTAAAAACGTCCGTAACTAAACACTTTTTTCCGAAACCACACACATTATCCACTTTGTAGAGAAAGTTATCAAGTAAAAGACCAAAATTAAGATAACGTGGCGTTTCAGTTTACAGTATATAACACTTAACTTACACACATCGCTTAATTTTAATTTTTTAGCTTGAATGGGCATTAAAAAGACTCATTTTATCTACGCTGTAATATTATTATTATGTTTTTTTTTCGAGACAATCTAAAAAAAAAATAAAAATTCCGAATGCCAGGGAAACCTGGAAGATTTTTTTTTCCAAACTGAAAACATCCCGCGAAGAAATTTTGAATATAAGGAGAATTACTCTTGTTTTCCAGTCCAAGTAATGTTTACGAACCACATGACAGCCGCTGCAGAGTAAACATTCACTGGCGCTGTTTTGAAATCTAACGCCAGAATCTTTCTCAATAAATAATGCTTGCTAATGTATCTAGCACCATTATTTTACAAGCCAAAATGCAACCACCACCCCTCCCCCCCGCCCCCCACGTCTCTCTGTCAGACCAGGAACTAAAATAATAAACATTTTCACTCCGACTATTTTTATTTGAAAAGATAAATAGGTTTCTAACTGCTGGTCTAACGGCGACCAGGATAATGGCGAGACACGTGATAGTTTTATTGTTACAGCATCTCGTTGTGCGTGCCACAGCCACTAGAGGGAGCCTCAGTCACAACATCCGGTCGCAGAGCCAGTGTCCCGGCTCAAAAGATCAACAGAAGCAACCACGCACTTCACGTCACGACAGTCAAGACCTGCCTCGCTGTTCTGCTCATATTCCTGATATCATTTCTTCCAATCTTGCTCGTTGAGAGGAGGGTTTTCAACAACTTCTTCTACTCCTACCTGTACTTCTTCAATCACACGAGTAATCCAGTGGCATATCTCCTCATAAATAAGACATTCCGGCAAGAGATCGATCAGATATTTAGTAAGTTATGTTAGTCAACACGAAAACACAGTAAAACCTCCATTACTGAACACCTCCCAATAGTGAACACATTCTATAACGGACGAGTTGTCTCGGTCCCAAACTGCCCCATTCACTTAATACTGGACATTTTAACTGAAACTGTAGTTGGCTAATACCTTTAGAGAGTAACCTCTGTTCTTGCTGGTTTTGCATGATCACAGTTTTTGAGATCTTGCACGGACAAAACCATGTGTTTCCAGTGGACAGACAGACAGACGGACACACTCATAAGTATATCCCTCTTTTACACTGGGGATAATTTTGTCAGTTTGACAACATACCAAGGCTAAGTTTTTTTTGGAAACCATTGGCAATTTTTTATAATCACTTCAATCACTAATAATCACTTCAATAACGGTCAATTTAACAGGTCACAAAGAGATACGTTTGCATTGTGAAGTTTACATTGACGGCTTTCTCACTATATGTATCTCATATAAATAAATGTAAAATAAAGATGTCGTAAGAGCGTAGTTAGCTTCAGAGAATACACCGAGAAATAATGTTTCATGTCCAGTTGATCCTTTTCTACCATGCACCAGCATCCACTGCTGTTTTCAACCAAAAATTTATAAGACGACGCACTGCCACCTGCGCTTGGAGCCCGTGATCGCTGAGCTTACCTTGTGCTGTAGGAAACTGTGACAGCTGAGCTTGCTGTGTCCTAGGAAGCTGTGACAGCTGAGCTAACATTGTGCCAGAAGCCTGTAACAGCGGACCTAGGAACCTGTGACAGTTGAGCTTACCTTGCGCTAGGAACCTGTAACAGCTGAGCTTACTTTGCGCCAGGAACCTGTGACAGCTGAGCTTACCTTGTGCTAGGAACCTGTGACAGCTGAGCTTACCTTGTGCTAGGAGCCTGTGAAGCAGCTGGTGTTGCTGCGGCGCGGTCGGGCAGGTGACGGGCAGCGCGCAGAGCAGTGTTTTACACACCATTTCCTGCATGGCGCCCTCGGTGCTGTGCTCGTCCCTCACCGCATCCACGCGCGCGTGAATATCCCACAGCAGCTTGCTGCAAAGCCACAGTACAAGTCAAATCACTCATGCATTTCACTGAATTTTGGATTCTGAAGAAATAAAACGCACATAGAAAATTCTCAACTCATTTTTAGTAACAGAGGGAAGAAATATTTTCGAATAACTACGTTTCAAACCGCTCAACTCGTTAAACAGTGCAGTGATGCGAAATCAAGACCACTGGGCACGAAATCATTTTTAATAACGCATTACAAACGCACCCGCTAACTACAACTAATCCAAACTCTTTCTTGACACTTAGACCCAAAAGAGCCTCAAAAGAAGCAGCTCCATTGGACGCATTACCTGATTTTTGTTATTTGATCTTTCTGTTCCGATTGTTCACTTGAAAATTGGCTCATTTTAAACAACAGCTGTAAAAGGACAACAATTCATGGAATAATAAAGCTATATAATACCTCGTCCCGTCACTCTTTCCAATTATAGCTTATATCAAAGGCGTAAATACATTATTTATAATAGCACATGTAAGAAAAAGACCAGTTTAGAACCTATTGCTTCGGAAATTTGAGTGTACTTTTCGTTCATTTTTAAATGTAGTGTGGTGGAAAATTCCGCTTCACAACAATGGAAAATTCCGCCACCTGTAAGGCTACGAGCGCCGTTATGGTGTAGGTGTGATTGCCCTCGCTGACGGCCTTCTCGAGGATGTCGCAGACGCGAGTTAGATATACGGCGTCCACGGTCGTTTGCTGTAGCATGAGGTTGCCCAGGGCCGTGTGCAGCAGGTCGTTATTGAGCTGGTGGATACACATCATGCCGACGTGCTGCAGCAGCGTGCAGATCACCACGTCCCTCTCCACCTGGTTATCTGCACAACATTTAACACACAACTCAACTGAACAAAATTTGGCATTGGTAATTACAATCAGCCATCCAAACCAGACGTTAAGCATACATTGTTTTCAAACAATGCGACTATCCGATATTGTTCAGCGAAAAATTATATTCAGACTCATTTAAACAATGATCGCCCCTTCCCTGCCCACAACAACAAAGGCTCTCTCTCTTAAGAAAATAAATTGCTTACTGTTTCTTCTTTTTTTTTCAAGTAAGACACTGTTCATTTTAACGACACATAAGTACACGGTATCTTAACACTGAGCGCACCTGACTTTTGTATGGGCTTCTGAGGCCAGGGCAGAGAAAGCTGACTGAGCACGTGGTGAGTGGCCTGGTGGGCGGGGTTATAAAACTCATCCACCCAATCAGAGCCGCACATCCAGATCATGTGATTGCTGACGTCATAGCAGACACCCATGCCTGCAGTATATCAGCAATCGCATGGTAATTATCATTATATACGGTCAACAACAAGCATAATCTAGAACAAGCAGCCACGGGAACTTAATTTACCCATAGCTAAAATGGCAAATGTAAGCTTACATTTCTAATTTTAAACTCAAACTCTCAAAATTGCGTTCAGAAGGTGAATTTTACTTCTTTTGACATTTAGATAGTTGCATGAAATTCCATATAATGTTTTTGAATAATTTTTTTTTCTCACGAAATCGACGCACCTTGCAGCGGGGCGCCCCTAGCTAGGGCACACGTGGGAGCGTCCACAATGTCCGTACGCGCCGTGAACTGGCCGTCAGCCACGCTGTAGCACAGGTTACTCGCTAGCGCTAAAATCCAAATCAAAACGACATCACACATATAGCTGATCTTGCCTCTGCTAACCTCAGCAAACAGAATATCATTATGTTCTTCAGTATCAAAGCAACATAGTACTCCATACAAGTTGTTTTTCACTCAGATAAACGAAACAAATTTTGTCAATGAAATATACTAGCGAAAAAGCTTGACATTTCAGGCAGAATAGGAAATTTTCGCGAATTGTGTTGTATAACATAAAAACTGTACAAATAATACGAAAGTTTCATCATCATGATACTTCCCTTATTGATTTTTTTTTTGTGGGGGGGGGGAGGGGGGAAGGGGGAGGTTATCTCGTTCTAAAATAATTAAAAATAACCCAGATAAACGTCCTCAGGGCGCAATTTCGTGCCCACCACGGAGAAATAAATGCCGCGATCTGCTGTGAAGCACTTAGACCCGAGCGCGGGCAGACCGTAATGAAGCACTTACACCTAAGCGCGTGAAGGCAGGAGGGGAAGCCCTTACACCCGAGCGCGGGTAGACCGGTAGTGAAGCACTTACACCTGAGCGCGGGCAGACCGGTAGTGAAGCACTTACACCTGAGCGCGGGTAGACCGGTAGTGAAGCACTTACACCTGAGCGCGGGCAGACCGGTAGTGAAGCACTTACACCTGAGCGCGGACAGACCGGTAGTGAAGCACTTACACCTGAGCGCGGGCAGACCAGAAGTAGCGCCGAACGAGAAGCGGGCCGAGCCGCCGCCGCCACCACCCGAGCTGCCGGGGATCGGCGTGAGGAGTACCAGGGTGGTGCCGTCACAGTAGATGGGTGTCTTGAGCAGGCTGCTCAAGCTCACGCCGCACGATGTATTGTCTACAACAGCACCCGATTTTTAATTATTTATTTTATATTTTTTGCTTTTTTTTTTACTTTTTTTTTTTTTTTTTGCTTTTGTTTATTTTGTTTGTATGTTTGTTTTTTTTTTTCTTTGGTTTTTTTCTTTGGTTTCTTTTTATGTGTTTTATGTGTCGCTTTTCTGTTTTGGCTTACATTTATTTTTGTTCTTTCTAGTGAGATACCTCCTAAGATTTCCTATTCTGGCGCGCAAAAAAAAAAAACAAAAAAATAAAAAAAATAAAAAAAATAAAATCAACACTTTTCTCCTGAATTTCAATCTGAAGTAAACATAGAGGCTCACTCTTATTTTATCAACTTCTACCAACTAAATCAATAAAAAAACTTACTGTCCTCCCTCCTGACGATGGTGGGATCGCCGCCCGTGAGTGCCACGAGCGTGGCGGCGCTGCTGGCGCACGAGGCGCGGTAGGGGCGCAGGCGTGAGAGCAGCGCGTCGCTCACGCTCTTGCCGCTAGCCTCGTCCCTTCGCTGCACGGCCGTACGCGGTCTCTCCACCGTCAGATGCCACGCGTCGCCGCTTTTCTGGAACAACACAATCATACGCGATAAACTTGAGCCGTGAGTGCCACGCGAACAACAGTGTACCGCAAACATGCAAAACTTCTTTCGCCGCTTTCCTACAGGTGACATTTCACCGGAATATTTACAGATATTGTTGTGATATTTGGAAATATCACCGAAACCTTCGGAAAACATTTTGGGACCTCACCAGAATATTTGTAGATACCAGAATACTTTAATCAAAACTAATCATAAATAAATCTGCCGTCTAATCTGGCCTCCTTTCTACACAATTAACCCTTTTCTATTTAGATATCTCAACCACTTTTTTATAACTAGTGTTGTTGGTGATATAAATAACTTACGATAAAATAAGACTTATCTTTATTATCATTATAAATTTATGTATTATTTTTATTATTAGCATTTCTGTTCCATCTCTTTACCACACACAAACAATAACTTATTTTAGCTAACAAATCACGGCGCACTCGTATAACACTCGATACGGCAGCTGACGGTACCTTGACGGTGAAGCACTCCATGGAGAGCACTTGTCCCTTGACGTTCTTCTCCGCCACAGTAGCGTTCACCCACAGCCAGTAGAAGAAGCGCCCGTCGCTGCACAGCGCCACGGTCGTGTACGCACTTGCCGGCACGTACGCCTCGGGCTTCGTGACCACTTGCTGAGGCTGGCCAAATGATATTATCCCATATTATTTTGCCATCAAGTACCAAAATTAGATACGAGAATATTGCGACCAGAGTTGCCATGCATCGTAACATTTCCAACATTTTTACTGAAGCCATTTTTCTTCCTTACGTACAGGTTACAGTTAACAGTTTTTTTTTTGTTTGTTTTTTTTTTTTTTTTTTTGTTTGTTTTTTTTTTAAGTTTTTTTTCGGTTGATTTACACATAGGGCCTATATATTTTTTTGTGCTTGTGTGTAAATATAAAAACAAACCTTTTTGTAAACTCTGCCCCTCCTAATGCCATGTTTTAGCCACCCCCTTCATTATTACAGCACAGATAGTGAACATTTACGACCTCCAGAAAGAAACTTACGGAGAGATTGTCCGTGTCTAGAATGAGCAAAAACTGCTGCGCATTGACGTCTCTGTCGTAGTTGGTAGGGCGGAAGAGCAGCACGCCTCCAGCGTACGCCACTTTGCCACATGTTAGCTCTTCATTCTTCCTGTACACATAACCCCTGCAACACCAACAGGCAGTTCAGAACGTCATTTAATTTAGCATTCGATTTAGCCTAGAGGCAATTTTACGTGAAATCTAACACGTTACTCATAACTGTTCCAATGAATTCCGAATGCACTTTAAAAAAAAATAGATGCTCGAGAAGCATGAATCCGCCGGGGTTTGGGCAAAATTTGAAAGTATTTTTTTAACAATTTACCATTTTGTCAATTTGTGTCGTATTTCAAAAATTCCTGGTCACTGCACTGCATAAGGGTTGGAACCACCCCTGGGTGAAATTTCAAACGAATCCATCCACTAATAAATGCTCTAGGCGCGTGAGACTGACTCCAGTATATGCTAACTCCAAAAACACACTTTGCAAATGTTTAAAAATTTACAATTTTGTCAATTTCTGTCACATTTTAAATATTCCTGGTCACTGCACTGCACAAGGGTTGGAACCATCCCTGGGTAAAATTTCAAACGCATCCATCCACTAATAAATGCTCTAGGCCCGTGAGACTGACTCCAGTATACGCTAACTCCAAAAGCACACCATGCAAATGTTTAAAAATTCACCATTTTGTCAATTTCTGTCACATTTCAAATATTCCTGGTCACTGCACTGCACAAGGGTTGGAACCATCCCTGGGTAAAATTTCAAACGAATCCATCCACTAATAAATGCTCGAGGTGCGTGAGACTGAAAGCGCACAGACAGACAGACGGACAGAGTGAAAACTATATCCGTCCCGAGGCGGATAATAACAACAATTTACAAAACACACAAGAATATAAATTCCTTGCAAAGACATGGTGGCCATTTTTACAAAGAATTAGTTCGGGTTTACAGACAGCGTACCTGAGCGTGCCGTTAAGTCCTGTGCCTATCTTCACCAGACCTTTGCCAGTAGCGCTGGTCATATACAAGAACGTTCCATCACATGCAATGCTTCTTCCTGATTCTTGCTTTTCTACAGGAAAAAAATCAGTTGAAACACTATTGTATAAAATACAAAATCACCAAGCGTAAAAGATTCAACAACCATCAAATTCAACAATTACTGGTCTAAAATTCGTCCATGCTCCAAACTAGGGAATGTCATCCTGTAACTATATTTAAAACGCCACATTTTTGACCACTCAAATCTCAATCACTGATCTCTAAGACGTACATTTTTTATTGTACATCATAGTGAAGCACGCTATCTGATATCAGTGTTCCCCAGACTACGTGCGGGAAAAATACTTTAGTATTACTAGAATATCACTGCAAGTTTTCAACTGCCTTTCCTGTTTTGTGCTTTATGAATGAAAATGCTTCAGCTCTCAGAAGGTCAATAGTGTATATGTTAAAATTACCTTCATTAGCTGACTGTTGATCTTTCTCGGGGATCGTGAATGTATCTTCTAGACCCCAGCAGAGGATATGCTTGCTTCCTGCAAAGTCGCCAAAGAAAAGAACAATCACCTCCCAGTGAGTTATTTTAATCCATATGCAGGCGTAACACCTCAGGCCAAACAGATTTAGGGTTCTTACCATATTCACAATATTTTAACAGGAAACAAGAACTACCATTCACATTAAATTTCAAAATTGCATTCAGGGCTGGAATGATTTAAATCAATTGATTTAAATCATGATTTAAATCAACGTAAACGATTATTGAACTTTTATACAGTTTTCTGTACAACTGAACTTGTGGACAGTTACCTGAACAACTGAATTTTATAGTTATCGGAGACACTGTCAAATGTAACATGTAATTAGAAATGTCTTACAAGAGCTCTGCAATAAATTGTTAAAAGCGTGGTATTTTTTTCGTGCTTTCATTTTTCGAGTTTGATTTAAATAAGAAAAATTGAAAATCCGGTTTAAATAAAAAAAATAAAAATCGGATCTTTTTCCAGCCTTGATTGCATTAACTACTATATATCGAACCAATGAAACGATATTTAAAATCCTTTAGCATACCAGCAAAGAATATTATAAAATCAGTTCAAGACTTATCAACCTCAACGACTTCTTTTGAATAAAATCCACACGTTACCAAGGAAAGAAGACGGTTGCCCCTTCCCGCCCTCAGTTCCACACAGTTTGGTTAATATGTCGGCAACCTGCAGCGGCCCAACATCATGCAAACTTTGCAATAAATGCACCACATGTATGAAGGTCTTCAAATTTCCTCTACAATAAAAAATAATGTTTTTACTTATAACAGAATCACAGTTCACACTGCCCCTGTTCTAGTAGTTAAATAATTACAGTTTCTAACACTTTTGAGATACTTTTTCAATTTCTCTCATTATTTAGCCCGGTTTCTTTTTCGTTTACAGTCCAAATGATATGTTTCTACGCATTCTAATACTCTAGTCGAAACGCTATATTTTAATCCCAACACCAATAGTTAGTCTGACTATGGCTTGCGCTACACCTGTTCGATTATTGCATACCTCGCCGCTGCCAGAGCAACTAATGCCGAGGCCGCACTTTGCCTTTTGGAGGTGCCGTCAGTTTTCCTTTCCCTTTTGTTTTCATCTTCCAGCCAATTACATAAAAGTGTTTCAATGCCTGTCAAGCAATCGCTTGGCTCTTTACTTAAACTTAATGGTGGACAATCCTTTAAACAATTTAGTAGCAGCTCTGCAGTTATTCCGCCCAAAGAAGTATCTATCCTGCTCTGAGATTCTATAAGAGGTAAAACAAGTAGTAAGCTGACTCTTGTAGAAAACGATGTTGCTTCTTGCTCTTTCCAAATTCCCTGTTTCTTTAATAGTGTGATAGTTTCTTCGTCACTTGTTCCTTCTTTTTCCGTCTCTTCATCAACAGCAACTTGCATTTGGGCACTCCAAAGACCTTTCACGGCGCTGAGTCTATATTCCAACAACCGAGTATATGCATTGTTCTGAGTTCCGCATACGGCTTTTAGATTTTCACTCAAATCAGCAGGATTTTTTGTGTCAAAGGAAACCATTTCCTGCCCTTCGTCTTCATTTCTTGCACTGACGTCCACTGGAAGTTCGACCAAATCAGAAACTCGAACAAGTCCATCATGCATAAACAACGTTTCCTCAGTCACTGATAACCACTGGGATGTGTCTTGTACACTCATAGCCATCATTTACCTTGCCTCTTAGGAATGCTGTAACAAGTACGGCTTCTATATTATTAAAAATGTCAGTAACTTTCACATTTTTCTTGTGTTTTTCTAGCAGAAATTATTTAAGCCAATGAAATGAAGCGACACAAAAGTAGTCAGAGAATCTGCAAAATAAATACTGAAATAATGACAAGTACTTGATTCAATTCAACTTGTCATCTTAACTTTACTTGGATATTTTTTCTTTGAAAACTTTCAAATATTTCACAACAATTTATCCATAGCATAGAACCATAAACGCTAAAACGCACTGAAAAGATAGACACTATGACAAGAGAGCAAACAGTTTGTTTATTTCGAAACACGCGTGATAACTTTCTTTAGCCTTTACTTACAAGTGAGCATTATTAAAAAACAAAGCCCGTTCAAATGATTTAATCAAATACTTAAATAATCATAAATTCAATACTTTTCTTCATACTTTATTCCCATATATTAGATTGGCAATATGCTAAGAGAGAGTGATTTTCTTAAAACTTTATTTTATGAAAATGCAAAATCATTACTGCTTGATGTTGTTTTTGTAAAAGAAATACAATTTCAAAAGAACGTGAAAAAGTTGTCATCCATTTGTAAGGTTTACATGAGATTGAATCTGTTAAAAGATGATTATTTTCTTGTCTCATTACAGAGTAAATTTAAAATTAAAATCCGTAATAGAAGAGCCATCAGTTTTTTCCTGATATACCGCATTTTATTATTAATCAACCTTAAATATGATGAACTTTGATGGCATATATATTTCTTTGGTGATTATAAACAATTAAACAAAATTGACCTCTATGTATGGTGCTGTATTATGCTGCCTTTCTTTTATCTGGGGCTGCTGTATCACACATTTATGTTTGATGCCTACAAGTTGGGTCTAGTGTTCGCAGCTAATGTACGAATAACTTCATCGGTAGTTTGTAAACAAAAAATGTCAACAAACGTCTTCATATACTTTTCTTTGCAGCTGCCGTTCCTAGATTGTGTGTTTCAAAATACATTTTAATTAATCGATAAAATCCTATTCTTTACCTGTTGAAATGTTTTGGTATATGGGCTGTTTTATTGTGCGTGGCTTTCAAAAGGGCGATAATACGTGGGCACAACTGGGAAATAAATATACTGTTGCATGAATTTTGCGTTTTCGTAAAAACAGCGTGTTTTCATATGAAAAACGCGTTTTTCATACCCCCATTATGAAAAGAGCGTTTTGTTTTGAAATCTATTCATCTCGTGAAAAGACCGTTCCAATCAAACCATGAAAAGTGCGTGTATTTGTTTATAAACATTGCATCAAAACCTCATTCTGTTTCAAATCCAAATGGTAGTATAAATTGAAATTCTGTTGCCAAGATTCGACAAAACCACGTTTTCATGACCGTGAAAAATGCGTTTCGGACCTTTTGGTGTACTGGTACATTTCAGAAACGCTGTTTTTATGTCTAGTCATGTTCTACATGTTGCTATTGACTAGGTGACTATGTTGGTACTACGCTGGATTTTAAAAATTCCTTCATTTTTACCGAAACGCTGTTTTCACGAACTATGAAAAATGCGTTTCGGACCTTTTGGTGTACTGGTACATTTCAGAAACGCTGTTTTTATGTCTAGTCATGTTCTACATGTTGCTATTGACTAGGTGACTATGTTGGTACTACGCTGGATTTTAAAAATTCCTTCATTTTTACCGAAACGCTGTTTTCACGAACTATGAAAAATGCGTTTCGGACCTTTTGGTGTACTGGTACATTTCAGAAACGCTGTTTTTATGTCTAGTCATGTTCTACATGTTGCTATTGACTAGGTGACTATGTTGGTACTACGCTGGATTTTAAAAATTCCTTCATTTTTACCGAAACGCTGTTTTCACGAACTATGAAAAATGCGTTTCGGACCTTTTGGTGTACTGGTACATTTCAGAAACGCTGTTTTTATGTCTAGTCATGTTCTACATGTTGCTATTGACTAGGTGACTATGTTGGTACTACGCTGGATTTTAAAAATTCCTTCATTTTTACCGAAACGCTGTTTTCACGAACTATGAAAAATGCGTTTCGGACCTTTTGGTGTACTGGTACATTTCAGAAACGCTGTTTTTATGTCTAGTCATGTTCTACATGTTGCTATTGACTAGGTGACTATGTTGGTACTACGCTGGATTTTAAAAATTCCTTCATTTTTACCGAAACGCTGTTTTCACGAACTATGAAAAATGCGTTTCGGACCTTTTGGTGTACTGGTACATTTCAGAAACGCTGTTTTTATGTCTAGTCATGTTCTACATGTTGCTATTGACTAGGTGACTATGTTGGTACTACGCTGGATTTTAAAAATTCCTTCATTTTTACCGAAACGCTGTTTTCACGAACTATGAAAAATGCGTTTCGGACCTTTTGGTGTACTGGTACATTTCAGAAACGCTGTTTTTATGTCTAGTCATGTTCTACATGTTGCTATTGACTAGGTGACTATGTTGGTACTACGCTGGATTTTAAAAATTCCTTCATTTTTACCGAAACGCTGTTTTCACGAACTATGAAAAATGCGTTTCGGACCTTTTGGTGTACTGGTACATTTCAGAAACGCTGTTTTTATGTCTAGTCATGTTCTACATGTTGCTATTGACTAGGTGACTATGTTGGTACTACGCTGGATTTTAAAAATTCCTTCATTTTTACCGAAACGCTGTTTTCACGAACTATGAAAAATGCGTTTCGGACCTTTTGGTGTACTGGTACATTTCAGAAACGCTGTTTTTATGTCTAGTCATGTTCTACATGTTGCTATTGACTAGGTGACTATGTTGGTACTACGCTGGATTTTAAAAATTCCTTCATTTTTACCGAAACGCTGTTTTCACGAACTATGAAAAATGCGTTTCGGACCTTTTGGT
Source organism: Protula sp. h YS-2021 (assembly GCA_949752745.1). Taxonomy (NCBI): domain Eukaryota; kingdom Metazoa; phylum Annelida; class Polychaeta; order Sabellida; family Serpulidae; genus Protula; species Protula sp. h YS-2021. The sequence continues at coordinate 21,850,601 of OX457030.1, forward strand.
GTACTGGTACATTTCAGAAACGCTGTTTTTATGTCTAGTCATGTTCTACATGTTGCTATTGACTAGGTGACTATGTTGGTACTACGCTGGATTTTAAAAATTCCTTCATTTTTACCGAAACGCTGTTTTCACGAACTATGAAAAATGCGTTTCGGACCTTTTGGTGTACTGGTACATTTCAGAAACGCTGTTTTTATGTCTAGTCATGTTCTACATGTTGCTATTGACTAGGTGACTATGTTGGTACTACGCTGGATTTTAAAAATTCCTTCATTTTTACCGAAACGCTGTTTTCACGAACTATGAAAAATGCGTTTCGGACCTTTTGGTGTACTGGTACATTTCAGAAACGCTGTTTTTATGTCTAGTCATGTTCTACATGTTGCTATTGACTAGGTGACTATGTTGGTACTACGCTGGATTTTAAAAATTCCTTCATTTTTACCGAAACGCTGTTTTCACGAACTATGAAAAATGCGTTTCGGACCTTTTGGTGTACTGGTACATTTCAGAAACGCTGTTTTTATGTCTAGTCATGTTCTACATGTTGCTATTGACTAGGTGACTATGTTGGTACTACGCTGGATTTTAAAAATTCCTTCATTTTTACCGAAATGCTGTTTTCACAACCTATTAAAAGTTCTGGAAAAACTGTTTGAAACTAGGTTGAACAAGTTTATTGAAAAGTATGAAATATTAACTGATAATCAATATGGATTTTGTACGGGCAGATCCACCTCTTTGGCATTGTTAAAACTTTTAGAGGAGTTAACATCTGGGACCGATAAAAATTAACTATGATAGGAGTACAGTAAAACCCCGGATATGGACACCCCTGTATTATGGACACCCCTGAATTATGGATAGCATTTTTCAGTCTGTTTTAAAACGCCATTGAGTTCTGTTATATCTAGACCCCTCTGTTGTGGACACCCCTCTATTCAGAATTAGGGACACTCTTTTTATCCCGTAAGTAAGGTTACACATTTTAAAACAACCTCTCTATTGTGGACAGCCAAATTGCTGTCCACATGTTGTACGTTATGTAAACAACCCCTATCATCTTGTTACTCGGTAGTGTTTGTTTTTTCGCTATTGTTATCTGTGGGTATTGAGTACATTATGTTGAACACAGTGCATGTAAAGACAATAGGGCTGATTACAAAAGATGTGTGCTTAAGAGAGAAGCTTTATACTACTAAACCCTACTGACATGTGCTCCGCCTTTAAAATGCGTGTAAAGGAACAAGTAATAAATTGTCTTTATATTCAGTTAAGATGTTATACAAGGTGTTAAGTCTGAATATCGGTGGTGTGAAAAGAAAACGGAACGAACTTTCGCTGTCTGATAAAATTGAAATAATCAAAACTACTGATGGAAAAGTGTGAGAAAAATAGCCAAAGATTTTAGTTGTAGCTGTCAGACAGAACAGGACCACGAAATTAGGGACACCCCGCCATTAGGGACAAAATTATTCAGTCACTTTTTGTCCCTAATACCGGGGTTTCACTGTATTTATAGATTTAAAAAAAACGTTTGATACTATAGATCATGGTTTATTGCTACAAAAGTTAGAATTTTATGGTATTAGAGGTATTGCAAAGAACTGGTTATATAGCTATCTCTCTTATAGACAACAGTATGTTCAAATTGAAGAATCTATTTCTAGTATGTTGCAAGTTCTGTGTGGGGTACCCCAAGGTTCCATTTTAGGACCAAAATTATTTATTATTTATGTTAATGATATCATAAATGTTTCAAAAGTCTTAAAATTAATACTATTCGCAGATGACACTAACATTTTTATACAGGTAATGACACTAAGTATATGTGTGAGGTTATAAGTGGTGAATTATTAAAATTAAATAGGTGATTCCATTTGAATAAGCTTTCTTTAAATGTTTCCAAAACCAAATTTATTGTATTTAGTCATTGTAAATCAAAAAACAACCTGATTATCTCCATAGGTAGGGAACAAATATCCCAGGTTCAGTCAACTAAATTTTTCGGAGTGATTATAGATGAAAAACTAAATTGGAAAGAACAAATGAGTAAAGTCAGGACAAAATTAGCTAAGTGTGTTGCAATTATGTATAAATTACGTTATGTGGTCAACGCTGATACTCTTCTTTTGATATCTTGTTCTCTATTTCTACCATATTTGTCATATTGTGCAGAGATCTGGGGAAACACTTACGCTACAAATACAAAATCTATTTACGGATTGCAGAAACGAGCCGTGAAAATTGCAAATGGTGTGGGACTGTATGAACATTCAAATACGGTATTTTATAATTCTTTGCTTCTAAAATTTTATGATATTGTAAATTTCAAAACTCTGATCATTATGTTCAAGACATATATATGTGCCCTACCAAATGCAGTCCAACGGTTGTTCAAGATTGTAAATAGTGAGCGGGCAACAAGGCAACAGGGAAACTTTATGGTGTTGTATTCAAGAACTAACCGTAAAAAACATTGTATAAGTATTAGAGGAGTTAATCTTTGGAATTCCTTACCCCAAGACCTTAAATATCTACCAAATTTAGCCTCCTTCAAGGCAAAATTGAAAATGCATTTTATTTCTAGCTATGCATAACTTAATATATAAACTACTCTACATTAATTACTTTGCCATGCTCAAAACTAAGTGTTGATAAATCAAATTGTAAATCTGTACATATGATTACTTATAGCTATCAAATTTCTCAAATTCGTGAACTGAATAAACCCACAAGAGTGTAATTGTACAGTATGCTAAAAATGCAAATCAACGATTTTTCTATATTTTTCAGCTCTTATGTGTTCTTTATTGTCTCATAGTCATTTTATTGTTTACTCTAAAATTACTGTCAATACTGAAGTGGTTGTATGGAACTTATTCTGAAAAAATTGTAAAGGGCAAGCGAGGAGTAAGCTGTTAGCTTTTGCTTGTTCCCTTTCCAAACTGTCAATATATTTTATGGTTACTTAAGCCATTGTTTTTTACTGTATTGTCTTTCATTGTACATTTGGAAATAAACGTTGAAAATGAAAAAAATTACTCCAAAAATTGCTGAAATATTTGTAAAAGGTGGAGGTTCAGGAAATTCAATTAAATCCAAAATGGCATTTAACCAAAGTTGGGTAATCGGGCAACCAAACAAAGAATGCAATATCATATCTCTTGCTCCTGAGTTGCTATAGCAACAGATTCTCTGATTCTCCATTTGTACAAGTTTACCCCACAATTTACTATGTTGTGTATAATTTTGAACTGTAATGCGAGTAGTTTTGGCTCGTTTACAGAAGTTCTGACACGTGGTAAACTGTTATAAAAGAGATCTTTTGGGATATTTTCATCAGTTGTCTATTTTTGAAGGGATGTAGGTGGCTTACATATTAAATTTATAAATTCCCAATAAAATGTTTACTTTTGGCTTTTGACAAATCTATTTGCCGACCACTTTTTAGACGGAGTGTGGTACTGTTAAAAGCTATGCTTTGTCGTTGCTCTAACGGAGCATTGCTTATTATTGGAAAACGCTTCCTCGCTGATTTAATTGAAGTTAAGACACCAAAATATCTCAAGAAATTTGTGCGTACTTCATATTTCATATTTCTAGCTTATCCCAGAACCATCTTCTTTGGAGAGAGTAATCTCTGCAGCGTATTTGAGCAAGTTTTTATAAAACATGGGTAGACATGGCAATGACTCTGTGTTGTAGTTGCATCTTAACAAGAATAATAAACCACCCATATTTTTAAAATACATATTGATTATGTCAGCCCATCCCTCATTGGATAAGATGCGCCATACCCAGGGAATTCTGAACGCTTTTGTATGGCAATTAACATCTATTGCTCTAAGTCCGCCTTTATGATAGTCGTTTATAAGCGTGGAATGTCTCACCTTTGGTGGCTTAGAGTTCCAGATGAATGGATCCAACAGTTTTTGAATGCTCTTTATGATGTCTTTATTTGAATCAACAATAGAAAGAGGGTGAATAAATTTAGATAAACCAAAAGTTTTTGCAATAAGAATTTTCCCACAAATACTAATTCCTCTTTGACTGTGCATATTTAAAACCTTTGAGAGAGAATGTGTCTTATTTTCATAGTTTAATCGTCTTTACTCTAATATGTTTCTGCCCACTTGAATTCCCAATAAATTGAATGAATCTTTCATTACTTTCATATTTAAAATACTTGCATTTTTGGATTTTCATGAGCCCAATTAGAAAATACAACATTTCTCTGTGTTTAGTTTCAACCCCGAGTGAATAAATGACGGGATGTGTTTTGCGATACGTTAAGCTAGGGATTTTGTAAGGATTTTATAATCTGGGTTTAATAGAGACACTGATCTCCAATTTTAAATTAGTTTATTGTCTTTTCCGGCTTTTTCTAACAGCGTGATTACCCCTCTCCGTTGTGAGAGTGAAAGTTCACCTTTGTCTCGCGCATAGACTAAGCATTCGACAAGCTTTGGTCCTATTTGCTGCCAAAATTCCAGATAAAACTCTACTGTAAGGCCGTCACATCCAGGAGATTTATTTAGCTTGAAAAGCCTTAAGACACTTTCACGAAACGCATTTTTCATGGGTGGTGAAAACAGCGTTTCGGTCAAAATGAAGGATTTCTTTAAATCAATAGCAGTAATATCATAGTCACTTAGTCAATAGCAACATGTAGAATATGACTAGGCATAAAAACAGCGTTTCTGAAATGTATTACTACACCAAAAGGTCCGAAACGCATTTTTCATAGGTGGTGAAAACAGCTTTTCGGTCAAAATGAAGGATTTCTTTGAATCCATAGCAGTAATATCATAGTCACTAAGTCAATAACAACATGTAGCATATGACTAGGCATAAAAACAGCGTTTCTGAAATGTACCAGTACACAAAAAGGTCCAAAACCAGCCACCACATTCCCGGAATTTTCGATTTTTATATTTAAAATAATACTTTCAAATATTATAATTTGTTGTTAAATGTTATTTATTTATTTTTTAAACAATGTTTACTTAGGGTGTTCCTAATAAACACATTTATAGTTAAAATGCACTTGCTGTTTCCACTCCCTTTTTACACTTTCAAAGGAATTAGGTGCAATTTCTCTTTGGTCAATTTTGAAACAGAATGATTCATTGGAATGGATTTGTAAACAAGCCACAGCCCTGCGTGAGAAATGCGTACTATGAAAAGAGCGTATTATTGTTTATAAACAAAGAAACGCATTTTTCACGACACGCAGAATTTACGGAACATATACCAGGCCCCGGATTCACGAACGTTCCTGAATGCTGTACTCGAGAATTAATCATGCCTTATCTTCTTACTTTCAGAAAGCCTCGAAAACGTACACCGGTTAACCTGGTTGCGATTGTTGCACCACCAAGACTGATTTTGTTTCAAACCAAGGTTTAATGGCACTTAAAACTGTTGGCCAGTCGACGCATCCTCAACTAAAGAAGCTCTTTCAGGATTTTGCAAAAGATCTCTTTGGATATGTACCGAAAGGTCGCAATAATACACCAAAAAACTCAACAGCTACTCGATACAGGGTTCGTCGGCAGTTTGATTTCAGAAAACCGGATAGATCGCCTATCATAATGCCTTTTTTAATTTTCCTAGCTTTGATGTTTATGATATCGTGGTTGATGCATTATTTTCTACAAGATGGTACAAAACAGTTGGAGAATGGAGGATTGGGAAACTCAGGCGATGCTCTAACCAAGCAAAACATATTGTTTGTGGTTGCTCATCCAGATGATGAGTCAATGTTTTTTGCCCCCTCTGTTGTAAGACTGGCTGACAGTGACAAAAGGGTGCATCTGCTTTCTCTGACAACGGGTTTGTAGATCATGGTCTTTGGGTGCTTGATCTCTTTATATTGTTTAAACATGCTCAGTGTAGGAAACTACTCTTTTAAAAATCAAAACATTCGGTTATCCTCAAGTTATTGGTACAATAATGATGATTTTAATATTTAAATATTCAAAATGTGTATCTTTTAGAAATCATGGATAACCAGGAAAAATATGTCTTTTAGGAAACTTCTACGGCAAAGGTGAAACAAGAAAAAATGAGTTGAAATCAAGTGCTCGAATCTTAGGGCTAAGCATCAGCAACGTTCACGTGGTAGATGATAGGTATGTTTTGATGGTCATATATATATTTATTTTTTTATGGTTTATTATAACTACAGTCCGAGATTAGTGCCACGTGGTCATTTGACTTGTTTAGAATTAAGACGATATGGCCTGGGTTTTAGATGCTGAGCTAGATGCTGAGCTAACGTGTACTCATCAGATGTGTAAAAATGTAGTTTAACTGAAAAGTTACTTGAAATGAATTGGGTTTAACATCTTTGCAGCGCGATTCAAGACTCGGATCAAAAGTGGGATGTCGGCAAAGTGTCTGCAGTTATACAGGGTTTTGTGGAAAGGCACGATATCCAGTTGGCAAGTACCTACTTCTTATCAGTGAATTCTAACAAAATGCAAAATAAAGGGAAAAAACTACTTGGCAAGTCATTTTGTATTTACTACGGCTCTGTGTTTGCTACTGGCCCTAGAACTTCCAAATTTTACACAGATGTAGTTCTTGGTCTAAAGCTGTGCACCTCGCTATTTGTTTTCGCCTTTGTTATCATTTTCATGATCATAACTTGAAGACCCCCAAAAAACTTTTTTTTTAATGCAACGCGTAAGGACTGCAGCAGCATTTGTATTTGCCTCTCGCATCTGCCAACAACTACAATGTTCATTACATAAATGATGTGTGCTTTATTTACATACGCCAAATACGACAGTGAAATGCTTGTGTTGGTTTGGTAAGAACCATGATGGGATGTAAAATCTTACCTGGTCGCTTTAAGTGCAAGGATTTTCATATAAGTTATCAGCTTGAGTTTCGCACTATTCTTGGTGAGGTTCAGGGGGAAAGGGGTGGGGGAAGGGATGCCATTTCAAGGAGTAAGTAGCAAGACCGTTTTTTTTTTCTAGAAAGGTTTCGAACTGACAAAAAGGCTTCTTAGAAACATTGTCTGATATATAAAGAAAAAAGCAAACCAAAATCAGGCTGAAGAGTTCTACTCGATTTTTTCTTCCTGTACCAGATTGTGACTTTTGATGAATATGGAGTCAGTGGACATATCAACCATAGATCTGTTTACTACGCAGTCAGGTGCGTTCATTATTTGATTTTATCGGATTAATCTTTTTTAAATCCGTAATAAAATTGAAATAAACGGCATTTGGCGTGTGTTCTGAAAAGGGAGCGGTTTCTTTCTTCATATCTTTGACGAGTCTGATCAAACATTGGTTGGGGAGGGGAGGGGGGAAGCAGTCATTTTTGATGTCTGGCTCTTAATTGATTTATCTCTACTTTGAACAAAAAAATGAAGTGAATTGTTTGATGCGTAGACGGGGCAACTTATGAAGAAAATAATGTACTGATTTTAAGTAATTATGTTTTCTTTCTTTCCCCAGAAAACTTATTTCTAAATCTTCATTCCAATCGGGTAAGTATTTAACATTATGTTACCGTTCGTTACCGTTCTGAAGTGTTTTGAGAAGCGTTTACTGTAAATGGAATTGGAAACATATAGGCACTATAAATTAACTAGAACAACGTATTTTTTTTTTGTAATTACACAAGGTCTAATTCAACCGAGAAAAAAATATACGCTTCTTTGTGTTGTTAAATGCAAACTGTTTTCTGTTTGCATACAGTACTGGCTTACAAACTAGAAAGTACCAATGTCATACGCAAGTACTCCTGGCTTCTCGACCTACCTTACAGCTGGTGGTCATGTGACCGCTGTCTCCTATTTATTAGTACCTGGGCGGAAGTTACGAAAGCGCAGGTAAATTCAGTGAGTGAGCGAATAGTCAGGGTCTTGTCTATCTTTTGATAGCAACATCCGCTGGGGCGGCGCCACAGTGGAGGAGTATAAAGTTTGTTCAATCAGATTTGGTGAATTTGTTGTCGCACTTTCTAATTGGATAACACTTGATGCCATCAGGGCAAAATGAACAAAAAAAGGCACTAATGAAAATCTGTCTTGATCATTGCCACAAAAAGAAACAAAATGCCAACCCTTATTAAGGCTAAGTTTTTACCATGGTGAAACAGTTATATTAAATAATTATAATATTACACAATGTACATGGAATGTGTTTACTAAAATGTGTGATCGACGCCTTAGTCATTGGCAGAGTTACACTTCAACTGCAGTATATTTTTTTCTTGCACCATGAAGCTGAGCAAACATCATAACGCGGTTCAGCATTGTTGTCTGCGTGTTTCAGGAGGCAATGCGTGCCCATGCCAGTCAGTACGTCTGGTTCCGGAAGCTCTACATCCGGGTCTCACGCTATATGATCATCAACACACTCAAACCAATCAATGCGATCGATGACCAGAACGCCAAACACTCCAAGACGTTGTGACGTCAATGTTTTTGTAAGCAATTCTCCGTCCGTAACGATCTGAGCATTGTGGTCCAACACCAATATTGTTGTTACGCTTTGTGTACCAGACTTCGTTTAACTAATTATAACATCATGACCGTAGCGAATGACATCGTCATCTCATTGTAACGCATCACTTTCAAGGTCATTATAGCGAATACCTACAGTTTATTACGACTTATGTGATTCACATTTAAGTACATGAAACACTGGAGTATTACTGTACAGCTTCTAGGACATAGTAATAGCAGTAATAGGACGTGTTGCTACCGCCATGTACTTCCATCATTGGAATTCGTTGTGCTAAAGGCGACTTCGTTACTGTTTGAAAATATCGAAACGGTGCATTGCAATGTGTTTTTACGATAAATATTACTGGTTTAAATTGTAGATAATGCTATGTATTTTAAAAAAGAGCGATAAAGGAGCTGGGTTGTTTGTCTTGTCGCAAGTAAAAAAAACTAAAACTGAGATAAGAAACTATTTATTGCTGGAATGCCATTTGTGACTAGCGTTATAGAAGCTACAACTACGAATGCAGTAAAAGTATCGCGGAATAGCAAGCATATGTTATAAGTGTATAAAAAATTATATTTTGTTCTTAATCAAAGTAAAACATGTTCACTTCTGTACACCTCTTAACATTACATTCGTGAAATATAACCTCAATAAATTCTTGAATAGTGTTCAAAAATCATTCAGCAACGTAAAAATTAACGACCCGCAATACAAAGCGTAAATGCTCTAAAACCCAATCCAACGACTGATTCAAGTTCTTTTCATTTCTTTTACTTTCAAAGCACCACCTTTCTGTTTTACTTTAACTGTAAAATGAAAACTAAACAATTCTGTAAATTAAATGCAAATGCAAGTCTTTTCCATTTTACCAGGACAGCTAACTTCTGTTTTGGGTTCCATTCAACAAAGGATTTGGCTGTAACTTAGAACACTAAGTGCACAATTTAGTAAAAATAAACCCACAAAAACCTTTTAATGCGTATTAAATCACAAAACGGAAAATCATAAGCCACCTTTATATAACAAGGTAATATTCTAGCCTAAAGATACTGGCTCATTTGGAATGTAAATAGACAACACAAAACTACATAAAATGTAACAATGAAAACCAATCGTGTTGTATTCTGTAACCAGCTGGGAAAAAGAATACGAAGATTTCCTCTTCTAAATACAACACATTAAATAATATACAGTCTATAGTTTACAGCTAATTAATTAACCTTCCGTGTATATCAAATTAAAAAATGGGATGTTTATTCTTACTACTTCCGTTTTCAACTCAGGTCACCTTTGTGATGGACGGTTTCTGAAACTGAGTACATGGTACAAACAAAGACGGGGGGGGGGGGGGGGGCTACGGAAGTAGACGGAGCAGGTGGTTGTGACGTAATCTCACTAGTCAAGATAATATTTCATTAGAGTAAATAGCGGGTAAATTATGGAAAGCGGGTTGAATAGAGATTTAACTGGGGCTGTTTTACTGTGAATGACAGAAAAACTGTGCCTAAGTATTCTCAGAGGTACGGAAAATTGACACTGTTTTGCAAAGTGCAATCAGTACCGACATCACTACCATCTGTGACTTCGAACAATTAAGTAAATCAAAGTCTGATATACTTCAAAGTCTATGAATTGCGACAGTTTATTGGTAATATCTCTAAAGTGGAGTGTATGCGAAGATCGTTTCACAATGACCATTTTATAATTTACCTGGTTAAGGTGTTAAAACAACAAAATAGCAATAGCCAAGAATTATCCTAAACAATGACATATATTGTTTCTGTGTCAGAATTTGTACAGAAATATGCAGCTTTATACATTAATATTTCATTAACTATAAACAATAGTTTATAAAATGATCAAATCCCCCCAAAAAACAAAAAAAAAACTGCGACCGCACCTAAAATCCACACCATTAAATACTTATTTAAAAAAAAAAAAAAGCATGACCAGTGTTGCGCGCCAGGGCACAGGGAGTATCACGTCATTCGCTTAATTTGCATATCAAGTGCCCGAATTAGCTGTCTTGATACACTCTGCCCATCTCTTTAATGCCTTTCATGGATGTTTTGAGACTGCAAACTAGAATTTATTGCTTTGAGACCGCAGACTTGGGCTCACGTCTCTTGGTCCACGCAGTTCCCCCTCCCAACCCAGTGGGTCCCTCATACCCACATCTCTGGCTGCCTACACGTCTACTTCCAGGCAAAAAAAAAAAAAATGAAGCAAGAGGTGGTGAGGGAGAGCAGCTGTGTGCCACTGTTATTCCCCTCCCCACCCTGTTTCAGTTCCGCATCTTCTTTTCCCTACGCAAAGAAGCCCCAGTAGAATGTGGTGAGGGAGAGCAGGACGACGGCGTTGATGTTGCAGAGCTTCTTGTAGAGCGGCACCTCGTCGAGGGAGATCTGCTTGCGTTTGAGCTCCGCCTCCTCCTCGGGCGTCAGCAGCAGTTCTGGGTGCTTCTCGATGCCGCACGTCCAGTTCCACGCCGTCCGCCACCACGGAAGATCCTCTTCCGGTTCTGGAATGAAAAAATCCAAAAATAAAATAAATACTCGGAGGAGTTTCCGAAGAATGTTACCCAAACCATCTCTCCCCCCCCCCCCTCCCCATCCCCGCACATACACATCATTCCAAATTATGCCTTGTTTCACACATACATTTTTAGTGTTATTTTAAGAAGAGACGTCTACTGACCAGGTTCTAGGTCACGGGCGCTGCCGGCTACGTTCGTCTTGGAGCCGGAGTAGGCCGGGTTGTCGTACGGGTCGCTCTGCTTGGCGCTGCCCTCTTCCTCCTCCTCCCAGATGTCAATACGCTCCTCCGTGCTGAAGCGTGTCCAAAACGTCAGACGTATCAGCTGTAAACATACGTAAACAGTGGTGACAGCTGCGAACACGCGTAAAGTGGTGACAGCTGTAAACGCACGTAAAAGTGACTGCGAACACGCGTGAACGGCTGTAAACACACGGAAATAATGGTGATTGCTGAAAACACATGTAAACAGTGGTGACAACTGTAAACACACAAAAACAGTGATGACAACTGTAAATTCAGGTAAACAGTGGTAACAGCTGTAAAGACTCGTAAACAGCTTTGACACACGTAGGCAGTTGTAGCACTTGTATGTCCACGAAACAGTTGTGACAACTGTAAATACACACAACAGTGGTGAAAGATACAAACGCGTAAAAAGTGGCGATAACTGTAAACAACCGCTCAAGTCGCTCCGAGCTTTATCATAGCCACTGGCAAAACTTTATTTAAGCAACAACTCAAAAGTAACGACACATCATTTTGAAAGGATAACGAGCTTTGGAACATGTACTGCAGAGCTAGAACAGCACTCACGTGCTTGGGGTCGATGGGCTCGGTGAGTAAGCTGATGACGACGCAGCAAACGGCGACGATGACGAAGAGGATGATGCCAAAATGCAGGTAGTGTACCTCGCTGATGATGGCCGGCACGTTCGACTCCTCCCCGCACGGCGTCTGCAACACAGGTCGCTTGTTCCCACAGTGTTTTACGCCACCAACCCTCCCCCCTCCTCCCTCCCTCGCTGATGATGGGCGGCACGTTCGACTCCTCCCCGCACGGTGTCTGTAACACAGGTCGCTTGTTTTTTATTTCATCCACCGCCTCCCCCCATCCTCGCCGATGATGGCTGGCATGTCTGACTCCACTCCGCAAGGGAACTGCACCACAGGTCGTTTTTCTCAGTGCTTTACGCCACCCACCTCCCCTTACCTCCACCCCCCCCCCCACCTCTCGCTGATGATGGCTGGTACGTCTGACTCCACTCAGCAATGGATCAGTGACACAGGTAGCTTGTTCTCAGTGCTATTCCCTCTGCCCCCTCTCCAACCATGATGAACAGCCTGTTAGTAATCACCTGCCCCGCCCCCTCCCACCCTCACCCTTCCACTCCTGGCTGCACGCATAAAGATCAGTCGCTTGTCCTCATTGTTCTCACAGTTTTTCAGTCGTATGGTACCCCTTCCCCGCTCCCCCCCCCCCCATCACCCCCTGCAAGCCGTGATACTACATAGTTATGTAAGAACAAACCTGTCCATAGACGCTCTCCCAGATAAAGCGAGTCATTCCAACGAAAAGACCCACCATCAAACTCCAAAATGCCGCCTGCAAAAAACAAAAAAACAAAACAAAACAAAAGCCGACCTCCCTGTAGGTGTTCTACACGACACTTACAACCATAGCTTCTAGTAGCAACAATACACGCATGTTCACTAGATTTCCCACGTTGGTAAGAATCAAACTACTCATAATTTCACCGCAGAATTCCGTGATATTTTTTTTTTTTTTTTTTTTGCCAAAACAGGAATGTCTAGTTAATCACGTATCGAAAGGCTTGAGATAGTTGAAAGCAATTTGATCAAACCGTGGTAGAAGTCGCACTGACCACTTCGTTGATGCGTTCCCACAGCACGGCGAGCACGTAGACTGCACAGATGGGCGGCGCCAGGAAGCTCGTCACGCTCTGGATGTAGTGGAACAGCTCGGCGAACGACTGGACGATCGGGATCCAAGCGATACCAACGGCCACCATAAACAGTACAAACAACCTGGAAGTGCACAGCGAGCAGTCACTGAGGGTGTGGATCACTTGAAACATGGCTCAAGAGGGCGCAACAGGCAGACAGGGGGTTGGGGGGGGGGGTAGAGACAGACTTAGCAAGCTGTAAACCTCTATGATATACGAACCGAGACTCCACTTTACGTCAGCTTTCAATTTTTGGTGTTTACCCCAAACTAAAGTCTCAAGTTTTTTTCTGCATGTAAGCTTGGTGATACGTTTCCCAGAACATAGCCCTACTACACAGCTTCATATAGCCTACCTCCTCGCGACGATCACCAGCTTCACGATCATAAGCTACACATTCCTGCCCACTATTATAGGCTTCCCATACCTTCCTGCAGGCAATGACTTCACAAACCTGTCTAAGGTCAAAGGCTTCACATACCTGCCGTTATACGTTTCATAAGCCTGCCAAAAGTAATAGGCCTCACAGGCCTAGTCATAGGCTCCACAAACCTGCCTAGAGTTATGGACCTGACATACCTGCATACTCATGGGCTTCACAAACCTGCCTACAGTTATCGGCCTCACATGCCAGCCTAATCATAGGCTTCACAAACCTGCCAACAGTTATAGGCCTCACATGCCAGCCTAATCATAGGCTTCACAAACCTGCCTACAGTTACAGCTCTCACATGCCAGCCTAATCATTGGCTTCACACACCTGCCTGCAGTTATAGGCCCCACATGCCAGCTTAATCATAGGCTTCACAAACCTGCCTACAGTTATAGGCTTAACATACCTTCCTACGATCATGAGCTCGGTATCTTTGGCGTTCTTGCGAAACAACAGCCAGATATCTATCGTGAAAATCGTGCTGCTGCTATTGAAGACGGACGTCAACGAGGACATCAAAGCGGCTATCATGACAGCCATCATTAAACCTGAAACATAACCGTGGATGACACTCACATAGTAAACCACCGTCGCTACAATGCCAGTTACAAGACGGAAAGCGGGAAAATGGAATACGTAAGCAAATGGATGAAGACGCAAGCACTCGACTGCAGCGGGATAAGGAATGCGTCTGAAGTGATGACGTAAGCATAAAGACTCACCTCGAGCTCCGACAGGCATGAGCTCGAGCACCAGGGTCGGGTAGGCGATGTTCGTACAGCCCGTCCGGGTGCCGCACACGTCTTCGCATATGTCCGGATCGGCACATCCTATCATGTCTGTGGACATAGTAACCAGATGATAAGATGACAGAGGACATCAACTCCAAAAACCCTCATAACAACGGACACACACAAAGGAAACGAACAAAGACACAAAACCGAAACGAACGGCTCCACACAAACGAAACGGACGCATAAACGAAATACAAGCACCCATTACATGGAAGTGTTCAGTCACTCACGAGCGATTTAAGTGACTGATACAACCATTCGCACCATATCCGCACAGCTATTGACGGCAGTTCGGGTGTCACTTATGAGAGATGACGGAATTAAGTACCCATGATAGTTTTTTTTTACCGCGGCGCAACGGGCGAGGCGAGCAGAAACTAGCCTGGAAAGAGGATGCCAGAGACCATGCCGGGCACGACGATGATCCACATGGGACTACCTTGGGAACAGGATGCGGGAGACCATGTCAGGCACGATGATCCACATGGGACTGACCTGGGAACAGGATGCGGGAAACCATGCCGGGCACGACGATGATCCACATGGGCAGGAACTTGAGGTAGCCGGCCAGCAGACAGCCCGCCTTGGCGTGCGACATGTCCTTGGACGCTAGAGTGCGCTGCACGATCACCTGGTATTTACACGCATAGCAGGAAAGACTTCAGTAGTTAAATTTATGGCTGTTTAAATTACGGATTCGTTCGTTAAATATGGTTTTAAAAAGTGCATAAAACATTTATAATTGCATAAATAACACTAACAACTGTTAGAACTCAATTGAAAATAACTGTAAGCTTTATTACTCATGTTGTTCCTTATTTTACAACTAGATTTATCCGTTTTTTTATATCAAAATGCCTTCCTAGTATTATTACTTGTTTTTTTTTTTTATTTATTTATTGAGTAAATCAGATATAATAACAGCGTGCCTCATATGATGAACAGACTCTCAAACCGACAACATGCACATAGTAGTCGCAGCACAACGACACGTCTGTCTGTGACGTCATATACAATAAGTGTTATATAAACGGTGTCTTAACGCCTAAGCATGCAGCCAAGTGAATTGTCATATACTCGCATGCTTAACTGAACTTAACAAAATAAAGATCTGAAATACGAAAGCAAAGAGCAAAGCGATACACAGACATGCTTGTCAATGGCAGCACTCCCACAATATCAACATGCAGGTCAATAAATTCGCGACATCATCTAGCCTTGCTATGCTCTGATGTGACTAATACTTGAGCCGCTGGCCACAGTGTTAATAATCCCTGCACTTGACACAGTACATGCATTCATTACGTCACGCGCAATGGCGTAAGCGCATGCGCACGTCAAAGCCGAAAGCAACTATTGACAGCCCTTGGAAGCTTTGTTATTACAACGTGCTTCAAAATAGACAAATCCAAATAAACCGCGTCGCTAGACCTGGTCGGTGCACAGGTACCAAACGGCTGAGACAGAGAGGCCGAAAATCATGCCGGGCCATGGGAAGGGTCCTTTTAAATCTTGCACCAGGTGGAAGGCATACTCTTGCCTGGGAAACCACGGGCAGTCGATTGTAGTGTTGTCTTTTTCTATGACTGGCGGCGGTAGTTCGAGGTAACGCTCCATAAATGGGGTGAACCCACCGATAGCTGAGAAGGCTGAAAAACACCACACGCCGAAACAGAGGATCAACAACCATGGTGGTTCATAATAAATCGCCCGATCCCCTGCCTGGAGGGGTTTATGACGTCATTGTGGTCAAGACTGCCGATGTCATGTGACGACAATTTGGCGACAATTTGGCGCTAACACTCACGCAAGCTCCATTATCAAATTTGAACTTCTTAGGATTCCAGCGAGAAAATAAGAAACGTCAGAACGCCTTTGAAATACCGAGTTTACCGAAAATGTATTTTGTATTGAGTTACGTTGTAACTCATATACCTGAAATGAATTGTCACACAGCGTATCTCGGCAGAACATCGCACTCACTTCCCCCGCACCCCCTCGCTCCCCGCTCCCCCCCCCCTTCCCCGGGGCAGTGATGTTAGTAGCAGACCTGATCAGTGCACCAATACCACACGGACGAGACAGTGAGGCCAAAGATGACGCCCGTCCACGGATAGTCCGGGTCGTCGGGGGGTCGCCAGAGGTCCATGGAGTTGTCGGGCGGAATGCCGCACGTCTCGTTCGGGTACAGCGCCATGGTCGTGTTGGGCACGGCGTGAAGGAACTTGTAGCCAAGGTTGCTATAATTGTACACCTCCACGAAACCTGTCGCACGTTAGTATGGCAAAGGCTGGGCGGCCATTCATAATGCAGTACACGATTTTATGTTGTTGCCTCCAACCCCACCTCCCTGTACACAAAGTTATAGCGGCACCCAGTGGCTAGAACATTAGTTTACGCACATTCAGTCACAGCCACCTCAACACCACCCCCCCCCCCACCCTCTGGCCAACTGTGCGTTCGTTATTATGGATGGCTACCCAGAAAACGTCTAGTGGCTAAAGCAGTAAAAGATGTTATAGACTTGAAACGATTCTTTCAACCAATGAGAAACATTACATTTAAAATCAAAGCATTGCAAATGAAGTATGTTAAGGGGAAACTGAAAAGAAAAAACTGAAAAATTTCTAACACCGAAAAGCTGCTGGCAAGGAGCACAAAACATGGCAAAACAGAGAATGTAAGCATTGTAAGCATGTGACATGTAACGCTGTAAAAACTTAAAAAACTTAACATGTAACACAGTCGGCGGTAAAATATAACATGCCTTACTCCCATTGCTGGCATAGAAACCACCATTTTGATCTGTGTTTGTGACTGTAAGGCAACCTAAACCCGGTCTCAAAACAATGATGCTTTCCAATTTTTGAAAAAAAAAGTAACGCTAGACATAGCATCAGTTTTTCCATAAATTTGTTTATCACCAGCTTGACCTTCAAAGAACACAGTCACAGTGTGTGAGAAAAAATCTAAACTTTCCGCTGACTGCATACTTTTACTCCGCAAAGAATAAAGAAATTAGTAAAGAATAAAGAAAGAATAAAGAAATTAGTAAACCATGGTACTTAAATAAATCTGGTTTTTCGAAAACATCAACAAACACAACAATAGCAACAATAAACACGTTCAACTACATTTTTTACCAAATCGAATGCTTAAAAGCCCTGAAAGCACACAAAATATAAGAAGTCTATTACACTGTGCCACCAGATGTTTAGTCACGGCACACACACACACACACACCAGCATTGTTAACTATATTCGAAAAGAAGTTCTAGGTTTAGAAGACAGTGGAAAAAGACACACGTGTTCCTAAACTTAGGTAAATATAACGGACTATTTTGTGTGCATTTCACACGCTTGAGTTGAAGAAAGCATGAAATTTGAGCTCTTAATCTTCCTGAAATTCAAAAGTAACACTGTGGTATACTGGGTTTCATCGAGTATTGCATCAAAACGGATTTTTCTCTTTTAATTTCACACTTAGTTTCTCGACCGTCTTGTACTAAAACAAAGCGTTTCATGAAAGGTTATTTTCGGACTAAACAAAACATTTCAAAGTTCAAAGAAAATAAAGTATTTCAAAACGACACAGTAATCCCAGCAGTGCGACCACAGTACAAGATTAACCCGTCAGTAGAGTCTACAGCTAAAATACTGCAGTAAAAACAGGCTGTTGCAAAACTAAAAATTGCAAACACTCCACCGATAGTTAGTTATAGAGGGCGCCAAAAGCAAAGTGTCAATCTACACGGATAACCCCGTCCCTTGGAAGGTAGAACATCACTATCATCCTACATAATAAAGATAACGTGTACAAAAACATATCTACACTATCTCTGAAAGGATAAAAAATTAAGATCCAGGGCTTTAAATGTGCCACACATCTATAAAAACATCGAAATTGATTGAGCAAATTATTATACGAATCCACTAGGGATTTCATGAAATCCCTAATTTCACAGATTCCCTGTAACATATATAAAGATCGATCTTTCGGTTCTTTGCTAATTTTTTTATTTCTGTCAATTTTTTTTTGTCCAGTGACATTTAAAGCCCTTCACTGATAATAGAGCGAGAAATGAAAGACATGTTAATACAAGCCGCCATATTGGTTCTTTTAGACTGGTCACCTGATCCGAGCACCAGTACCAGACGGCGGATATGGTGAGGCCGAACGTGATACCAGTCCAGGGAAGATTCGGGTCGTCGTGAGGCTTGAACAAATGCAGGGCGTTGTCCGGGGGCAGGCCGCATTCCCAGTACTTCTCTACCCGGCTTGAATTATCGCCCTCCAGGTAGGCGCGGGTCGTTTCCGGGGGCTTGTTGAAGTACTGATATGTCACGTTATTCCAGCCGTATACTTCAATTAGCGCTGCAATAATTGTGTTTGGGGGAAAAAACACTGAATTAAAATGGCGAATCTCAACGCTGCTGTTGCTAAAACTGTTTTATTCATTAAAATACTTTTTATCGGAAGTTACGTATCACAAGAGCTACTTACACGCCACCATCAGGTAAAATGCACCAATCAGCATAATGATAGTCTGGACGAAATCAGTCCATATGACAGCGGTCAGCCCACCTGTCAATCAGACGAGCCATCAACCAATCAGAATCCAAACAAACAAATATAAAAATCAAACATACTAATGAAACAAATAATGGGTTTATTGTGTATAAAAATTAATGCATAAAAGCACGTTTCGATCTTATAAACAATAATGTCTGGTGTAACTGAAACCAGCTGAATAGAAAAGTCACAGGAATGTTTATTACAATGTGTACATCAATGTACTCGCAATTTTTTACAAATACATGTATATGTATTTTCTAACTGGTCCCGTTACAAGACCCAATCGCACATGAAATTTCAGTGGACCACCTGGCAATAACCCCAGTGACTACGGAAACGCAAAACGAACGGACGAAACCGAACGGCATCTCTCATCCCCCTTCCTCCCCCCCCGCCCCCCCCCCCCCCCCGCCGGAGTACTAACATACTCGTGTAGAGATAACAAGCAAAGAAAAACGAGGACAAACCGGCGATCGTGAAGAGAGCGGCGATGGCGAGCAAAAAGACTATAGACGCGTACAGATTCCAGCCCAGAGCTTGCTCTATGAAAATGGCGCCGGCAAACAAATCGGCCTGAAAAAAAACCCTGGTCTCAAACGTTCTACTCATTTTCATGTAAATGCGAGTTCAGGTCACTTTTTTAGAATTCAAACAATAATAATTTCCTGCAAATAATTTCCAGAATTTGCAACTCGGCGTCAACAATTTATCAGTTCACTCTTATTTAACATTTCAGGTAGAACATATTTTTACAGTTCTGGTTATAGGCTGAATAACGACTCTAGGAATCTTCAACGAGTGTGTGCGATTCACTCACCGCTCAACGGTGCAAAGCCGGGGGGATGGGGAGGGAGGTGAAGAGAGAGCGGGGGGGGAGGAGGTGGCGGTGGAGAAGACGGCAAGGATTGCTAGGGCGACGGCGGGGTAAAGGGTGTCATGGAGGAGAGGGGGATGGGGGGGGGAAAGGCCGGTGGAAAAGAAAGCGAGGGTGGGGGTACAGTGGAGGAGAGAGCGGAGGTAGGGGAGGGGTGCACTCACGGCCACTTTAGTGAAGATAGAGAGGACGAGTGCCATGCAGGCGAGGTAGACACGAATCCGCTGCCTGCCAAACCGCAGCCGCAGGTACTCGGGCATCGTAAACACCTGCAACATGCGAAACCCTGCAACATGCGAAATAGTGACAGCCAGATTCCAGTTCTTCCCTATCCCGCCGCGCTGGGAAGACACTGATGCAAAGAACTGATTCGAGTACGAATTCGGAAAAGGATAATTCCAGGTGTAAGTGACCAAGGAAATTATCTGAATGTCCAATTAAACGTATTCAAATTAAGCGTAGTCGCATGTACCTTCAAGGATGTTTTTGTTGTCAAATTGCTTATGCTTTTTTTTTTTTGGGGGGGGGTGCAAATGATCAGAAACTAATTCATATTTAGCTAGAGCTCGTTTTTACAAAAGGCAAAGTTTAAAGGGCAGAAATTGAGGAGGTTTATGTCAAGGAGTTAAATATTTACCACAAGACTCGCATTCGTGCAAACACTACCGCAAACATTCGCTATCTAGTACTGAAGGCAACGGAAATATTTAAAGACTCATAAAATTGTACACCTTTGGTTTGGGAACAGATAGAAATGTCGACTGTGTTTGAAAAACAGCCTTCTTGTGACTGTTGTACACGGATACGTGGAATCTAAGCCTCAAGTTATTTTATTTATTTTTTTTATTCAAAACAATTAACAAACAATTTCACATAAACAACAGCATACGAATATACATCAGACAAACAAGGGGTCATCCATGAAGTATGTACGCACAGAGGATGAAGGGCGGTCAAGGTCGGTGCGTACGCAGTACGTACAGGGGAGAGGGGGTCCGGGCTGCTGCGTATGTACGCATTTTTTTTTCAAACATAACTCGAACATATTTTTATGCAATTAAATAACCTAATACATCGGTTTACAAACTAAATATTATTCTCTTTTTCGTGTAATCGCTATTTTATTCATTTTTTAATGTACTTACGCCAGAGGCAATGTAAACTGGTACAAACACCCATCCCAGCACCACGAGTACATATATAGCCTGCAAATACAAGCAAAACTAGAGCGGTCAGTGTACAAAAACATCAGTATACAATAATCAGTTCTAATAATAAAAAATAAAACTATCAAGTGTATCCCACTCTCCCTTCAAAGTCTACTTTTTAATGTAAAATAATTATTTACATTTAATGTGTTTCCCTTTTCTGTCATGGTAAAATTCAGGGTCCTTAGGACGAGGCATAGACGGCGTATTAGTTATACTGCACATTCCTAAACAAACACTTCACATTTGACAAGTCCACGTCGGATCGACAGACGTTGTGACAGTGTGGCGCGTCCACTGCGGATTGACGGACATTTTGACAGTATTGCGCGTCCATTGCGTATTGGCCGACATTTTGACAGTGCGCCACGTCCACGGCGGATTGACGGACATTTTGACAGCGTGGTGCGTGCACTGCGGATTGAAGGACAATTTGACAGTGTGGCGCGTCCACTGCGGACTGACGGACATTTTGACTATGTGGCGTGTTCACTACGGACTGACGGACATTTGAATATGTGGCGCGTCCACTGCGGATTAACGGACATTTCGACAATGTGGCGCGTCAATGGCGGACTGACGGACATTTTGAAAGCGTGGTACCTCCACGGTGGACTGACGGACATTTTGACAGTATGGCGTCCACGGCGGACTGACGGACATTTTGACAGTGGCAAGTCGACAGCGGACTGACGGACACTTTAACAGTGCAGCACGACCACGGCGGACTGATGGACTTTCTGATATTGTGGCACATTCACGGCGGGCTGACGGACATTTTGATAGATGTGGCGCATCCACGGTGGAATGACGGACATTTTGATAGGTGTGGCGCATCCACGGTGGAATGACGGACATTTTGACAGAGTGGCGGGTCCACTGAGGAATGACAGACATTTTGACAGTGTGGTTCCTGCTAGGGACTGACGGACGTTTTGGCTTTTTGACATCTCCGCTGGGTCTTACGTTGAGCTCAAAGACAGAGATTCCTATGCCACTGGCGGCGCCCGACCCCGCCAGCCCGATGAAGTGCCCGCTACCGATGTTACTGGCGAATAACGACGCGCCCACCTGCAACAATAATCATATCAGCCATCTCCAAAACGGATTCCTTTTACTCAAATTGGGACACTTAGTCCTTTATTTATCTACGTACAAGGGGTGGGGTTGAAGGTTATATATGACTGTCGTAATAGACCAATGGTAATACGTAGTCTCAATGTGTGACGGTAGAAATTTTGTAAACAGGGGCGGGGGTGGGGGAGGGAGGAGGAGTAACACAGAAGCGGAATGTTGGACCTTCCTTAGCTGGAGCGGATATTTCGCGATCCTGACTGTTTCAGACTAACAGAATGTTTTACTGTATGGGAACAAGTCCCTGGGGCCCTCAAGTCATGGAAACAAGTCACTGGGGCCCTCAAGTCATGGAAACAAGTCACTGGGGCCCCTCAAGTCATGGAAACAAGCCACTGGGGCCCTCAAGTCATGGAAACAAG
This sequence comes from Protula sp. h YS-2021, assembly GCA_949752745.1. Taxonomy (NCBI): domain Eukaryota; kingdom Metazoa; phylum Annelida; class Polychaeta; order Sabellida; family Serpulidae; genus Protula; species Protula sp. h YS-2021. Next base: position 21,872,964 of record OX457030.1, read on the forward strand.
TCACTGGTGCCCCTCAAGTCATGCAAACAAGTCACTGGGGCCCTCAAGTCATGGAAACAAGTCACTGGTGCCCCTCAAGTCATGCAAACAAGTCACTGGGGCCCTCAAGTCATGCAAACAAGTCACTCGGGCCCTCAAGTCATGGAAACAAGTCACTCGGGCCCTCAAGTCATGCAAACAAGTCACTGCGGCCCCCAAGTCATGCAAACAAGTCACTGGGGCCCTCAAGTCAAGATGTTTACTAGTACGCAATAAACCCCGGAGTTAACTAATCTAACGTCACACAATATCAACTGCGAACTTTGTCAAAGTACCAAACATTACATGGCCATCAATCAGGAAGATAAATTAGTCACGCTTTCAGCAAAAAAATACACAGAAGTCCTCTTTGCTAGATTATAGATTAGTGTCGTCATCAGTTGGCTTATCTGTGAAATGTCCACTCCTGTGTTCTAGGGTATACCGAACTTTCCATCTCGATATTAGTTTTGACAAGAGCAAGCCTTTTTTTTCAAAAGAGTTTCGTTGTTTATCAGATATGCCAAGCATCCAATCTCGATAACTATTATCGATGCCGAATCGATACAACGAAAAAAAAAAACGAGACCTTCGTTTTTTGTAACCCTTTCAAATTTAAAATTTATATGGGATGAGAGCTCTGAAGACAACACGTCGTTATACAAGCAGGCGGTTATATCAATAAAATTAAACTCTTCAACGGGTGCAAAACATAAATAAGCATTCAAAACCACTGTTGAAATGAAAGGGTGGTTAGGGTGGGTGTGGTTAATAAGACAGCGATCCCCCGTATATTTTGTCAATCTCCCCCCTCCCCTTCCCAGTCCCACTCCTAACGTTGCGTGTGATTTTGTACTAAGTCAGACCACTCTGATAAACTTGTGCACAACAATGCTGTTTTTAAGACCTTTTATTGATGATTTCTTTACTGAATTTCAAGTTTCAAGCATACACGCCACGCATATATTGTCTCATACTTCACGGCACATGTTATTCCATACATTTATGCACATACTGTCCCATAGTTTAAGGCACATATTATCCCATGCTTTAAGAAACATAATGCCCCATAATTATCCGCCAGCGGACGGATATAGTTTTCACTCTGTCTGTCTGTCTGTGCACTTTCACTCTCACGCGCCTAGAGCATCTATTAGTGGATGGATTCGTTTGAAATTTTACCCAGGGGTGGTTCCAACCCTTGTGCAGTGCAGTGACCAGGAATTTTGGAAGTACGACAGAAATTAACAAAATGATAAATTATTAAAAAATTACTTACAAATTTTGTCCAAACCCCGGCAGCATACCGCAATTGACTAACCCTACTCTCCCCTCACCCCCCCCCCCCCTTCCTCAAAAAAAAAACTATGGGGGAAACTTTGCGATTTAACTCAGAAAACAACGCAATGTTGTTTTCACATGACTTTAAAAATGGCAGAAATGGCCAGAGTTGAGAAATATCCTTACAGTTCACGCGGTAATAGTATGCCCAGGCCTATAAGACCATCCCTTACCAACTGTGCAGAGCCACCAAAACCAGTTTTCTGTCACGGAGCATATTTGCATATCTGAGCTTCAGTTGTCGTTGAAATATTGCCAAACCTTGTGAAAGCTAACCCATTAGAAATGCTGATGAGTCTGACATTTGCATAATTCATGTGCTTCACTAAGTGTTTGAAAACTTTGAAGCATATAAAAGTTCACTTGACTGTACTTTGAAAGCTACAAAACGATTACACATTCATTCAATCCACGACAGGAAAAAGTTTTAAAGAAAGACATTCTGTACATTTTCATAGTTGAATAAGTCATTTCATGGTGTCAATTCCGACGGAAATTTGTACATGTGCATAAAAAAAATGCAAAAAAAGTGTCAGGAACATGCGAGTAAAATACAATGCTTTGCTCAGTGAAGGACACAAACGCTAAGGACATCAACATTGGTTAACCGAGCGGAGTTAATGCAAATTTGCCTACGTTTTATTCTTTCCCAGCTAGCCCTAACTTACCAAGATCCAATGCATGTTTCGGCCTGCGAGGAAATACCCGCCCACTGAACCACGATTCTTAAGTGACGACTGAAAAAAAACAGTGAAAATACATTCGGGAATACCATATATAATATAATAAAATATAATATAATAAAAATGCCTTAGTCTCAGGCAAAGCTTTTTTTCTGCCTTTCTTTTCTTTGCATTTTTTTACCTTTTAAATAGTTAGACCTGAATTAAGAGAATAGTTACTGATCTACATAAAACGCACTTTACATTTAAATCTGAATTGCAATTCAGCTTTGCAGTATTGCTATACTCGACGTTCCCGCATGACAGCGACACGATTAGCCTTACCCATAATCCAAAAAATATGACGATGACGAAGTAAGCGACGAGGATGCCAATATCGGCTGCCTCCAGTTTCGTATCACCCACATACTCCGACATTATCACTCACCCGTGTCACACAGACCCTGGAACATACAATGACCCGTATAACAGATTTAAAAAGAGGCTCACCCGGGAGAAGAAAAAAAAACAAGCCATGGAGAACACAGCTGATGACCGCAGTTGGAAGTCCAAGAAGGCCTTCACTGTGACCTTGAAATCGGGCCAAGGTGAAAATAAAAGTAGGCCTTCACTGTGACCTTGAAATCGGGCCAAGGTGAAAATAAAAGTAACATGCACCTTCCCACTATGATAGATTATCTATTTACCAAAAATATTATAGAAAACAGATTATCAGGCTGGGAGTAACAGCCGGCGATGGACCGATGGACGAACAGACAGACAGCACCTAAACTTAGTTCTCTCCCGGGCTAAAGCCAGGTTTGGGGGATAAAAACGATACGTGTTACTTTGATCCAGGAGCTGAAACCACAGGTTACAAATGCCCCCATCTCACACACAACTGCCTCAAATTAATTACCGTCATTGTACAGTGTTGCTTACGAAGTTTGTTTGTTTGGTGTTTAACGTCCCGTTCAACAACTATGATGGGTATATTGGGACGCACTAAAAGAGCAAGTGTGAAAATAAGAAGGAAGAATGAAGAAATAGGAAAAACGAGTTAGAAAGAAAGAAATTCCGACCAGCCATGCACGTAACAGAAAGCAGTAGGCGTATTGTTAAGATTCCCTTAACCAACAGGCGGAGCTTACGAAGTCGATCCGTCCCGGTCCCCTCCTGCTGACCCAGACCCCACCCTTCCCACGCAAAAAAGCTCTACAAATAACAGTTAACCCAAAGGGTAGCGTTTTATGCGGACATCATCTTGCTTTCTTACGGTTGTAAAACACTTGTGTAATGTTAAATCTATTGGTTATATGACCAAATTTTCAGGTCCTGTAAAAGAGTGAAGTGTTTATCATCTTGTCAATGATATAATATATTTAGATAAACCATATTTACTTTTCGAGCTTGGAAACGTGCCATTATCAAGGCGATTGTCCACCAATCCCAGCGGAAACTTGCACTAAGAGAAAAGCTTGTGCAAAGACATGAAAAGCATCTTAACATTTCTATCAAAAGTTGGTGCCATAAATCAAATCAGTTTCAGTTTGTATTTTTTTTTGGTTTTTTTTTTGTTTTGTTTTTTTTTTTGTTTTTTGTTTTTTTTTTTTGTCCTCGGGGATATAATAATCTATAAACAAAGTGTTATTTAAAATAAGAAATCTGAAGCAAATGAGAAACCAGGTATTTTCTGGTGGGCTATTCCGAAATAGACTACAGATAAGTCGAATGTCACAGAAATCGATTTTTTTTTTTCATTATTACACTATTTTATGTTGCAGATCAAACAAACAACTTATTGTTTTGCCACAGAAATACAAAAATATGAAAAATTGAAAATACCAATACATTTTTAAACATTTTTAATTTCAATACGTTATTTAATACTGAGTTAGTGACATTTTAATAAACACCCAAATATAAATTCAATTCGACACCGTCCATATAAACGTCTAATGCGCCTCTATTTTCAACCACTATAAATTTGTTAAATGAATATTTATTTATTTTATTATTCTTTTTTTATTTCAGTTCTGTGATTTTCCTAATATTTGGCAATCCATCAAACATGTAGTGGTGTGGAAGGAATCATTTACCAAGCACCCAAAATGAAAACGATCATAGCAAAATAACCCAGTGAAACACTGTCTAACGTACAAGACCAGACAGACAGCAAAAGCTAGTCTTAAAAAAAAAAAACAGAGAGAAAAAAAATTGTGTTAAAAAGGTGGCATAAGATTCCTGCAAACGCGCTGTGTATCTGTATGTAGAAACGTATCTATAACTGTAAAACTTACTGTCAAACAGAAGCCTTTGTTGTTCCGTTGCTCCAGCGAAAATATCCTTCTAAATTATCTAATTCAAAACAAATACCTCCGCACGGTCCCTGTTAATGCACATCTCATATCAGCTACCTAGCATTTGCTTCGAATGAAACATCACTTAAACTATTTTAGAATGCAGTGGATTTTCGGTAACTCGAAACATGCAGAATGGGTGAAATTGGGAGGTGGAGAAATGTCCGATCAATCGAGCATTCCGGCATGAGAACTTTGAAAGATGCAGGGCATAAAAACATGGGTACAGCTCCGGGAATGCCTGAAAATACCCACGTTCGTCTTAGCAGATCCTAACTGTGGGATGCTTACCTAAAGCGTCCCTTAATAGGTATGCAAACAACATGAATAGGAGACGAACGTAAACATGAACAGGGAATTGTTGATTAATTTGGCGCACAAATGGAAAATTTAGAGGCCAAAAAGTGGAAGAAGAAGAAGAAGAAGAAGAAGAAGAAGAAGAAGGAGAAGAAGAAGAAGAAGAAGAAGAAGAAGAAGAAGAAGAAGAAGAAGAAGAAGAAGAAGAAGAAGTTCATCTAAAAAAGTTTGTAGCATTAAACAACGCATGAACCGGAAAAAATGTGAACTGCAGCATTTTAAAGTTTTATTCAGTCTCCAATGAACGTGGTTTACTGCACTTTCTTTGCCCCTAGTCGTCGTTTTGTGCTTGTATATACAGAACAATGGTTACCAAACAAAAGTCAAGGTCAATCTACACATTTTAAATAAGAAGAACATATTCGGTTGATGGTTATAGTCTACCGTTAAAAAAAGTACAAGCCTAAAATTAAAAAAAAACAGCAGCCTATTTTAGAGCTGCACTCTTCACAAACACACTCCTCACTAAGCATACATAAAAGCATAAATAACTACATAAAAGCAGCCGTAAAATAACAAGCGAGGCGCTATCTCGACACACCATTTGTCTCGTTCACATGGCACCCTTGGAGTGAGTGCGGGAAAGCCCCACTTCATTTTTTTGTTCGTGCAATCATTATTATTATTATTATTATTAGTAGTAGTAGTAGTAGTATTATTATTATTATGTCCAAACAATCTTCTGCTTAAGATAGAAGGAATACTTTTATTCAATATTCTGATAACTTCAAACCTATTCTGATGCCTTTAATCCCTGTTCTGATGTCATTATCCACTGACTTGATGCCTTCGTTCTCTGCTCTAATGCCTTCACTGCCTGCTCTCATGAATTCATCCCCTGTTCTAATACCTTCATCCGGAGCAATGATGCCTTCATTCCCTGTTTTGATGCCTTCATCCCTAGTTCCCATGGTTTCAACACTTCTTGTTGCCTGCATCACGTGTACCAATGCTTTATGCCGTCCTGATGCCTTCATCCCCGTTTAAATGCATTCATTTCACGGTCTGGTGCCTCCAATCAATGTCTCGATGCCTTTATCCCATATTCTGATAATTTCATCCCCGGACCTGATGCTTTCACTCAGTTCCAATGCCTTCCCTGTTCAGACTTCTTCACCCCCTGTTCTGATTCCTACCTCCCCTGTCATGATGCCTTCACCACATGTTCTGATGCCTTCAAAACATGTTCCGATACCTTCTTCCCCCGTTTCGATGCCTACATCCTCTGTTCGGATTATTTTATTCCGTTTCCGAGGCCTTCATTCCTGTTTTTATGCCTTCATCCCCTGTTCTCATGCCTTCATTTCCTGTTCTCATGCCTTCATCCCCTGTTCTCGTGCCTTCATCCCCTGTTCCCATGCCTTCATTCCCTGTTCTCATGCCTTCATCCCCTGTTCTCATGCCTTCATTCCCCGTTTCCACGCCTTCATCCCCTGTTCTCATGCCTTCATTCCCCGTTTCCACGCCTTCATTCCCTGTTCTCATGCCTTCATTTCCTGTTTTCATGCCTTCATCCCCTATTATCATACCTTCATTTCCTGTTCTCATGCCTTCATCCCCTGTTCTCGTGCCTTCATCCCCTGTTTTCATGCCTTCATTTCCTGTTTTCATGCCTTCATTCTCTGTTCTCATGCCTTTATTTCCTGTTCTCATGCCTTCATTCCCTATTCTCATGCCTTCATCCCCTGTTCTCATGCCTTCATCCCCTATTCTCATGCCTTCATTCCCTGTTCACATGCCTTCATTCCCTGTTCACATGCCTTCATCCCCTGTTCTCATGCCTTCATCCCCTGTTCTCATGCCTTCATTCCCTGTTCTCATGGCTTCATTCCCCGCACTCATGCCTTCATTCCCGGTTTTAATTCTTTGATTACACATTTATTTGGTTGTTCATTGCAATCTCATAACTAGAACCTCAGAGAAACCAGATTCCCCATGTAGCGCGGATAACCTATAAATAAGCTATACATAACCTATGAAATAGGTGTTAAATTCGGTTTGCCAAGTGCCATACTACTGTCATTTTCATCACGTTTTTTTCCACAATTCTAACAGTTTTGCAGTTTGAAATTTCGACAACAGCTAAGTTTTATATTAAAGAAAAGTTATTTTGGCAAATATCCAAATTTCCATCAAAACGCGTTTTATCAAAGCTTAATCAAATTTCAAAATACTGTCATTTTGACACTTTCTCATGAATCCGAACAAAAACAAGACCTTGCACACCTTTAATATATGCTATGAAAATTTTCATTTTTCAAAATTATTCACACTTTCATTATTCCATGAATCCGAATAAAAACACGGCCACATGTACTTTATCCGTGTGTTAAATTTCAAAGTAATCAGACCTACAGTTTGGGATATATACCCTGACACGACGTTCCATTATGCGGATAAAATTACATAAACGATAAATTTAAGCCAAATTCAAAATACTGTCATTTTCAGAATTTTTCAAGAATCCGAACAAACATACGACATTGCACAAATTTGATATGTGCTTCATAAATATGTAAAATTTCAAAACAATCCGACCTGTAGTTTTCGTGACATCGCCCTGACATGCATGCGGACAGACGGACACGCTCATAACTATATTCCTCCGTTACACTGAAAACTGGGTTAGTTTATTTTATTTGATCCCTGAATTTCAGCTGTACTTTGGCCCATTTATTAATGGCAGACGAAATTTGACGAAATATGATTTGGCTTACAAGGTAAAATGTAATAAAAGTAATGGCTGTTTGAAATGTCTATTCGACTTGAGGGATTGATATTCACTTAGCCTTCAGACAGCACTTAGTGATCTTCCGTCACCGCACCACTACATAAGCATATGCCACCGACATGTTATGGGCGTGTTCTTTTTGGTGATGGCGATCGGTCGCAATCACGATCTGGTGTTTTCTTTGTTTGATTGTTGTTACGATCAGGCCAAAACATGTGCTTACAATGTGTATCCGGTTCCAATGTTTTGATTGTGCCTGATCGTGGGTTTGAGTGGGATCAGTTGAATGGCCAGTTGAATGGCCTTGACACACAACACGACACACAGCACGTAAATAAACCTTACAGCAAAGAAAAAAATTATCAGAATCTTTCACTTACGCCACAGACTGCATATTCATCACAAGAACGCGCTTTCTTGTACTTACTTTTGGTCTTCATCTTCATATTTTCCAGTTTCAATCAAAGCATCTAAGACATTCACCGTCAGAGCATTCGTCGCCATTTTTGGATTTTCCCACGTTCTTTTAGACTTTTAGACTGATTTTAGATTGATTGTCCTTCAAAATATAACCTCTATTTGACCTGACATACATTGACTGCATATTCATCACAAGAGCGCGCTTTCTTGTACTTACTTTTGGTCTTCATCTTCATATTTTCCAGTTTCAATCAAAGCATCTAAGACATTCACCGTCAGAGCATTCGTCGCCAATTTTTGGATTTTCCCACGTTCTTTTAGACTTTTAGACTGATTTTAGACTGATTGTCCTTCAAAATATAACCTCTATTTGACCTGACATACATTGACTGCGCATGACTGAACTTTGTTTTGATTGTGCGATCACCCAAAAAGAACATGCCCTATATTGCCACATCCTGCTCCTACTTGTTGCTTGCTTTTTCGGGTGGGTCCAAAGTAAAACCTCCATGGTCAGGAACTGAAACATGAAATTTGGGCCACAGCTTTTCCAAAAGGTGTTTATTGCCGCACAACCAAATAGCATATCCTTGGCCTTTTCTCTATCAATGTCGTAACGGGCGAGATTTTGTGAATCATGTTAATAGCTAAAGACAGAGTAAATGAATAGCTTATATTCAGGTGGTTTTTTTCTAATAAATTTTACTCACTGAAGGCAGGGTAAATGAATAATTATGTCCACTAAATGATAGAGGGACTCTGTCGACAAAAAAATCTGACAGATAGTACTGTTTTTTTTTTTTTTTATAACTGGCAGTTGTGGTATCAGCAAGGCAGTTTAACCCAAATAGATTGTTTCCCTGTCTGAGCTCTCCTTTTGTTTGTTTGTTTTTTTTGTTTTTTTTTTTACCCACAAAATGACACATTATTAGTAGAAAAGGTTTCGACTTGGAAGGAAGTAGCAACAGTTGTAAAGAACCAGAGCGGCCATGGCACACAAAAAATGAGTACAGACTTGAATTACACATTTTCAATCGACACCTATTTAGTTTCCTGTTTTTTGTAAACAAAAGTTTCCCCAACTAAAGCCACTAATCCCCAAAAACCATTTTCCTTTTTTTAATTGCTGAGAGTCATTTCTGCAAACATAACCATAATTCATTGCCAAAAATTAAAAGATGAACAAAACTAGATGATGGTCACTAAAACAGATTTTACTGTACGTCTTTTTTATCTAAATCGGCAAGGTGGTCGCTGAAACGGGTTTTACTGTACGTTACATTTCTATCCGGGTCTGCAAGTTGGTCAGGTTTTACCGTTCGTCTTTTTATCACGACAGACAGGTTTTACTTCACATCTCTTTATACCGGTTTGAAGGTGGCCTGGATTCCCCCCCCCCCCCCCCTCCCAGTCTAATGTAGGTACGACTCTAAATGCAATCCTAACCCTTTTACCCAGGCTACGCCAACGGTCTGTACCCTAGGTGTAGTTATAGCCATGATATATCACCTTGTCCTCGTACTTTCACATGGGCCAGAAAGCACTGGAAAGACATTCCTCATAACTCCGCAAACACATAACTTGCAACAGTGGGAGAGAAGAAGGTACAACGACTTCATAACGCCCCACAACTTACACTGACTCCTGACTGAGTGACATGTTACGTAACAGCTGTAGATCAGTACCGCACATAAAGTCAATTACAGACAAAGAAATAGCCATGGGTCAATAGTGGGTCGATAGTAAGCTGCTAATGTTTTCAAGCAGTCCAAAGACTGCAGTAACACTCGAGAATCATCTGGAAAACGCTGAAATCCCTAGCGAAGTTAACAAAGAGCCGACAAGACGAAGAAAGTGGAGTGGGGTGTTGGTGACTCGCCTTTTACTGTGACCTGGGCCAAATTTTACAAAAGCTTCACAAATCTGAAAAATTAAGAAGATTTTGACTTAAGGTCTTAAAAGTTCAACACATATCATTTGGAAGGATGGAAATTTGACGTAGGTAGTCTTATGTCTACTTAACTAATGCTACTACTAAACATCCTCAGTACCACATACTTGGGAAAGAGTATCTCATAATACTGTAACATAAAACTGAAAGTACCATGTGTTGTTTAAGAGAAAAATAAACAAAACGTGCCAGATTAATAGCTGTTTATTTAGTTGGCGTTTCCATCTTGGTCCTGAGACATCGTTTGTATCACTGCAGGTGATTGGTTCACGTGCATACTGCCACTTTATTTCTTAAACTAGTCCTAGATGACTGTTGCGGTCTAGCTATGACACCAAGTCATAGTTTCTACAATAGAACATGCCAAGATGTCAAGAAAGGGTGCATCACAAAATTCCCCAATTATAATTTATAGCGCACAATTTTGTGGTCAAATAACAATTCTGTACTAAGAAAATGTGTGTTTTCTTGAGATCGTTATAAATTACCTATTTATCGCCACAACAATGACTCTACAATTGCAAAACGACTTTTCGAGATTGGCAACATGGACATCAATGGCATTAGAGGAACTATGACTCTTGCTGCCATAGGAAGAGCGCAAGAGTGATCTAGCACTACTCTCAAACGGTATCCAGACAGAAGGGCATTGGGACAAAAGGGCCTTGGGACAAAAGTTGGACAAAAAGGTCTTGAGAATTTTTTTCAGGGATTTTGATTTTTTAATTATTTAATAAAAAATGTAATAAAATAACAAGTAAAAAAACAAACTTCAATGTGTTTTTACAGATAACTGCCTTGATATTTTATTTCAATTACTCCCCATCACTCTCTTGAGATTTCCGAAGCACTGTGCGACAGGATAATCCCTGTTTGTACCAATCACTGCCTCGATGTTTTACTCATTGCAAAGACTATTTCAATTACTTCCCATCACTGTCTTTAGATGCCAGCTTTCGGAGTCATTGTGCTACAGAAGGTAATCTCTGTCCTTTGTTTCGTTCCTCCGCACTGTGCTGTTTAAACACACGCGTTAATTGGGGTTATGTTGAAGTGCCTTGCCGATATATAAGCAGTTCTGAATTTGAGGTTATTACTTGAACTGTGACCATTTTTTCAAATCAATTACCTCAAGGTCCTTTTGTTCAACATTTAGGGCCGTTTTGGGAAGGGCCCTTTTTGAAAAGGCCGTTTTGGGAAAAGCCCTTATGTACAAGGCCCTTCTTCCCCGATTCCTCTCAAACTTGTGTTCTTTAAATTTGGCAGCCTTTTCGCCTCAAATATTTCCTATTTCCAGAAGACGTTCTGTGGCATTTCACCAATTTCAATCATTTATCACTTCACCAATTTCAATCTACTGTCACCATTCGGTATCATGACCCTGGTCTTCAGCCTAGACCGGCAAGCGTCGTTAAAAAACGACCGGTTTCGAGTAATACATGCGTCCTTCACCCTTCGACCATACCCCCAAAAAACTTTGTGTTCCGTAACTTGTCGGCTTCAGTGCCGAATGTCAACACTTGAAAAGTGAACATAAAAATAGTGTTTTATTTTTTAATCAACAAGAATTTAATTGTAACCTTATCAGTTTATTGAAAAAGTGTATCAAGACCCGTTTCAAGAAGGCGAGGTCTTTGTTTTTTTATGCAGGCGATTATACCGTTGCTGGCTATAATGCCGTTGTTATAAACAGGTGACCTCTCAGAGATGTCGGTGATAATACATTATTTGTGCAATATTACAGTATTTCCAAAATGTCAGCGCTTTTAATAAACAATGTATAACAAACATAACGCATTCCTTTTATCTCTTTAAATTTTCTATCCATTTCTTTGTTGTTTTATTCCATTATCTGCAACTTAAATCCCCCACCAGTGTCGTAAAAATTACCCGATACCAAAGCGACTCTAGAGTGGCTTTGGGAACCAATTTAGTCTCCAGCCAAGATTCGCCTGTTCCAATGAGCCATAATATCGCCCAAACATGTTAGTCTTGAATTGTATCTCAACTAATCAGCCCATCAAATGCAAGAAACTTAAATAGACTGATAAGAATGTGAATTAGAACTTTTGTTGCGTTCCGCTTTCATTCACATACTTTCAAAAGGTGAGCCAACTTTTTTTGTTGGTTCGTCTGGCGAAAAATCTACACGTATTACGGCAATAAGCATAATGTTCCGAATTTACGACCATGGCAAAATCTGGGTGTTAAATTAATCAATCACCAACGATTTCTATCAAACTATTTATTACGCAAATTATGAAATAAGAAAAAAATAAATGGTTTATATAAAAAATTTAACTCCATTGAACAACATGTTTAATCTTATGTCTATTAAATGAGAAATTTTTGGAAAAGGGTGCATCTCTGGATAGCTGCTTTGAGTGTAAGCTACATAACTTCTATTAATGAAGCAAAACGCTCTGTTTAGAAATTCTATGTAAACTTTATACTTGTTTTTAATTTGCAGTTAAGTCAAAATATAACCATTATTACGTACAATATTCATAGAGCACTTCTTAAACTATTCCAATTACAGTTACTGTTATTTCAGGAGTATTTTCATTGCTTATTTTGAATTTAAGATTGTGACATGAGACAAGACCAAACAAAAAGTTTCAATTTTTTTTTCTTTGATGCATATTTTCCTTTGTTTCTTCTCATTGAGACTATCAAATTAAAATTGAAATAAAAGCGCATATTAAATAGAATAATAAAGTAAGTTTTTTACTGTTAGTAGGGTGAAAAGGACAGTTCTGGACCACTTGATGACGTCATACTGTCTGGAAGTGACGTCATACTGTCTGGAAGTGACGTCATCCTGTCTGGACCGGAAGTTGGACCGGAAGTGTTGTCTTGACCGAAAGTGTTGTCTGGAGCGGAAGTGACGTCATGATAGCGTTAGGATAGGCGCGGCCATCCATGACGTGATAATGACGTCATGATGACGTCATACTGTCTGGAGCGAAAGGTGCTTGATAGGGTACTCTAGCCGAGTCAATCATCATGAAGCCAATGAACTCCACCTGTCAATCAGTGTAACCATGGCAACAGACCCTAAAAAGCCATGACCCCCCCCCTTGGACATACTATGTACCGACCCCCCCCTAGGACATACTATGTACGGACCCCCCCCCCCCAGAGCATACTATGTACCGACCCCCCCCCCCCTAGGCGGTAGTCGGGAGAGACCCTATGGTCATAAAGTGATGACCCCCCCCTAGGACATACTATGTACCCCCCCCTAGGAGACAGTCGGGACAGACCTCCCCCCCCCCCCCCCAAGGATCGTGATATGGCTAACTTCAAGAATGTATAACTTTAAAACTACTTGGTTGATTTATATGAAAATTTCACTGTTTGATTCAGGTTTATGTAAAGTTTTGTCATAAAGTGGTCACAGGCTATTTTCCCAGCTGGCTGTATGCATTTTTGTAAAATGCCACCATTTTAACTTTGTAAAAAGTGAAAAAGTGTGATAACTTTCGTTATAGTTGGTCGATTTGCATGAAAATTTCACTATTTGATTCAGTTTTATATCTAGTTTTATTATAAAGTAGTCATGGGCTATTTGCGCATGTGGCTGTATGCATAATTGTAACATGCCGCCATTTTAACTTTGTAAAAAGTGAAAAATTGAGATAACTTTCGCTATGCTTGGTCGATTTACATGAAAATTTCACTGTTTGATTCAGTTTTATATCAAGTTTTAACATTAAATGGTTATAGGCTATTTGCACCGATGGTTGTATGCATAATGTGACATGCCGCCATTTTAACTTTGTAAAAAGTGAAAAAATTGAGATAACTTCCGTTATACTTGGTCGATTTACATGAAAATTTCACTATTTGATTCAGTTTTATATCTAGTTTTGTTATAATGCAGTCATGGGCTATTTACACAGCTGGCTGTATACATAATTTGACATTCGCCATTTTAACTTTGTAAAAAGTGGAAAAGTGTAATAACTTTCGTTATGGTTAACCGATTTGAATGAAAATTTCACCATTGAATTCAGTTTGATGTCTTAGTTTACAGTAGTTTGGCATAGGTGGGTTGTTGGAATGGCGCGCGCCCCCCACCATTCAAACATGTGTTTGAATTATTTTTACGTCAAACTATTGTTCAACAAGTTGTTTAGCAATTGTACAACAATTGTTCAACGAGCTGTTGTTCAACATGTTGTTGAACATGTTCAACATGTTCAACAACATGCTCAACAAGTTGAACATGTTCAACATGTTCAACAACATGCTCAACAAGTTGAACATGTTCAACATGTTGTTGCTCAAGTTGAACATGTTCAACCTATGCAACATGTTCAACAACATGCTGTTTAACAAGTTGTTCAACAAGTTGTAGTTGAAGAAAAGAAAAAATAAGACATATGTTGAATAGATTTATTAATACACTTAAATACACTTAAATACACTTAAATACACTTAAATATATACAGCTTAAATCTATAACAATATTATAACTTTTATTGATTTACAAAGTCTTTATTATAAATGTTTAGTCAAATAAGTCTATTTTTCTTCATCTGCTTCACTCTGTTCACTGGCATCCATATCACTTTCTTCGTCACTGCTTTCATCTTCCTCCTCCTCATCTAGAAGCTCTTCAAAGAATGCATCGTTTCTTCTTATAGCCGCCTTTAGTGCCTTTGAATACTCGTAATGTTTTTCATCAACAAAGTAATTAAAGTCTTCTAAAATGGTTTCATAATGTTCGTTTTGTTGTAGACGTTGGGCATATTTGAATAGTCTCATAAACAGTTGTTTAAGTCGACGCTTATAAATAGGTCGAAAGTCATCACTTGCTATGTCACGCGCATCTTCAAGCCCTTGTTCTTCATATTCTGAAACCTTTTCTTGAAATTTGGTATCACATTCATCGTAGACTTCTTGAACCATATCATACCAAACAGAGTCTGTTTCTGACTCACTTTCAGAGTCTGTTTCTGACTCACTTTCAGAGCTGCCGTCATAATCACCCTCAACACAATGTTCCATATGTTTGAAAAAAGCTTCTTGACTGTTGTATAACGCACCACATTCTGTACAAGCATGTGCATTCTTTTCAGTCATGTTGACGCTTTGACTTTCCATAGAAGACTCATCTAAAATTTCAGTGATAGGTCGTTTCACAGGGTTTTCAATATCTATATACATCTTCTTCTATATATGACAACAATAACTAGACCGAAATTCGCACAGCGAATTAGATCCCACTTGGAACGATAACTTAAAACGGAAGGTAGATGATATTGCTATTTGTTACCAATTTTCACACGTCTGAATGTAGAACACACTCCTAAATACTACCAACTATACCGGCAAGGTCAAGGTCAACAATTTTTATCAGGTGCAAGACTTCAGATGACCCTTCATACATATGCCAAGTTTGGTTGGTCTAGCTTCAGCGGTCTTGGAGGAGATGTCTGGAAACCAATTCGGTGGAAGAAGAAAAAAAAGGGAGAAAAAAGGTGAAGACTTCAAGGCACTCGATCCCAATTTGGTATTTTGAACAGGGTAAAGAAAGAAAGAAATAATAAGTAAAGAAAATCAAACCCATGTTGCCATCGATAAGGGTTTATGATTGCTATTTATGATTTATTTCAAGCTACAGTAATTTCAGTTCAAAGCAATTTCTAAGTGAAAAACATTCAGTTTCCAACATCTTTGAACCACAAGCCCGACTGAATTTAGTCATGTTTTTAATGCGACTCATGAAACAAGCAATACAAAAAGTTAATCTTACAAAATAGAAATAATCAATAAGCCAGCTATATATTGGTAACGATGGTATAATGGCATTTATATTTTTTAAGTTTCATGATAAAAGTCAAGTATTTTGCTTTTGTGCTAGTTATGTCTAAGTTCTGACTTTGTAAATCCAGCATCCGATCCTATTTGTGATCTGTAGTCGGGAGGTTGGCTTCTTATCGATCCTGCTACATTAGACACAGACGCGCTTTTTGGAGAAAATTCGGGATTGGATGAATAGGCCGGAAGAGGTGAGGGGTCATAAGGAGGCGGTTCTGCGACCTTGCTTGGTAGTGCTCCTGTCTGTGCACCGTCAGGAAAAATTGAGCCAGGATAAACTGCATGAGCTGTTGGAGACTGTCCATTGTTATAGTACACATAAGGACCACCTGATGAGGTATATGGCGATCTTGAACGCTGTTTTCTTGTTTTACGAACTTTCATTACCATAAGAATTAGAATGACTGTGATGACTATTGAGAGAGCTATGATGCATCCTATTATAACATACATCGTTGCTGAAATACCTAAAGAAAAACAAACGTATAAGCATATATTTTTGTTTAAAAGAGTATTTACATGTAGAAACGGCATAAAACTGACGGAGCTATTACATATCCCTATTTGCTCACTATCAACAGGTTTTGGTTTGTTTTATGCCTTTAATTTAACAATAAATTCATGCAATTTGATTGTAAGATCTTACTGTTCCGTACCTTTGTCTGTGTTATTAGATGAATCAGTGTTTGTATCAAGCAAACATCCTGTTAAAGACACTATTGGACCTGAAGATAAACAAATCAAAGTTAGAATAAATTAAGCAGAAACTTAATGTCTCTTATAAACATAGTGTTCAAGTGCAATAAAACTGCGATGCACAGTATATTTCCCACATTATAAAATGTTAATATAAAATAAATTAAAACCTATTGAAGTTTTTAAATATTAACTATTTACTTTAATAATGATAAATAAAAAAGTACAAAAAACCTAAAAAAATACCTAAATGGAAATTAAATTAAAAGCTGAATTAAATTTTTAAAAATTACTTATTGTTTGCTTTAACAATGATAACTGGAAACATACAAAAACCATAAAAAACTTACAGCTTCTATTTTAATTCCCTTTGGTATAAATTGCAAATATATGTCACAGCCGTACGTTAATGTAGTATTAATTCTTTTTACTGTCAAGGTGCGTTTTATATATATATATATATATATATATATATATATATATATATATATATAATGCAGCACTTTATATGCTATCACGTCGGAATAAAGTTTCTATTCGTCGAAATCCTGGTCCTGGTCAGTTTCAGTTAAATTAAACTATTAGAATGCGGAGCATCGAAAATTAATACTGATTGCATAATCGTACGGGAATTCAATTGCAATTTATATCACCCGTAGGTGAAGAGATTTTTGTGTTGCACTCACAGAAAAATAATTGCAATTTGGCTGCAATTTGAATGATACTCAGAAGGGGAGTAATGATTGCAATGTATTTAGAAACAACAGTATTAAGATTTGCTGTGATCACTTTTATGAAAGACGATAACACAAAGAGAGAAACTTAATTTAAGCCTTTGTGAATATTGATAGCAAATATTTTCGAACGCTTTCCAATATTGTTTTTCATTTCAGACTAGAAATTCGCATTTCAACAATGCATTTTAAAGCTAGTTAAATAAAAATATGTGTAATTTTAGAAGTTCCGATTGCAATATATCACATCAACTCCCAAAAAAACAAGAAAAATGTGTATAAAACACCTCTGGAGGAAAGACGTCAGATAAAAGCAACTGAATTTCAAATATCACTCAACACAAGTAATCCTGTCGGTAAAGATGACTGGTCAGGCAATTTCAGCGAAACTGTATAATTTTTTAGGTGAAAAACCAGCGAATCTGTAGATTCGCTGAAAATTTTCAGCGGATCTACAGATGTGCTAAGTGAGTCGGCGAATCTACAGATTCGCTGAAATTTTCAGCGAATCTATAGATTCGCTGGTTTTACAGATTCGCTGTAATATATATATATATATATATATATATATATATATATATATATATATATATATATATATATATATATATATATATATATATATATATATATATATATATATATTCATGCAGACATCAGTTAGAGAAGATCTTGACGACATATTGCTGTTTTTACAACTCCGTATAAAACTCGACAGATTTTGTGTCAACTCCTTATTATTTTGCACAGCATAAATTGAAAGATTAAGGTAAAAAAGAACATAAATCTAAGTAATACATTTATTCTAGTATTTTATCACCGTTCTAATGCCTTACTTTCATAATTTTAATAGCACAACGTTTTGCTCATAGTTTTAAGGTCAATTGAAAGTGACATATATACTTTTATAATGAGTCACTATTATGTATTTTAACGTTTTGTGATATAGGCCACAATAAATATAAACAAACAAAATAAACTTCTTATAAATTAACTATAACGTAAGTAAAAAGATACATATCAAAATTTTAAATTTAAATTAAAATATGTAATGAATTCTTCTATTTCCTAGATTGGGGACTTTCTGTCACTCTAATGACTTTTTTTGCATTTTATCGAAATATTGCCACTTACACACACAAACATATATATATATATATATATATATATATATATATATATATATATATATATATATATATATATATATATATCTGAGAGAGAGAGAGAGAGAGAGAGAGAGAGAGAGAGAGAGAGAGAGAGAGGGGGGAGATGAAAGAAGGGCTTAGTCACGATATGGCATATTTGGGAAAACTTCTTTTTTTCCTCAGTTTCACATCTAATTGAATGCACTGAAGGTATAGCAGTTATTGTTTGGCATTTAAACGTTACCAACATGACCAAGTGTTTAAGCTTTACTCTCTCACTGAAATTAATATACCTAGCAAGTATAAATCCATTGTCCTTTGCCATTTAGCAGCTGCTGAACCGCAGTATGATTGTACCGCATTTTCAACGCAATCAAGGTAATTGTTTGCATACCTAAATTGTTATAAAACAAGTAAAATATAGATTAGGAAATAACCTACAGTGACTGACAGCACATTTCGTTAATTTGGGGCAAGTTGTTGTTTTGGCCTTGAAGGAAACATTGTTTTCTGATGGTAGGGTTATCGCACATGAGGTAGATATATGTTGTTCATAAAACAATTTTAGTTTTAATGTTTTATTTAAAATGTTGTTTTGCAGTTTTAATGCCTTAAAATAATTTATAAAGTTCAAACGATTTTTTAGATATGCTTAGTCGCTCAAAGTATTTTATGGTTTTTAATCATTTCACTTCAACTGAAATTTACGGCTGAAATAGCTAACACGGAAACCTTACCGTAAACATGTATTATATATTAACATATATATTTCGCTTACAGACATAATTTACGGCGAAAGCGCGCTAAATCACTGCTGTTCAAAGTGTTAAGGTTTGCAGTCAGTGAATCATTGCACACCCTTCCTTCTTCATGTATTTCAGGCAGAGCAAAGCAATCACGATGTTTCAAGTACTCTAAAAGTTCAACAGAACATATACCCATGGTTTTCAAACGATATATTAATTGATTAGAATATATAAATTTCAACTTAAACAAAGAATAGTCTGTATCACTTCACGACAAGAGAGGATTTTGGAAAAATTATAATATTTCAAGTTTTATATATTTGTATTATTTGCTTACGATCAAAGGCTGTTTCACAAAGCCACATATACGCTAAATCTCGTCCCCTGAACAACGCGATATCTGTAGTATTGCAATGTTCCTCGAGACCAGCAATACACTGTTTTGCTTGTCTATATTCTCTAAAATTACAAGAAATTTATTTTAATGGTTCAAGTTCTGGTTAATTAAGTAGATCTTCTTGAACAATCTGATATGTGTTATAAACACTTGACACATTCTTGTTTGAGTTATGGGTGTTGTGTAGGAGCTAACCACTTGTCAGCTGACATCACAGACTGTCTTATCAATTGTAATTGTGTAACAAACATTAATGGTCACATTAACAGGGTTTCTGACCGAAAATGACTTAATAATATTTCTCCGACAATCGTCGCTCTCTCATTATATCACCGGCATCCAGACAACATCCCTTGCCTGTAACAAACATATAGGATTTCATTGTAAATTATAACAAATGGAATGGCACTTACTGGCAATGAACTCGCATTTCCTCTTCCGTTACTGCTGGCACAATGACGCTTTCTTCCACTTCAGTTTCAAATGCACTGAATACTCGGAGACAATTATTTTGAGCCTCTTCCGAGCAATTATTTGCCTGTCCTTTTAACCCAACATAAAGAAAAAATATTAGTACACATCTTACAGACAAAAAGACATTACTCAACTTTGTACCATCGTTCTTCCTTTTTGATGGAAAGTGTTACATTTATGTTGAATATGTGAGAAATAAGCCCTTTCTCACAGTAATTTGTCTGAAGCTCCTAAATGGAGATTATAACTTTGACAAGTTCTATAAATTACATGAACATAAGTGTCATTAGATAAACTAAAATGAGCTCTGGTGAAGAGAAATTAAACATGCTATAGATATACTATAAAAACAAGAATCCAAATCTCAAAGGCGAAATATAAAACATCTAAAGCCACAAAATAATATTTTTAAAATGACTTTCTCCCTTTAACTAGAATTTTAAAAACATTTCGCCTGATTTTGGTTGGCTTTTTCTTTACAGACAAGATTTCGAGATCATTCTAAGAAACTGTTTTGCTAATTCGATATCTTTCTTAAAAATGTGTGTGCTACAAACACTTTGAAACGGCTTTTCTAGCAACCCCCATCCCTCAACGATCTTCACCAACAATATTACCCAGGCCAAGCTGATATTTTATATGAACCCTCAGTGTATTTAAAATTACCAGGCAAGTTTCTGAGTCTACGCGTTTCAATTATAATCGAAACACAGGCGTAATACTAAGCTCAGTGTGTTTAGCAAATGCAAATAAAGCACAAATCATTCATATAATATACAGTGTAGATGTTGGCACTTGTGGGAGGCTTGTACAAATTATCCTTCAGATCTTAAATGTTGCTTTTGGCAATGGAAGATCAATTTTATTTGTTTCCCGTTTTGATCATTAAAATAAAAACAAAGGGGAAAACAAAAGGTGAGATGCACAACTTCAAGTCAAATACTGCATACATACAATATTAAAAAAAAGTCGAAACTTTTGGCCTAGAACACCTTCAGCATACCCTCTGTAAATCTTCGACTTGTTAACAAAGTCTTTTTAGTTTGCAATGATGCTGCCTACACACTACACTATTTTTAAAGCGTGAATGATATCAAGTGCGCACAGTTAAAAGGAGCATGTTTGAAAATCAAGAATAGTAATGCTACATCTTGGGAATTTTAAACATGTTATTTATTTTATGATTATTAAACAATATGATCAATAAGTCAGTAGCTAGTATGACTAATAAAATTAACAACATAAATTGCAAAATGAAATTACACATCCAAACTGTATTAAAAAACGAAAAAAGCAGCGACATTTTTATTTAGTAAGAATAAACCTTTAATAAAGTTAATTTTTAGTTTGTTTTCTCGTTCGTAATATTAAAAACCTGGTCACAGTGATGAAAAAATGGTTCAACCATTATTTTCTGTGTATGTTTCACTATGGCTCTATCAGTGGAAATAGAGATCAACCAACAATACAGTCGCCAGTGTTATTGGTACAGTGAAACAGTGCACATATCAGGGTAACAAGTTTTTCAATCTGATAAAACTACCAATATAAGAAAAATAAATTAAAAGCATGGACAGTTTTGGTGAACAACTATGTTAGAAATGTAACTTTTAAAACGGAATGATGTCTAGAAGTTTTGAATGCCATTTTTCAAACTATGAAAAACTACGGAATGCCATTTTCACAATTATTAGGCAGTTATTGATATAAAAGTAATGTTTGATTTCAAGAATTTATTTTATTATATTAAGAATTCGTTTTTCCTATCTCTATTTATTTTTTCACTATCTAAACGTACTCCTGATCTCAATAAATATTTTGATATCAGTCAATATTTAGAGGTATAAAAACATTTATTGATGTCAAAAAATGATTCAGTGATGTATAAATTCAATTTAAGAGATCAAAAGTTTAATTTCTGACAGCAAAAATGAAATATTTAGAGCAAAATCTCAGATTTTCTTTTTCCTGATATCAAGAATTTATTTTAAATAATATTCCTTTAGAGTCAAGCTTTTGAAATAATGTTTTTGATATCAAAATATCTGTCTATTTTTGTATAAGAAATTCAAAAGCAAACATCTATGTATAAAATAATGACTGGTCTTTGTGTGCAACAGCCTTACTTTTAATCTTTTACTGCACAAAAAGAATGTTGTTTTGTTATAATCGAAAAGCAAGTATTCAATTTTTTATCACCAAAATTAAAGTTTCGTTAAATATTGTCTAAAAATCTTATATCTTATATCTTTAAATCTATAGCTGAATTATTATTGGCAAAAATAAATTAATGAGATCTACATTATTTATTGGTATCTCGAATTATGTTTTGACACTAAAAATTAGCATTAAATTTTAAAATGGCATTCCATAAAATAACTAAATATTTTATGATTTCTTGGTCCATGTATTTAGGCCTTTCTGTTATTTCTTATTTATGGATAAAATCTGGGAAAATGAATCCTTAAAATATAATGGGAATGCTTAACATGTTATAAAGCATAACTTAAGCTCTTAATTTGCAGGTAACTGCAGTTCCTACCTGTTGTAAGGATCCCGAATAATACAATAATTCGCCAGACCATTTTGTCAAACACCTAAAACAACACTAAATTATGGAGTAATACGAATCGGACTACAAAAGACATATAATTAGCTTACATATGATATAAAACGGTACAAGTTGATTAAACAGTATACGATGAAAAGTAGTTCACAGCCCACGCACATCTTTTAAGAAATTTTATGAAACTGACTTTTAGCGCAATTATTTCGCCTTTTTGGATGGTGTTCTTCTTGATACAAATATTCAAATACAGATCCCCCGAATACGTGTTTATAAATACACCCATATGTGTATGAAGTTGGTACTCAATGTCTCAATCCGAAACTTTAAAGATGTTCGAGATGTCATCTTTTTTTAAGTCGAAAAAGAAGAACACCGAAGCATAAATCTTTTGATGTTGGACATATATATTAGCGTAATGGAATATGTTTTATATTGTGAATCATACGTTGCTTCAAAATTTACACCATTTGTGCGTTTTATGAAAGAGCGTCGTGCATTCCGAAGAGTTGGAATCTACATTTCTTTTGACGTCAGAGTATACTTTTCCTATGGATAATTTTTGACTGAATTATGCATTAATTAATGAAAAATTTTCAACATGCAAATTAAATCCACCGTTAATGATGCGCTAAATGAAACACATTTCTCTCCAAGCAGAGAAAAGTAAATATGATTATGAGTTTCAAGTATAGTAACAAAGATTTTCTACTACAACACAACATAGGGTGAGATATATTTCATGTTATATCACTAAAACCCATAACAGCTTGCCAGAGATTTTTATTTAAATATAACATTAAAAAAGCATAAGGCACACGTATGCCTGATGATCTCACAATCAGCTAATAGCAGTTTTCAAAAAAGCAAATATGTATATTCATATTTCGATAGTATTAATCTCAGTTTATTTGTATTTCAAAGTACCTGGGTTATCCCTTTTGTGACGCCGGAATCAACGAGAATATCCGCACATCAAAACTGCCTTTAATTACATTTGAGGATTTGCCAAAAAATCCCTTAGTGTCATGAATTTGTACGAAAATTTTAGCCGCAGTTGTGGCAAGTTTTTTTCTTCATTTTTTAGTTTGTCCGTGGATCTAGTCATATGAAATTTGCATATGATAAACTTCAATATGTCTGGTTGATCATCCTTTATATGTTTTTTTAAAATTCGCTTAATTTTCTAATTAAAAAACGACAAAACACATTCGTGAAACAGGCGGCAAGAAGCTGAAAGCAGTAGTTTAAACTGGGATGATGTAAGCAGCCTCGGTGTACTGATCACCCAGCTCTCAATGAAAGCCATCGAAGCATGCGTATGCAATTGTAAGCTGGCTACAGCGTTTGGGTTTTTCCCAGTTTAAGAGTGATGAAATTTGGCTCATTGCTAGAGGGTGATTACACGCGGTGAAAGCCACATTTTTAACTATAACCCTAGAGAACGATTGACATCTTCGGATATGGTCAGTGTCAAAAGCCGGAAGAGGCTCACTGTCTCCAAAACGGTTAGAGAGCGATTTTGAGCTTATTTTCGATGATAGGATGATAGGTAAGAGGTACCTCGGTGACCTTGACCTCCTCGGACATGGTCAAAGTCAAAGACGGAAGTTCACCATTATCTCAAAAACGGGATGGAGCGAATTTGAGCTTTTTCCGACCCTTTGGGACTAAAAGACAATATGTAAGGGGTCCTTGGTGACCTTGACATCGGACATCGTCAAAGTAAAAATCCGGAAGTGGAAAATTATCTCTAAAAAGATTAGGGATATAGTAATTTTGAGCTTATTTTCGACCATTTGGGCCTAAAAGACGATATATAAGAGGTACCTCAGTGACCTTGACCTCCACGGCCATGCCCAAAGTAAAAATCTGGAAGTGGACCATTATCTCTAAAACGGTTAGAGATAGAGCGAGTTTGAGCTTATTTTCGATCCGTTGGGCCTAAAGGACGCTATTGAAGGGGTTAAGAGTTTAAAATCGTATTTTTTGCGACCGCCAAGTGTAACTTTCGCTACTCCGTAGCGTAAAAAGGTCAAGTTTAATTCAGGCCTTATGCATGAACAGTATTGCTACAGTCTTTATGCGTGAGAAACCCCAGGGGTTCATTTTCCGTTGTCTCAATCTCGAGGCTGTAGCATTAACTGTCATGCAATTCCCTTGCTTCAGCATAAAATTCTCAATGAAGTATGTGAATCTAAATAAAACGAATACTTACTTCTGCTTTGTTATTTATTCCAGATTTTTCTTTTTTATTCGAATGTGAATAAAAACATCATAACTCCCGAGTATACTTCATGCAATACTAACACATTTCAACGTAAGTGATTCACCAGTCACGTAGGGATTGTCTTAGTAATTTTACCCTCCCTTTCTCTTTTAATTGTGCGTTGTCCTTGACTTTTACCAAAGCCATTGAAAGAGCCTGTCATAGACCCAACTGTCTTTTAATTCATGATCTACCTACAATTTCTTTCTTCTAAGTGTAATTTACAAACTGTTTCAAATTTCTATGCTTTTATTGTCCCCATTCTCGTTCATTTACATTCGTGTTACGTCCTTATTTTGGTTCTGGTTTACAAATATATTGATCGCGAGGTTTAATAAGGCAACACCCAAACACTACGCATCGCCTCTTAAATATTGACGAGTGTGCAAGCATAAGTCTTGAAAGACATTGAAATGGGTCTTGCCTTTCTGATGTCTATTTTTAAGAACCGTGTACTGGGTTTAAAAAGAAGAAGCATGACTTATACCAAGCGATTACTGATGATAGCATTATAATCTGCATAAATATATTTTTATATATAGATCTGAAACCAGTCATACGGGGACCGTGCCTTATATAAAGCACTTAGGGAGACCATCTGTATATTATATATTGTATCTTTTTTATAGAAGAAAGGCCTGTTTACGGTGCTTAGTTATGTTTTTTCTTCAATTTCGTGCTAAACCATGTTTAAACATGTTCAACAGTTAAGGAAAAAAATAGTGGTTGCTATAAATTTTTAATGCATAATATATATAGTGGATTGTAAATAAAAACGGATATATATATATATATATATATATATATATATATATATATATATATATATATATATATATATATATATATATATATATATATATATATATATATATATATATTGGAATATCATTTCGATTCCAATATTTTGCGAGATATCCGTTATTTTTGATAAATTTTTAGTTTTAAACTTTAGCATTTTGGCATTAAACTTTATTTTTCATTCTTAATTTTATGCATGATGCTGTATCCTAACAACTGATTTTTAATCAAAAACGCCCAAAAATTCGAATAGATGCATAAGAAAATTAAAACTATGCAGAATATATTTGGTCCCGCTAATCCCGCTATATACAGTATACATTTATGCCTGGTCCCGATAATGTTTAAAGCAGCCTTATATAAATATATATATATATATACATATATATATATATATACATATATATATATATGTATGTATGTATGTATATCTGAAATCAGTAATAGCGGGACCATGCCTTATAGATAGGACTTAGGAAGACCATTTGTATGTTGTATAATGTGTCCATTTTTTGCATGTTGTTTTATACCATTTTGAAATTGATATATAATTTTCCCAATCAGTCAAATATAGTGCGGACGTGGTTTTGTAAATGCACTCATTCAAGATGTTGAATTTATTTTTCTTTACTACTTTGGAAGTCGCGTAGACAAAAAGTGTAGAAAAAATAGAATGATGTGTTTCATATGCAAACTTGATGGATATCTTCCATCCGAAATTATTCTTTGTTTCTATAATTGTATAACTTCTTTGATTTGCCAGGCATCGGGCACACGTTCGATTGTGTGCCCTTGTCGTCATTCGACGTTCGGTATATTAGACACAGGAGCATGTAGATAAGATAAATTGTACATAAAGATATAAATTATAACCGATTGTGTCTGACATTTAGATTATTTATTGAAATTATTCCTCATTTAATTTGTTGAACTTAAATGAATTGAATTGAATGTAGCATTAACAGTTTATTTTGCCCTTTTCTCTATTTTTAAATGATAAACATATCTGCATTTTAAAATGATACACATACACACCTCTTTGCGTGATTATGCAAAAATGAATTAATGACATTTTCATTCTTTCTCAATATTTGCTCCTACTTCTAGATATCTCAGCTGTCAGATTTTATGGGAATAACGTGTTTCTCAGGTTTGCTTGCCAGCTAGCTGACAACAGAATATGAATGCTCTGTTTTCTAGAAAATTTTGCATTTGCTAGCTAGCTGGATTTGAGAAAGGAACAGGTACATGAAGCTAGAGATAGTTGGCTACTCTTCACTGTGCAAAGGTTAAGTGGCTGCAAGGATAAGTTATTCTAAATCCCATATTATATGCATACAGTAGCTAGGCTGTGGTATCTTAAAAAACTAGTGTCCTTAGAGAAATGTTTCAGAATCTTCTTCCGACCATGACACAAGTAACCATATACAGACAAACTTCTATTATGATTAATGTATGTGCATTTCTTTTTAACTTAAATTATAAAACTTGTTGTTTGAATTAACAGGAAACTATTTGATAGCTCTGTAATTCCCACTTGCAAACACAGTTTGCAAAGGTGTACGCTTTGCTAAAAATTCTGGCTGTTTATTCCTCCTTTCTTTGTTTTTTTCTGTCTCGGGGGTTTCCAGAAAACCCCTCCTACGCTATTTGACGTACGACGATGAAATTTGGCACAGAGATAGAGCGTGATGAGATGCCGTGAAATCCGCAAATTTGATTGAGGTAAAAAAATTGAGATCAAACTTTATTTATCTCAAAGTGGTTTCCAAAAAACTCCTCCAACACGGATTGTAGTAGAAAAAACGGCATTTGGCTGAAACATAGAGGGTACTGAGCTGTCGTGAAATCTGCAAAAAAATTTTACCTTGACTTTCAAGGTCAAGGTCAAATTGAGGTCAAAATATTTTTTCAAAAACCTATTCCATCACCAATAATTGCTGCAAATAGCGCTCAAATCCTTGTTTCTACACGCGTATGGTGTCAGTAGGCAGTAGCCACGGTCAAGGTCATGTGACCTTTGAATACTGAAGTCCGTTAGAGAAAAATTGTCCATTATCTCGAAAACGGTTAAAGATAGAGCGATTTTGAGCTTATTTTCGACCTTTGGGCCTTAAAGACGTCATATAAGAGGTACCTCGATGACTTGACTTCCTCCGTCATGGTAAAGGTCAAAAATCGGAAGTTGACCATTATCTGAAAAATGGTTAGAAAACTGAATTTGATTATTTGAGATTACATTACATTTATCTCGATGTCCTTGTTCAAGATAATAATTCGGAAGCTGACAATTACGTGGAAAGATTGAAAAATGAGTCTTTGACAAGATAGATTGTATCATTGCAAGTATGTGTCAATTCGCTACGTGTAGCGAAATTCCGTCTAGTTTATTTTGCTATAACGAACAGTTTAATCTAGTAGATTATCAATTGGCTAAAATGATAAAATAGGGCAAAATAAGAGATATATACATTTTTATTTCATAAACAATAATCCTTATTTCCACAATCGAACAAAAGGTTTTACTCACATTTCTGACATAGTTCAGACTGTGAATATAATTTTAATTTTAGTAGAAATTCTAGAATATTGTGTATGATTAAATGTACAAAGTCGATGGACTGATCCAGAGCAAAATTAAACACTTTATTGATAATATGTAAATACCAGTGAACCCCACAAATTTTACACTTTTCATTATACTTGCATATAATGCGGATTCGCGACGAAGTGATACAATGAAACAAATGACCAATGGCCATGCCGATTATAACACATTTGTACACGAACTGCAAAAGTTCTACTTAAGTTAAAATGATCTATGTGTTTGCTTGTAAAATGTATTCGAATCGTTTCAATGACTGATAGAAAGACCTGCTTGGAAACCTAAAGAGCTATATCACTTATTTGTTGAGGCTGTTTGGTAACCAAAGTACTTTTGATTACTTTCAAACACGAAGAGAATTATTTTGCGAAAACGCTTGATTTGGATGAGAGCAGTAGCTCGAGTTCATTTACTTGTCACGAAACGGCGTTCTATAGTTCTGCTATGTCATGGTTACTCATTGAAACTTGCGAACATACAAGTGCTATCTGTTTCGACTAACAGGCAGGCATTTTGAGAAGTGGATTTTCTCTATTGTTTGGTTTGTTCATTTTCTAGAATATCATGTTTGTTAAGTTTTGTTTTGTTAGTTTGAGTATTCATTATTTAATGGGGTTCTCCTAGATTATAATCCAAGTGAATAGAATAATGCAGTAATAATAAAATAAAAATTTAACACAATATGGCACCAGCGCCTTGTAGCACATGAAAAGAGTCCGGGACTAAAGATATCACAGTTGTGTCCGAAACTCACTAGAGCCGCGTATTTTCCTGAAAATATTAATATGCAAAATATGATAATTTCAAATTCGGTTAAGCTATCATTTTCACAATG
Source organism: Protula sp. h YS-2021 (assembly GCA_949752745.1). Taxonomy (NCBI): domain Eukaryota; kingdom Metazoa; phylum Annelida; class Polychaeta; order Sabellida; family Serpulidae; genus Protula; species Protula sp. h YS-2021. The sequence goes on from OX457030.1 coordinate 21,901,904, forward strand.
ATGAGGTGACAGTTTCGGATTTTATTTCTACCCAGTCTGAATTTGGTCGCAAGTGAAAGTTGCCTCTTGCATACATCTCTTAGTGATATAAGTTGAATTTTTTCCTTATCCAAATGCGTATACGATTTTATTCTTTGCATTGAAGTTATAGAAAACACTTTATATGTCAAGGGCGCTTCAGATATAACTAACAATTTCTTTTCTCTCAAATTTTTCGGATGTGTCCAAGTTGACATTATCCAAAGATCGAGGGAAGAAGATAGATCAAAGGTTGAGATCTGAAAGTTCACTGCAAGCAACAAGTAAAAAATTTCATAATCTTTTCTCACCAACAATAATCACATTGATAAATAAATAAAAAATCACAAAGTACATAAAACAATCATTACTGAAGGTTAAGGTAAGCCACGATAAAATAGAAGACAGAAATACTGAATTTAGTCCGCTTTTTTAAACTATCTTGTTTACCCATTGCTTGCCGATTAGAGAAATGGCAGTGTAGCGACGGAGGGCGAGGAACAAATAAAGTCCGACGTTCTCTGTTGTTCTCTGTTGTTCTCTGTATTTATTGTCCCAACATCGCTCTGTGACTGAAATAACAACACAATGCGCAATGCATTACAGCCCCGGCATACGAAGAAACATTTAATAAATCTTTAACGCTAAATTCGTCATACAAAACCCATTAATACAGCATGTGGCCTCAGCCAAGACTCATATTATAAACCAACAAACCACTCAAAAACTGACCATAAAATTTATCTGAAACCATTATTTATTTTAACAAATAACATTAGAGTACCAATTTATGTAATATTTACCAGTGTTGTGCGCCTAAAGACGGTTACAAAAAAATCTGAGCAAAACAAACATATCCTTTCACTTTGACTGCTGGTGATGAAATGGCAGAGAGGTACCACATGGCACTTGATAATGGCAATGTCATGGATCCCTCTCGAAAGGTATTTTCAAAAACGTATGTCCACTACAGGCAGTATGAAGGCGGAGTGGCATGTAGAGGTCGATTTTGGGTTGATTCTTTGTGCGTTACTACCCCAATTAGCAATTTTCTCTCGCACTTCAAAGACCGGTAAAGATGCGCTTTTCAGCTAGGAAAAAGCCCGACTCTTTCAACTGTAAATCAGATGCGGAGGAGTTGGAAAAGGTGCTCTTTTGGCAGGTTAAAAGGTGCGAGTCCTTTGGGCTATTTCATTTAGAAAAAAAATCTTTAGTAGAAACGCAACATTATCTAAAATTTGTAATTTATTTCACTCTTTTTCTTTTTCCGCAAATTTTACCTTGCTACTTTCTTCTAATATTATTTTTAGTTTGTCAAAGTTAATATATATATATATATATATATACAGAGAGTGAGAGAGAGAGAGAGAGAGAGAGAGAGAGAGAGAGAGAGAGAGAGAGAGAGAGAGAGAGAGAGAGAGAGATCAAGTGATGACGATATAAGTGTGATGGTAATAGAAAAAATCAATTGACACAAAACCAGTCTGCGAAATTTGAGCGCTATCTTTTGTGCAGAAATACAGAAATGTGGTTAAGGCCTTATAGTCATGCTCACTCTAAACAACCGTAATTATTCAAAATTTTAGGCAAACAAATAAATTCAGCTTTGACGCAGTTTTCGCTTTTTTATTTAGCAAGAGTTATTTCGTATTTTGAGGGAGAGAAACGCTATTAGTGATGAAATGTTAGTATTTTAAATGGAAACGTTGATTGAACGACGATCTTCAAGGATTTTTTTTACCAAAACCACTCTTTTGCTTACAAAAGTGTCTACCAACATGAGCCGCTCTAGTTCTAGGCCAGTTATCCTACTCTCATTCATTGTACACTGGCATGCGTCGTTAATAAACTACTGTTAAGTTACCTTAGAGCTTCACTGACTATCAGCATTCAACGGATTAAACTTCGTCGAAGTCGCCAGTGATCAGCAACTCTCAGAGCTAGAGAGGCCTAAATTGATAAGCCAAAGACTTGCTTTGCTAACCGCGTCGTTGAGGCTCTGCGTTAGGATGTAGTATAACTAGCCAAGAGACAAATAGCCACCAGTCATAGTGGCACAAGACAAGTGGCTACCGGTCGAGTGGCCATCAATCAAACTGTCCACTGAACAACTGGGTAACAGCAAATTCAAATAAAAATTGCTTAAAAGGTTGCCTTCTGCTTGTCTTTTTGCTTTTAAAACAGCGCCAAGGACATCGACAGGCAGCTTGCATATCTCAGAATCTGTAAAGCAAAACTCCAGTCCTAATCAGCCGGTCTTGATGATAAGAGATAAGATTAGGATTCTGGCTCAGTCCCAAAACTGACAACACATTAACTGTTGCTCAACCACCAAACCCTTATACATTAAATCTTAATCCCTAATCCCCTGGGTGTTTTAGTTTAGTGAGGTTCTGTTGTGTCCAAAATCCGGTCCTTTTAAAACAACTAATTAGAGTTGTTATAGCAAAATATACCTACTTAAAAATAACAAAATATTGTATCAAAAAACATTGTTTGCTCTCCACTTATCCAGATTTTTAATTTCTGTAGTGGCCGGCGGTCCAGCGGGGCACTTGTTCGATGGCCAATTGGTATTGTTTGCGACGGATTGGGTTTAATGGTGTTCTCTGAGGTAGCAACATATCAGTAAAATTGGTATGCTTGCGCTAAAACGAATGATCACTGAAACAGCAAAGTTCCTGTGCCACGTTGTGGTCCAACAGCCAACCTCTACGTTTGGTCTGATGTTTTCGCTGGAAGTCTGCGTTCGATCTTCTTATCTCGAAGAATGGAGAAATCGAGCAAATCTGTTGGGTATAATACCTTTTTCTTTGCAGAATCACAATGGATTACGGGTAAATAGCATTATAAAAGACAGAAATATTCTTCCGCTCTGTCTTTATAGATGACAGATCGTTGTTGTCCAACAGCCAACCTCTACAGCGATTTGGTCTGTTGTGCATAACACCTTTCACTTTGCAAATCCACCGGGGATTCTGCGTGAACTCATTCTAATGAGCAACTACTTTTAAAATATCCCTCCACTCTGTGTATGCACATAACAGATAGATCTCTCAGAGGTCATCTGTTTTATAACAGCGGATAACGGATAAATTGGCTCCAACAGCCACTCTAGAGTAGACATGGTGTACATTATTTTGGACCGTCTCGACAAACCGAGAGAGTCTCGGAAAAACGAGAGGTGTTCTTTTGGATAATTTTTCGTTAAGTAGAGACGGTTTTTGTCTTGGAAATGTTCTCTGGAAAAGGTCAGATGCAAAATGATGGAAATGCAAACAAAGGCATTTCTGCATTTTGAATATGAAATATAGATATTTACGAGCAGAAATTCAGTTCAACAAGAATTTAGAAGTGATTGGACTATGTATAGTGAAATACAAGAGAACTCAAATTGTCAACCTCAATAACTGTAGGTTTCGATTGAATCTGTATCACCGGTGTGACTTCTGAAGTGGTAGAGACTTGATTAGGTAAACAGATCACATTTCAACCATTGATCCATACAAACGATTACCACAGGATATATTTCTGGGCATAAAAATGACACATTTATCTCAGATAAGCGCCAAATAATGAGAATTGTGTTTTTTATTTCTCAACTTTTCGGTGTGTTTTTTAAATTTAAAAATGAATTTCAAGGCTGCTTTGAAAAATTTTGCCCCATGTAAGCATTTAACATCAGTGGGTGTGGCTTCGAGGTAGCTCTTCCTGCCTTCCGCTGCGTGTATCTCTCCATCAGAGCTACGATGCCTGTTTTATTTGATAGGGGTCAAATTTACATGCTCTGAGGCTGGACTTGACCGGCCGAAATTACCTGATCATATGGAGGGGGGCATCTGCAGTCTGTATGTGCGCCCGTAGACTTTTACTTGAAATGTTCCATCACTTACAGTGTTAGGCAAGCTGAGTTTCGTCTGTGGCCTATATCTTGCAGGAATGGGCTGTCCGTTGTCCGTTACGTGTGCATGAAACCGATGTTTCACAATTACATTTCTGGTCCGATTGTTTTGGAATTTAGCAGCAATGTTACCTAGCTAGCAACCCTACACGACTTGTAGTTTTTTATTTCGTTTTTTTTTTTGTTGTTGTTGTTTCGGCTAGCCTGAATATCTCTTAACATTGTGCGTATTCGATGTCGACGTAACAATATTTTATCCTGATCTGTTAAAATATCAGCAACAGTGTTCATTTTCAAAATTATTTTGAATCTCTTTTAAAATGTTACTACATTTAAGTTTGTAGTCGAAATCCTGACATTTTTGTTGTTTTTGTTAAATAAATGGCAATAATGGTAAAAAATACTAGAAGCAACCAAACATTTTTATTACATTTTAATACTTCGTTGCCGTTGTGGGTTCGACTGCCACAGATTACTTGCATAACGATTTCTTATGCAATTTATAGGCTCTCTCCGATGCTAGCACAGCGCGAGTAATTATGTTCATTTATGGCATATACAATAAACATTTAGTTAAGTGGTAAGGCTACATGCTGTAGCTGCAAAAATTGTTTCCAAAATATTTATATTCAATGTTTATAGGCCACATGATTTGGTAGGGCTGGTTTAATCATTTTTTTTTCTTGAAATGCTTTTTCTTCCGCAGTTTTGATCCGATTTCTTTCAAATGTTGTACAAATATTCCTTTACTTCCCTAAGTGGCCAACTCTTGAAAAATAACCTTTCTTTTTTGTAAAAAATTCTCCAATCGGCAACATTTTAAAACTTTTGTAAGTTATCTTTTTATCAAAATGCGTCAGTTCATCTAGTTCAATTGAATTTATTCTAAATTTAGAATAATACTCTTCAGGTGATCTTTTCTTTAAAATATTTTTTCTGCACACACAGAAATAGAGCCCATGCTCCCGTTTGAAAAGCGCGATCTAGTTTTTTTTCTCTTTTACAGATAGTTTAGTCAAATTGCTTTAAAATTTAATTCGTAATTTTGGGATCCGTAAAAGCTCAGACAAATTCCAGTCTTTAATAGAATTTTTCACTAACCAGCTTTCCAAATATCTACTCTCAATTTTTTAGCGATCCTGTAAGCCTTTTGTACTTGATACACTAGATTTCAGCTGTTCACTATGTCTCTGAACCATTTAGCATGATCGACCAATACTAAATGTTTAGTAGCATTCACAAAATTTTGACGACGCAACTCCTTATCATGTTTTTTTATACTACTGCTATCCTGGGAGGAAATTTTGGTGCTATCTGCTAGCCACTTTACTGGTAATAGTCTAATACAATTCTGGCTGTGCTACCAACCGAGAGTGCCAGTTTATTTTATAAACAATTGCTATCCAAGCACTCAGTAGGGGTCGATCCCACAATAGCAAACAAGGAAAAGTACCCACTACAACAAATATTTATTGCCCTTTTTATTTTCTTTACATTTTTTTCACATGACACCATTATTAAAAATATCGTCAAGAAAGATAATTTTTAAAGAAAAGATTACCTGAAAAATATTCTTTCAATTTTAGAGGAAATTAAATAAAAATTGCAGGTAAGGCACCTTATTTTGAAAATCACCGGCAAAATGTTTCACGATGGTTCCATATGGTCAATTTTTGGTGGACAGCCATTAAAAGTAATCCTTGAAGAGAGGACTGTATAGGATACATTGTCACACACTTTGAAAGCAATTTGAAAGCAATAAGCCGTATTTAGTGTTACCACAGATTATAAGATGCCCTCGCCATTCTAGTTGTTGTCTATCATGATTGAGACATGACACTGCACTTTTCTTTCTTGTTTTCGATAATACAATATCACAAGGAAGATTAATTTTAATTATTTGGTTCGTACTTTAATGTTAAGATGGTGTGGGCGCTCTCATACCGTATAAGCCGTATTTAATGTAACCGTTGTGTCTGATGTATATTGTGATCCTGATGACAAAGAATGTAATTTCGAAAAGAAAAAAATCCTTATTTAATGTGGTTATTTATAAACTCATTACTTGGACAGGGATACATATATTTTTTATAACGATAAGGAAATCAGACAAATATAAACTTCATTACCTTACCATATTTCCAAAGTTTCTTCATTAAAATATGAAAGTTGTTCCATACCGACAACAACGAATAACGAAATTTTCGACTCGATAATCATTTACTCGTTTGTGCCAACTGATGTCCTGTTTATGTGGCACTCGCTAAAAATCAGAGAGACACTGTCAAAGGTCAAGGGCCGATGATCCTAAAAAAACATGCTTTTCCCTTGGTGGTGAATTGTTAATATAGGGATAAAGGGATAACAACAATTTTTATCACGTTCACTCAGTGATTGTGATACAGCTGTAGGCGTAACTGAATCTCAATCAGGTAAAAATCATTTCAGTGTCGGGGGTCTACGATAACTGTCAAATCACACTTTGGGTGTTTCGAATAAAATGCGTAAGAATTTTGAATTTCGACTGCTCGGGAAACCGGGTAAAAAAATGAAAGAAATGATAGAATAATATAGACGAAATATCGCAAAAACAGCTTATACTTGGAACATAAAAGAAATTGAAACTATTTGTTAAAACCTTTAATATATTTTTAAATTAGCATAGGGGTTGTTAAAAGTCCGACTGATCTTTGCTGCAAGAGAAATTTGACATTTAGACGAAATCTCTCTATCATTTCGTTCATTTTTACCCGGTTATTTTTATTCGAAAGGCAAAATTTTAGCGCATTTTTATTGGGAATGCTCAAAGTGTGGTTTGCCTTATACCGTAGCTGCATGCAAGAAACACCATATGTAATCGTAGAGGTTAACTCCGAATCAGCTCTTCCTTAAATTATTTTGTGTATCTCTCTGTACGCCGAACCTCATTGACGATCCGCTTCTTGGAGCTAGACCGAGTGCCTTCACTATGTGACTTCAGGTTAGCGTTTCTTGAGGAAGCTAAGATAAAGGTACCTTCCAAGTCAACTGTTCATTATTTTTACTTGGTACGTACCGTTTGTATTCTCTTCATCGGGTACGCCGAACCTTTTTGGAGCTAAAATAAAGGCATTCGCTCTACTCGTCGGCAATCCTTAGAAGGTATTTCACAATGTCTTCCACAATACGAGGAGAGTAAGACTCGTTTCCGGTGGTCTTTTGACTGTAGGACTGTTTCTTTCAAAGACAATACTTTTACCATTTAATTTATTGGCAGCAAGCAAGTTCATGGTTTTGAGTGCGCATGCTCAACAGAGGGAACAGAGGGAACTCTGTTGAGGATTCTAGTGTGGATTTTCTCTGCCATGTCGTATCTAATCTATAGTGCCAAAACTTAATTGAAATGTTGGAGAATTTATTTATGACATCGTATTTTTTTTTTTTGTAACAAAAAAGCGCCAAAGTGATTTTGATATATTTCAAAGTGATTCTGATATATTTCTGTATAGATCTCCATGTTTCTGATTTTTTTTCTGCTGCTGTGTTCATCCCCCAAAAACTGGAGTCTGAATTTTACGCAAATCTTGTAGGCGAAGCTGTAATTTTAATGGTATTTTATAATGGTATTTTTGTTTTTGTCAAAATTGTTGATTTTGAAATTTTTCATATGGTACGGACCAATTTTTATGGCAACCTTAGCATCTGTATGATCTCTTAAATTATTAGGGAACAGATAGGAGGTAGAGGTTTGCTTTTAGAAAGAAGAATGTGACTACAAAAATAGGTGGGGGGGGGGGGGGGTGGTGCCGTAAGCAAAACCGTCCCTAAAAAGAGAAAGTTATAAAGCCATTAAAAAATGATAATAATTCGGAGTTCTAGGCCTCATTGGAAGTTCTCATAAAAAAATGTGTTTTATTTTGAGTATAACATTTGAAAAGCTATTACTGAATACAGATAATTTATCGCACAATTTGTCACAAAATGTTGGCATATTCACCTTTCTTTTGCACAGTGGGAAATGTTGGAATTTATTTAATTGAACTTGAGTGATGTTTCAAAGAAATTTCAGTCAGTAAAGCTAGGATAGTTACAAATAAATTGTTTTTGTTATGTTGGGGTCACACTAGAGAACACTTTTTTTTGGAGCAAATGCATGTTCTCTTTTACCCTAAAATTAAATAAAACGACCGCAAGGATAACACCTTTGATTTAATGCGACGTATTGCTTTTTTAAGGAATAGGACTTTTTTCCTCAAAACATGGCTCTATGGAGCAGATATGCAGTTGCAATATTGCCTCTATATGTCTATTCTGCCATGGTCAAGACGCTTCTGAGAGGTCAAACGAAAATTCTGAAGCGGAGCTCCGTGATATATCACGAATGTCAAAATATACCTTAAATGTTAAGAATTTTGTATTTTGCCAACTTAGGTGACCATCGTGCTAGCGTATGGTGCCTATCATATACAGAGGAATGGCGTTATTTCGAAGTTGTTGGGCCCGGTAAATTTGCTTCAATATTCCTGTCAGTGATAAAATGTGATCGAATGTTGCACAGGGTTCGCGCTGGGTTCTCAGGAAAGTGAGTCAAAAAGGGAAAGTATGACTCAGTTGAGTCCAGAAAAACTCGGTGGGTTACGAAAAAGCAAGTCATTTCGTAAAAAATGCCCAAAAAGTGGACAAAACCCCGCCAACGCGAACCCTGATTGCAAATATTTTATCTCGAGATAACCAGGTTCCACAATTAAAAGTAATTTGTCTTTTTGCTCGAAGGCTACTCTGCAGATGAGATGGACGCAATGGGTGGCATGTTCGGCGTACTGGACGTGATTGTCATTGGCGGAGTGGCAGGTTTGGCCGTTTATTGGTTCTTACTCAGAAAGAAAGAAGAAGAGGTGAATATCAAAGACTTCAAAGTGGCGTGAGTAGATGATTTTTGCATTTAATGTAATAAGATGTCTTGTGTATAAACGCTGGCAGGCTTCTTAGTTCGGGAAATGTAGGCTTTCAAATGTTCCTAGTTTTTCTTAGTATTCCTAGTTTTTTGGGCGGTTCCTGCTTGTCCTAGTTTTTTTTTTCGAAATTCCTAGTTTTTCCTAGTTTTTGTTTTAACCCGAAAAGGGGTTATCAGAATCTGTCGGTGTATTTTTTTTCCGTTCCAGTGAAGTTTTCTCGATGGTGTCTTCTTTGGCGTTTGTTATGAACAGAAAACTCCTTGAGGCTAAAGACCAATGCTGGATGAGACACCATTGAGAAATAGTGGGAAACATGCACTATAAAGTTAACTTGCTGTCTGAAAAACAAGGGGTGTAAGTTTCTAAACATAAACGACATTTTTCTCTTTTAAATTGCATGTCAGCTGGTAATATAGTTAAACATGATAATTCTGAAAAATGAAGGAAAAACCCTCAAATTTATTCCTAGTTTTTCCTAGTTTTTTTTTTTCTTTTTTTTTTTTTTTTTGCAAAACAGGTTAATAGTTTTATTTTTCGCGGACCTTTTGAAGGCCTGCGCACAGTTATATTTTAGACTATAGCTCTAAATTAAAGATAGCATGAGAGCATCTTTCTGATTCGACTTGAGGTTCAAAGAGTCAGCTCAGTTTCCTAAACCGTTTCTGTTAGCGATATCAGTATAATTGACGATATAGCAAGCTTAATTGCATTTGGAACTGAATGAAATCGTTTGTGCCATTGGAGTGGGGGAGGGTGTCCGTTTCACTGCTTCCGTAGCGATGAACTATTAAACCATTACCAGTTAAGCACTGGTACCGGAGCGTTTAAGTATCGGTACAGGAACAGTCCTACAGAAAGTACTAGTACTTAAGCGTGGAAGTGTCTACGTGGTACGGGAAGGCACCAGAGCGTTAAACTATAGATACATGGTACAGGACAGCACACGTACCGGAGCGTTGGCGTATCGGTACACGGTACAGAACAGCACCACTGTCTCGATGTATAAGATGTCCGGGTGTTAAAGTATCGGTACACGGTATAGGGCAGCACCATTGTCGTGGTGTTAAAATATCGGTACACGGTACAGGACAGCACCACTATCGGGGTGTTAAAATAGCGGTACACAGTATAGGACAGGACCACAGTTGGGGTGTTAAAGTATCGGTACACTGTACAGGACAGCACCACTGTGTGGATGTTAAAGTATCGGTTCATGGTACAGGACAGCACCAATACGGCAGTGTTGTAGTATCGGTACACGGTACAGAACAGCACCACTGTCGGGGTGTTGAAGTATCGGTACATGCACCAGACAGCATCGTTCCGAAACGTTGAAGTACCGGTACACAGAGCGTTGTACAGGAAACCATAATCGGTACGTGACTCAGCAGGACAGTACCAGCACCACAGGCGTAAACGCACAAGAAATATAAAGTTTCTAACTTAGAAATCTGCAGAAGTATGTTGTTTTCGATGGGGGGGGGGGGGGGGTGGGCAACGGTGACGATAAGCGTATGGTCTGTAACAACTTGCGCGTGGAAAGTATACCTTTCATTTTACTTATCGATTAGTAAGACTTTGACAGATGACAAGATGTGAACTTTTCTGTGTTGAACTGTTTGTTTACAAAGAAACCTGGTTATGATTCCTTTTTACTGTGAAAGACAACAAAACGAGAACAGCTGGTGATCCAAGTCATGGGCTGTTGGAAATAGCAAATATTGGATCCGAATCTTGCCGTTAAAACACTCACTCCCTACTTCGTAAACAGTAGAACTACGGTTTTAAGCCTTTTGGTTTGGTATCGCGTTGTTATGAGGTATTCTAGAAAGTAAAACGCATTGTAAACCCTTCAAATGCCAAATGCAACTCCAAAAATGTCAAAAAGAAAAACTCAGAATTTTTATTTTTCGTGCGGGATGGGGGAGGGGGGTATTTTGCGCCTGGCAGGAAACCACATGATGGCAAGAGGAGTTTTAATATCGATCAGCATTAGCACTAGAGACGGGGTTAATATTTGGGCTGCACAAGGCCTCGCGTAACTGAATATCTAATTGTGGCAAAGACTGCCAAGTGTGCTTTCAGAGCGTCAGGTCCCTGATATTCGTCACGTCGCGTTTTGTAAACCTTACGATTGTTTTGATAATCTCTATAAATAGCTCACAAACTCCCTGTGTCGTTAATGTATAACCTGATGCAATGCAAATATGGCCTGAAGTGGTTGCCAGTTACAATGTTTGAGCCTCTCAGACTGTGCGGAGTAGTGGTACAACGTACGCTCTGCGGAGAGCACACCTCCGGGTCTGTGGGCTGGGAGGGGGGGAGGGCGGGCGGGTTGGGATCTGCTTATGTACTGAGGTGAATAGAAGAAGCTTCACAACATGGAAACTTCATTACAGGAAGTCAGTGTGTATAGTTACCGAGCCTTGCCAACAAATACAAAACAAAACGTACTTTGTTATTAAAGATAGGTAAATAGAAGGCATGGGTGCCCGCAAACATTTCTGTTGTTCTGTGCGTCAAGGGAATTCTGTTGCAGTTTAATTAAAAGTTTAATGAGTCGCTGGCAATGCTAATTAAACTAATTAGCTGAACACACATATCGGGTCTTTGATGTTTCTGATTGGTTAGTTGCAGCATTATTTAAAATTACGATGTCGTACCCCCATCCCCCACCGTGTAAATTTTGAGTTGTCTGGTTTACAAAAGTATTTCATAAGCTTTCACATTGATTGATTTCAGAAAGTCCGCATTTTAATGGTTTATATCGCGTCATCAGTAATTAATTTTCTTGTGTTCGTTTTGTAGACCCCAGCTGACTAGATCTGACAGCTATGACCCGAGTTTCATCAACAAAATGAGGAAGGGGGTAAGAAAATAACTTTTTGAGAAAGACACGTCATTGTAGTTGTCATGCGCCCACATAAAAAGTGTGATGACCGCGTTTTAGCAAGTCATTGTTGAGGGGAAGGGGGGGGGGGGCGGGGGGGGGGGGGGTTGGTCGGGTACAGTTCTTGTTTTTCTTATGTTCGAAACGTTAAAATTTCAGTTCCGCTTCTGTATCGTCTCGTGTTATTACCCCATGTTCCCCCTTTAATCATATTTCGCTTCTTGACGGAGCAAAACGTGCCGTTTTTTACGTGTGTATCACAGGGGCTTAATGTGGTGGTGTTTTACGCGTGTATTTCAGGGTCGTAACATGGTGGTGTTCTACGCGTCTGTTTCAGGGCCGTAACATGGTGGTGTTCTACGTGTCTGTTTCAGGGCCGTAACGTGGTCGTGTTCTACGTGTCTGATTCAGGGCCGTAACGTGGTGGTGTTCTACGTGTCTGATTCAGGGCCGTAACGTGGTCGTGTTGTACGTGTCTGTTTCAGGGCCGTAACGTGGTCGTGTTGTACGTGTCTGTTTCAGGGCCTTAACGTGGTGGTGTTCTAAGCGTCTGATTCAGGGCCGTAACGTGGTGGTGTTGTACGCGTCTGTTTCAGGGCCGTAACGTGGTGGTGTTGTACGTGTCTGTTTCAGGGTCGTAATGTGGTGGTGTTCTACGTGTCTGTTTCAGGGCCGTAACGTGGTCGTGTTGTACGTGTCTGTTTCAGGGCCGTAACGTGGTGGTGTTGTACGCGTCTGTTTCAGGGCCGTAACGTGGTGGTTTTCTACGCGTCTGTTTCAGGGCCGTAACGTGGTGGTGTCCTGCGTGTCTATTTCAGGGCCGTAACGTGGTGGTGTTTTACGCGTCTGTTTCAGGGCCGTAACGTGGTGGTGTTCTGCGTGTCTGTTTCAGGGCCGTAACGTGGTGGTGTTTTACGCGTCTGTTTCAGGGCCGTAACGTGGTGGTGTTCTGCGTGTCTGTTTCAGGGCCGTAACGTGGTGGTGTTCTACGGCTCACAGACAGGCACTGCGGAGGAGTTTGCTGGGCGTCTGGCCAAAGACGCGACGCGCTACGGAATGAAGGCCATGGTTGCCGACCCAGAGGAATGCGACATGGTAACAATTCCTCCTCTTTCCCCTTCCCCTATATCCCTGCTGATGCGGGTGGTTTGCCCTATTGTCAGGCGACACTCCTGGTATGGGCGTGACTCTTAATGCCATTGAGGCAGGGTTGAGTCATCGGGGAGTAAGAAAGCTTTAGGAAGGAGCCTGCTCATTGGTCTCTGATAGAGTGAGTCACTGTGAAATGTAATATATTATATAGAAGTAAATGCACAGCGAACACAGAGACGATGCTTTCAGCCGAGACAGCGTGACGTCATTGCTTGCAGGAGGACTTGGGCAAGCTGACGGAGATCGAGAACGGCCTGGCCATTTTCTGCATGGCGACGTACGGCGAGGGCGACCCGACCGATAACGCGCAGGAGTTCAACGACTGGCTGCAGGACGCCTCCGTAGACTTACAGGGCGTCAAATATTCTGTAAGACAAATAACAGAAGAGCGCTTGTGTTTGCATAATGCCTGCTTTACAAGACTTTTTTTTTTGGCCAGTCAAACAGCGCTCACTTATAAGTCTTCTTAGCTTTCACAGAAAGTCGTTGTTATTCATTTGAATAACGATCGATGCTCGTGGAGAATACTTTGTATGTCTGTCCCATTACAAGTTAACGATCGCTGGTATTGAAATATCTGCTGGGGCAAGATGGTCATGTACTTACCTAAGAATACTTTAAATTAATTTGACCTAGATTTTATAATGGCGCGTGTGGGCATTGACCTGGTTCACTGAAGGTAAACTAAGGGCAAGACAATGGCACCCATGACAAAGGGGAAAAACATGGTGATTCTTCTCGTCTCAAGGTCGTTGTGTTGTCGTCTGCTAGGTTTTCGCCCTGGGCAACAAGACGTACGAGCATTATAACGCCATGGGCAAGTTCGTAGACAAGCGGCTCGAGGAACTCGGCGGCGAGCGTGTCTTCGAGCTAGGCATGGGTGACGATGACGCCAAGTGAGTGCTGAGCCGCAAAAAATAAATAAATAAAAGAACTGACGTTACGGTAATTACGGTATATCTTAATATGTGGACTGACAGAAGTCATTGTGGTATTTCACGAAGGTTGAGTGATGAGACAAAAATGAAACTGTCACTACGGTGTATCAGGGGAAGTGATTACGGTATATTACGCCAAATGAGCGCCTAGCCAAAAAAAAAAAACACACACACACACACACAAAAAATTAAAAAAACATTGAAATTGATTACGGTATATTACGGTATATTACGCCAAATGAGCGCCTAGCCAAAAAAAAAAAAAAAACACACACACACACACACAAAAAATTAAAAAAACATTGAAATTGCACTGTATCTAAAATATGGGCTGGAGAAGTCATTATCCCCCGTGTAACGAGAGGATATAGGTTTCAGCTTGTCCGTCTGTCCGCTTTCATGCGCTCTGAAAGTATTTGTCGTATATCTTTTCCCTTTGGCATACAGTAAGAACGTGTATTGAAGGTGTACAACGTCGTGTTATTTTTTAAATTGGCCAAAAATTGTCAAAAATACAACTTTTCAAAAATGGCTGTTTTTCAGGAAATTTGTTAGCACGGAGACGAGTTCGCAAAAACTTTGCGATCCAGCGTTCTGAAATTTTATGCAGTGAAAATATATATTGTTCATGTGTAACGTGTTTTGTTTTGAAATTTGGTAAAACTTCTCGTTTGATATAATTTTGTCTGCGAAAGAGTAAATAAGCATGGCACTGAAATAAGCGTTCGGCGCTGGTTGAAAAATATGTCTTGGAGCTGAACTAGTGTTGTGCTGAAATATATACATGGCATTTGCTCAAAGGAAAGGATGCGCTTATAGCTTGAGTGTCTCCTGTGTTTGCAGTATAGAGGAGGATTTTGTGACGTGGCGAGAGAGATTCTGGCCTGCAGTGTGTGAGCATTTTGGCATCTCCTCTGTGGGTGAGGATATCAGGTACGGGTCGGGGGAGGGAAGGGGGGTGGGCATTGGTGGCGTGGGTGCGAGATAGGGGGCGCACAATGTGGGGATTGACTTTATAAAGTTGCTTTGTTTATTACGAGGTGATATTTTAAGTAGTTCCTTTCCAAGTATCAAGTGATTAAAAACCACAAAAAGGTTTTTTATATCTTCAGTACGGAATTTGACAGTTGATTGCGGAGTTGAGAAAAGTCCAATAAAAATTGCGAAATAAATGCTTAAAGAGGTGAGACGTTGTTGCAGTTTCCGCCAGTACACACTAACAATTCACGAGGAGCCTCCCAGCAAGCTTTTCAAGGGCGAACCGGCGCGTCATAACTCCTACAATATACAAAAGTCGTGAGTACTTAACGTCAGTACCTAAAAACTGAATGCTTAAGTTTTCACCCACGATTTAGGATGAATAAAGATGTTAAATAAAGGTGTTACTCAAACCATATTATGCTATAAAAATATGGAAAGTCTTCTTTCAGTGAAGATTTCAGAAGTTCGATAGTGTATGTGTTTTAGTGTAGGTCTGAAACCAAAACGTGAATGTATCCCTCAATGCGTGTTTTCTCAACAAATACTGCCTTTCTGATCGAGAGCTTCTTGTTATGCTATTCAACTGATATGATTTGTTGATTAATTTATTTTTGTACCAGTCCGTTTGATGCCAAAAATCCTTTCCTTGCCCCGATCATCATGAACAAAGAGCTTCACCAGGGCGGCGACAGGTCCTGTATGCACATAGAATTTGACCTGACAGGGTCTAAAATTAGGTGAGTTTTGTGTGAGGAAAAAGACGATTGAGAATGACAAGTAAACTTTTGAAAAGAAAACAAAGAGAAAACAATACCGCAGAAGCAATATTTTACTGTCTAAAAAAAGTGAAGTTTTCAATTGCTGTGCATTGATGTGGGGAAATTATAAGTGAGTGAATTGCAATTCCATTCTTCCTAACACACCAACGTCACATGAACACGATCAACCAGTCAGCTGCAAGGGATTCCCCCTTGCAACGAAATCTTTCAGATATATGAAGATGTATTTAAATTTTACCTCAGTAACAGCAAAGCAGCCCAGTTTTTTTTTTTTTGTATGTTGAAAAATACTCCAATTTTCGCTAATTTTGCCTTTTGACCCGGTTTGGAATGTGACAAATGTCAAGGACATGTGTGGGGAAGAACGCACATTTTGGGCGTCCAGTTGTCCGTTTCTTACGTGCAAAGCAAACTGACAGTTAAGACAAGTGTTTTACTGCTGATACCCCGATGGCTGTCATTCTGGCAGATACGAGGCTGGGGATCACCTGGCTGTCTATCCCACCAATGATCCGGAACTGGTTGAAAAGCTCGGTGAGAGGCTGGGGGCCGACTTGGGTGTCGTCTTCACATTAACAAATGTCGATGGTACGTACTGCGTCGTTTTTTAGAACCTACATGTTTCAAGTTTTCACTAATAATAATAATAATAATAATAATAATAATAATAATAATAATAATAATAATAATTGAGAATCACAAAAAAAAAAAACGTTCTGTTGAGGTGGGGGTGAACTTCCATCCTGAAGAAACCGAGACTCCATGGAAGCTAGTCCCTTTTTCGCCTGCTCCAAACTCCTTTCCCTCCCATCACCGGGTTAGATCTGCAGGTGCCGCCCATGGAGTTTGCTATCGTTTGTAGAGGACGCGAGCAAGAAGTACCCGTTCCCGTGCCCGACGACTTACAGAACGGCTCTATCACATTACGTCAGCCTGACGCACGCGCCGCGCACGAACGTCCTCAAGGAGCTGGCCGAGTACGCACAGGACGAGAAGGAGCGAGACTTTCTGCTCAAGCTCGCGTCGTCCGCGCCCGAGGGCAAGGTGCACAGATGCTCGCCAAAAAAAAAAAAAAACGAAGCATAGACTTTCCTAAAAAATATGTTATGCATTTATCTGGGCTGTGCGATTATCGGGTATATTTTAAACGTAAACAATGACAGCGGTTTTGAAATAGTATGTAATTAACCGGTTTGTGTGATTGAGCGATTTTTATCCATCAAAGCAGAGAAATAAAGCAAGCAGGGTATGGCAGTCCCAGCACAAAAATAATAAATAAAAAAAATTAGTTAAGCACTCTTTTAAAAAAACAACTACCTAATTCGAGAGTTTTTGAGAAATGGCAATTATGATCGGATTGACTTGGTACTGACGGCGGATTCAGGTCATTTGATGACCTCAGTTGCTACAGTGGAAGCGATTGCATGAAATTGCCAACGAGTTTTTATTTATTTTTTTTATTTCTTTATTTTTTTTTTAAATTTTTGGTTTAGGAATTGTATAACGACTGGGTGGTGAAGAGCCACAGGACTCTGCTACACATTCTTGAAGACCTGCCTTCCGTCAAGCCGCCCATTGACCACATATGTGAGCTCATGCCTCGCCTGCAAGCCAGATACTACTCCATCTCCTCGTCGCCAAAGGTACGTTTAGGTCACGTGTCTCATTCCGACCCTTTAATTTCCAGCTGCAGTCGAGATCGCAACGGCGGGGGAAGGGATGTTGTCTTGTGAAGCCGATGGCGTTTCATCTCAACCATTTGCTGTTGTGAAATTCTGGGTGCACTTATCTTATTACTAGAAGTCATTTATGTGACAGGCGGATCCGACGAAAGTGTCCATTACGGCGGTGTTGACAGACTGGGTGACGCCGACAGGACGACGCCAGAAAGGCGTTGCCACGCACTACCTACGCCTCAAGCAGCCGACGGAGGGCATCAAGCCCACGGTATGTCCGCGCATGCGTAACGGGGTTCTCTGTGTCCTCAATGGCAGAAAACAAAATGTGTCCGTAGAGTCCGTAGAGTACGATTGGTAATATATACATCTGTCAGTCACAATCTAGGCTAGCCCAGAGAATCGAATTGAGTCTGTCCCGTTGCGCATCGCCCCCCCCCCCCCCCTCCCCACCTTTAGCCTTCTGTTGATTATCCCTTTCCCTTAATTTGGGTGGCTGTTGCTTTGACGGGTGTCCCTTCATTTTGATTGGCTCTTGCGTTCGTAGGTACCCGTGTTCGTGCGCAAGTCACAGTTCCGTTTGCCGTTCAAACCGTCCGTGCCCATCGTCATGATTGGCCCGGGGACAGGACTGGCGCCGTTCCGTGGCTTCATACAGGACAGAGCCGCGCAGAAAAAAGAAGGTAAATATATCTCAGAGATTTTCAAAATTTGCTCGGTTAATATTTGAAATCTTGGACTGATTTTGACTGTCAGTACAGCAACTTTTTTTCTGACAAACACAGAACAAACACAGTTAAGCGGTGAAAAATAAAGCAGTGTGTAGAAGATTTGAAAGAAGTTTAAGGTAAATATTAAATAGAAAATACCTTAAAACTATAATGCTCTACAAAGGGCAAAAATAAATAAATAAATAAATAAAAATAAACGAATAAATAAAGAGGAGGGATGTAAGCAGCTGCGAAGTTTGTTCAGACTTAATGAACTGTTGCTTTAGGCAAGC
This sequence comes from Protula sp. h YS-2021, assembly GCA_949752745.1. Lineage (NCBI taxonomy): Eukaryota > Metazoa > Annelida > Polychaeta > Sabellida > Serpulidae > Protula > Protula sp. h YS-2021. The sequence continues at coordinate 21,920,176 of OX457030.1, forward strand.
ACGTGGGAGAAGCCATCTTGTATTTTGGCTGTCGCAAACAAGCAGAGGATTACATTTATGAGGATGAACTGAAGGGTTATTTAGAGGACTCCACCCTGACAAAGGTAACCTCGCTGTCTAGCCCGCTGTTTTTTATTCTTTTTTTCACGCAATACGAGAATTTCCTTTTTTCTTATGTGTTCAGTTAAAGCGGCTTTGCAGTCAAATTTAAGGTTTCGATTTTGTCGTTTGGTCGTGATCATTCAGTCAGAATAACGAACTGCATTTATTTTTTCTTCTGATAAAATGCGAAAAAATAATAACAAAAAATTGGATGACCGAAAGACTCAGTAGACGTCAATTTTTAATTCCGTGATAGGTGATCTAATCCACTGCATTCGTTTGGCTTAGAGTTGGAGCGAACGTCAATTTCCCGCTTACCACCCCCCCCCCCCACACATCCCTCCGAGCCGTATTCTAACTCTGCACCCAGGGATTACCAGACCAAGTGAGCTGATCGTCACCACTTAAAAAAAAAAAAAACAACAAAGAAAAATATATTAAAAGTGACGTAAAACGTGTTTTTTTGCAGGTGCATGTGGCGTTTTCACGTGACCAGGAGAAGAAAGTGTACGTACAGGATTTGCTGAAGCAGCAGGAGAATGCAGAGGAGTGCTGGCGCTACCTGGAAAACGGCGCCCATATCTACGTCTGTGGGTGCGTGCCCCTAGTGCTGTGGTGTTTTCATTGCAGTGGTCCTCTGTTTATTTTGCACTATGGCATGTGCATCCCTTACGGAAGTTTATGGGGAGGGACAGTGGGCTCATTTAATGAACATAAAACAAAGCTTGTCTAATCGACCACATGAAAAAGTTGTAAGCTCGGCTGATCGATTATACGCATCAGAAACACGTGTTCCAGTCCCTCCCTCCCCTTCCCTTCCCTCCATTCCCCTCCCTCTCTCCCTCCCTCCCTCCTTTCTGTTCCACTTTTCTATTTCTCTTCATTTCTTTCTGTTCTTGGTCAGTCTGTCGTTCTTCATTCCTCTTGTCTCAGCCCTTCTTAGGTTCGTTATGCTTTGCTTCTGTTTAGCGCTTTTTTCTTTCCATGTTTCAGTGACGCCCGGCACATGGCCCCGGACGTGGACAAGTCACTGAAGGAGCTCGTCATGTCGCTAGGCAACCACGAGGAGTCGGCCGCTGTGGACTACCTCAAGAAGCTGCGTACTCGCGGCCGCTACTCGTGTGACGTCTGGAGCTAAGGGCCTCCTCCCCCCACCCCCCACGTCCGCAGCAGCGCAGTTAGAATTGGGCTACGCCACATTAGGAATTTATATGTTATGTATCTTCGTTCTGACGTTGGAAATGAACGATCTAAGCCAATGGAATGAGTCAAAATTCGATAGTATGACTGGATATTACAGGATGTATTTTTGTGTAAATCACGCGAACCATAAACGCATTGTTAAGTTGTCAGAGTTGGTTGGGGAAGGAGGGGGCGGTGGTTCAACCATTATGCCGCTTTCAACGTCACTGTGTGTTATGTATTAAGGAATAGATACAATATGGCTGTTTAGAGCAGCGTATCATTAACTGCGTTCAATGTGCACCCGGCGTTTTGGTTCCCGCGAAATATTGGTCCTGATTTGAGTCAGCGCGTAGTCCTATCGACCTCTTAGTTAACTGTGCCACCGGTTCAACAGGTGCAGAAAAAAGACACATGTTGGTCAGCTTTAGTTGCTATTTTGGTTTTATCTAAGAAAAAAAAATAAGGTCTGTGCATCTGAATTTAGAGAAAGTAACACGAAAGAAAAAAAAGACTTAAATGTGAAGACCCTTGAACTAGACTCATCACAGTCCACCATTTATTCGGTTTTGTACTTTTCCACCATTCTCCAGTCATATGCACAGTGATGGAAACGTGACTGGGCACACTTGATCACGTGTTCTTTGAAGTATCACGTGTCCATGTGTGTTTAGAAAATATGGGTTTTGTGCAAATACTGCGGGGTGCTTCCGTTCCCGTTAGACGTTTTTGTTAGTTTTTTTTTTCACTTTTCTTTAATTTCTGTGCCTGGGTCACAACTTGTCGTGGAATGAAAAGTGAGTTGTAAAGTGCATGTGATAAAGAAATAGGAAATCTTTTACGTTTGTGCTTTTAATATGCTTCTGATATGCAATTATTATTATTTTTTTTTTTTTGAGGTTTGTTTGTTTGTTTGTTTTTTTTTTTTTTTGTTTTTTTTTTTTTGGTTTTTTTTTTTTTTTTTGGTTTTTTTTTTGCTTTTTTTTTTTTTTTGGCATATTTTGATACTTTTGTATATAGTTATTTTTGCTACAAGCATCTTTATATGTCAATAAAGTTGGGATATTTCAGACTTCAGGTGATGGTTTTCATCGTGAACCTAGTATTATTCAGGAATTAGAGGAGCGGCCGTAAGTGGGCCAGTGTTGTCGGTGTCGTTTTAAATCGTGGGCGCGCTTGTGCATCGTTTGAAGACTGCTGCACGTTTCGATTGGTTGAGAAAGCTCATGTGTGTAAATAAAATGAGGCTTGTGTTGTGTCTGATGTTTCATTCGAACGTGATGACGGAAAATGCCAGCGCTAGATGTAAACGTGAGCAAGGTTTTTGTTTATAGTGGAACGATGCACCCATATTTGTAGACTTTTCTTGGTTTGAGTAAAATTGTGGTTATTTTGGCTTGCTGATAACCACACGAACTCTCAGTTTTGTTTGGTCATTATATAACGTGTTTATGTTAAAAAAATATTCCAGAGAAAAACACTGCATAAGCATTTTGCTTAGATACACACATAATCTTCATAGTCTCAATGTACATGTGGACTCGGCAGCCAATCAGATTTGTTTCCGTTTGTTTCATGATGTCAGTAACCAATTAGATTTGTGTCATATGGTAATGAAATAATTTTGCAGAGAAATATACCAAAATGAATTGATGTCATATTTATCATTTTTTTAATCACTTAATGGAAGCCCCATCATTTCAGTCAAAGGTTCTGGGAAGGAATTATTTTTGTAGTTATTTGTAGAATTTTCTAATGTATCATTCGTGTCTTGGTGGATATCGCTTTGTACTATAGTTCTAAAAGTATCAAGAAGTAGTCAAAGTATCAGCGTGTATGGCAAAGTATTCGTTATGGAGTACTCATGGTAATCTTGTTCATTATTTAACTTATGTGTTACAGCTGTAGGTGATATAACTGTCAGGAGATAAATCAACTGAAGAAAAAAATGGATTATTTCTGGGTTCAGCTTCTACACTTGTGTATCGGAGTCACTAGTTCTTTTTTTAACTGTGAAAGAAGGAAAAAAAACTTGCTCGCTAGAATGCTGGTCTGTAGTACTTAAATGTAAAGCGAAATACTGCATTCCGGTTGGTCAAATCGCGGCAAAGAAGTAACCAAAAGCTGTTCAACGATGACTTTTTAAAATGATCGTCCAGTCAGAGTCCTGCGTTTTACATACAGGAAAACGATAACTATTTAATGCCATGAAATTTTCGAAACCGCTTGTGATCGAGTTGCAAACCTCTGACAAAACTTACTGTACAGCAAGTTTTGCTCGAGCTTTGAAGGATGGGGGTGCAACTACCACGTTTAATGCTCTTATATGCACATCCTCCCAGATCCCGCAAAGAAGTAATAACAATAAAGAAGTCGACTGACTTTTATTTCCTGGAGTTACAGCATAATAATAATAATGACATCAGTGTGAATAAACGTGCTTGGTGTCATTTTTCATACAAAGTTTCTATTTCTGTTTAGAGTCACTCGTGGTACTCTGCGGAACTGAACATATATATATGTGGAATTCTCTCTAATTGTCGTGCAGTCATGAGACATTCCAGGTGTTTTTTGCCAGAACATGGCGTATTGAATAGTTATGTAATATTTGTATTTGAATTCACGAGTTTCTGGCTTCAATTGAATGATGTCATATTCAAGTCATGTGACCATATTGACAAGTGTGCCCGGCCGACAGGGAACAAGAGGTCAGTAACCGCTCTAGTTTGTTGTAGTGACTCATAATCAGTGATTAAATCGTGCATGCTCTTTAGCAGTGACTTTCATTGAGTCGTTTCGTCGCCATGCTTTCAGTGAGAAGTGCGATGTATTCGCTCTAAATATATCCATGGTTCAAAGATAGTAAATGCATTTGTTGGCTGTTGGAAGAAGAAAGCGATACTTCTCTTCCGCTGGAAAAAGTTCTGAAGGTTATTGCTGTGAAAGACCCACCCATGATCTTTCGAAGGTCCCGCCCAAAATCTTTTGGTAGTTGCTGCCCGTAGTGTGTGGGAGGCCCCACTTATAGTGTGTGGAAGGTCCCGACCATAATGTGTGGTGGCCCCACCTATAGTGTTTGGAAGGTCCCGCCCGCAATCTGGAAAGTCCCCCCCATGATTTCTTGAAGGCCCTCCCCTTAATCTACAGAAGCCCCAGTTTATAATCTGGAATGCCTTGTTCACAGTCTGTGGAACACCACGCCTATGGTTTGTGGAAGACCCCGCCCACAGTCTGTGGGAGGTCCGGCCCATTCTGGAAGGACACGCCCAGTCTGTGTAAGGTTCAATCCGTAGTCTTCGTAAGGACCAGTACATGGTCTGTGGAAGGCCCTGTCCGTAGTCTATGGAAGGCCTCGTCCGTCGTCTGGAAGACCCAATCCATACTCTGTGGAAGGCCTAGTCCATAGTCTGTGGAAGGCCCGGTCGTAGTCTGTGGAAGGCCCCGTCCATAGTCTGAACTAATCCCCCAGAAACGATAGTCACATCCAAGTGAAATACATGTGTACGAAAATAAATACTTTTATTTTATACAAAAGCTGGATGCTTAGTAATTTTTCAAAATGGACGGAGAATGATTGTACACATATTTTAAAACACTGGCAATAAATGAACTAAAACACCCAAATAAATATAAATAACATCCAGAATGGAACAACTTTCTTTCCATTTTGAACGATAATGTTTTTACTTTCAATCACATCTTTACGAAAGCATATAAACACAAGAGTTCTGCTATAAGGGCGTCGACGCTTTATCCCGTCAAACATGAATGAAATCACTAAACTTAAACAATAAGATTCATCATTCTTGTTGGATGACGTACAGAAATCCCCCAGAATCTCTGGTAGTGTGAGAGGTAATGGCAGAGGGGCGCTTTGGTGACGTCACGGCGCCTGATTAACCCTCGTCCACGGCCTGGGCTTGGAGAGTCTCTATGAAGTCTTGTTTGAGATGCTCCCTGGCCGCGATCATCCGCCTCTTGGCTTGCTGGAACGCGTCTGTCAACACAAAAAAAAACATGCGCGTCTTTTGTCTATCTTTCAGGGGTCGACGCAAAAAAATAACATCGCGTGAAATAAGGAATGGAGACCTTGTGGGAGAGGAGGGACGGATTGACGATGGGGGTTGGGGGGGGGGAGAAATGAGGGTTAAGGGTGCACTTAAGGGTGAGATCACAAATTTTGTGCATAGGGAGTGATGGTCATGAGGTTCGACAATATTGCATATTTTTTGTCATTCTGACTTAAGATATCTCCAGCGTAGAAAGTTTACTTCTTAGTTTGAAGCAATGGCCGCAGACAACTCACAACTACGCGTCGCCTTAGACACCGATCAGTCAAATTAGAAATGAATTTTCTATGCGCAACAAGTCTCATATCATGTTTACTTATTCCAGGAGGCAAGACTGATTTAACACATGGCGCTTGTAACCATGCCCTCCCCCATTTTCAAAAATATACCTCCCACAGTCTCAACTGTATATTGTTTGTTATTCAAAAACATCTTTATTTCTTGTCTGGCTTGTGGTGACTTACCGATCACGGATAATATATTGGCCTGAGCGGCAGAAAAACCAATCCTATCCAGGATTGTGCCCACTTTCTTCTTCGATGCAGCACTTTGTAAGAACGCTCTGCAAATAACAACAACATCAAACTTGTTAACTGACCACAATCACTCGTTAATGCAAACAGCTTGTGTTAAGCATTGTATATTGTCCAGCCGACCACATTCTACTAAACTGATAACAAAAGTGACTGGGATGTTAATACCATAACTTAACAATGCAGCAAGAGTAACAAAGCGTCTTCACAAGCTTTTATTAGTTTAAATCACGCCGCTCGTCAGTCATGGCACTACTTTCTTAGTTCTGTAGTATATAAAATGTCCGCTTACTGCGACTGTTGAAGGCAATTTAACTTGAGCTGCACGCTTCCCGTCGACACGGTTTTAAAGCCAAATCGGGAGAAATGCGTGCCCTGGAAAGTGGACGGCACTCCGACGTACGTCAGATCCTCCAGCTCCGGAGAACCACCAATGAAAAACCGCCGCAGCTCGGAGTAGATCGAGTTGCCCGCGGGCCGCCAGCAGTTGATGGTGTGAGTAGACGGACCTGAAGCGATGACAAGATACGTGAAGCTCGGGGAGGGCCGACCTGCCCTTTCCACCAAAGCACACGATGGAATTTTGGGAAGGACCATGTGACCGTAGCCTTCCACTCTGTAGCGCTTACCTGTGGTCATGGAAGGACCATGTGACCGTAGCCTTCCACTCTGTAGCGCTTACCTGTGGTCATAGGAAGGACCATGTGACCGTAGCCTTCCACGCTGTAGCGCTTACCTGTTGTCATGGGAAGGACCATGTGACCGTAGCCTTCCACTCTGTAGCGCTTACCTGTGGTCATGGGAAGGACCATGTGACCGTAGCCTTCCACTCTGTAGCGCTTACCTGTGGTCATGGGAAGGACCATGTGACCGTAGCCTTCCACTCTGTAGCGCTTACCTGTGGTCATAGGAAGGACCATGTGACCGTAGCCTTAAACTCTGTAGCGCTTACCTGTGGTCATGGGAAGGACCACGTGACTGCGGCCTTCCACTCTGTAGCGCTTACCTGTGGTCATAGGAAGGACCATGTGACCGTAGCCTTCCACTCTGTAGCGCTGCCACGCGTCGATTGACTGCACTTCGAGCAGAATCTGCGGCCACTTTGGCAACACGTCTGAAATCGGATTGACTTAATCAGTCATTTTTTAATATTATAAACGGCAAAAATACAACGAGTTTAGTTTCAATTCACGCAACGTATCAGTTATCTGAAAGGGGTTTGGTCAAATCGGCACTTTACTAACTCGGCACCAAACAAACTCGGCACTTTTTGGTCGACTCGGCACTTTTTCTTTTGGTCAAGTCGGCACCAAGCCTAGTCAACTCGGCACCAAAAATTTAAAAAATAGTTTTGGCAACATACAAGATAGTTTACGCAAAATACAAGATAATTTAGGAAAATTATGCAAAATAGTTTTATATTGTCAGACTGAGAGATGTTTTGACTTCTTATTTTACACACCTTTTTCTGAGAACAAAGTGTCTTTCATCTCATAATTACAGAGTTGTTCAGACACCTTTCATGTCACAATTACAGGAGTTATTTTCACAACTTTTGTGTGTTTATTATTATATAATGATCACAGGCTTGATTCCACTTCAAAAATACTCAGGTTAAAATCTTTGATCAGTTCAATTGCAACTGTTGTGAAAAGAATTGCAATTACAAAATAACAATAGCGCATAAGTTTGAGAGTCTAACAGGAATTAATGGCAATCAGTACCAGGGTTTAAGAACACGTGCACTGCGTTATTTCAATGGGAGCAGGACATCTCGCCGACAGTTAAAGTCGCCGACACCCCTTGAGACAAGTCTCGCCGTAAGTCAACTCGCCGACAGTTAAAAATGGCAGAGTCACGTCGCCGTAATTTTTACACACCATATTCAGATTATATGAAATATTTACGGATGGTTGTATGCTGGTATAGTGCACGTTTGCGTTTTTGATAAGAGGATTAGTGGCTTGGTACGAGATACACCACCCCTTTCGCTATTACTCCGGTTTGGATAGCAAAATATTTTGCCAAGACTGCATTTACAGACAGTTAAATAAAAAATCAATTCAAAAAAAGCTCGTTTGACTCGACAGGCGAAGGAAACGAGCGGGACTCGTCGAGCGCGACTCGATTGCGAACCTTAACGGAAGTTTAAAAAATGCAATTCTATAAACTTCTTGCTAAGTACTCCATCACATCACAGTGGAAATCTAATTGCAATTAGGTTTTCAAACAAATATGCATTGCAAATTAATTACATAGTGTAATTAGTCACATCACTACATTAAATTATATCCGAAAAATTAGGCTTTTTAAGTTCCGTTAAAAGGGTCTTTTGTAAAACATCAATTGATTAGGTCACAAATTAGAAAACAAAGGCTTAGAGATCATAAACCGGAGTAAAAGGTGTCTATGGTACTCAAGGCTTCTGTTCCCTTTAAAACAACTGTAAATCTGGTTGATTTTTAACGGAATTTCATTTATTTAACACAGCTTACGTAAAAATGTACGCTTACTGGTTTCTGTAATGTGCTAAAATATTTTGCGTAAATTGTGGTGTGTAATGGACTGTAGGTAAATTAATAGTTGCAATTGAACTGATTAAAGATTTTAACCTGAGTATTGTTGAAGTGGAAACAAGCCTGTGATCGTTATATAATAATAAACACACAAAAGTTGTGAAAACAACTCCTGTAATTGTGACATGAAAGGTGTCTGAACAACTCTGTAATTATGAGATGAAAGACACTTTGTTCTCAGAAAAAGGTGTGTAAAATAAGAAGTCAAAACATCTCTCAGTCTGACAATATAAAACTATTTTGCATAATTTTCCTAAACTATCTTGTATTTTGCGCAAACTATCTTGTATGTTGTCAAAACTATTTTTTAAATTTTTGGTGCCGAGTTGACTAGGCTTGGTGCCGACTTGACCAAAAGAAAAAGTGCCGAGTCGACCAAAAAGTGCCGAGTTTGTTTGGTGCCGAGTTAGTAAAGTGCCGATATGACCAAAGACCATCTGAAATACCGCTATATGTATTCGAGATTACAGTACGGAGAATATATAGCACAAATCTAAATCAACGGTGGCATTCAACCAGAAGCAGCCTTACATACCCTCTTTTCTTTCTAGCACGGGATCTCTCTGGTAGACGAGCTCAAAGCTGATTGGATAGCTATAATAGGCAATCTGGTCTCGACCAATAGTCTTTGTTCTACAAGTTTGCGTCACGCCTGAAAGCGCCTGTTGCCCGTTCGGGAACCAGCCTATTTAACATCAAACCCAACTGTTCTTTTATCATATGATTTAATTGTACAATACCCAAGATGGCGCCACTAGACTACCATCTTCTACAGCTAATCCAATTCTCATTACTATGACATCTTTACGGGAGTTATTTTTACAACTACGTGTCATCTTTTATCACGGTAAAAAAAGGGATATTTTCAGTGTGGCAATGACATTAATTTTCATGTGACATTAGTTGTCCCCTACCGTCCGGTAACTCTATGAAATACTGCACGAACAAATCATCGTATTCGAAGTCTCTCGCTGACTCTGCAAATACACAAATAGTGCTCGTGTACTATAACAATACAATTTTTAAAGGCCTAAAATTAAAGTCTCGATTACTGGCGATATTCCTGAAAAACTGTCCTAATACGTCGTCTCTTCATACTTTCAAAGATGAGCTTTAAATAGCCACAATAAAAATAAACTGGAAGCACCAAAATACGCGCTGAAGTCATGAAGTGTATCAAATAATGAAATAACGGACAGCAATGCATCACTATACGAACCTATTTCCCCATAGACTAGAAGTCGGAGTATGTCCACTGGCGGCTGAAAACAAAATAGAATAAAATGATAACACAGCCCTCAAATTCTGCCGTTTTCCCAACTTTTCTCGATGTTGACTTAGAGCTTAACGTAATGAATTTTCAGGGATGCAACCAATTATGAAAGTTTAGCAAACGACTCGACTGCTTGAATAAATTCAAACTGATCCGAGAATAAAGTAATTCTCATTAAAAACTTGGCCACAATCCTCTCGATAGCAGTAGCAATTGATGTATTAATTATTCACAAACGGTAGAGCATACACAGAAAATAGCCACACCAAGTATATGGTTCGTGTATTCTCTCTTCATTTCAAATCTTACTTTTTTCACTGCTTACCATTTCAAATTCATGGCCCACTTGAGCGGCCAGAAACTCGTTATGTCTGTTGTAAAGCTGAAATAAGAAAGACACAGGACTTTATAATCCCGACATAGCATTATATTGTTGCAGAATTGCCACTTACTTAGTTACCTTTTCATTTCTAGTTTTACACATCTTTAGTTGGTACGCATGTTGACCCATTCAAAATTTTAAATATACCAAAAAATGCCCTTGAAAATTCAAATTATTCAATTGATATTGACGTGTTTCCCCATTACATTAAAATATGTTGCTTTTTCTTCTTCTATTTTTTTTATGTGAAGCTAAGTCTCTACCTCTTTGTACATTTTCATTTCTCGATCGCGTTCCTGGCGGCTCAGCTGCTTGGAAGCGTGCTCCACCGTGTACTCAAACAACTCTGTAACACGACGTCACCGTAACAATCACTTGATGCCACAGTCACCCACCCGATTCCCGATGTGACGTCACCATGATAGCCACTTAACGCCACAGCTACCCCCCACCAACCCCGATGTGACGTCACCATGACAACCATTCGACGCTACTGCTAGCCACCTGCAATCCAAATGTGACGTCACCATGATAACCCCTTTACGTCACAGCTCCCCCCCCCCATGTGATGTCACACTGGCAACCACGTGACGTCGCGACATCACCCGCGTGACATCACCATGACAACGGCGTCATGCCATCAAGAAAACTACGTGACAACCGAATAACGTAGCCATGACAGCCAAGTGCGTCACCACGACACCCGTCAACATGAACCCACAGGATGCCCCCAAACAAACACCAGACGTAACCATGACAACACGAAAGTATCATGACATCCGTGTTGCGACGTTGCTTATCTATTCATATTTAAAAATTTACTACCTTGCGTGATATGTTAACTGAAGCACATATAATAACATTGGCGATTTTACAACCCTCCCCCTCCCCCATCCCCATTGAATTTAAAAGAAAAATAAAACCTCGCTAAAATCACGATTTTGAATTTGGGCAGAAACTTAAAACCGTGGATGACTTACCCCTGCCCGCAATACCCTGGTCTGCTTTGTATGGCTTTCTCCCCTTGTTATAATCAGGTTTTATACTCAAAACACCATTTGAGTCCATCTTGATTGTTACCAAAACCACCTCGTTTTCCTCTAACGGTTCTCTACAAGTCAATGATATAGAAGCATTTCTTTGGCCTACTTGAAATACACAAAAAATCAGTCTGTCATGCTATACCCTAAACCACAGGGACTTAGAGATTTAGTTTGGCTTATGTAATATTCAGTACAATTTAATGGTTTATCTATCTGATGATTCAAGAGTACATACATCGGGTTCCACTGAAGCATAGCCCACACATATAGTCCCACTAAAACACAGTGCACATGCACTTACTTCGACGAGGGGTTTAAGTCGGCCATAATTCTCATCGTTGTCACGGTCCCGCATAAATAATGGTTGTGCGTTTTGTGTTCCTCAGACGGCCGATACTCTACGATGTTGCTCTTTGGCACTATGCTATGCTCTCTGTCAAATCGTGTTTCAAAAACTATTTTCAAATTCAACATTTTGTCCATACTGCCGTCAATATTTGAATCAGCCACTCTTAAACAGCTTTTTTTTTTTTTTTTAATTTCAAGAGTTTTGCAACGAATTTAAATTTGAACGAAAACCTGTCACAGACAAAGAAACAATATCAAAATTTAATCGAAAGTGGAAGTAGTTCAAAATTAAATTTTCAGTATTTCACTTAAGACACACTCAAGAGATGAGTAATCTTCAAACAAATTCGACTTGCATGTTCAGAAAATTCAACATTTAAGTCTACATACAATGGACAAGCGGACTCACGGTTTCTTCGGTGGCGCCACCTTGCGATGCCTCAGCTCCGTCACCCTAGTCGCCAGCAAACTGGGCTCCTCGTTCTCATTCGTTGTGTATTTTTCATACCACTACATGCAACAGCATTATATATACGCAACACCATAAGTGTCGTATTGACATGAAAAACTGAATGCAGAAAAGGAATTAAATAACTTCGAATCCATATACCTGTGGTATCCCGCAGACGATTTTTCTTTTAAAGTGCAAATACAAAAATTTGGCAGTATTCTTAGTGTTTTTTGTTTATTTTTTTACGTATTGAGTAATATTCATAACGTTTTCAATGAATGCCTGCACAGTTTTTATTGTATAGTTTTCGTATCACTGATGTAAAATTTAACCGCGATTCATGGGAACTCTGCATGCTCCCATCCCATCCCGACACACCTACCTGCTCGCTGATTGGCGGCGGGTCCTGATCTATCAAAGTGAAGAGCCTCTTTGTGGGACGCCCACCCGCTTCTCTTATTTCACAAAAAAGAAGAAAATTACAAGTTCACACACGGTCGATGTCATAAATGTATTTCTTTTGCATGGAGATTCTATGACACGTGTGCGATTTAGTGCTTGCTGTGGTTTCGTCAAATTGCCGGGCCACAAGTCCATCTTAGCTGAAGGGTGAACGAATCATTTTTTTTTTTATTTTTTTTTTTTTTTATTTATTTTGTTTCATTTATTTATTGTTAAAATTTTCACAACTATCGTGTGTCACGAAAAGAAATCTTCCCATTTCAAAGCGTCCCTTACTCTAACTTGTCGCACTCTTCCTTGTATTGTTTTTCTATGGCTGTTTCAAACGTATTACTCTTCGTATACTTTTCGTACTCGCGCTGAAATCAAAATACGAATTTTTAAATCCAACACCCAGCTGCACAACCACACCCTATATTCTTTTCCTACGCAAGGTTTACACGGGATCCTACGGATAGTCTTTGAGATCTATCACACAAAAGACATCCCGCTTCGCGTTACGCGGCGGGGATATTTGGATTTTCCACCAAGTCCCTGGGGCACATTTTTCGGCGGCGGCAAAATCTACACCCAGGTGCACAACTGCACGCTATATTTTTTTCTTACGCAAGGTTTAAATAGAATCCCTCGAGTAGTTTCTGAGATCTATCGCACAGAAGACATCATATCCGAAATGCTGACAGACGGATAGAGAGACCCAAATTCAATAGTCCCCCGCTTCGCGCTACGCGGCGGCGTGGACTAATAACGTTTTAGGCTGAATTACCAAAGGACTTTTTTACAGTAAAATTATGAATTTTCCTTGAAACTACAATGAAAAACATTTGAAACTCTAATTCCAACATTTCTTAGCTTCCTTAATCTCAAATAACAGTAACTTTTCAATAAAATTTTGTTTTAATTCTTGTCCTATTCCTTTCAATAAATTCTTCACTGTTTTTCCGTTTCTTTCTATTTTTTCAGTCCTATGCGGAACTAGCACACCTTGCTGAAGACTTTTTCTTGCCAAGCAAAAACATAATCGTCTGAGTCATGCTGCGCAAGATTTTCCTGCAGTTTGTCCTTGATGTCCGCCATCTCGACTGCGCCACCTAGCGGCCACGACCAAGCGTCATTAAACATGCAACCCCATATAGTGAGCAACAACAAATTTAAATAGACCAATTTCCCAAACTTTCTAATCATACACTTTCTTGCGAAAAAAGCAGTTCACCATGTAAATGGTTTTCACAGGTCCTATTTCATTTTCCCGGATTAATAAATCTTTTCTCAAGTAAAACAGACCATTACTGTGTATCACTGGATGCCAATATTTTATCGATGCAAAAACCCGCCCGCTTCAATGGTTTCGGAACTCAGTCCGATCAATGAGTGAATTAATGAGCCATTTTACTCAATGTTTTTATTGACTAAAGCTCACCATGTTCTGCTTCTATTTCTGCTTGGGGAATAATAGCTGCGGAAGCGCGTTCTAGTCGTATCCTGCAACAGCAATAATGAATACGGCATGTTGCGTCGCGCCGGACTTCACAAATCATGATGTAAGTTATAACTTACACCAGCTTTTCAACTACGAACACGTATCATATTCTTTATTTGCTGTTGGTGTAACAGAAAATTCTATATGTGACAACTCGGCTGATCGGACACTTGAATTACAAACATGTCAAGAAAACCCAGTGTTCTTGGCGTTTATGGATGAAATGACAGAAAAATTATGGGTTCTTGTAGAAAGTATTGAAATATCACAATATTTTGTCAGAAAAACACCTGCCGACAATTTTAGATTGTTACACTGAATAAAAAGTCAACCTTTTCCAGCTGTCGGAAACAGCTTCGATGGCTACATAGAACTTAAGTGCCGATGTGGCTAGGCTGAAGGAGTATCATAAGCCGTTACTCGCTGAAATAGTTACGTGGCTTTAAGGTTATCGTGTGAATGCAGAACATGGCCCTGTGGCGGGTAGGACACCCTCCCCATCACCACAGAGAAAAGATTAGCAAGATGTACGCTTTAGTTTTTTTTAAAGTCGACCATGCCAGTTCTCACTACTTGTACGAGTACGAGTACACTCAGCTTTCCCACTTTTGTAAAACACATGCACAAACACATATTTTTGCACGGTCTTAATTGCCTATCGGACAAAGAAAACTGCAACAAATCGGTTGCGATTACCGTATCTTGAAATTTTTGATTGGATCTCTAGACCGATAGAATGCGGTCCCGACATCTGGCTCATAAAATTCTGACATTTCTCTTCTTGTAAACCGTTTGTTTACAAAACCGTGTTTATATGTTCAGCGGTAAATAAATGGCTACAAGGTTGGTGGTGTTTATGGCGTCAGATTCTTTATGCTGATGGCTAAATACTGAGTGCCAGCTGCGAACTCGCTTTCTATTTATATTACTGGAATTCAAACGCATGAGCACATACAATAATGTGTAATTCTTCCACTGATTGCAGTTTCTGGAGTAGTGTTAACACTTTTGTTTAACATGCAAAGGGACACCGGGTTCGATCCAAGTTAGGGTCTGGTTTTTCTCTCGAAATTACTGCTAATTGTTGTCATGAGATAACTAAAATACTTACTTTTTGGAAGCTGGCACGAAATGTTTCAAAACGACACCAGAAATAACACAATAGCTAACTCGTTATTAAATCAGGATCCCGACATTTCACCCGAAGACATTTCATCCGAAAATGAATGATAAAGTAAAATATTTAATCTCATTTTTTCAGGTTAGATGGTCAGGTTAAAAAAGATTCAGAATTATTTTCGATTTTCCTCTATTACTTTGCATAACTTGAATCTTTGAGCTTACTATAATTCACCCTAAACCGGACTTGCCTTGTATACAAATTCTGTGACATCAGGGCATCAAGAGATTAAGCTGAAATTTATCTCTTTGCAGACAGAGGGTCGCTTTCTAGACTGCTCTCTTTGTTCTGCGTCAAAGCAACCTCCAACCTAGGGATTAAAGTGCACAGGACTTCACTTATTTTCGGATGAAATGTCGTCTCATGAAATGTCTGCGGCTGAAATGCCATCGGATGAGATGTCGTAGATTCATAAAATCAAGAAGTTTGACGGTTGGAAATATTTCAGTGATTTTCTGGATAAAGCCATCATTACAGTTAAAATTGAAGATTCACCTTGACAACTTAATGCCTCAAAACCTTTCGTAAGTGCTTTAAAGTACTTTTTATGATAAATATAATTCAAATTACAATGTCATATTTTTACTCTGTAATTGCCGACCACATGAAGCCAACATTGGGTACTGCTGGATATGAATTTATTGTTGTAATATGGCAACTCGTTTAATTTTTTCTGAACGGATATGAATGCAAAATATTTTATTTGATCAGCAATTTGTTATTCAATTTTTACACATTTATTTGTTAGGAGGTGTACGTTTTTTGGAATACCAACGCAGTTAAGCTCAGATTCTAACTTGCACTCATAAGCTGTGCAAATAGCTGGTGCTGATCTGACACAGGGAACAGTTTCGACGCTTACCAGTTTGCGTTTTAATTGTAAAGATATAATGTATATATTTAGAATAAATTTGTAGAACTTTCAGTGATTTTTGGAAGGATTTTTTAATTACCAATAATTTATTTCAATTTTAGTAACTGCAGAAAAATATTCGACCTTGACCGAATTAGGAATGGGAAGTTGTTGATCAACAAAGATTATGGCGAACAGAACGCCAAATGAAAGGTGAAAATTATGTATTTGCCGGACGCCCGCGACTGCCTCGAACATACATACCCTAAATGAATATATTTTTCTTGAAGATAACTCATAAATGTGACCAGAATGTAACTAATGTGAACACACTACCTTTCAAAATTACACGAGATCTGCCATTTTGGTGCATTTTGTGTAAAAGCAAAGTTTCAGCTACGTTTAAGTTATAAGCGTTGTTAGGCCCCAACCCTTCGGATTGGGGCCTATAGGTTTGGGGTGTCCGTCCGTCTGTCCGTCATCGCTTTATACCCCTATGAATTTGGGGGCGGTTGGGTCCTGCTTGTGTTTCACAAATACTTACTTGTTATCTGTTCTTTTACACGTTGCTCGGTGAAGTTGCTGCAGTCGAAACGCCAGTATTTTTCTGTAGATTCCAAAGATCGAATTCGCTTATTGGTTTACACTCTTTAAAGTCCACTTGTTAAAATGTTTTTTGAAAATATATATTTTTTCTTTCGTGTTTAAGTTAATAGCAACCTAATGCATTCGGAACGTTTCTTAGTTTTTATCTTAATTAGTAGTTATCTGAAATTCCTGACAACCCAAATAATTTTGATGGCTGAAATCGTAATAGATACATGATGTTTAATATGGAAATTTTTTTACAGATTGGCAAAACTGAAGTGGGGCTTTGCCCAAATCGAAAAATTGAAAATTAGAAAAATTATCAATGGCAAATTACGCGGGACATATGACCCGCCTTTTTAGATCGGTGCATCATTATTTCAACTCCTCTAATTCCAAGAATGAAAATTGTAAAGAAGTATATGGGTGGTACTTATTGTGCCAATTACGTTAGAGATTCTCACGATATCTTAAGTCCGGTCTTTGAAATGGCTCCAGACACGAAATTGAAGTAAAGATTAAAGAATTTCGGTAATAACTGCACAGTATTAACGTTCTAGGTGCACTGCGGATTCAATGGCCCGTTAAAATTTTTTTGAAAGTTTTACAGAAAACAAAATAAACATTGCAATAAAGACGCAGTTTCTTGACTTCAGAGGTAATTGCTTGTGTAATTGGTTTCTTAAATATATCAAAACTTGGGTCAAGTAGGTGACGCTTAATTTAAGACCAGATTAAGAAGTGGGCATATTATAGATTAGCGAATCAGCCTAAGACCAATAGACTTTGATTTAATGCAATAGGTAAGTCTTAAATATTAGAGTTAGCTTGAACGATTCCTTTGTGTTACGAATAAATTACAGAGAGGAGAATGTACGTTAAAACTTAAGTATGCTCAGTAAACTATACCCAGTATGTTTTGTTGTGGTCGATTGTAATAAAATCATTACGTCATTTTTTTATATATATAAAAAAGTATATTGTTTCTGAGGCACTCTACACAACATTTCTGTCCGCAGTCAAGTTGTCCTTCAATCATGCGTAAAAAGTAGTCTTTAATCTTGCTAAAAGGTAGTCCTGAATCGTGCGTAGAAAGTGGTCCTCAGTCATGCCTAAAAAGCAGTCCTGTATCATGCCCATAAAGCCAAAATATGGGGCCAAATTGAGGAAAAAGTTATGTTGACCAGTTTTTTTTCTCAAGGGACGGCGTAATATGGAATCAGTTATATCACAAATAATCATGATATGTATGTTATGTATAGTATATGACCCAAAGAATTACTTAATTTACACATGACTGAAATACATTTCGACTAATGTATGCTAATTATCAATTTGCATCAGTGTTCCTCTTATCCTGATGATATCGATTACTGACAATGTAATCGCTGTTACTGTTTATTTTGAAGCACTTGTCACATGTGATGATTGTATTCTCATCTTATAATAAGCAGATAATAAGATAATCGTGACTGTTTGATAAAAACGGGAAGTTTTAGATGCCTTTGCGAATATAGGAAATACGTGCCGAGTCCGGCCGTATTATCCGCGATTTTTTATTTATTTCTCCAGTAAGATCACCTGTTTAATAACAGAGGTATATACATGTTGTTTCGTGAATGAATACAGAGTCACTGAGTGGGATGGCCACGAAAATATACGCTGTCTTGTATGAAGCTGTTATAAATGGTGTTCATAATGTACATGTGTGTGGCTCAGGAGCAGAATGCCCAAAAATATACATGTGCCTTGTATGAGCCTGTCGGGATTGATGCTCATAATGTACTCGCGTGTTGGTTACAGACTGGGTTCGCGTTGGCGGGCTTTTTGTCCACTTTTTGGGCATTTTTTTACGAAATGACTCATTTTTTTCGGAACCCACCGAGTCTTTCTGGACCCAACTGAGTCACACTTTCCTTTTTTGAATCACTTTCCTGAGAACCCATCGCGAACCGTGTTGCAGAGCAGAATGCCCACAAAAATGTGCGCGCGCCTTCTATGAGGCTGTTATGAATGGTGTTCATAATGTACTCATGTGTGGCCCACTAAGCAGGATTCTCTATAAAAATATACACATGCTTTGTGTGAGGCTGTTATAAATGATGTTCATTTTGTACTCGTGTGTGTCTTACAGAACAGGAGGGCCACAAAAATATGCATGTGCCTTGTATGGGGCCGTTAGGAATGATGTTCATAATGTACTCATGCCTGACTTGGGGCTTATTATTTAAAAGAGTGACGCTGTGAAGGTTTTAATTTATTCACTGTAAACAAAAAGCGGATGGCCATAAAACTTAGTTGCAGTCTCTTAAGATGGATGTTATTTTTTGGCGAAATACCCGGTAGATCAAAAAGACAACGGGGTGAACCGCATAAGATGGGTTTTTGCTCGTGGCCGGGTTATCTACGCCGAAGAGTTCACCATTAAGTGCACGCTAATGACGTCTTACTGACATAAGCGATGTGCGGACATGGGATGGAGGTATGAGAGGAGCTTAAAACTTTCTTCCTATAACGAACGGCTGCTTTAAGTCTATATTGGCTCAGTTTTTTATTCCCCACTGGGGGAATATATGCGCCCTATCGTGTGTCAGTGTGTCGGTCGGTCTGTCATCAACAGCTTGTTAACACGATAACTTAAAAACTGCTGTAAGGATTTTAATGAAACTTGGTATGTGGCTTCTATGTGAACAAACACAGATTGGTATTGAAAATGGGCCAGGTTCGGCAAAGGAAAATGGACCAGAAAATTTCAGCTCTTGATCGACTATTGATGGCCGTGTTTAACTGATGGAGGGCCTGTGGGGAATATATGGACTATGCACACTGCTCTAGTTTTCTCTAAACTAATTTTCTGGGCACTTCAGCAACTGTTAAATCGATCTGTTGTTTTAGGGTGTTAGATTTTTCCTTCCAGAGTTCTGCCGTTATAGACATAATTGCCATTTCTAATAATCAAGTGGGGGAGGAGGGGGCTACCAGTAGATGTACCCAAAGTGATAAATGATATTTAGTGTAAGGTGGCCTTTCAGTCTTGTTGAGGGCAGTTGTTTGAATGCCATGTGGCTGTCACCGCACGTTCTGCATCACTGTGACACGACCCTGGAGATATAATCACTAATGGTTTTACATAACTACATTGATCTCCTTCATCTCGGCGACAATCACTCACGGCAGTGGGTGGATTCTGACGTCACACACAGCAAGGTGAAGGCCGCGTTGCTGCAGGCAGTCAGCAAATAGTACTATCATCAATCAATTTTTTTGTGTGTGTTTGCTGGTAAAAAATAGAGACCAGTGTTGATTTAAGGGAAAAAAATTAGCAGATATCAGGGTGGAGACGCTGTTTTCTTCACGAGACTTGCACTTTTCCCAGCCATCCCTAAAAGTAGTGCCCGTGTTGGGCTTGTCTCCTAACGTGTCCTATGATACAGAGAAGGGCTTCGTTTTTTCTGTACCGATCTTCGCTTGATGACACATTCGAACATTCCTGAATGTAACTTTGAACCAGAAACATAAGGCATATTCTCTTATAACGACCCGCAAAGGATCGATTGATAACTGTTATTTCATGACTTACGATAATCGTGACAGTGGAGTTCGCTTTTATACAACTGGCTGGTGTACAAAGTACTGAAAAAGTGTGTTGATTACTGAAAGAATGATAAAGAAAACACATATAGAAATAACACTAGTTTTTGGGCAGGTGCAGTCGTGGTCGGCTGGTGATGCGCTGCCAGTGAACGTTTTGTGATGTTTTTATTTATTTATTTTGAACGTTGGCGTGATGCATGGCACGGTATTTCTTCTTCATCGTGAAATATCTTACAATCACATCCAAGGGCTTCCTCCAACTTGCAACTGCATCCTGCCCTGTGCAAGTGGTTCTTCCCATGTGTAAGTGCTTCCTAACCTAACATGTGGATAGGCTTTCTCTAACACGCAAGGGCTTCCAGCAACGTGCAAGTGCTTCCTCCATCGTGCATGAAGTTCCTCATTGTGCAAGTGCAAATCCCCGTGCAGATAAGAAAAAAATACGCGTCACGACGTCAAATGTCTTCCGAGGGGCTAAATTGTCCCGTTTTCGCCCCAAATTTTTTCATGAGCGGTCACTCTAATGTTTGTCCAGTTCAGGAATGATGACGTCTGACCGGTCTGTGGTCCATTGACACTGTGTTTTGTACTGGATTTTCGGTATCTGCACATAGCGTCCCGAGGCAATGTTCCCCGACATAACGGCTCCAGAGACAACTTTCACGGACATAGCGTCCTCAGAGGCAAAAGGCCCCACGCCCAGCTACTGACAAAATGGTGCCGCAGTAGAACTTTTCACAAAACAAACACTGACTGAAGGGAAATTGTTTTTTTTTTTTTTAAGAAAACTCCCGAAGAATGTGTTATTCGTGAGAGTGTATATTTGGGTGGCAGAACCTTTTCTTTATATAATCAAAGAATTTTTGTTTTGTTTTGTTTTTGCTTATTGCGTGTAGTGACAAAAAAATGCGATGTAAGCTTAACTCGTGCGTCAGTTCTTGGCTGATTTTTGTTTCCAAGGCAGACAAGAAAAACTCGTGTCTAGCTTGCTTCCCTTATGGGCCTTTTATTCTTCCTGAGCCGTGTCTGAATTGTATGCTAACGGCTTCTCTGATGTCATGTTTCTATGGCAACAGGACAAATAGAATGGAAGAAAAAACGCGAGACTGAAAAAACATCTTTCTGGGAATTTGAAGTATTATTGATTTCCTGGAAGCGAGGGTTGTTTACCGAGCTGCAGAAAACAGTTTTGCCTATTTTTTTATTTCTTAGGATTGACCCAGGAAATTTTTGCCTTGGGTATCCAATAAATTTTGCTTTTGGTTTTATGAAGCCGCAGGTTCTTCAGCTGCCTTAATGTGAAATTGAAGAGAAAATCTAGAACTAGACAGATTGTATACAGTGGGTGGGAGGGACGGCTTTTGGCAGGATGTCACCGGTGATATGAAGAAAAAAGTAAAAAACAAAAAAGTTAGTTGTTGCAATTAATTTTTATCGTCTGTGTTATTTCTGCAAAACATGTGATGGAGCAAAAAAAAAAAAAAAAACCCTTGTCGACAAGATATCTTTACGGAAAGCCAGGCAAACTAAAATTACCACGATAAGTCGACTGCTAGGTTAATTATATTCTTACGAGAACAAGAAAAGAGGTGACGTGACTTGAATGGCTCGAAGGGGATCTGGTGAGAGGGGGAGAGGGTGGGAGGGGAGGGGGTGCGTGAGGGGGGCAATGGGAGAGGGTTGCAAGGATGTACTCTACCATTTCCCCACCAGGAAAGAGGTGAGTCAATGTTATGGCATCTCCTGTGATTTATCTCTGCGGAAGATTAAAGTAGTGCCGTGAGAAGGCTCCTGTTATTTTACTGAAGTAAGGTTTCCAAGCACAAACCCTCTTGGAGCAATTTCATGGAATAAAATAATTCCAGCAATGACGTAGTAAAGAATAAAAAAAATATTAGAAAGACTTCATGGATAAATTTATAAATAAATAAGCCTCTAGATACCTCATACCCTCCTCTGGAAATCAAATATGTGGCTCTCCGTTGTTTACGAAACTTGACAGCTATTATAAAAGATGTGGGAAAAAAAATTGCTTCATGGGAAGTCTGTCATGACAAGAAAACTGTTACATTTGTTGAAGTAAAAAAGGCTTCTTTTGTATAAAAAGCAAGCCCTGTAAGAAGAGGCCGTTTTGAAGACAATGATAAGATAACATGTACCCGCAGTCCAAAAGGTTCAGTGATATTTTTAACACAAAACAAACACAGGCCTCTTTTCTCAGAGTGCTTTTTTTCTCTCTTATTTTCCACTGGTTCAGCAAAAAGCACATCGCATGATAACATGATAAATAAACAAAAAACGGACCTGGTGAAAAAAAGTACACAACAAAAGTGGTAAAAAGCGCATCCGAAACAAAAAGTACCTGGAAATTGCTTTCTTTAGCGGAATGAAATAAAAAGGGGCAGGAGGATTGTCTGTAACATTTTGTAGCGCATCAAACATATGCCGTGTTATTTTCGTTGGTAGGAGGAAGGGGATCATACGATTGCAACATTCGTCATCACAGTTGTTTTGTCATGCTATTAACCCCAAAATCTATCTGCTGCTAATAATCATAATAAGAAGAATAAGAAAAACGACAGCTAAACCTCAGAATAATGAAGTAAATCAATAACAGAAAAAAAATGCTTCATGTCAACAGAAAGTAAAAAAAAAAAAAATAAATAAAAAAAAATAATAATAGTAAAATAAGTTGTCATTGTAACATTGTGTGTTAAAAAAAAATGCTGGGATTATGGAGATTGAAGAGCTGGGCTGTCTACCCACTGCAGCACGTTTAATAACATTGTTGATTGATCGAAAATCTGGGCAAACAAATTTTGAAAGGAGAGCATAAAAAATATCTCAGTGAAGGGGCTTGACAAAGTAGTACTGAGCTGCACAAAGGAGGATATATTGACATTTTTAATGGAGGAAATAAGAAAAAAAAAGTGTATAGCATAGTGATTTGCGTGATTTGAGGAACGCGGAGTGAGAACGTGGTAGCGCGTGGTGACATAACGCGGGATTATGCGGGGCTTTCTCTCACTGTGGACGTTCCTTGCCGACACTGATCTGCTGCTCATAAATGCACCCTGGCTGTAAACACACCAAGTGGCTGTGAAATCTGCAGAATGAAGGTGTCACCACGGTGAGGCGCAAATGAGATGCACTGGTGACATGAGGCAGCTGTGAGGCATCAGATGAGGTGGGGGTTGAACGCAGTGCACTGACGTCCGCGTTACCTCCCATAGAATTGAGTAGCATTGCTTAGGGATGTTAACACAGGTGGGGTCGGTAAAAGGTTACTCATTTGTGTGATTTGTGAGACAAGGAAACAAATGTGACTAACAACCAGGATTCACAATCTCAGCCGCGTTTTTTTTTTTCGGAATGTCCAGTATTTAAGTATGAAAAAAGCCGCGTTTTTTTTCGGAATATCCAGTATTTAAGTCAGAAAAAAAACTCAAGGATAAGTTACGACCATTTGACTGGGTATACACAAGAATATGCCAATAACGGTGCTGGGATCAAACTATACTAATCTTTCACCATATAGTATTTTAATAGCTGTGTCTATTGTACGGATACGGAGATATTGATACGTAGAATCAAGTGAAAAAAATGCAGGCGAGCGCACTGTCGAACAAACTGATGTATGACCGCAGTCACATCATGACCCCCAAGCAGCGAGCAGTTTATCAGCATTACAACAACCATGCTGCTACTTCTCACGTACAGCATGCTCACCATGTGCAGCATGCCCAGCAGCATGGCGTCGCTGCTCATCATGTTCAGCATGCACAGCATTCACGGCATGCTAATGTCAGCATTGCTTCAGCACCACAACCTCTGAGTAGTCTCTATTCCAGGTAGGGTCATTCGCTCGTCCGCGTGCTGTCGTGTAGCCACGTGCTGTCATGTGTAGCCACGTGCAGTCACGTGTAGCCACGTGCAGTCGTGTAGTCATGTGCAGCCATGTGAAGTTCACCAGATCTCTGGTTCACAATCGACTTAGGCACAAGGCAATTACGGCTGATCAGTTTCATTATTAAGACACGCGAAGAATTCCTCATGTTAATCTCAACACCCTGCTCGATCTCTGTTAACAAGAACTGAAATAGCACTGAACTTCGCTCTGTAATACAGTGACCACTTTCCAAACCTTCGATCAGTGTGTTGGTGAGCTGTTTGGGCTTGCTGGGGATGCAGCCATACTGGTAAACTTTCTCGCAATACCAGCTTCTCCCTCCCCTCCCCCGCCACCCCCATTCCCCGTCCATTGAATTAAAGTGATGATCCGACCGCGTGTTTTTGGTTTGCAGGGCTAGCGGCTCACACGAGGTGTCTTCCACTGCCGGCCCGTACAAGCGGAACCGTAGTCCGGTGGCCGCCTCGCACGCGGGTAGTGGGTATCCATACGCGGCTCAGCCGGCAGAAGGCGCGCGCTACGGCATGCAGACGATGGCCGCCGCGCCATACGAGGCACTCTATCACGGCCACCATTATCAGGTGAGTGCAAATGTTACTCTAGCTATCCCGGGCCCAGATGGGGGTGGGGGGGTGCAGCATTCCCGGTAGAAGGCGCATGCGCGCTACGGCAGGCAGACTGTGGCCGCCGCGCTGCATGAAGCGCTCTAGCTACCACTGCCATATTATCAGAGGAGTGTAGATGTCACCCTAGTCATGGCGGGCACAGTATTTTGGCATGGATGGTGGGGTGGGAGGGGGGGTGGGGAGTGGCATTCCTAAAATTCGATACAGTGTGCTTCAAAAAATTGATGAAAGTCTGTGTACTGTATTCAAATTATTCCAAATTCCGAAATTTTTATCCTGGTGGAACGCCCGGTCGTGGATTCCCATTGCACTTCTGTGGCGCAAATAGTCTGAAAATTGCACTGGGAGACAGTATATTATTTTCGAGAGCAGAAATCGAGCATGCATCGCGATTTTCCGCTCTATGCGATTATTTGTGTTAGAATTATGCAAAATTTATTTCTAGCACAGGTGTTTTTCACATTCTTTGTTTTTTTTTTTTGGCCCCCAAACGGGGTTTTAGTCCCGGAGGGGACCATAGTTTGAGATTTGTCTGTCGGGCCGTTTCCTACTGTTAGTCCCACCCTCCCACTGTTTTTTATGATAGTGTGCAGGTGCTTATATATATATGTATTTTTTTTTTAATTTGACTTGACCCAATTTCAAGGTCACAGTGGCCTCCATATTGGATTCCGGTTGCGATTGTTTTCTCGACGACTTTTTGTTGGCCTAGCAGAGCTGCGTTACAAAATTGCAGCAACGCAGAAGTATCATTGACATTTCGTGGAAACTTGCCTGCATTAATTTAGCAAGTTAAATTGATTGCCCGGCGTTTTTTGCTGCCGCTGTTCGTATCTCGCTTAGCGGGGCCTGGCACTGGTACACGCAGAGGGATCAGTTGCGGCTTTACTGTAATGCAGTTATTGCACTGGTTGGCTTGGGATTAATTGAGCCTGGTTTTATCATAATATCTTTTATTCTTTCTATGTCAAATAATAAATGCAGAAGAGCAGCACTGGGGCGTTGTAGAAGAAGTCAGAAATGAGGCCATAACTTCCGGTGTCTGTTCTGTCTGTCTGTTCGTTTGATTATTCGTTGTCAAGGGGCGAAAGAGTTAGATAAGAAATACATATAAATTGAAAGGTCCGAAAACTGGAACTGTTCCTTCCTTAATTAGAGCGTTAAAAAAGTCACCAGGCTCTAAAATTTCTGGGGTTTTTTTTTCTTGCTTTTAATATGGTGGGCGTTTATAGCGATAGGTGTCATGGCTGAGACTTGATGTTGTCTTGTACCAGGCTCAGGGAGAGCGCGCGGCGGATTACAGGGAGCGCCTTCGCGGCGACGCGGAGTTGCCCCAGCGCCGGCGACCCTCCATGCTTAGTGACTACCAGGGCAACGCAGCTCTGCATGACCGCGACAGGTATGACCCCCCCCGCCACCTCCTCGGCAGGGGTCAGGTACATTTGTCATCAGAACATCTTGCGTTGTTACATGAATCACGCATCCCCCCTCCCCCTCCCCTCCACTTGCAAAAGGAAATTCAAAGGCGGAAACAAGTCTTGGAGCAGCCTCTGGTTGATTACATTCGTGTAGTCTCATTAGCCTTCCACTCTCAAGCGTAGATATTTAATAGCCTTGGTTACATGGAAGTTCTTTAGCCATTGTAACCGCCACCCTTCCCCCCCCCCCACCCCCAACCGCCGCAAGCAAGTGTCGAAGTAATCAGGCCGGGGCTGTACTATGTCTTTGTCTGCACATAGTGCCGGTCACAGTGGAGGCATCATTAAGAACTAATAAGGCCAATAGGCCTGGTCTGGATAAGCAAGCACGCAGCCTCTCCGAGGCAAGCTTATCTGCAGTGCTGTGCTTGTCTACATGCATTGACCTTCGAAATACACAAACATTCCTACCCCATCTATCTTTAATCCTTCTTTTTTCTTTCGAACGTTTTTTTTTTTGCATGCCAAGTTGTATGTGTGTGAAGTAATAATTTGTTTGTGTATTGAATTGCAAAAACTGGATGAAAAACTGACATGGAAAGAGAAATTACTTAAGAAACAAAAACAGTCTTCACGAAAATACCGATGTGCTTGGGGAACGTGTAATAGTGACAGCCGGTATTATACAAAGCGACAAGAGATGCAAAATGTTTTTTCCTGCCATTCCCGAAACCTAAAGGAGAGGAAGAAAAATGCATCATTTTCTGTAATTTATTTTAAAGACCATAGAAAGAAACAATACAAATTTATAATTCGTGTAACTTTTGTTCAGTCCCCTAAGTAGTCTTAATATGGGGCCAAGCGTGTACGAGACTGCAAAAACTGTTTTTAGGCAAAACGTTGAATGGACGTCAAATGTTATCGCAACGCCCATTCTTTGATAATACCACTTTGGAATCATATCAAAAATTTGGATCACATATAAATCCTCATACCCCATCAATCCCCCCCCCCCTCTCCGGCCGCCACCCCAAACCCGAGCGCGCCCCTTTCCCGGTTCAATTCCTAGTGATCTATGCAACCGGTCTTAATTCTGAATTTGGTGGGTATAACATACAACCTTTTATATCTGAATAAATTGGTCTAATCCCACATTTTGAGCATCAAACTGCTTTGTCTATTAAAAAAAATCTTATACACCACTGGCATAGAGGACAAGTTTGATGACCCTATATTTAGTGGTGGATTTGAAAGTTTAACATTATCGTGCGTTGTTAATTTTTCCTCGATAATTTCTGACCGGTCTTCAAATAAACCGTCAGGATCAAACTCCAAACCACTGAAAGCAGTATTGCATAATTCTAAAAGTTGACTTTCTTCCGATTAGCTACAGAAACGCCTTTGTCTTTAAGATGTTTTCGTAGTTCGGAAAGTTTTTGTCCAGCGAAAATATTAACTGTATTTAGTTCTCTGTTTTATACACCAGGAAAAAACATCTAAAAGTTTTGACAGTTTTAGCGAATGACTGTGGATAGTTTACAAGATAAGGTACTATGAAAAGCTAGGTAGAGATAGCGTTACGCATCACCCTCCATTAATAAATTATAGCTAGTCATGGGATACACGATAAAATAGTGTACATATGCACGGCAGTAAGAACATTGTGAGGATTGCTCATAGAAAAGTAGAAAAGTTTTTTATTTATTGGATCCTGGTTAAATGATTGTAGTTTCATTCTAAAAATTTACACATTCACAAGGCAAATACATGGCAGACTGAGGCTCCATGCCGCTGTGTTTGCCTCGCAATGTTTTCATTGGCTGCTTATCCGGAGCACAGCTATTGAATATGCTTTTTTTTACCCCGTTACCATGTGCCAATGAGGGGGAAAAAAACAAGGTAGGAAGGAGAGGGCGGGAGGGGTTGGGGGTGGGGGGAGGGTAATGAACCCAGTGTATGTGGTTTGTAGTTAGATGACATTGTGAAAACTATCGACCTGCCGCTCAGTGTATTACTTTAACTTTGAAGGAGATGTAATCACAGTTGCCATTGTGTAAGCGGCAAACAGAGGATGTGGCAGATTTGCCGTTGTATTAACCAAAATGACCTGGATAGATATTTTCGAGCATGTTTTGGAATCTGAATTATGTGAAACAGCAAAGAATGACATGACGATACTGGTGTATTTGGTCGTCTTGAAATTAGGTCATCTCAACTCATTATCCCCACCTCACCCCCCCCCCCCGCTCCTGGTTCGTCCGCAACTCGTTGTTTCAATACTTTTACAGCTACGAGCGGGATCAACGGCTGCATCATCAGCACCACGGCGCTGCGGCTATCCCGCCACACGAAATGGGCCCGCACAGCGCATACAAGAGGCAGCGGCTGGCCATGGATGTGCGCCCCGAACTGACGCAGCCTCTGCGCATTGATACGCGCACCGACGACAAACTGCGCATAAATCTATTTAAAGCAGCAAAAGGCCACGTAAGCAAAAAAAAAAAAAAAGCCTTTCATTGTTTGGTTAAAAAAAAAGAGAAGGGGAAATTAGTATTTATGTCCTGTTGTTGAAGATGTAGAGCAATTACTAATTGTTTAAACCAGAAACTGGTTGTTTCTGGTTAAAACGACACAGACGTATCAGGGTCTGTGATTCTATGAGCTTTAAAAGATCTTTTTTTCGATCAGTAAACAAAGGCATTTTTTTATGTTTGGGAGCAGCAAGAGCCAGCTTATACACCTCAAGTGGAGGCAATATCGCCCACGCTGCCACCGGAAGAGAAAGGTGACGAGTTGTCCCACGTGAAGTCATCAAAAGAAGAACTGTTGACCAACATCAACAAGGTCGATAAGGAGATCTCCAAGCTCGAGGTGCAGATCATCAAACTGAAGAAAAAACAGGTGAGCGATAATGTCGGATTGTCGTACTTAGGGCGAAGAAAAGTGTCGGCGTTACGGCGAAGGATCGGAATTCAGGGCAAGAAAGCGTATGTTTTTTTTCTCAACTTCATAAACAGCAATCATAAGAAAGGAGTCTTAGGGGGCAGGAGTTTGGGCTGGGAGGCGTGGGGCGTTTCTTTTGATCTTAATAACCGCAGCCATTTTGAGAGGGTGCGCTTTCCACTCTAGTCCACTGTAAATCTGCACTTGTTACAACCGACTAAAATTAAGCGTTGCGTAGTGAAATAACATCTTAGCCCCAGCATGCATATTTTTTATGACTGCTTATCGTACATTTACAGTCTGCTATCCTCGAATTTTATTTTTCAACCTTTTTTTATGAGACGTTTGAATATTAAAACAGTGGTTGGGCGGCCTTTATGCACTTCAATACAGTCGTCATTAAATGAAAAAAAATGTCTACGCGTAAAACTTAACTGGCAAAAGAGACAGAAATCTCTTTTTATATTTAAAATAAAATACAGCTTATAGCGCCTTAATGGCCTGTTAAATGGATACTTTTAAGAGCATTTCTTTTGGGGTTTATAACCAGTGATATTACCACATCATGTCGTGCCACTAAGAAATGAGACAAGTCTTTGAAAGGGAATGAGGAAAAAAAAGAACGTTTCTGTAATAGTATGGGAGTACTTTTGTGCACCCGGCAAGTACTCAAAAAATGACCATCAATTAAGAGCATACGTGGGATTAGATTTATTGAAGGGTTTTAAATAAATGAATAAAGTTACTCATTTCTGATACTTGTTTCACCAAAAGAAAAAAAAAGCGATAGGAATCGATGTTTCTCTAACTCTTATATGTGGTATTGAGGCGCTGAAAGAAACATTTAAAAAAGTAAATAAAGAAAAAAATAATAATAAATTGCTGACAACTCGCAGATATTTTTTAAAGAAACATGTGCAGTTTACGTGTTCCTGTTCTTCAGGGGAGTCCCAATCGCCATTAATATCGGGGGGGGGGGGGGGGGTGGGGAGGTTTTATAGATACTCAAGCATCTGAGGATAATTGCTGGGGCGGGGGAAAGGGGGGGTGGGGGTCGGAAGCGGGGGGATGCAGACGGATCCTTCCGTATCCTGCATGCTACGCGTATGATTTTTATTGGTTGGCGTATAAACTTATATGGAGGGCTCTGCTATGAGAGAGAAATATCTATTACTATGAAAAAAAGAACAAAATCAATTTGTGGAAACAAATAGTATTTTGAGATTGCCGCGAAGAGAGGAAACAGCCAACTGAAAATAAAAGTGTCGATCAATATGAAAGAAAGATGGTTTGAGAGTGAACTTAAGTCGAAAATAAGTCGGCCTTTAAAGGCAAGGAACTTGCAAGCTGCATCTCCATGGCGACGGAAAATGACGTCACATCTCATTAGTGGCTTTCCTTTTCAAAAGCAAAGCTGGAGGTTTCTGTATAATAGAGACAAGTCGTGTGCTAAAACAAGCCGGATGTTGTAAAACCGCAGCTCCGTTCTGCTACTCGGATGCCTGGAACGCCATAATCCCAAGATGTGGGTGGGGGGGGGGAGATTTTCGAATGATCTGTTATAAACAGGCAGAGCTTAATTTCATGGTTGTTGCTGTGTAGGTGCCCTATATACACTACGGTTGGGGGGGGGGGGGGGGGCTACAAAAATGTACCTAAGTGGGGCGAAAAAAACCAGACTTCCAGTCAATAGCATATTATTGGTGTGTTTACATGCAAGCTACTCTAAACGCATGTATCAATGACTCTCAAACAGTTATAGCATGAAAATGGTAGCTATTTATGGAGCTTATTTCCCGCATGTTTCAAGGGTCATATTAAAAAAAATGAAAACTTTGAAATTGCTATGAATTACAAGTGATTGTTGAAAAAAAACCTTGTGTTATAGGGATAAAAACTCTGACGCACTTATTCAATAAAAGTCATTCTTAGAATAATGATATCAATAAAATTGAATTGAGATTGATGTCATCTCATTATGTAATAATGCGTTTTTTTTTATTCTGTTACTTTTTTTTTTTTTTTTTTTTTTTTGAAGAGAGATATCATTTAGGCCGTTGTCAGATAAAAGTAAGATTGGGCGTATCGGATTCAGGAAATACCGACGTATCTAACATCAGCTTGGTTATATATCAACAAATAGGATATGAGCACAGGATGTAGATCTCAATTTTATGGCCTGTTATCTGTTCGATTTTTCTTTATCTACAGAGTGGAGTGGGGTGTTGAATTATTTCAGTCTTACTGAAACACACAGTAAAAAATTTATCCGGGGACAATTTTTTTTGTTGCCAAAAGCACTTAAAAAGACACAGTAGCATATAATACAAGCTGCGGTTTGTAATTACGCGTTAAGGAAAATACCACGAAAATACCATGTATTCGCAATACTGGTTGTGCAACTAGACAAAAAAAATATAACATCTTGCGTGATCGTTTGAAATATTTTGGTTCTAATTTCAACTAAATAAAAACTCTCCGGTTCACAGCAATTGTTTTGAGATATCCAAAGAAAGAAAAACATTAGCATTCACGTCAGATTCTAAAAATAAATTAATTCGGTTAGAAAATAGAACGCCCACTGAAACATATGGAATGACTGATAGTGGTAATGCTGGGGAAAAAAATACACACTTATACAATACACTTATACAATATAAAAATATAGACCAAAAAAAAAAAAAAGAGGTAAAAAAAAAATAGCGAGTGCACTGGTTCGTACGCAAACGTGATTGTCTGGTATTGGTTGGCATTTTGACAATGTTGGTTTTGCACATTAGGCCTTTAGCACTTTTTTGGGCCAGTATTTGGCTTCCCCTCTCACTGCCCCGCCCCCCTCCAATAATGCTGGAAATGAAAACACTCGTGGCATTTTAGCGTAATATTTGCAAGAGTCATTCATCTCTTGTTGAAGTGTCCTTGACCTTGAGAAACATTTGATATTTTTTTCTGTTGATAAAAATAGTACCATTGAGAAAAAAGACCAGAGATCGAAAGTCTTTACATAAGAATTCAAACGTTGTTGTGTTTTTCTAGGATGTTTTAATGCGTCTCAGAAAACTTCTGAATTTAAACGTCGGGGGGGGGGGAGCGTTCAAATTGCTTCCTTTTCATAACAGTGATTAAGAACAAGTATTTTTTTTTATTTTCATTAGTATTCTCTATGTTGTTGACAAGATGACATCGTTGAATTAGCCCCGCCCCCCTCCCCCTATTAACAGACACAGCAGGGCGAGTGCGTCTGCCTTTCCTTCCCTCCCTGATTTTCGCCGGCAGGGTGGATTGCCCTCTGCATGACCACATGGCGGATGAACTCTCGGCACGACCAGCCGCTCTAGTTTGTTGTGACACAGCTGTAGCACTCCACGTTGGACACTTGATACAGTTAGCTTTGCACTCTGTTCCCGGTACTCAACTTGAGTACATTACACTGTGACATAAAAACTGTACCTACCCATATCTTAATCTATTGATAATGAAATGTAAACCGGCTAATGATTCGTGTTTTTTTTGTTTTTTTTTCATCGACTGGTTTCCGTTTAGGGTCGGTGCACAAGTTGCTCTTTTGCGTTTTAGATATGGGTTATCACAGTTCATTTTAGATGTGGGTTATCGCAATAGACGTGGCTGATTTGCAGCCGCCATCGACAACTCAGCCGGCCGGTGACGTCACAATAGTGCGGTAATCGCCACACATTTTTTCACGCTCAGCACGTGCGCTATGAATTGTTATGGCTGATTTTGGAGGGGGTGGGGGTTGGGGTGGTCATAGGTAAGGTACATATGGGGGGGGGGGCATCTGGGGAGTGAAAAATATCTGCACGTTTATAGAGATTTTACTGATAGTCCCTTTACTGGTTCGATAATCGCTAAAAATTTAAACCAAAAAGGTATCTCTCAAGGGTTAAGCAGCCCCACACCCTCCCGCTTATCTACACATTTATGAACTCGATCACTACTTATCTTTCCGTCATGAATCATAATTTGGACAGTCATGGGGTGTGGGGGGGGGTTATTTCCAGGGAAGCGTGTATGTGCAGTGTGGGTGCTCACAAAAATTGAAGAAAAAAAAAAAGAAAAAAAAAAAAACAGATATATGGACAAATGTTTACATTTGTGTATTTGAATACTGTTTAGAAAGCTGTATCCAGACAAGTGGGCCAACATGCGGTTTACGTAGACGAAAAATGTTGCAAAAAGCTTTTAAAAAATAGATCTGTCATGAATTATTTGCTTGTTAAGAGATTGCAGCAGATTTTCTTTCGCGGTTATTTTGTTTTTAACTTCTTTTTTTTCCTTTGCGTCAGTACTACGCCCGAGATAAGGCATGCAACAGTTTTCGTATAAAGGCATGTGTCTACACCAGAACGCCCCCCCCCCCCCCCTCATACACACACACACGTTAGCCTTGGCCTACCGCTTGCTCGCATAACAACCCCCCCTCCCCCTTCCATCCCGGATAGTGCGTCCGATCCGTGAGTCAGGGCCAATTCACGTTTTACAGGCAAGGTCAAGAATGGCCGTGGGCTCTGGATTTGTAGCTCTAAACCACGTAGTTTTTGTTTTCTATAGGCTATGGTGGCAGTTAATTAAACAGAACAAATAGACTAGGGCGGCTTAACCTCTTCCCCCCCCCCCCCCCCCCACCTCGATGTGTCATTCGATGTTAGTCATGCTCACGAAAGGATACTTCCGAACCTTCATTGTTTATTTCAATTGATGATGTGTTAGGCTTACACCCAACATTTTCCAGACCCTTGAAATATATTTTTCTCTTTTTTTCCAGCGATTACAGAATTCATTAGTTTTAAGGGGTTAACAGATTCATTACTATTTACACCATGTTGAATCAGTAACAATTTATTGTAAGATGGACCAGACATTGGCAATGAAGGAAAAAAAACAAACAAACAAAAACAGGCAAACGGCAAAATAAAGGTTTGGGTTTCCTGGAAAGTACATTGAACCTTCTATTGTTGCCAAATAAGCACAAGAGAGAGAGAGAGAGAGAGAGAGAGAGAGAGAGAGAGAGAGAGAGAGAGAGAGAGAGAGAGATGGGGGGGGGGGGTAGGCATATCGCACTCCTGAGCGGATCGGGGTCAACATATACATATTTTATATCCCATGACGTGGGTGTTTAATGACGAATCGCTGCTCTTGGAATGTAATCACAAAAGTTATTCGGCCCACAAAACAAAATACACTGCAAAAAAAAAAAAAAAAAAAAAACGAAAGCTCTTCAGTTCTCCATTCAAGCACAAATAATATTCATTTATTTCTTTTCTTTTTTCTTTTCTTTTGTTGTTGGATTTTTTTTTTCACTTTACATATCTGACGCAGTGCTAGTGTGAGTTTGATGCGTGACGGAAAGCTTTTTGTTTCTCTATCCAGACCATTGGTTTTATCCGGGTCAGCAGTGGCGGTGCGCTGTATCCCTCCCCGCCCCCTCCTCTCCCCGACGCACTTATGGAAGTCTGTGTTTTCATTGGGTATGTGTAGAGTACGTTGGAGGAGCAAGCGACGAAGCCGCCGGAAGAGAATGCTGACAACAGCGACGGCAGCGAGACCAAGCCGCAAAGCATCGCGCAGATCATCTACGCGGAAAACAGGGTGAGTAGCTGCAAAAGTGTGTCAGAAACAAGGTATATACCTGTCAAGAACAGGGACAACACCCACCAAAATTAGGGTCAATAGCCGTCAAAAATAGCAGCAAAACCCGTCAAAAACGGTGAGTAGCCGTCAAAAATAGGAGCAGGACCCGTCAAAAACGGTGAGTAGCCGTCAAAAATAGGAGCAGAACCCGTCAAAAACGGTGAGTAGCCGTCAAAAATAGGAGCAGAACCCGTCAAAAACGGCGAGTAGCCGTCAAAATTAGGAGCAGGACCCGTCAAAAACGGTGAGTAGCCGTCAAAAATAGGAGCAGAACCTGTCAAAAACGGTGAGTAGCCGTCAAAAATAGGAGCAGAACCCGTCAAAAACGGTGAGTAGCCGTCACAAACGGGGCAAAACCCGTAAAAAAATGAGAAGCCTTAAAAAACAGGGACAAAACCGCCAAAACCAGGATCATTAGCCGTCAAAAACTGGGGTTTAGCCCATCAAAATCGTGGTCAGTAGCTGTGAAAAAAGATCAGCGGGGTCAGTATTATTTAAAACATAATAATAACAACAATAGTAATCATTTACTTGTTTGTAATTTAGAAAAAGGCTGCCCAGGCTCACGCGGTGCTGGAGAAAATGGGACCGAAAGTTGAATCGGTGAGTTGTGTCCAATTTAACCTTGATATCAAGACATGAGTGGGACTGGGAAAGTAAGATTGTTAAATCTTAACCGCCACTTTCAAGTTGGAGAAAGTATTGCTTAGGGTGACGGTTGGCTCAGTCGGCACAGCGTTGGTCCTGTAATCCTATGGTCCCTGGTTCGAATCTGGCCAGGGGTGGAAAGCGGGGGATTGACCTTCGCTCAAATTGCCTCAGCTAAACGACTGCACAGGATTATTCACCACCACGGAATTCAAAATTAGCACGTATGAGTCTTCCGGCCATCCTTTTTTTTTTAAAAAGTATTGCTTAGGGTCATAGAGAAATATGTCGTCATAATCGATGCCGCTGAGGCAAGGTTTTACGTCATATATCTTTGTTCAGAACCCGTTATAACAAAAAAAAAGTTTGCTTTTAACAAATCACCTGTAACTGGATTGCATTTACATGACAGTGTTAGCTTAAAAATAAATAAAAGAGCAATATTACTGAGTACTTTTAACACTGGATTCCACTATATTTTTTAACTCATAAATCACTGCGGGAGGCGTAGTCCTTGAAAGCATTGTCATGCTGAAGTCTCGTTTGGCGATATCGGATTCAGCTGTAAAATAAGACTGTGAGTGTGATAGACAGGAGTCAGGAGTGTTGTTTTTTTTTTTTTAACGGTGAAATCACCGGGTGTCGCCGAGTGATATCCGGCAAAAAAAAAAAAAACAAACAAACAAAAAAAACAAACAAAAAAAAAAAAAAAGCAACAACAACACAAGTGACTGATTCCGCATATTACGCGAGTGTTTATTTTCATTTTTACCCGGAAAGCAGCCCGAAAATTATTTGTCATTCTTGATTTTGATACAGAACCAAAGGACATGGCGTGATACGTTGTCAGGAGATGGTTTTGACGAAACAGTTGCAAATGGCGACGTACTGAAATTCAGATACATTGAGATAACAAAAAAAAATGTATCACTCCCTGTATCCTTGCTTATTTTCCAACTGGGCATAGCTGTTACAATGGGTTAATAATAAAATCAAATGTGTGGAGCGTGATTTTTTGTAGAGCAATTTGCCGTGTGAGATCAGCGTCTTCCCCATACAACCACTGTACAACCAGCCATCCGACACGGCCGTTTACCATCAGAACAAACGCAAGTAAGTTATGCCGCCCTCCCCCCCCCCCATCCCCACCCCTCTCAATGCATACAACTAGCCATCGAACACGGCCATTTACCATCAGGACAAGCACAAGTAAGTCATACCACCGCCCCCTCCCCTCCCCCGCTTCTCCCATCCATGCCCCTCTCCATGCATACACCCATCAATCCGACACCGCTGTCTGCTCTCAGAACGCAAGTCAATAATGCCCCGCCACCCCCCAACCCCCCCCCCCCGACAGTTCAGAATATTAATTAAGATAAATATTTGACATGATTTGCAATTGCAAAGTGATTTAAGGTCTGAGATGGTGCAAAATCATGTCAGAAAGGTTATTGTGAAGCAGATGGTGCAAACCAAATGCAGTGTGTGAAATGGCAATAATCGGTTGAAAGGAAAAAAATGCAAAAAATAGTTGTTTTTTTTTTCTTTAATAAAGAAAACGTAAAATGTCGGGAGTGGTATAAAACAAGAAAATAAATTATGGTAAAGACGTTATTGTGAATTTGAGCAATTGTAAAATAATTGCAAAAAAGACCAAAATGAAAAGGTTGCCTGTTGTTGCGTATCAGTCACCAACTATTCAAGAAGCGCCTGATGGTGCACCTGCGGCGCAAGCAGCAGACGCAGCATATCCGCCAGAAGTACGTGACGGAGCGCTACGAGCAGCTGCTCCAGCAGTGGGCGCGACGCGTCGAGCGGCTCGAGGGCGGCGCCAAGAGGCGTGCCAAGGACGCCAAGACGCGCGAGTACTTTGAGAAGGTCTTCCCCGAGCTGCGCAAGCAACGCGAGGACAAGGAGAGGTACGGCCCTGATTCCTTTACCTCCAAGCTTTGCGCCTATGTCTTGTCCAAGGCCTTGGCCCTAGCACTTGTCTCCAGGCCTTGCGCTCAAACTCTGTTCCCAGGCCCTGTCCTTAGGGCTTGTCCCCGGGTCTGATCGCCTCTCAGCGTCCCCAGGCCTTGCCCTCAGGCTCTGTTCCCAGGTCTTTTCCCCGGGCCTAATCGCCTGACGAGCGTCCCCAGGCCTTACCCTCAGGCTCTGTCCCCAGGTCTTGTCGACGGGCCTAATCGCCTGACAGTGTCCCCAGGCCTTGCCCTCAGGCTCTGTCCCCAGGTCTTGTCCCCGGGCCTAATCGCCTGACAGTGTCCCCAGGCCTTGCCCTCAGGCTCTGTCCCCAGGTCTTGTCCTCGGGGCTCATCGCCTGACAGCGTCCCCAGGCCCTACCCTCAGGCTCTGTCCCCAGGTCTTGTCGACGGGCCTAATCGCCTGACAGTGTCCCCAGGCCTTGCCCTCAGGCTCTGTACCCAGGTCTTTTCCCCGAGCCTAATCGCCTGACAGTGTCCCTAGGACTTGCCCTCAGGCTCTGTCCCCAAGTACTGTCCTTAGGGCTTGTCCCGCGGTCTGTACCCGTGTCTGATCACCCTTTGTTTCTAGGTTGTTCTTCCAAAGTCCTTTTGCCATACTTTTCCTCCACATCGCTTCTTGCCATGATGACGTCAGAATGACATGTTATGTTGCCTCTTCTTTGTCCTTTTCTCCGAAGTCTTTGTCTTTGGATTTTTTTTCTCTCCTGTTTGATTGACTGAAACAAAACGTTCTTTCTTTTCAAACACAGCTGTTGAATGGGTGTTATCAGTGTCATTAATATCCCTCAGTTCTGTGAAGTGACCAGGTTTTGGTGATATCCTTAATCAGGTTCGCCACTTCATGCTAATCAGCCCCTTTTATCAAAGATTTACATTGTGATGTACCTACTGGGGACTTGATCAGGATCTGATAAAGACTGTTATCTATCTGACAAAGATGACCTCAGCAGTCACTAGTAAACATCACAATTAATGATGTTAAACATATTATTTGTAAAAAAAAAACTCTATGACGTCATTGCAGGGTATCGTCTGGTAACAGGCCAGGGGTGGCGAGAAGCGAGGCGGAGCTGGAGCAGATTATGGATGGTCTGCACGAGCAAGAGGTCAGAACGTCATCAAAATATATCACTGCGGCTTTTTGTTCCATGGCCCATTTTAAACGTTTCGTGTGACAGCTTGCGTAGAAAATTCACTTTTGAGTGGATGACCGAGTAGACTTTTTTTTTTTGAACCACAAGTAACTCGGACGCAAACTGGCAGGTGAATTTTCTACGCAAGGTATCTTACATATTCAGTACAAAATTGTGTTGACATGCATGTCGATCACGTAAACAATTAAAAGACAAGATGGAATCAAAGTGGCGGGAAAAGGTAAAGGCGCGTAGGGATGTTTCTGTAGTCAGCGATACATGTAAAAATCTAAAAGAATTATGTTGTGTAAAGGGTACTCGCTCTCAATCCCTATTAGCAATTTTTGCATGAAGAACACTTGAAATAGAAGGAAGATTTACATCTGTAAACTAGCCACTCTTTCAGAATTCTGTAAGAAATGCTTGGCATGTTGTGCACTTACGTGCTCGTGCACTGACCGTTCTAGTTCTCCTAGAATAGAATATTAGTAATTGCCTCTTATAATGCACTCAAAAGCCACTTCGATCACCTTCAGAAGTACACAGT
Source organism: Protula sp. h YS-2021 (assembly GCA_949752745.1). Classification (NCBI taxonomy): domain Eukaryota; kingdom Metazoa; phylum Annelida; class Polychaeta; order Sabellida; family Serpulidae; genus Protula; species Protula sp. h YS-2021. The sequence continues at coordinate 21,959,155 of OX457030.1, forward strand.
GCTCATATGACAGCCGTCACGATTGTGTTTATGACGTCATATCTGTTGTGTAAAGTCACGTACATCTCTGCTGTAACATCACGCATTCTTTTATCTTTTAACTACCTTGCATACATAACACTGCATATCCGTATTAGCTTACGTTATGGACGCCAGCCCCCCCCCCCCCCCCTCCCCACCCTCCGACCGGTGACGTCACGTTCCCTTATTGTGATGTCACGCAGGAGGAGGACAAGAAGATGCGCGCGTACGCCGTGATACCGCCGATGATGCTGGACGACCGCCAGCGCAAGCTGCGCTTCTTCAACCACAACGGCCTCGTGGACGACCCGAAGGCAGAGCACAAGGAGAGGCAGAACGTCAACGTGTGGACGGACCACGAGAAGGAGATCTTCAAGGAGAAGTACCTGTTGCATCCGAAGAACTTCGGCTTCATTGCCTCGTTCTTGGAGCGAAAGGTGAGTGATATCAGGAAGAGGGGTGCGGGGGGGAGGGGTGGATGGGGTTCGGGGGGGGGGGGGTGAGTCAGTTTAACAGTTCGGGAGGAAAAAGACAAATAAATGGCCGAGGTTGTGTCAAAAGATCTGCTGCTCATATATTTAAAAAAAAATAATATAGATTAAGAACATGAGGGAAAGAGGGGGAGAAGAGTGAGTGACAGAGTGGGTGGAGGGGGGAGGAGAGAGGGAGGAGGAGAGTGAGTGAGACAGAAACAGGGGTTTGACATTTAATTCTCATTTAACAGCTGAGCCAATAAATATTTGAATTAGTAAATTATTGTATCTAAACGTGGTAATAAATCTTGTATGACTGTGTCATTGCAGAGTGTTCAGGACTGTGTGCAGTATTATTACTTGTCGAAGAAAAGCGAGGGCTACAAGCAACTCGTCAAACGGCAGAATAATGTCCGGAAGAAGAAATTCGCCAAAGTTCCGGTCTGTCCTCATTCTTTTTTTTTTTTTTTTTTTTTTTTTTTTTTTCGTCGTCCCAACAAAAAATTGCCTGAAATAGAATTGACGTGTATTTAGAGAAATAAGAAATATGTGTTTTCCTTTTTGTGGGTGTCGTAAAATAAGGGATTTTATTACGATTACGATTTATATGAAAGTGTCATAGTTTTTATTTACCTATATCTTTTATCTATTTAATGGCATGCAGTAAATGTGTCTGTAAACTCTTAGCTATTATTAAGCAAGAAGGGAAAATACTGATACATGCAGCAGTAATTCTTTACGCCTACACTGCACTGAGGACTGGAGAATCGACCTGAGAGCAGTGTGAGACATTAGTACGACATAAATAAATAAAAACATGTGACATTTTGTGACTTTGCCCTTTAGCCTTTACCTCAAGCCCCGTCTGAACCCGAAAAGTTTGAAGTGAAAAAGGAAGAGGACGCTGTCCCTATTCTTCATCCAGAGTAAGTTCATGTTCTCCGCTCAGAGATATACACAGTTTCCATCCAGGATAATTTCATATTGTATGCTAAGAGTAAATACACAGTTTCCGTCCAGAGTCCGCAAGCTGACATTTTGCGTTCTATGCACACGCCAGTTTTAAAAAATACACAATATTTCTTGTTCGGTTTTTATTTCAGCAGCTCGGAAAAACAGCGCAAATTATGTTTTATTTATTTATTTATGTATGTTTTGTCAGAGATAAAGCTTCGGGGGAGGAGAGCTCGGGACCTGGGGGCCAGCAACCGGAGGGCGGGCGGACGACACCAGCGACTGCCGTCACCAGTAGCCTTGTCAGCGGGGCGGCGACGGGCACGACTCAGGCAGAACCGACCGCCGAGCCTGGCAAGGAGTCAGCCAAAGAGCCTGACAGCTCGCACATGGAGCCCGACTCTCAGTCTGCGTTGGGTGGGTTTTTTCTTCGTTGCAACTTTAAACCTTGGGACGTAGAACTCCGAAAGCAGAGTTGAAGGGTAGTTGTGGCGTATTTCTGTGCATAATAACCGGTCCGAAAATACTGTAGAAAGCCATTATAACCAGCTGGACTTGTTATTTTTTATTACAGAAGGGATTAAATCTGAGCCTCAAACTGAGAAACCCGAGAGTTCTGAGACAGGAGGTCCCGATGCTACACCAGGCAAGACAGGGCACGGTTAGTACAAGTACTAAAAGAGGGCCCCGTATCCCACCCCCCCCCACCCCCTCACATGCCTGTGCCACACTTACCCCCCTCAAATCAAAAAAGAAAAGATATCTGTATAAATTTTTACAACCAAGATAGTCCCATTGTAACGCATCTTTAGTTGTTTATTAGCAACGTTTGTTGATAAAACGCCAAGAGCTGAGTGTGTTTGTTTTTGTCACGTGACACAGTAACAGCTGATATGAATGGTCTGTTGATCAGATGGCAATCACGTGTGTGCCTCGTGTCACACTGAAGTGGCCAATTTCGGGCTGAGCCGGCCGCTGGGGAAGAAGCAGTGCTCCCAGTACAGCATCGCCGAGAGCTCGTGGACACCCGATATGCGGGTGTGCAGTCATTGCAGGTGAGAGGGCAGGAGGGTGCAAACTCGTGGACACCCAACATACGGGTGTGCAATCATTGCAGGTGACTGGGCGGCGGGGGTACAAACTCGTGGACACCCGACATGTTGGTGTGTTGTCATTGTAGCTTTTTTTTTGGCAAATCGGCCTCAGCTGAGAAGGTTTTTGAAATCACAAACCTCTTCAATACTTATTATGTAAGTATTAGTGGTTAATTATTTAGAATGGGGCTTCTGTCTTGCTGTAAAATTTCCGACGCAATAGGAGCAAGTAAAAATAAACAGCTAAGCTACAATACTTGCGATGTATAAGGTTAATGTTCCTCCGGAGGTATGAAGTGGGGTGGTTTTATGTTCAGGTGCAAGTCGGTGCAGAGGAGATATGCGCCTTGCCTGGTGCCTACATGCAAGACACCGAAAAGAAAAGTGAAACGTCTGCGTAACGTACCGGCCAAACTCCAGGTCAGTGCCGAAGGCTAATGTCAGGGCTGTGGTGTGCGGAATTGATACACATATCAGCAGGCTTTAAAGTTGAACTATTTGTGTGATAGCCATTAAAGAACGTGTGTGATAGCCAGTAAAGGGTTATTGTCCAAGTATGTTAGATTTGTGCTTTTAAATGAAATATCGTAAAACAACGTGGAAAAAAGACCTTTTATATACTAAATAAAAACTTGTTTTCAAAAGTTTGTTTTCTAAATAAAGAAAAAAATATCGAAAAAGGCTCAATAGCATCAGACCTAAAGTACTAAATGAAAAATCAATAGGTATTTAAGAAAAAAAAAAAAACCTTTTCTTCCAGGAATTGCCTCAAGAGACGAAGGAATTGATTTTCAAAGAGCTGCAGTTGACTGCTGACATTGTGAAATGCTGTGCTTCCTGTTTCAATAGAATAGCGCGTAAAATCGGCAACAATCCGCAGACGAACGAGCCCCTGGTGCCACTGGTTCCCGAGGGCAATGATGGTCAGTGGGCGGCGTGATTCTCTTAATCCGGCTTAAACCGACATCTCTTAATCCGCCATATTGGTTAAACCGACATCTTTATTGCAAAAAACAATCTAAAAATACTTTTTTTTTAAAATATTCCAAGCTTTCTATGTTATTGTGAAATAAAATCTTCCCCATGTAATGCTTTTCACTCAGAAAAAGACGTTCAATGCACTGAATAATTAGCCGTTGAAATTTTTAAGTGGGACTTTCTCCTAACAGGTGTAACATAGGTATAATAGGTGGTCCACAACAGATACATTTGACCATTATAAAATGATTGGTATTTGAAATTTGTCTTTGTGGGGGGACCACACACAGACGTAATGGAGACACCTCGTTGGACGGAGGAGGAAATGGAGGTGGCCAAGCAGGGTTTGCGCCAGCACGGACGCAACTGGCAGGCCATCTCGGCCATGGTGGCCAGCAAGAGCGAGAGCCAGTGCAAGAACTTCTACTTCAACTACAAGAAGAAGCTCAATCTGGAGGACATCCTGCAGGAGTACAAGAGGTCAAAGGTCAGCGTCAGGCTCGCCATGCTGTGAATGTTTATTTAGATTTCTGGAACAATGTGGTCACGGTTTGGTTGTGAAGAATGACAATGAAAACATTTCAGACTGGTACAGAAAATATATCAAAATTTATCAAACTGCGATGCGGCATCACGTAGCTGACGGGGCATTATGTAAATCAGATTATTATTATTATTAATATTCTCATTCTTGAGCCGACGAAATCCAGGTGTTTATTTAGGCTGAGAAATGTGAGGCTTTTGATTGTAGGCTGAGGACAAACGTAAAATCTCCGTGTGTGAAAGCGTCGCGTCGACAATCTCCGCCGACCATCCGAGCGAGGAGGAGCTGTCCAGCGACGACGATGAGGACAACGGCGAGGACAACGGCGACGACAGCTCCGACACGGCCAGCGCGCCCAGCCCGCGCCCGCAAGCGTTGCCCACACCGCCTGCCCAAACGGCCAACGCGCCGCTCTCGCCGGCGGCAAAGCAGGCCGCAGACAGGTACACTTGTCCCCGCCACACACGCCCACCCCGTGCCCACAAGCCGTGCTCATGCTCCTCGCCCACACTGCAGAGCAGGACGCAAATAGGCCAAAACTCACGCACGAATTTGCTGAACGTTACATTTATTTTTCAGTGAAAGCACCTTCATATCACATTGAAATCGAAAGTTTGAAGGACATTGAAATGAAATGATTTCACATTTCAGCAAAGGATCAGAACAGAAAGCAGACCCTGGTAGCGGCATTAGTCTGGTCCCCGCGTCCGGGCTACAAAGAACCAGTGAGGGCTACGACAGTGCTGCCACGCTCAGTGCCGACGAAGGGCCTATGGGTGGAGAGGGCAACGCGCATGCTCAACTCAGCCCTCACATGAGGCACTCCCATGCAGGGGCGCATCATCAGGTCCGTATTTACTACGGGGATATCGGTCTAGTTCACGTTCCTTGTTCCATATGGAAAGAAACGCAAATTAATGCGCGATAATGGATATTTTAATAAGCGTTCAAGTCTTTCATGGAGACATCGTGTTCGACTCTTTAATGACTATGTCAACAAGATTTATTACAACCTGTACTGGCATCCCTAAAACTCACAAAGTTTTAGATAAATTTCTTCTCCATCAAATGAAAACACTTCAACATCAGTATTTTTCTCGATTTTTTCGTTTCTTTTCTGGAAGTGAGTGGGTTTGTACTGTTTTGTGTAGAGCACAGGCGGTGCTACATCAGATCGGCCCCAAAGTGCACATGCACCGAGTGCAGCAGGTCACGTGCCGGCCAGTCTTCGCCCCTCCTCCACCCAGCCGTTTCTGTCGTATGGTGCGACTGATCCGAGGACTCAAGATATCAAACAAGCTGACCGGTATGCGCATAATCCCACAATTGCATAGTTTTATCCCTATTTTTATAGTCACTGCTCGTGATGTGTTTTGCCGGATTTTGTCAAAAAAAAAAAAGAAGTAAAAAAAAAAAGAATAGTAGTAAATATTGGTCGCTGGTCTGTGCATAAGTGTATGTTTTGATGGCTTTGCAGGACCGTTGCCTCTAGTTCGCCGCGTCCTGGGCAAGCTGTCAGAAGTGCGTTGCCACAGGGAAAACCTGTAGAGCACAAGGCCTGCGTACGGGATCTAATCCACAATGCCATCGAGCGTAATCTGCAGATTGAAAAACCAATCACCACACAACACAGTAAGTGACCATGCTTCTAAACAAAATCAAAAAATTTAAATCAGACGATTTATGTACTTTAAAATACTGTATATAATGCAATTACATTTGAACAGTTAGAAAAGCAAGACAAGAAGTAAATACTTATGCATGAGCCAGCCTCTACAATAAAATGAACTCGATATGTATTACATTGATATATTCGGCTTACAGCCGATCACGACATGCTTGGAATATTTTTATTCGCTTATGGGGTGTTTATTAACAATACATTTTCTAAATTTAAATATAACTTGTGATATAAGCTTGTTTCATCTGAATAATATGTAGTGTTCCTTAAACGCAAACTGGTAAGAAATTTTATGCTTGTAGAATACACCGTGGATGTCACCGGAAGCCCACAATATTCGCATTCTCACGCCTCTTTAATGTCGGAAAAAGAGCGCGAGAGACATTACTTTGAACAGCAACAAAAGTTGGCTGCCAGTCATCAGCTGGCACCGCCCTCTCAGGCGGGACGCGCCAATCAAAGAGCTTCCCCGCACCAAACCTTTGCCAGTGCCCAGACGAGGGATGCAAGCAAAGAGTTGCTGTGGAAGGAGGAGCAGCGCAGGCAGGTGGATACATTGAGGGGCGACCCACGCGACTATGACCCACGTGACCCTCGTCATGCGCGTGAAGATGCACGACAACCCGGTGAGCGGCTAATCACACCGCCGCCGGCGCACAGTCATCATAAATCGAGCGACACTCCCGGCCTCAAGCCGCTTCCGGTTGGGAGCGACTTAGTGCGTATGCAAGAGAGAATGTATCAGGAGCAGCGAGACGCCGACAGGCGATCACAGCCCACACCACCGACCCGGGGCAGCGCCACATCGCCGTACGGATTCGGTCACCAGATTCCTCATCCTCAGCCTGGTCCCGGACGGCCACCGCCGCCGCTGATTAACATCACAGACAGCTCAAAGAGAGGCCAGTCGCCCAGGCACGCCCCACATGGCTCGATCTCACAGGGGACACCGGTGAGCAGCCAGCAACCAAGCCCGCTGCCGCCGCGCAGCTCTGTCGGCTCCATATCCATGGGCACTCCGCGATATGAGCCTCAGCATAGGCAGGCGACGCCGCCTCAGTCCCGTGAACCCGTCGGCTCCATCTCGCGTGGTACACCCGTGGGGTACGAGGCGGCCCGCGCCGTCTCCCAGGCAGAGGCGGCCGCCCGGGCTGGGCAGCCGTACGACGCGGCTGCTGCGCTAGCAGCGGGAAGGGGCAACCCGTTCTTACAGCAGTACCACTCGGCCGCTGCAATAGAAATGTGCCGCAGTTTGCCACAGGCTGCCACTGCTGGGATGTTTCAATGCATGCAACCGCAGCAGCTGCAAGAGTTAAGCAGCCGTGCCCAGTTAGCAGGCGATTTTTTTACGGCTAAGCAGATGGAAGAACAAAGGCGCAAAGATCATGACAAACCAGTTTCCCCTCGCAGTCGCGACAGTGCTGGCCCATACCCACCCAAAGAAGCGCGAGCTCAAATGCTGGCAGCCCTCCCGCAGGGGATGATATACAACTATATGCCTGGCGCTTTGCCGCACCCTCAGGGCCGAACCACCTCGCCAATGCCTTCTCGGGAGCCGCCGGGTAGGTCCATGGACCAGCGGGAACAGCAGGCACGGGAAGCGCGCGAAGCTCGCGAGCGAGATATGCAGGAAACGCGCGACAGAATGCCGGAGTATGAGGTCAGACACGTGCGGCAGGAGATGATGCAAGGGGGCCTGCTGCCGCCACGCTGGCAACAGGGCGACAAGGCACTGCAGGGCCCGCTGCCACCTCCGAGCCACCCGCCAGACCACCCTTCCGCAGGCCACCCACCGTCGCGTGCCAATGTCATCGTGGACATGTCCAAGTCGCACTCGCCTAGACATGTGGACACCTCGCCACGCTACGACATGCACCCAGGATCGGGTTTGGATACCTTATCTAAAGTGGCCACCGGAGCGCAGAGTTTACCTGTCCCCGGAAAAGACCCATCACCACGACCGTCCCAAGGTAAAGAGCCCGAAAGGTCGCTAGATCCGCGCTACCCGCAAACGACGGAACAGTGGCAAAAGATTGAGCAGGAGAAATTCTTAAAACGCCAGTACGAGTTCCGCAAAAAGGACATGCCCGAGAACCGGGGAATGAGCCAGGGCCAGCTGATGCGGGAGGCCGAAAAGTTTGTCAAGAACATGTCGCTGCAGCCGCCTCTCCCTGGCAGGGAGCAGCAGAGGTCCAAGCTGATGCCGCAGAACATCGCTGACATGATGCGCCATGGAGTGCCACCGGTCTGTTCAACTTTATATATTTAGTTATTTATTTCTATTATTATTATTTATTTATTTATTTATTATTTTTTTGCGTTTTTCTAATTAAGAACACAATTACTGGCCCTGTTATATTATGAAGAAAAAAAAACGTTGATAACTTTGCTATGCGAAAGGAAAAGGTGTTTTAATGTGATTTATTGTCAGTAAAAAAGAAGGAAGTGATTTAAAGCATTGTAAACTGGAAGCGTTATTTAAATTTAAATGTTTCAATTGACTGCTTGAATGGCGTGAGGGGGGGGGGCGGAGAGGGATACTGGTTCAGTGCTTAAAGAGACATCATGAAAATGGATCAGAGGCACCGGCCGCCTGTTTTCACCAATATTTGGATATGGCTTTTGCAGTTCAGTACATTATGACTTGTTTCCGTTTCAGGTGGGGGGTCGACATGAGCGTGACGCCCGTGACTTGGCGCGCGACGCCCGTGACGTACCGCGCGATGACACGCGCCACCCGGCCCACCGCTCCAACTCCGACCCGTCGGCGCGCTCGAACGACCCTCCCCCGACCTCCCACGGCAGTGCCGGCTACCCCCCGCACCCCGAGCGCCCGCTCAGCCACCCGGCAGGTGCTCAACAGCCCCATCCGCCAACAGGCCCCCAAAAGCCAACCGGACCGGCCGCTACACAAGCGGCAGCCCAGCCGGGCGTACCGGCCAATGCCAACAACTCGAATGGTATGGACATGACGACCGACTCGTACAAGACGCTGACGGCGGCCACGCTGATTGATGCCATCATCACACATCAGATCAACAACAACCGTCCGCCCACTACCAAGACCAACATCCTCAGCCAGCTGGATCCGGAGAAAGCAGGCCAAAGTGCAGTCCGGCTGGAGGCTGGAGTCGACCCTCTGCTAGATCCAGCTTACAAGGGCCGATATGAAACCGATAAGGTATCTGCCGTGTGAAGATATTAATCAAAATTAAATGTGTAAAAAAAAGAATTGTGTATAGAAATAAAGAAAACCCAACAATAGTTTAAATTTTAATTTTCCAATCTTTGAGCAAATTTTTGTACCCACTTTGAGTACGATTCGAAAAAGACTTAAAAAATCCAGTTCGGAATGACTAAACTTCAGTGCTTATTTAATTAAGCGATTTATTTATGAAAGTGACTGATAATAAAGGACGGTACATTCGGTTGTGTTGCGTAGAAGTCCGCGTACGCGCAGCAGGTGGGGGCCAGCGGTGGGCGCTCGCCACAGGCAGGAAGCGGCAAGGAGGGGAGCCACGGGCGCAGCGTGACACTGGGTGAGCACATCGATGCCATAATAACCGAGGACTACAGCCCGCTGCCACACATGACTGCGCTGAACGGGCAGCATGGCCGAGCCAGTGCTGGTACCCGCACTTTCTACTTCCCGTCCCCTGCATCACACCCAGCCTAAAGAAAAAATACCCTGTTTTAGCTCTCTTTTAAAAACCAAAACCATTGCACCCAACCTAAAATGTTACCTTCCTGTTAGCACCGTAGCAATTTGTGTCTAAAATGTGCCGCCTAAAACGTTTCGAATTAGCATCCAAAAACCTTCCAATCCTGCCCGCGATCAGCATGCTGTTTACGCTTCTGTCAGTAACCTAGCGACCAGCTGGCACATAATAACTATAATAATAATAATATTGAACTTTTGTAAAGTCCCTCTTCATGATCATGAAAATGACCTTGTGAAGTGGTCGTTGCAACAATGTCAGCATATTTACTTTATCACAAACTGAAAAAAAAAAACAAAGATTCCTTAAGTATAATAAAATAAATTGTGACGTCATCCAAGTACAACTTTACGTCATCAGGGTTCTGTCCATAATTCCTCAAGTATTTTGTATATAAAATACAAATGCAAAATCCTATACAGCACAGAGATAACATCTACAGTATACGTATGGCAACTGCATGCAATGCTGTCCCCACAGACACGTATAACGCCTACCCATTCGTACCCCTGTGAAAAACGCTATGTAATATGTAGGGTAAATAACTCCCCATACAGAAATTGCGCTGTAGGCTGGCGTTCGTCAGGGAACTGAAAACGTGCCCTGTATAGATCTTACAAGAAATCACCTTTCGTTATTTTTTTGCTCAGAGAAATAATTAAGATTGGAAAAAAGCTAAACGGGCTACCTGTTATTTCGAGATAGCGCGGTGATTAGCTTGGCTGTCTCTTCGTTAATGTTTTAACAATAAAAAAAACTGAACGCGCACGAAATGTATTATTTGGCTTAAACTAAAATGTATTAATACTTCTCTGACGTTTTTGCTGTATAACTTTTTGTTTCTTTATTTTTCTTAATCGAAACCGCGGTGTTTTTTCTCAGTCAAGTCAAAACTAGTTCCTCACTCCTCGTGGATAGTCTCTTCATGTATTTTTACGGAACGTGAAATAAAGGCATCTGCTGATGTAGCATGACCATTAATAACTAAATAACTGAAGAAGGACATAAACTTTTTAAATGACAGTAACAATAGGCGTGAAATCAACATACAATTAAATAAGCAAATATAAGTCAATATAGAAATGGACGTGAAACAAGTAATAAAAAAACATGATTAAAATGCAGTTTTACAAACAGCGAGGCTCTGACAAGTAAACAGTTTGCTGTATAGGGCTTTCTCGAAGAGATGTGTGGGTCATATTGCCCTTCAGCTGTCACGTGTAGCTCGGGTGGGGGGGGGGGAGGAGGGTAGGGGGGAGTGTGCGTGAGGTGAATTTTTTAACGTTCTGATTCGGGTTTTGTTAAACTGCTTTTCAGCTAGTCTTTATTTCTGTTCTGAAATCGGTGATTTGTTTTGTGTCTCATAACGCTAAAGTGTCAAGACAGCTCTTAATTTGTTTTGTTTTTAAGTTTTAGCGCTATTAATGGTGCATGTCGTTAAGGCACTGTGTGTGAGAGGGGGGTTGGGGAGGAGAAGGTTATTTGAAAAAAAGTCAGTGGCTTGGAAATGTGGCATAACTTAAGAAATATTTTGTCATTTTCTGGAACTTTAGCGCTAATATCATTATATTTAAGAGCTGTCTTTGGCTTTGGTTTCATTTTGACCTTCCGTTTTGTAACAACCTTCACTAATAGAAATGTGATGAAAATACTCCTTTGTTGTGTCGGCGATGTTATTTGTAATTTGTGGATGTCGAAAGTTTTTTTGTTTTTTTTTTATTTAAGCAAAAAAGTGAAATAACTTTAATCATGAAGTTTGGGTGATATTTGAAAAAGAAAATAGGAAATGTGTAGTGAGTGTTTGCTAGGTATGTGAACTCGTTGGATTTCCGTGGAATTGCCCCCATCTTATGGAACGCAAAGTCATTTACAGTGCCTGCAGTGTGCGAGTACTAGTAAAATTTCCGATGAGATAAACTAGATTCCGTTGCAGTTTCATAGAGCTTCAGGATTTACAAATATCTTATCTGAAATAAGTGTATATACAGCTTCTATGGCCATTAAGAGCCAATCCCATTGATATCTGGCACATATGTTTTGCGTCGATTTGCTTGTGGAAATATCTGAGCCTGGTGACGTCGAAATGTTTCCTTTTGTGTTGTGTCATATCAGTGATAAAAGAATGACATATTCAAGTATCCTGCCATTTCTCACTTCCTGTGTAATTTTATCCGTGACTGATTCGAATGGGTAGAAAATAAAAGATAGCTGAAAAAGACCAAAATGCTCACTCCTTGTCCACCGCTGTTAAATGGTTGTTTGGGTTTTTGCAACAGGATATTGGCGAACTATTTTGGTGTTGATTGTACATTCTTTTAAAATAAGCTAATTGTTGACGGTTCTTTGTCATTTTAACCATTTTAGATTTATGTAAGAAGGTTGCATATCATACATTTAAAGAAAAAAAAGCATTTTTTTGTGTTTACACTTAAAAAGATAAAAGATCAAATCTTCAAAAAAAACTATGAAATATGAATCTTCCACAAATGCAAAAAAAAAAAATGAACAGCAGTGCCTGTGTATGGATAAAAATTTGTAAGCTGTTGAAATCGTGTAGTGGTCGTGAGGCTCTTGGCTACGAAAGACCAGAAAGCTCATTTCCTTCCAAGAAATTTCCACATCACTTCCTTGGAAATTCATGGAATTTCCAAGAAGTTCCCTCTTGAACAAAGACCAGAAGGCTCATTTCTTTCCAAGAAATTTCCACGTCACTTTCAAGAAGTTCAATGGAAATTCTTGGAACTTCCAAGTAGTTCTCACCTCACTTCGGAAGAACTTCCGAGAACTTCCAAGAATTTATATGGAAATTCCAAGAAGTTCTCACCTTAGTACGGAAGAACTTCCGAGAATTTCCAAGGAAATTCTTGGAACTTCCGAGAAGTTCTCACCTCACTTCGGAAGAACTTCCGAGAACTTCCAAGAATTTTTATGGAAATTCCAAGAAGTTCTCACCTTAGTACGGAAGAACTTCCGATAATTTCCACGAAAATTCTTGGAACTTCCAAGAAGTTCTCACCTCACTTCGGAAGAATTTCCCAGAACTTCCAAGAATTTCTATGGAAATTCCAAGAAGTTCTCACCTTAGTACGGAAGAACTTCCGAGCATTTCCAAGGAAATTCTTGGAACTTCCAAGAAGTTCTCACCTCACTTCGGAAGAACTTCCGAGAACTTCCGAGAATTTCCATGGAAATTCCAAGAAGTTCACAACTTAGCAAATTGATATTATTTGGTGAATCGCGATAAATTGGAGTAATGCACCCCTTATAAATTTGTTGTCAGCCAATTTGGAAATTGTTTTTCTCCAGCGATTTTGATCAAATACCTATGAAGATTTTACAAACGATGATTCAATGAAAGGTGGTGTAACTGGGCTATTCGTTAAAATTGGATAAATGTCGCTAAAAAATATGGTTTTTGCCAATTTTCATAATGCTTCTGCTAACGCAATATCGAACAGACACATTTCAAATTTTGAACGAATGTTTTACGAAAAATGTTCTCAATCATTTCATTTTGCGATTCACAAAAAAGGACAAATGGCGCCAATTTGATTTTTTTCGTCGCCAATTTTTAAAATGCTTCTTCTCTCACAATTTTGATCACAAGCCTTTCAAATTTTGTATGAATGTTTCACAAACGATGTTTTCTGAAAAATTTATTTCATTAGGTGACTCAACAAAAATTGGACAAATGGTGACAATTTGAGACTTGTTCTTAGCCATGAATTTCCATGGAAATTTCTTGGAAAGAAATGAGCCTTCTGGTCTTTGTTCAAGAGGGAACTTCTTGGAAATTCCATGAATTTCCAAGGAAGTGATGTGGAAATTTCTTGGAAGGAAATGAGCTTTCTGGTCTTTCGTACTTGGCTATAGAAGATCTTCTGCCATTTCAATACCACAGTGAATCACATATACGGCGTAATGTATCCCGAGTGTATAAGCTATCAGTGGGTATGCGGAAAAATTTAAACAAAAACAAAAAATGGCACGTGGGATTTTCGAAAAAAATATACGCGTTTGTAGCAGTAATGACGTCACAAGCACGGGCATGACGTCACGTAGTTGTACCGCATATGAACGTTGGTTGCTGTTTCACCGGGCATTTTTGGCGCTTTTACTGTTTTTCCTGTTTTAAATCATAAGCATGGGGTATTTGAACATGGTAACGTTTTATCTGTGGGCAATACAGTGGCCCAGGCAACCATCTTGAATTTTACCAGTCCTTCGTGGGAGGAGTGGTCAGTAGCTTGGCTGCATACCTCGGAACTACGCGTAGAGCGTTTATACACGTGGGAGATAACAAGCTGCAGCATTGCGCGGCTGTCAAAGCTTGCCCCGGCAGTAACCTCGTAATTCATGTGAAAAGATACCAGTACATTACGCATACTGAAATTTGTAAAGAAAAGGGAGAATCCTTGACCTTCTTCCGTTTCTATTTGGGGAAAACTTGCAGCCTCTGGCAGGCTTTGATCTTAAAGTTTTTTTTTCTACATTTGTATTTTTATAATACATTGAAGCATAGATGAGTTTATGCTGTGTTTTCTGATCTGTAGCCTCGATGAATAGCTACGATGTGTATACTCAAAATGCCATCCGCAATTTCCTGGCCGACAGCTCAAGTAGTAGCGATTCTGTGGTGTCCTCTGGCGGATCGCCAAGCACTAGGCAAACAGCCGTTACGTCGTCGAATCATGTGGTGCTGGGGCGGGCACACACAGCAGCGAATGGGGCACTGACGTCACCAAGTGGTGTGCAGTCGTCACCCAATGACGTGCATAGGGGTGTGGCGGGAGGCGATGGGGGGAGACACACAAACGGTGTGTACTTCACATTTAAACATTCTTTTTCTTTTCATTGCTTGATATTGCCTTATCGTCATGTTTCGCGTGTTCATGTGACTGCAACCTCTCCAAGAATTACGACTTCTGAAAGAATGGTCATTTCCATACGACCAGCCATTTCATTAAAGGGCTCTTGTTTTGATTGTTTCTACATTATAAACGTTTATCAAACAGTATTTCTTTGCTGAGAAAAGTTTTTTTCGGACGAAAATGTTCTAGATCGGCAGAACAATACAGAAAATACCAAAAGCACATTTGATCAACAATTAAGTTAGCGCTTAACATGACGATAAAAGAAAGTAGTTGTCGAAAATAAATAAAAACTAGTGTTATTTCAAGTGCTCAAAATTAGTCTACAATTTAGTAAAATGTTTGTTGAATTGCTTCGTTTTCGTTTTATGTCAGTATTTGTGAAGGTGTATTTGTACGACAGGAAAAACCAACACAATATACAGAAGCAGAAGATGTCGATCTTGTTTGTTGGTGCACGGTAAAAAACATGGCGTTGTTGCTTAACAACCAACCTCTTTGGAGATTCGGTCGATTATGTGTAGGACTTCTTTTTTTCCACCTACCCATTGGATGTTCTGCGACAATAGCAGTACCCTTTTTGAAAGAGTGGAACTACTTTTAGTCTATATCCGCTTTGTGTTTACATATAACAGATCTCCTCAGGGGCCGGAGGTTATATAACAACGAAAAAATGTGTAAGAAATTGTTTTGTACAATAGTCAAAATTAGTCCTCCAAATATCAAGCTGGCCATCAAGGCATCAACGAAAAATCTGTATTGACATCTGCCTGCTTTAAATATATTTTGTGAGAACACAATGTCAGGGATTTATCTGCCCAACTTGCCCGGACAGGTAAGATCTCGGGCCGGGTAGGTAGCTGTCTGGAGTGGAGGGGGGCTGGAAGGGTGTTGCAGAGGTGAACGTTATGGGGAAGGTCAACCGATGATGCAATGACATCCTGAGTCTATGCAGTATGGATCCTTTGTGAAGTGTGTTGAGAGGAGGGTAAGGGGAGGGGGCAGGACTTGAAATAGGGGTGAAGGGTTTTGTGATCGGGCAGGTGAAGAGTGTGATCATGCAGGCAAATGTCATAACCGGCCTGCCCAACTAGGCAACTGTTAAAAATTACATTAAAGCCGTGTATTATTGATACCATTTTTTTTTCATCTTAAAACTGAATTTAGAATTTAACTAAAATAGACTCAAGTCAAGTAAACTTATTATGTTGTTTGTTGTCATTGTTCATTGATCGTTAAGATTTACTTTATTTGAAAAAAAAACAAAACAAAGCAAAAAAAACAAAAAAACAAACAAAAACAATAAAAAAAAAACATGCTGGTGTAGGATTCGGTTTCAAGATTAGCGAATATAACGCTCTGTTCCTACTTAAAGTGATGCTTAGCTTCTCTTTTTTCACACAACTTTGCTAACACGTACTTAAATTTATGTATTTTTTTTTTTGTAAAAGTATACATGAAGAATGTGTCTTGTATCCTGTTAGGAAATTTTGAAACACTTGACTTAACAATACACAAGTTACAGGGGACAAATCTCGAGTGTTGGGTTTTAGGAGGCGGATGGGATGGGGGGCAGGAGGCAGGGGGGAGGGGGTAGGGAGGAGAGAAAAAAATGCATTGCGGGAGGCTGGAGGCGATTGTCTGTAAGAGTGTTGATCACTGGGTTTGACAGTGGCGTTCTTGAAGCTCCATATCGCCCTATATTTGACAATAGGAAGATAAAATATCATTTTGACGTAAGATTTATAATTTCAAGAATAATTTCGATTTTGGCCCTTTACCAGTTTGCAGATTAACGTAAGAAAGCGATGCATGAGAATGGGGCATCGTACTCCGGGCACAATGCTCAGTTACAGAAAGTGGGTCACAATTACTGGTTTCTGTACTGGGACGAAGCGCAAATGAGTGTTCATCGATAAAAACGACTGTCGCACATTGATAACTTCGAAGTGTCGAATAACTGCTGTATATAAAGTGTGAGTACTGGGCGTGGAGAGCGAATACTGTCAAAGATTTTAATGTTCTTCAAACGCAGGAAAAAAAAAACATATCATCTGTTAAAATAATCCACAGTTTAATCCTCGTGTTAATTTGGCATTTTACAACAGGTAATCATCATAAATATGCAGTGGCTACTCGCGGCGCGTACGCAAGCCCCACGAGCACCGAGAGCCAGCCGCGGCCGTCACCCTCTCAGCAGCCGCCCGGCGCCGTGCACCAACCAGAGGAACACCGCCCCGTCTCCACCGCGAGTAGCCACCCGTATGCAGGCTACCCGTACCCCGGCGGCGTGGAGCCACGCGAGGCGTCGGGGCCGCGGTCGGGCGCGGAGAGTTATGCACGCGCGGTGGATAGAGCGAGAAGCCCTGGCGCGCCATTGAAAGAAGACATGCGGCCGCGCAGTTATTCTTCAGGGGCCGAGGCGCAAAATATTGCCTACAACTTGAAACTGAAGCGCGCTTTAGAGCAGGTAATTCTCAATCTTTAACATCTTCCATCAGTCACATGGTAAACAGATCTATGGTTAACTCAAACGCGCAAGTGACTTTTTGTTTTTGCATCATTGACCAAGGATGCGGCTAAATGCAGAGATATTTGATAGAATATTCCGAAATTTTTTTTGTCCAAAAAAGGGACATGGCCATCGCCAGCGTAACAGTCTTTCATAAGAATTGAGATTTGTCTAAAGGCGCGAGGAAGTTAAAGATTGTAAGATACCCCGCCCCACACCTTCAGTCCCCTTTATCTTTCACTTATAGGGTATATGTTAACTATTATGTGTAATAGGCCATGACAGTAGCCTTCTGTGATTTATTCTGTGGTTTATTATGTCTCCCCGACCAAGGGGAGACATATAGTGTTTGTACGTTCTGTGTGTGTGTATGTGTGTACGTGTGTGTGTGTGTCTGTGGGTGTGTGGATGCGGCTTCGTCGGGAAACAAGACGAATTGGTGTGTATCACGTTGCAATGTTAAAGTGAAACGGACCGAATTTCGGTCCGTTTCGCATTTTGGTCGGGTCGTCCGTTTCGCAAATCTGTGTTAGGGGTTCATTTTGCGAAACAGGACGTGCTCTTTCACCTGAGACCACATGCCTATTTCGCAGAAATTTACAGAGACCATCAAATTTGCTGTGTAAAATAGTTCTCACACCAACATATAGGTGGCTACCCACCATGAACTCTGTGTGAGAAAAGCACGTGGAACGAGAGCCAATCAGAAGGCGTACACATCTTTCGATCTGTGTGAAATCTATTTTTATATCACATTTCCGCCAATCAGGTGCTAGCACATGTGTCAGGGGAGCGCGACCACGTGTTCGAATGGACCCGGCCCCGAGTGGTTGTCTACTTTTTGGCCGACATTTTAGTAGATTTTGGGGTGGCCTATCCAAATAATTGTATTTAAAACAAAAAGAATAATATCACAAAATACGTTTTAAAGTTATTTATTGTTTTGTTTGTAGCCTATAAATCTCAAAAATCAAAGTTAAAGTTGAGGGTAAACAAGGCAACACCCCTTTTGTTAGTGGACGATAATATCAGAAAGTTTCCACTTCGTTTTTTTAAGTACATATTTTTGCTTAACTGAAGCAAAGTGTCACATCTTTTATTAAGCAATCGTTAAAGTTTGTTTATCTTCGTACATTCTTGTTTTTTTTTAAACCAAGTCATTTGTTTGACATATTATTCTCGGTTTCTTTATATAAGCCGGTCTGTTTCGCAAGACACATGTATGCGTGTTGTGTGTGAATTGCAGTCACTGTAAACTCTCAGTGCACTTTATAACTTTTTATTGTGCGAACAGGCGTGTAACGTGTCCGTACAAGTCTTATTTACACTCAATTTTCTGTAGTTATCGCTGAAATTGATGCCCTTAAACTTGAGTGTTGTGTTCACCAAATTCTTCCAAATTCGCCTGGTTTCACTGTGTAGAGGCAGGTTCTCGTGTGATGCCATTTATATTTTTGGGGTGTACAAGCGTGTGTCATGTGCATACATGTCTAACATACACGCAGTCTTTCCGTCAATATCACTTAAACTGAGTCTCGTTTCTCACTGCTTGGTGACCTTAATCTTAATTGTGCTGTCTTTTTTTCAAATTCGGCTTATTTCACTTCCACTGAATCTAATACTTCAAAAGTGCATTGTTGCATTAGCGCAAGTAGAGGGGTGCACCACCCCCACTCCCCCCTCCTCCTGTAATGTTAACACCGTTAAACTTAAAATTTTTGCAGGCGAACCCCCCCCCCCCCCTCTCTAATACACAACCAGTGCGAAATTGATAGTTGATAAACGCATTAAAATCGGTTTATTTTGCTCATTGCAGGACTTCAAAAATATATTGCTCCATTAGTATAGCTAGTGAGGGACAATGACGTGCAACCCTCCCCCTAGCTTTATAAAAAATATCGCATTAACTGAGTTTCATATCTCACTACTTGTTGGCGTTAACTTGAGTGTGCTGTATTCGCAACATTTTCTCAAATTCGACTTGATCCGCCCAGTAGATGCAGTTATTACTCTGTGCCATTTGTATCTTCCTGTGGGGGGTTTACAAACCTGATTCTTGTGTTTCAAGTCAAATTTACCCCAGTCTATCTGTTAATATCGCTTTAACTTAGTTTAACTATCTCACTGTCCTTTATTTCGAGTGTGCTTTATTTAAAAAAAAAAGCAGAGAGAGAGGGGGAGACAGAGAGAAAGCGATTCGTTTCACATTGACTTTGCGTTTTGACACACCAAAACGGCTTGTTTTTTCGAGCCAAAAATTGCAGTATTTGTACTGTTAAATTGGCACAACAACGGGGTGGGAGGGGGTTGGGGTTCATTCGGGGTAAACCCCTCCACCCTTTCCCCAAAAAGCGAAATGCACTGGTAAAGTCTAGAAGTGAAAAAAATGTATATTAACACCGTTAAACCTAGACATTTTTCTCACCAGA
This sequence comes from Protula sp. h YS-2021, assembly GCA_949752745.1. Lineage (NCBI taxonomy): Eukaryota > Metazoa > Annelida > Polychaeta > Sabellida > Serpulidae > Protula > Protula sp. h YS-2021. The sequence continues at coordinate 21,978,431 of OX457030.1, forward strand.
GCCTCCTCCCCCCCCTCCCCTCTTCTCTTGCGCACGCCAACTGCGAAATTGGTAGTTGATAAACGTACTAAAAACGGTCTGTTTTATTGACTGACGGACGCAATCCTTCAAAAATGTTTTGCTCCATTGGTGTAGCTAGGAGGATACAATGACGGGCAACTCTTCCTCCCCTCGTCCGTTTTTCTCGGAAAAAAATGTTGCATTTTCTGAGTTTCATGTCTGTTCATGTCTGTTCATGTTACTTTCGCAAGCGACATGTATGCGTGCCGCGTGTGAGGTGCAGTTACTGTAAACTCTCAGTACCATTCATTTTAAACTTTTTTCTTGGCGTGTGCAAGCGTGTTTCATGTCCGCATATGTTTTATTTACACCCACTCTTTCTGTGGATATCGCTGAAATTGGCTTTCATTATGCCCCAACCCTTCGGATTGGGGCCTATTGGTTTGGGGTGTCCGTCCGTCTGTCCGTCATCGCTTTATACCCCTATGATTTTTTTTTTGGGGGGGGGGGGCGGTTGGGGCCCGCTTGTGTTTCACAAATACTTGTTTCTCATTATTTGATGCCCTTAAACTTGAGTGTGCTGTGGCCACCAAATTCTCCCAAATTCGCTTGGTTACGCCGTGTAGAGGCAGGTTCTTGAGTGATGCCATTTTATATGTTTCTGGGGTGTACAAGCGTGTGTCATGTGCGTACAAGTCTAATATACACTAAGTCTTTCCGTCAATATCGCTTAAACTGAGTTTCGTTTTTTACTGCTTGGTGACCTTAATCTTAATTGTGCTGTCTTTTTTTTTTTTTTTTTTTTTAAATTCGACTTATTTCACTTTGACTGAAAATAATACTTCAAAAGTGCATTTTTGTATTAGCGCAAATAGGGAGGGTGCGCGACCTTCCCCACTCCTCCCTCCGCCCACCCCCCTCCCCTCCCCTCCCCGTCCCAAGAGCAAAATGCAATGATAAAGCCTATTAGTCATAAAAAAATGTTTAACACCGTTAAGCGTAAGATATTTGCACACGAGAACTCCCTCCCCCCTCTTAATACACAACCACTGCGAAATTGCGCATTAAAATGGGCTTATTTTATTCATTGCAGGACGCAATCCTTCAAAAATATATTGCTCTATTAGTGTAGCTAGTGGGAGACAATGACGTGCAAACCTCCCCCTCCCTTTTAAAAAAAATATCGCTTTAACTGAATTTCACTATCTCACTGTCCTTAATCTTGAGTATGCTTTTTTTTTGTTTAAAAAAAAAAAAAAAAAAAAAAAAAAAGAGAGAGAGAGAGAGAGAGAGAAATCGATTCGTTTCACGCTGGCTTAACGTTTTGGCACATCAAAACGGCTTTTTTTTTCGAGCCAAAAATTGTAGTATTTGTACTGTTAAATTGGTGCAACAACGGGGTTGGGGGCATTCCGGGTAAACCCCACCCTTTCCCCAAAAAGCGAAATGCACTGGTAAAGTCTGGAAGTGAAAAGAAATTTTGCCGGCCAGATCCACCTCACCCTTCCTCCTCCTCTCTTGTACACGCCAACTGCGAAATTGACATTGATAACACACCGAAACGGCTATTCGCAGTTGATTTGCTTGCATCTGTCAGCGGGCTAAAGCGAGAGATTCTCACGCACATGTGATAGGCTGTGTCTTTTATGTATTTTCGCTTTCGGAATTGAATGTAAAAGAAATCTACCGAGATTTTCATATACAACTTATGTCTGAAAAGTCCCTAATAACGAAGTCAGATTTTTGGCGTACATTTCGCGAGTTGGACAAGAAATCGCGATTTTCCTCGTTTGTTTCCCGACATACCTGTATATGTGTGATTGTGTATTATTGTGCGCTGTTTTATTTGTTTGAGCACTACTTTTATGATTGGCTTGCCTTGTTACTATTTACACGCGAAAACTGTCATATTTATCTTCCCATATATGCTTCCCAGATCCTCCCCCCTCTCCATCCACACCCCGCCCCCTTCACTGCGGAATAGCCAGTGCAAACACGTATCAGAAGCTCTAAGTCACAGTAGATTTGCTTTGATCTGTGAACGGGCTAAAAGCTCGAGATTCCCACGCTCATGACAGGCTGACTGTATATTATTGTGCGCTGTTTTAATTGTGTGAGCACTACTTTTATGATTGACTTGTCTTGTTACTATTTACACGCGAAAACTGTCATATTTTTCTTCCCATATATGCTTCCCAGATCCTCCCCCCTCTCCATCCACACCCCCGCCCCCCTTCACTGCGGAATAGCCAGTTCAAACACGTATCAGAAGCTCTAAGTCGCAGTAGATTTGCTTTGATCTGTGAACGGGCTAAAAGCTCGAGATTCCCACGCTCATGACAGGCTGACTGTATATTATTGTGCGCTGTTGTGTGAGCACTACTTTTATGATTGACTTGCCTTGTCACTGTTTACGCGCGAAATAATCCGTCATTTTGTAAAGGTTTTCTGCCATTAAAATGCTTGTTTAGCGATATTTTTTAGCTTGTGTAAGTTTATAAAAAAAATATGGTAAGGTTTGGAATGAAATTATCTGCGAAACACTACACTGTGTACATGAACTTGAATGTTTTTTTTTTTTTTGACTCAGTATATGCAAATTAACCTGTCACGAGGTGTATGCGCGCGGCTTTGTTCTTGGTAGCATCACTTCAATGCAGAAAGCGTCCAGGTTACATGTGGATAATTTTTGAAAAACTTAAAAGTGGATAAAAAGTTAATGAGGATATGCCTGAAAGGTAAATACACACATGTTAAAAGCGCGGTTATTTTGTGAATCACGGGAAAATGTTTGTTTAGCGTATTTGGTGTGATTTGTGACATTTTTTTTTAAGAATGTGTAAGATGCTGCTGTAAAAATACAGGCTTAATTGTCAGGGCGGCATTTTTTTGAGCTAGCATGCCTTGTCATTTTGCGGATTTAAATGTCGAGAAATGTTCACACAGAAAATTGTTGCTCAGTTTCGCTTGAAAATGCTGTCGATGTTGTCTGTTCATGGATTTCTTGGTGTACAATTTTTTGTAAGTAGCCACTGCTGGAAACTAACTTTTTTAGGCCCGGGTCCTTGGGACCCGTGTCTTTGAAAAAGGAGGATCCAAAGCTATTTAGGCAGGATCCGAACCGTGTTAAGATAAAATAGGGCGCAAGAAGACCTGATTTTTTGCGGCTCAGTCGGACTCTGGGTAGCCAAAAAGGAGGGTCTCGGACCCCCGCCAATTTCCATCCCTGTTAATACGTACACAGACTTTTGCCAATTTTAAACCTCTGCCCTGAACGCAGTCCGGATGCTTTGCCCCCCCCCCCCTTCACCTTGAACGCTTAAAAGAATAAGCCAATTCGCACTTAGATTTTTGCGTAAATTTTTTGCGTTTCGGCTGAATTCAGGTGTGATTAGGATGTAAATGATGGAAAAAAAAGCGGCATGGATGGTATCTTAGAATGTAAAAAAAATCGGTCAATTTCGCGCAGTTATAGCTTATGCTGTCGGGTCATACCTAAGATTGGGATTTCTCCTTGTTACTCCGTGAGGGACTCCACATACAACGGTTAGAGAGATTTTGAATGCTTCATATCAGAATAATGTGGCAGGGGGCCCCGATATGGCCATAGCAGTAAAAACAGATAGAAAATCACAATGCTACACAAAATGTATCCGGTCACTTGTCGGTTAGTTTCGCTAAGATTTATGGATTGTGTTGTCGTTATGTCAAATTCCGAATATATTCAGCTAATGATATTTCTCTTATTGCTTTCACAGATGCCGCGGAAAAAAGGACGGATTAAAAAGACCAAGGTCCTAGAACAGGTCGTTGATCTGCAGCGCTACAGAACAGGTGACGTTGTGCTTCACGTTGTGTATAGAAGGAAGTGGTGGCGTGTACGTGTGGAAGGCCGGGACCCTGACGGAAGTATAGAAGTCTTATTTTGCGGTTTTGACTTTGCGTAAGTTCTTAAACATTTTTCTATTTCTTTCCTTTCCAGGTCGTGGACGTCCTGTAAAACCAGGTTGATTTAGATTCCCTTTTGTTTTTGCATGTTCTTGTGGAATGATGACGTCCTATTCGCAGAAATTATACTTTTGTAGAGTTGAAAGACCAGTGTATTGTAGCATTTTTTGTGCTCCTGTAATAACTGAAATAAAAACTTGACAAGGACAGAAGTGACGTCCTTACAGCAGCTGAGAGTGATGCATGATTTAAAAAAATTCTTTCATTTTTAGTCCGGAGAAAGTTTCCGATCCCAGGAAGCTCAAACCATTTCCTATGGCTGTATGAATTAGTAATATGTTATTAAGAAATGACAGATTTTTTTCATTCCCTGTGATTGGGTTAAATGTCTGTTTTGCCGTTTTATGGTTTGCTAATCTCCGTTTGCGAGTTTTGCCTGATAGTGCTTCATAAGTTTGCAGGTTCGATTATCTAGCCGGAAGCATCAGACCCAAAAGAACTTGTCTTTTTCAGTATCTTAGATGAAGTGCTGAATCCCTCTATTGCCAGTTGCACGCTCTCATTGCTAAACGGACTGTAGATGCGAGATTTTACTTATTCGTATACCGCCTATTTTTTTTTAGATTTTCTCTTCGGTATCTGTTCTGTCTGTAACTTGCGTGGAAGGGAAATTGAAATGACCATTGTGTACGTGTAATTTTTGTGCTCACGCCTTGGAATGATAAGAAGGTATCGTTTTCCTTTACGCACAGTGTGTTTTCACATGGTTTTTGGGAATGATTTATGTGCGTATAAACTTGTATGGAGTGAAATATGGAATGATTCAGCATTCCGTCATTTTTTTCTGCAGACGAGGTGTGTAAAAACCCCGTTAAGGGTTACATCAAGGCCTGGGCAGAAGCCGCAAAGAGGGTGTGCGGCAGGGATCAGAGCCAATTGACCCATTTTGTGGGTGAAATTGTTAGGGGACCGGTTGAAGATAGTGATGACAGTTCGGATGTTAACCAAGCCTGTAGACAGATTAAGAAAGCAGCGGAAAATATCCCTGCGCCGATTTCAGGTAATTACAAGTGGACGAATATACAACATATATTTTGCTTGACGCGTATTTCTCGTTTCATTCGACATTTTTGTTTGTTTGTGTGAGTGTGATCCGAAGGGCAGTTTCGTTATTTTACTGAACCGGAACTTGTAAGACTGAAGCGAAACGGACTGTTGTCACAATTTTGAACGTGCATGTCCTGTGCGGCTAAGCTTTAAATTGTTCAAAGATGAAATAAGGACGTTATAGTTTATGACTCGGCTGTTACATTACAATGAAACATTGGCACAAGAAGAAAATTAACCACAGAGTTTAAATTAATTTTAAAAGCATCTGTTCATTTCGCTTGCACAGATTAAATGGTTTACATTTTCATACAATATCCCCGTTGCAGCGATCGAAAGCCATGACAAGAAGTTACGGTCACCGTTGGGGAGGGGGTGGCGCAAACCGAAGAATGTAGTTCGGACAGCGATTGCGTCATTACGGGCGCCGATTCCACGTCAAAAGAGCTTTGTGAGAGACCAGTGAAAAGGGAAGAGGGGGGCTGCACACACACATTCATCGCAGGGCGAAAAAGACACAAAACTCTCAGCGAATGCGGAATCGGCTGTTGAAGGGGCATCTTCTGAGAAGTTGCTGGGTAAGTGATTCTTTTGCATTTATAAAGGGTAAGAATTGTTGCTGAGATGTGTCAGGAGGAGTATCGTGATATATGTAGCACTAATGCAGATTTGGTCAAGCCAACCAGGTGCTGACGTTTTAAAGAATTCAAAACACTTTTCGTGCGTTGTGGTTGTCGGCGAAACGGACTGCTTATCGGTGCCCACTGCTAAGTTTGCAAGAGTTTTGTACAGTTATGCTTTGAAATGTGAAGGTTATTCCTGGGCGCTTTATGTTCTCATCAAAGGTAGTTGCTATTTTGACTTGATGTGAAGTTGTCAATGTCTCTGTCGTACGAATTCACAGTGATTTAGCGTTTGTAATACCAGTGTTGTACTTTTTTAGAAAATGTCCCCGTTGCTGCAATCGGAAGCCGTGACACAGAAGTTACGGTCACCGTTGGGGAGGGGGTGGCGCAATCCGAAGAACGTAGCTCGGACAGCGATTGCGTCATTACAGGCGTTGATACCATGTCAAAAGAGCTTTGTGAGAGACCAGTGAAAAGGGAAGAAGAAGTGTTTGGGTTCGTACATTTCGCATGGTTGTGTGCGTTCGCGTATCAAGTTAAGTGTGTTATTTGCATTTGATTTTTCTCGTATAAGGTGACTGACTGTAAATTTATGAAAGTGGCGATGATGGGTAGTACGGGCAAGTTTCATGTGACAGGGTCACAAAAGCTGTAAAGTTTGCCGATGTATTTAAAAAACAAATACTTGCGTCGTAGATTTCGCGTGGTTGCACTACATTTCGCATGGTTGTGTATGAGCGTACATTTCGCTTGTCAGTTCGAAAGTTCACTGTTCGGAGTGACCAATTTCAAAGTTTATGAACGTTGCGAGATTGGGTAGTACGAGCAAAAGGTATGTGACAGAGCCTCAAAACTTGTAAATTTTGCCGATGTTGCCGTGATTAAGAAAATTTTGGTGTTGGCACATTTCGCATGGTTGTGTACGTACATTTCGCATGTCAGTTTGAAAGTTTTAATTGTGTTATTTGCAGTTCGCTTTTCTTATACGAAGTCACCGACTTTAGTACGTACACAACCATGCAAAATGTGCCAACACCAAAATGTGCTTATTTACAGAAATATCGGCAAAATTTTCAAAAGTTTGAGACCGTGGTTGTTATACGTTCATTTCGCATGATTGTGTATAAACGTGCATTTCGCTTGTCAGTTCGAAAGTTTTACCTGTTATTTGCAGTTCACTGTTCTTATACGAAGTAACCGACTTTAAATTTAAGAACGTCGCGAGAAGGGCGTACTCGCAAACGTGACAGGGTCTCAGAACTTGGAAATTTGCCGATGTTTCCGTGATTAACAAATTTTGGTGTTCGCACATTTCGCATGGCTGTGTACGTACATTTCGCTTGTCAATTCGAAAGCTTTAACTGCGTGATTTGCAGTCCATTTTTCTCACACCAAGTGACCGAATTAAGTACGTACAAAACCATGCGAAATGTGCGAACACCAAAATGTTCTAATTCACAGAAACATCGGCAAAATTTTCGAAGTTTGAGACCCTGTCACATACATGGTTGTGGACGTACATTTCGCATGTGATATTTTAGGACACAGGGACAAAGTTCAGTTGCGGGCATACCTTTCAAATTTTTACAAGAAAAATAAAAAGGCGGATGAAGCTTCAGATCCGTTTAAAAAAAGAAACTGTTTTGGAGAAATTTCGCTGTGATGTCATGTTTGTGGGATTCTGTTTTGGTTTACACAAGTGTGATGAGTTTTTTTGTATCAGTTTTTCCATACAGTTCACTGTTCTTATACGAAGTGACCGACTTTTAATTTATGAACGTCACGGGGCTGGGTAGTACGGGCAATTTTCATGTAACGGGGTCTCAAAACCTGCCAAATTTGCCGCGGTATTAAGAAGTGTTTGGGTTCGTACATTTCGCATGGTTGTGTGCGTTCGCGTATCAAGTTTCAGTGTGTTATTTGCATTTGATTTTTCTCGTATAAGGTGGCTGACTGTAAATTTATGAAAGTGGCGGTGATGGGTAGTACGGGCAAGTTTCATGTGACAGGGTCACAAAAGCTGTAAAGTTTGCCGATGTATTTAAAAAACAAATACTTGCGTCGTAGATTTCGCGTGGTTGCACTACATTTCGCATGGTTGTGTATGAGCGTACATTTCGCTTGTCAGTTCGAAAGTTCACTGTTCGGAGTGACCAATTTCAAAGTTTATGAACGTTGCAAGAGTGGGTAGTACGAGCAAAAGGTATGTGACAGAGCCTCAAAACTTGGAAATTTTGCCGATGTTGCCGTGATTAAGAAAATTTTGGTGTTGGCACATTTCGCATGGTTGTGTACGTACATTTCGCATGTCAGTTTGAAAGTTTTAATTGTGTTATTTGCAGTTCGCTTTTCTTATACGAAGTCACCGACTTTAGTACGTACACAACAATGCAAAATGTGCCAACACCAAAATGTGCTTATTTACAGAAATATCGGCAAAATTTTCAAAAGTTTGAGACCGTGGTTGTTATACGTTCATTTCGCATGATTGTGTATAAACGTGCATTTCGCTTGTCAGTTCGAAAGTTTTACCTGTTATTTGCAGTTCACTGTTCTTATACGAAGTAACCGACTTTAAATTTAAGAACGTCGCGAGAAGGGCGTACTCGCAAACGTGACAGGGTCTCAGAACTTGGAAATTTGCCGATGTTTCCGTGATTAACAAATTTTGGTGTTCGCACATTTCGCATGGCTGTCTACGTACATTTCGCTTGTCAATTCGAAAGCTTTAACTGCGTGATTTGCAGTCCATTTTTCTCACACCAAGTGACCGAATTAAGTACGTACAAAACCATGCGAAATGTGCGAACACCAAAATGTTCTAATTCACAGAAACATCGGCAAAATTTTCGAAGTTTGAGACCCTGTCACATACATGGTTGTGGACGTACATTTCGCATGTGATATTTTAGGACACAGGGACAAAGTTCAGTTGCGGGCATACCTTTCAAATTTTTACAAGAAAAATAAAAAGGCGGATGAAGCTTCAGATCCGTTTAAAAAAAGAAACTGTTTTGGAGAAATTTCGCTGTGATGTCATGTTTGTGGGATTCTGTTTTGGTTTACACAAGTGCGATGAGTTTTTTTGTATCAGTTTTTCCATACAGTTCACTGTTCTTATACGAAGTGACCGACTTTTAATTTATGAACGTCACGGGGCTGGGTAGTACGGGCAATTTTCATGTAACGGGGTCTCAAAACCTGCCAAATTTGCCGCGGTATTAAGAAGTGTTTGGGTTCGTACATTTCGCATGGTTGTGTGCGTTCGCGTATCAAGTTTCAGTGTGTTATTTGCATTTGATTTTTCTCGTATAAGGTGGCTGACTGTAAATTTATGAAAGTGGCGGTGATGGGTAGTACGGGCAAGTTTCATGTGACAGGGTCACAAAAGCTGTAAAGTTTGCCGATGTATTTAAAAAACAAATACTTGCGTCGTAGATTTCGCGTGGTTGCACTACATTTCGCATGGTTGTGTATGAGCGTACATTTCGCTTGTCAGTTCGAAAGTTCACTGTTCGGAGTGACCAATTTCAAAGTTTATGAACGTTGCGAGATTGGGTAGTACGAGCAAAAGGTATGTGACAGAGCCTCAAAACTTGGAAATTTTGCCGATGTTGCCGTGATTAAGAAAATTTTGGTGTTGGCACATTTCGCATGTCAGTTTGAAAGTTTTAATTGTGTTATTTGCAGTTCGCTTTTCTTATACGAAGTCACCGACTTTAGTACGTACACAACAATGCAAAATGTGCCAACACCAAAATGTGCTTATTTACAGAAATATCGGCAAAATTTTCAAAAGTTTGAGACCGTGTCACATACATGGTTGTTATACGTTCATTTCGCATGATTGTGTATAAACGTGCATTTCGCTTGTCAGTTCGAAAGTTTTACCTGTTATTTGCAGTTCACTGTTCTTATACGAAGTAACCGACTTTAAATTTAAGAACGTCGCGAGAAGGGCGTACTCGCAAACGTGACAGGGTCTCAGAACTTGGAAATTTGCCGATGTTTCCGTGATTAATAAATTTTGGTGTTCGCACATTTCGCATGGTTTTGTACGTACATTTCGCTTGTCAATTCGAAAGCTTTAACTGCGTTATTTGCAGTCCATTTTTCTCACACCAAGTGACCGAATTAAGTACGTACAAAACCATGCGAAATGTGCGAATACCAAAATGTTCTAATTCACAGAAACATCGGCAAAATTTTCGAAGTTTGAGACCCTGTCACATACATGGTTGTGGACGTACATTTCGCATGTGATATTTTAGGACACAGGGACAAAGTTCAGTTGCGGGCATACCTTTCAAATTTTTACAAGAAAAATAAAAAGGCGGATGAAGCTTCAGATCCGTTTAAAAAAAGAAACTGTTTTGGGGACGTTTTCGCTGTGATGTCATGTTTGTGGGATTCTGTTTTGGTTTACACAAGTGCGATGAGTTTTCTTTGTATCAGTTTTTCCATGCAGTTCACTGTTCTTGTACGAAGTGACCGACTTTTAATTTATGAACGTCACGGGGCTGGGTAGTACGGGCAATTTTCATGTAACGGGGTCTCAAAACCTGCCAAATTTGCCGCGGTATTAAGAAGTGTTTGGGTTCGTACATTTCGCATGGTTATGTGCGTTCGCGTATCAAGTTTCAGTGTGTTATTTGCATTTGATTTTCTCGTATAAAGTGACTGACTGTTAATTTATGAAAGTGGCGATGATGGGTAGTACGGGCAAGTTTCATGTGACAGGGTCACAAAAGCTGTAAAGTTTGCCGATGTATTTAAAAAACAAATACTTGCGTCGTAGATTTCGCGTGGTTGCACTACATTTCGCATGGTTGTGTATGAGCGTACATTTCGCTTGTCAGTTCGAAAGTTCACTGTTCGGAGTGACCAATTTCAAAGTTTATGAACGTTGCGAGATTGGGTAGTACGAGCAAAAGGTATGTGACAGAGCCTCAAAACTTGGAAATTTTGCCGATGTTGCCGTGATTAAGAAAATTTTGGTGTTGGCACATTTCGCATGGTTGTACGTACATTTCGCATGTCAGTTTGAAAGTTTTAATTGTGTTATTTGCAGTTCGCTTTTCTTATACGAAGTCACCGACTTTAGTACGTACACAACAATGCAAAATGTGCCAACACCAAAATGTGCTTATTTACAGAAATATCGGCAAAATTTTCAAAAGTTTGAGACCGTGTCACATACATGGTTGTTATACGTTCATTTCGCATGATTGTGTATAAACGTGCATTTCGCTTGTCAGTTCGAAAGTTTTACCTGTTATTTGCAGTTCACTGTTCTTATACGAAGTAACCGACTTTAAATTTAAGAACGTCGCGAGAAGGGCGTACTCGCAAACGTGACAGGGTCTCAGAACTTGGAAATTTGCCGATGTTTCCGTGATTAACAAATTTTGGTGTTCGCACATTTCGCATGGCTGTCTACGTACATTTCGCTTGTCAATTCGAAAGCTTTAACTGCGTTATTTGCAGTCCATTTTTCTCACACCAAGTGACCGAATTAAGTACGTACAAAACCATGCGAAATGTGCGAACACCAAAATGTTCTAATTCACAGAAACATCGGCAAAATTTTCGAAGTTTGAGACCCTGTCACATACATGGTTGTGGACGTACATTTCGCATGTGATATTTTAGGACACAGGGAGAAAAGTTCAGTTGCGGGCATACCTTTCAAATTTTTACAAGAAAAATAAAAAGGCGGATGAAGCTTCAGATCCGTTTAAAAAAAGAAACTGTTTTGGGGACATTTCGCTGTGATGTCATGTTTGTGGGATTCTGTTTTGGTTTACACAAGTGCGATGAGTTTTCTTTGAATCAGTTTTTCCATACAGTTCACTGTTCTTATACGAAGTGACCGACTTTTAATTTATGAACGTCACGGGGCTGGGTAGTACGGGCAATTTTCATGTAACGGGGTCTCAAAACCTGCCAAATTTGCCGCGGTATTAAGAAGTGTTTGGGTTCGTACATTTCGCATGGTTATGTGCGTTCGCGTATCAAGTTTCAGTGTGTTATTTGCATTTGATTTTTCTCGTATAAGGTGACTGACCGTAAATTTATGAAAGTGGCGATGATGGGTAGTACGGGCAAGTTTCATGTGACAGGGTCACAAAAGCTGTAAAGTTTGCCGATGTATTTAAAAAACAAATACTTGCGTCGTAGATTTCGCGTGGTTGCACTACATTTCGCATGGTTGTGTATGAGCGTACATTTCGCTTGTCAGTTCGAAAGTTCACTGTTCGGAGTGACCAATTTCAAAGTTTATGAAAGTTGCGAGATTGGGTAGTACGAGCAAAAGGTATGTGACAGAGCCTCAAAACTTGGAAATTTTGCCGATGTTGCCGTGATTAAGAAATTTTGGTGTTGGCACATTTCGCATGGTTGTGTACGTACATTTCGCATGTCAGTTTGAAAGTTTTAATTGTGTTATTTGCAGTTCGCTTTTCTTATACGAAGTCACCGACTTTAGTACGTACACAACCATGCAAAATGTGCCAACACCAAAATGTGCTTATTTACAGAAATATCGGCAAAATTTTCAAAAGTTTGAGACCGTGTCACATACATGGTTGTTATACGTTCATTTCGCATGATTGTGTATAAACGTGCATTTCGCTTATCAGTTCGAAAGTTTTACCTGTTATTTGCAGTTCACTGTTCTTATACGAAGTAACCGACTTTAAATTTAAGAACGTCGCGAGAAGGACGTACTCGCAAACGTGACAGGGTCTCAGAACTTGGAAATTTGCCGATGTTTCCTTGATTAAAAAATTTTGGTGTTCGCACATTTCGCATGGTTTTGTACGTACATTTCGCATGTCAGTTTGAAAGTTTTAATTGTGTTATTTTCAGTTCATTTTTCTCATACGAAGTCACCGACTTTAAATTTATGAACCTCACGAGATGGGGTAGTACACCCAAGTTGTGTTGCAAATTTTGTGCATGGTTGTGTACGTACATTTCGCATGTTAGTTTGAATGTTTCAGCTGTGTATTTTGTTTTCTTTAGGAAGCTTTTATGTGTTTTATATTTCATTGTCTCACGTTTTTTTCGGTCTATCATTAAATTTTAACTAGTGCACATAACACTGAGCTTGAAAATGAGGTAGAGTTGGTTATTTACACATCACGGTTATATCAGTATGGGATTTTGTTTTATTATTTTTTCTATATTTTATTTTTATTTTAAAAGAGTTTTGTTTTTAAACATTCATCTGTATAAATCTGTATTTTGTTTTTAAAAATTTCATCTGTATAGTATAAATCTATGTTTTTCAACATTCATCTTTTTGAATATCTTTTGTACTGCTCTTCAATATTTTGTAAGTCTTCAATTTATGTTAAATAGTTTATGTATAGAAATGAAAGAAAATAAATATTACAGGGGGGTTATGGTGTAAATAAAAGAAAACAAACTCTACGCTTGTTTGGCTTTTATTTAGTGTTTCCCTAATACTCTTTTACAGAAAGCACGTGGCCTTTGTTTATAAACAAAATCGGTTTGTTTACATTTTTTACACAGTCTCGTTTCACAGCAAACTTATAGTTGCAGATATCAAAAAATTGTGTAAAATATGCAAATTATGTAAACAAAATATTCCGTTTCGCAGGGTTCATGCTTTGTTAAATTTCTCTCAATCTGTTGTCTTTTCTATATTTTCGCTTTCGGAATTGAATGTAAAAAAAATCTACCGAGATTTTCATATACTACTTATGTCTTAAAAGTCCCTAATAACGAAGTTAGATTTTTGGCGTACATTTCGCGAGTTGGAGAAGAAATCGCGATTCGTCGTTAGTTTCCCGACGTAGCTGTATATGTGTGTGTGTGTGTGTGTGTCAGTCTGTTGTGAACAAAGTGTTGTGTGCAAGATATCTCGAGAACGAAACGTCGGATTGACTTCAAACTTGATCGAATTATTCCTTGGTAAGGTCGGACGGTTCTATCAAGTTTTGACGCATGTCACGTGATTAGGGCAAGAGTATGACGTCATTACGTAAAAATCTTGGGTGCGAAATTTCTCAGCCGCTGAACATCGGAGAAAGTTGAAACTTGGTGGGATTATTGCTTGGTTGGTCCGAAAGACTCTGTAGATTTTTTTCGCGAGTAGAACGAACGAATGCGGCGTATGACGTCATCACGCAGAATATGTATATATTTTGAACAAGATCTTGTGTGCAAAATATCTCGATAACGGAAAGTCCTATCGACTTTAAATTTTATATCAATATTCCTTGGATCAGTCGGCGGGCTCTATCAATTTTTAGCGCATGTCAGGTGATTAAGGCAGGCGTATGACGTCATTACGTAAAAATCTTGTGTGCGAAATTTCTCAGCCGCTGAACATCGGAGAAAGTTGAAACTTGGTGGGATTGTTGCTTGGTTGGTCCGAAAGACCCTATATATTTTTTTCGCGAGTAGAACGAACGAATGCGGCATATGACGTCATCACGTAAAATATGTACATATTATAAACAAGGTCTTGTGTGCAAAATATCTCGATAACGGAAAGTCCTATCGACTTCAAATTTTACATAGATATTCTTTGGGTCAGTCGGACGGTTCTGTCAACTTTTTACGTATGTCACCTGATTAGGGCAAGAGTATGACGTCATTACGTAAAAATCTTATGTGCCAAATTTCTCAGCTACTGAACATCGGAGAAAGTTGAAACTTGGAGGGATTGTTATTTGTTAGGTCCGAAAGACTCTATAGGATTTTTTCGCGAGTAGAACGAACGAATGCGGCGTATGACGTCATCACGTAAAATATGTTTTATTTTATAAACAAGGTCTTGTGTGCAAAATATCTCGATAACGGGAAGTCCTATCGACTTCAAATTTTATATGAATATTCCTTGGGTCAGCCGGACTGTTCTATCAATTTTTGGCGTGTCACGTGATTAGGGCGGGTGTATGACGTCATTGCGTAAAAATCTTGTGTGCGAAATTTCTCAGCTGCTGGACGCCGGAGAAAGGTGAAACTTTGGATTATTGCTTGGTAGGTCCGAAAGAAACTCTAAATATTTTTCACGAGAAGAACGAACGAAAGCGGCGTATGACGTCATCGCGTAAAATGTGTATATTTTGAACCAGATCTTTTATGCATAATATCTCGATAACGGAAAGTTATATCGACTTAAAATTTTATATGGATATTCCTTGGTTCAGTCAGACGACTGTTTCAACTTTTGACAGGTAAAAAGTTATCAGTTCTTAAGCAAAACATCTCGACATCGGAAAGTCGGATCGACTTTAAATTTGGTGTAGTTATTCCTCGAATAGGTCACACGGTTTTATTAAACATTATTGAACTCGTATAGAAAATCAAGAAAGGTGCATAACGTCAACAGCCCCCCCCCCCCCCACCCTAACCTCCCCATTTTTGGCTGCTTTGTTATCTATGCATGCGTGTTAACTGCGCTGGGGATTTCGGAAGATTTTCCCGAAGATTCTCTAGTGTTCCTGCATTCTTTAGAAAGATTCAAAACAGTAACAGCATTATTGTCGGTCCATTGCTATTTGTTATTGCCTGAAATTGAAGTTTTTGTGCATTTCTCATCTGTGGTTGTTACGTAACATGCCACTCAGTCAGGGGTCAGTGTCAGTTGCGGTGCATGATGGATCGTTATCTACGAGGTCATGGAATGCTATTGTCGTATTATAGCTCTAAGCAGCTCTAGCTATTGATTTTTTTTTTCGCCGCATACTTGATTAGGTTACCAAGATGTGCTCTATATAGGAGCCATGCTGTATCGATTAGCATTGTGTGCAGAAGCATTTTTCGCTATTAAATTGGGTCGTCTGATATCTTGTGTTATGAGGAGCAGCTCACCATTTTGCCTACGAAATGCCTCCCCCTTCTCCCACCGAGGTGCGTCATCTCTGATGCGCAGTTATGAAGAATGCCTTGCTAGTGCTATTTGGCCGATGGGAATGTGCGAAGACAAGGTAGTCTATCATGGCTATAACTACACTTAGGGTACAGACTGTTACCGTTGCCTTGGGTAAAAGGGTTAGAGTTGTGTTTATAGTCGGACCTACAGTAAATAGCTGAGGGGCGGGGGGGGGGGGGGGGGGGGCGTGTGGAGGATGATGGTCAGCAAAAAAAAAAAAAAAAAATCCCGACCACCTTCAAGACCCGGATAAAAAGATGTAAGGTAAGAACCGTTTGTCGTGACCCCTTCCACATTCAGGTAAAAAGACGTACGGTAAAACCTGCCTGTCTTGACCACCTTCCAGACCCGGATAAAAATGTAACGTACAGTAAAACTGCTATAGCGACCAACTTCAGATCTGGATAAGAGGGGCCTACAGTAAAACCCGTTTTAGCGACCACCTTTCAGACTCCGATGAAAAAAGATGCTCATTTATGTCTGTTTTAGTGACCACCATCTGTTTGGTTTATTTTATGACTTTTTACAATGAATGAAGGTTATGTTTGCAGAAATGAATATTTTGTTTCAGTTTGAGGGGGGAGGGGGGGTCATGGGTTTGGTCGGGGAGACATTTGTTTTTGTTCACAAAAACAAGAAACTTAAGTAGGTATCGATTGAAAGTGTGTAATATAAGCCTGCACTCTTATGTTTTGTGTGCACTGGCCGCTCTAGTTGAAGCATATCTTTGCGGGCTTTGTTTACAGGAGCAGCGAGCCACCGAGCAGCGTCGGGCGCTGGGCCCGCAGACGACACCGCCCGCCCAGCCCGCCAGGTCGCCCGTCATCCTGGGCTCAGACGAGCGCGAGATCATCAAAGTGGCGCGCCTCGACGCGGCCGCCAACGTGCACTCGCGCGTTACCCACGGAGGCGAGGTGCCCAGAGGAGTGCCTCCAACTGGCCACTATCCCGATAAGAGGTCGCCCAGGCAAGGTGAGGCGTCCCTACTTGGCATAAGAAAAGTCTTGAATCGAGCAGGTTCATTGAGCTTTGTTTCCTCACACCCGTACACAAACGAGAAGAGCATAAGATTTTTTTCCACACATTGTTTGCAGTTTAATTTTTTTCTTTACAGAGCATGCCCCAGATAGTTCAAGCGTCCGCAGTGTCCATCAAGACACACACAGAGGTGGGCCCCCGCCCCAGGAGAAGAAGCCCATGTCGGCCCTTCTCCAAGAGGGTTATTCGCCGCTCGATATTATGAAGCAGAAAATAGCAGAGGAATTTTCCCAGAGCAGTAACTTGCCCTCTTCTCGCGAGCCAATTGGCCGGGACCCGCATGACGTCAAACCTGCCGAGCGAAACGTCATCAGTTCTAGTATGGATTATACCCGGCCACCTAGCAACCAGCGGCCTGTTAGTGTGACGTCACACATGGATGCCCAATCACGACCTGATATACAGCAAACCTATACCAAGGCGAAAAGCTACTTGCGGGATCAGTATTTTAACCAGAGCGGGCAGGGAAAGCCTGGAGATGCGTCAAAGATGGTCGCCATGCCGTCGCCTAAGCCCAATCTCCAGAGTCAGGGATCGAATGAAAGCCATCAAAGCGGCTCCCCGAGCAGTAGTCGCCCCGCGTCGGTGCGTGCTCAAAGCCCTGCCACTTCGGAGCCGTACGGCTACAGCCCGCGAGCATACGCCGAGCGCCCGGGATCCCGCAACCATGGTGCTTACGGAGAGGCGTCTCCGCATCCTCAAACAACGCCGCACGCCAGCCCTGGCGGCCGGGCGCAGCGCACGCACCAGCTTGCCCCTCCTCACAGCCCGCGCTCATCCGAGTACCGCGGCAGCGCGCCCTCGCCGCGAGCGCCAGGGAAGAAAGAGGCGCCGTTGCCGAGTCCGGGCTCGCCACGCATGGTCATTGACGAGTCCGGCGGTGCTTCTCAGGAGACCAGCAGCTCGTCGCAGCCTACACAGTCGCAGGCCATATCACAGAGCACCGCCGCAGGCCAGCCACGGGGAGCCGCCGAGGTACCGCACAGGCAGGGGGAGGCGTATGCAGACCAGCACGCCCCCTCCTCCACGAGCTCGCCCGTCGCCGGCAGCCAGCACCACGTGGTGACATCATCGCAGGGGAACCCGACCGGCGGTGGCCAAGGCAACCAGCGCAGCGAGGGCAAGGACGGCAGTACGAAGTAGTAAAACATGCCGTGAGGCAAGACCCAAACTTTGGCCTATCCAGGAACACACCCATATCACAGTGCTTATGGACCAGAATTAATCCCCAATGCGACGAGGACATCACCAGAATCCTGATTTCAAGACATGTGAATAAATGTATGGTCATTTAGTTTAGTGACGTTTTCAGTTTCGGAAGACGAAGCTTACTTATGACTAGATTAGAAAAAAATAGATTTGATTATCTGCGGAAATCGGTTATTCTTGGTCCAGTAGACGCTAGCTCACTGGAATTGTATTTGGTGCAGGATCATTCATTAAAATAGGTCTTAAGTGTTCGATTGTTACTAAGAAAGTTTTCTTCACTGGTTATGTATTTTAAAATACGGTGTTCCTATTCATCTTTTGAAAAATAAACCCAGTTGTATATTTACCATTGGACATTTCACATATTGCATAGAAATGTGATACCGGTTATGTATCTTATTCTTGTCATACTGCATAGTATACTGCTTTGATTTTTTAACAGGTTACCTTTCTGAGAAGTATTTTCGATATCTGAAGCACGAGTATATAGAGAGTCATGTGAGAAACTTTGCAGTAGTCGTGCTTGGAAACTTTACCGTAGTCGGGCTCGAGCATCTGTGGAATTCATACGTATGAAGTTGTGGAATTTCATGTTCGACGATTTACAATGAATCATGAATTATTTATTTGGTTTTAATTAATATTACAGGGGTATATTCTGTCATTTCTCAATGACAATGGTATATTTCATGTCTAACATTGAGCCATTTAATGTTTGGCTAAAGTGTTTCCAAGAATATACTCGAAGTATGTTAATTATGCCAGTCAGAAACTCTCTCTCAGACTTGTGTTATCCACGAAACAGAATTTCTTTTAATCTGGATGCGACTGTAGAGTTAAACTAATACGAGTTATTGTGAATGTAATTCTTGGTCACGCGCGTGTGTGATTTAAATATACCGCTAAGTTTAAAAGTTACCGAAAACAAGCGGTAATGAAAAGAGAAAGCAAATGGAATTCATGTTTTTTGGAAAGACATTTTCTTACCAATGTTAAAGTGATATCTTAAGTGTAAAGAAGAGGGTATTGCTTAAAACATAATCCGATGTGTAGTCACTCTTACATAGTGTTAAATATATTGATTACGTTTTGCGTGCGCCATGTACTTGTGTCCGGTATGACGGAAGAACGTGAGCAAGTTGTGGTCTAGTATTTAATATGACGTTACAGTGCGTGGTAGTGCCATGTGACAGCGGAATGATTGATCATGTCATTTGTGAATAGGGTACTGCTTATAATAATTACGGTATTAGTTTTTTTTTCAAACGTATAAAACACGAAGAATATCTTGTTGCATCGTTTTCGAAGTAAACATCGAATAAAGCCATAAAATTACTCTCTTTCTCTTTACCTCACAAGTACAGTTAGTGAAAAGCAGCTTTCATCGTTTATCATCAATAAAGTTGAGCTTGCTTGTGGACAAGTTATTCTGAGTTCCGCAGTTATAAATCAAAATAGTGTATTTCTGGTTAATTTTAATCTTAAAAAATGACACGCACACATTTTCGACGTTGTTTCAGCCATTTACAACTTGGGACAAGTCTTCCATTAAACTGGGATTTTTGACGACGATTCAGCAATTTCGAAGTTTGACTTTTATGGAACAACTTTTTATTTGCTTTAAGGCAACACCGGTCTTGTCCCGAGTAACATCCTTTGTAATTTTTATGACGAGCATTGCACGTAATATACATATCCTAAAGTTGCCAAAATTAGTCGCCCAAATCATACAATAACATGAGGTTTGAAGCAAACCTGGCATTTTTATTTATGTCTTTACGTCGCACAAATAATATCAATAATTTAATATCAAAGCACATGGTTACGGGGTCCTAAACAAACCTGTGACATTTATTTATTTATCTCTTTGCTTCCTACAAATAATATTTGATACTAAAGCACCAGGTTCAAAGTATCTAAAACAAATAATTTTGCCACTTTAAGTTTACTTTAATTATTTTGGTCCAGTCATTTTTTTTTCAAACTGATTTTTCAATTATCAATTGCATTTCTAAAAAATCTTAATTCTTAAAATAATTTTTTGGAATCCCACACGAGGCATATTTAGCAGAATCCCCAGTGGGTCTGTTAAAAGGAAAAAGTTGTTATACACAACAGGCCGAACTGCCGCAGGCATTGGTTGTCGAACAACAATATGCCCGTTGTTATACAATAACTGACCTCTGAGGAGATCTAACTATTATATATTCTAAATACATGGATGGAAATCTTAAAAAGTAATTCCTCTTTTTTATGGATACTGTTTTCGAGAGAACAAAATAAAAATAAAAAAAACATGAAAGTATGTTACGTTGTTGTGTAACAGCTAACCTCTACGGTGATTCGGTCTGTTTGTGTATGATGCCTTTTTACTCCGCAGACCCACTGTGGATTCTGCGAAAATGATTCTCATGAAAAGCTGAACTACTTTTTAAGATATCAGTTTCGTTTTATGGGTTCCGGACCATACCCCCCCCCCCCAGACAATACCCCCCAGACCATACCCCCCCCCTGGGACCATACCCCCCCCCCCGGTGCCAATACTCCCCCCCTCCCACCAACCAGAATATTTCCAACTTTCAACGTTACAACAAAATGAAAAGAAAAAGTACGGCAACATGTTTTATTTACAGCGGCATGTTTTATCAATGTATCGAGTCTGCGTCTCATTCACAGTCAAATTTGCAAGTTCATAGTCCACATCTTTCAAAACTGAATATTGTGCGCTATTCCACGAAGGTATTGTAACAACTCCGTTGGGCAGCAGAATTAATTATATAAACTGGGGCGCGAATTGATAATTACAATTATTGAACGTATTAAATTGCATTTATAAAACTTTTAACTTAGCACAGATTAGCACAAATTGCAACAACTCCGTTGGGCAGCAGTTAATTGCAATCAATTGGAGCGCGAATTGATAATTGCAATTATGAAAGGTATGTATTAAACTCCAATTATACCTCCTTTCAACTACACCATAGCGAACTGGCTTAGCCTTTAGCTACAGATAACAGAACTGCAATTATACCCCTTTCAACTAGACCATAGCGAAATGGTTTAACTCACAGATCAGATCACAGAACCGTATTAGTTTATTGTTCGCTAATGAAAATTTTTAAAATGAAAATTGGATAAAATGATGGTGGAGAGTATTGGCACGGGGGATGTATGGTCCTAGGGGGTATGATCTGGGGGGGGGGGTATTGTCCTAGACCCTCGCTTTATACATACAACTAGATGCTATCAGATGTCAGCTGTTTCATAACAACGAACGGGTTTATTTCTGCCTGTTCCAGCAATAGCCACGCACGCTGTTAAATTCTGGTATTTTCGCTCGAGATACTCAGGTGTTTACTTATAATTTTTTGGAGTTTTCAATATTAACCTTACGTTGCTATCCTGATTTTTCATATTAGTAGTGTCGGGCGATTCAACTTTAAATATCAATTTTGCACAGCTTTCGAATTAGGTTTTTGAAGTTTCACATACGTACGAGTACTCGTAAGTTTCTCGAAGTGAAAGTTAATCCTTACTATATATGAATGATATTCGTTTCGGGCAAGCAACGCATACTGTTGTTTATCACATATAGTTTTATGTTAAATTATTTGCTTTCGGGCTTGACTATTGCATATGTATGCCGAACTGCACGTTAAGATTTGCGAAAAGTTCTTTATTTTACGGATACAGTAGATCGAAATAGACGATAGCTCCGAATCAGCTCTGACTTAAATAACATCGAATACATCTCTGCCAGAGCTACGAGGCCTTACACTGTTCCGGTAATAGGCGTCAATTCTGAGTCACGAATCCTGCTTGCGCAAAAATTACATATGTTTCCTATCATTTCTTTATATCTTTATCCCAACTGAATCCAGCCGAAACGCAAAAACTTTTCGGCAAAAGTCAAAGTGGGAATTGGCTTATTGTTCAAACATTTACAGAAAGTTCATGCCCAACATACCCTTTTTGTAAAACAGGCAGCATTTTTAAAAGACTATATCTTTTATTTCTTCATTAAAGTGCAGAAAAATTAGCTTTCGGACTCACCTGTCAAATGTTTGTTTACACCTGGCCATTAAATGTCATGTGACCAAAGTCAAGTGACCAAAAAATGAAATAAAGGGGTTATATGTTATCTGTAAAATATAAACTAAAACAGTTGACAGATGCAGAATTACGTATAAATTTATTTTGTACACCCACAATATTCAACGTTTTGCGGTGGATAATTTGAAAAATTGTTGTTACTTTTTCACGCAGTCAACTCTGCTCCCTGTTTACAAACAACAATCAATTATTGCGAAACATTTCTTTTATTATTTTTTTTTTTAAAGAAAGCGAAACACAAAAGTTACATATCATTACCGTTGTGCTTTGAGAGCCTTTGGCAAATACCAATAAACACGTTGGGTGGTTGAATTTTGCACGAAGTAGTCACAGAGGTACCTCAAAGCGAGCGTAGTTGACTTGCATATCGTTATATAGCGAGGATTTGAAGCGGTACTTGGAAACCTTGTAGCGTGCAGCTTTTTGACAATCAAACGCTCAGTTCTAACTCTATAAAGTTCGGTATTTACAAAAAAAAAAAAAACATATTGCAGGCCGAAGCTATGAGCTGGAATTCATGGGGGAATGAGGAAACCAAGGCAGGTGGTATGCGGTCCCCGCATTCTCTCCCGGCATCCCTCACTGCGCAGCAGCAAAGGGCCTTCGCAAATGCTGGTATTGGTAAGTTCAGTATGTTTTTAGCCCAGCTTACGTTACACGTAAGCTGGGGTATTCCTATCGGTTTGCGGGCGGCGTCCGCTAGTTAGTTAGTTAGTTAGTTAGTTAGTTAGTTAGTTAGTTAGTTCGCTGTAAACTTTGTTTCAAAATGCATCTCCTCCTACAATTTTAATCCGATGTCATTTATTTTTGGTGTGAGGCATCCCTAAGAGGTCGTGCATACGGCTTGTGCTTTTCTAGTTGATCGGGTGATTTTTGAATTTTTGGCGAATTTTTAAAGAAAAAAATTAAAAATGTATCTCCTCCTACATTTTTGACCCGATTTCATTTATTTTTGGTATGAGGCACCCCTAAAGGGTCGTGCATACGGCTTGTGCTTTTTTAGTCGATCGGACAATTTTTGTATTTTTGGGGATTTTTTGAAGCAAAAATTTTGAAAAAAATGCATCTACCCATACAATTTTGATTCGATGTCATTTATTTTTGGTGTGAGTGGATACGGCTTGTGCTTTTTAGTCGACAGGGCAATTTTTGTATTTTTAGGGAGTTTTTGAAGAAAAAAACTTCAAAATGCATTTCCCCCCACAGTTTTTTTTTTTTTTTTTTTTTTTTTTTTTTTGAGGCATCTCTAAGGGGTTGAGAATACGACTTGCGCTTTTTAGTCGATCCGACAATTTCTGTATTTTTTGGGAATTTTTGAAGAAAAACTTCAAAATGCATTTCCTCCTACAGTTTTTATCCGATTTCATTTATTTTTTTTGCTATGAGGCATCCTTAGGTAGGTCTCGCATACGGCTTGTGCTATTAGACTCGACTTGGGAATTTTTGATTTCGGGGGGAATTTTTGATGAAAATACCTCAAAATGCATTTTCTCCTACAGTTTTGATCAAACATCATTTATTTTGTGGCTGAGGCATGCTTAGGGTGTCGTGAATATGGCCTGTCTTTTTCAGTCGATGAGAGAATTTTTGAAGAAAAAAATTCAAAATGCATTTCCTCCTACAGTTTTTATCAGATTTCATTTATTTTCGATATGAGCCATCTCTAGGGGGTCATGCATACGGCTTGTGCTTTTTGAGTGAATTGGAAAACTTTTGAATTTTTTTTTGGAAATTTTGAAAAAAAAAAAATTAAATGAATCTCCTCCTGCAGCGCATAAACGCAAGTTAAATGAACTTGCGCAGTAGTCAGATTTAACAACTGCACATCAACGCAAGTTAAATAGACATTCGCAGTAGTCCAAATTAAGTACTCCGCATCGATGCAAGTTAAATAAACATGCGCATTGGTCCGAAATGTGAACTGCGCATCGACGGAAGATAAATAAAGATGCGAACTGGTCCAAAATAAGCACCGCGCATCAACGCAGGTTAAAGAAACATGCGTACTGGTCCGAAATGCGAACCGCACATCGAGGAAAATTAAATAAACATGGGCAGTGGTCCGAAATGCGAACCGCGCACCAACGCAAGTTAAATAAATATGCGCACTGGTCTGAAATGAGAACCACGCATCAACACAAGTTAAATAAACATGGGCAATGGCCTGAAATGCGAACCGCGCATCAACGCAAGTTAAATAAACATGCGCACTTCTCCGAAATTCGAACCGCGCATCAACACAAGTTAAATAAACATTCGCAGTTGTTCGAAATGCGAACTACGCTCCAACGCAAGTTAAATAAACATTTGCAGTGGTCCAAAATAAGCACTGCGCATCAACACAAGTTAAATAAACATGCGCACTGGTCCGAAATTGCGCATTAACGCAAGTTGAATAGACATGCGCAGTGGTCTGAAATGAGAAGCGCGCATCAACGCAAGTTAAATAAACATGCGCAGTGGTCCGAAGAAAGAACCATGAATCGACGCAAGTTGAATAGACATAAGAGTCGGGCATCGACGGGACTCAAATAAACATGCGTTCTGGTCCGAAACGCAAATCGCGCGTCAACGCAAGTTAAATGAACCTACTCACTTGTCCCAAAATGCGAACTGCGCATCAACGCAACCTAAAGAAACAGGTATACTGGTCCAAAATGCGAACCGGATATCAACGCAAATTAAATAAACATGCACACTGGTCCGAATTGCGAACCGCACATAAGCGTAAGTTAAATAAACATTTGCACTGGTCCAAAATAAATACCGATCATCAACACAAGTTAAACAAATATGTGCAATGGTCCAAAATGCGAACCACGCATCAACACAAACTAAAAAAAACATGCTGGTCCGAAATGCGAACCGCACAGCAACACAAGCTAAATAAGTAAGCACACTGAACCAAAATAAGCACCTTGCATCAACGCAAGTTAAATAAACATGCGCAGTATTTCGAAATGCGAACTGCCCATTAACGCAACTTAAATAACATGCGCACTATTCAAAATAAGAACTGCGCATCAACGCAACTTAAATAAACATGCGCACTGGTCCAGAATAAGAACCGCGCATCAACTCAAGTTAAAGAAATATGCGCATTGGCCTGAAATAAGAACCGCGCATCGACGCACGTTAAATAAACATACGCAGTGGTTCGAAATGCGAACCACGCGCCAACGTAAGTTAAATAAACATTTGCACTGGTCTAAAATAAGCACCACGCATCAACGCAAGTTAAATAAACATGCGCACTTCTCCGAAATTCGAACCGCGCATCAACGCAAGTTAAATAAACATGCGCAGTGGTTCGAAATGCGAACTACGCTCCAACGCAAGTTAAATAAACATTTGCAGTGGTCCAAAATAAGCACTGCGCATCAACACAAGTTAAATAAACATGCGCACTGGTCCGAAATTCGAACCGCGCATTAACGCAAGTTAAATAGACATGCGTAATGATCCGAAATTCGAACTGCTCACCAACGCAAGTTAAATAAACATAGGCACACGTCCAAAATAAGCACCGTGCATCAACGCAAGTTAAATAAACATGCAAACTGGTCCGAAATGCGAACCGCGCATCAAGGCAACCTATGGAAACTTGTGCACTTGTCCAAAATAAGTACCGCTCATCAACGCAAGTACAATAAACATGCGTATTGGTCTGGAATAAGAATCGCGCATCGACGCAAGGTAAATAAACATGCGCACTGATCCGAAATAAGAACCGCACATCAACACAAGGTAAATAAACATGCGCACTGATCCGAAATAAGAACCGCCCATCAACAGAATGTAAATAAAGATGCGCATTGATCCGAAATAAGAACCGCACACCAACACAAGGTAAATAAACGTGCGCACGGATCCGAAATAAGAACCGCACATTCACAAAAGGTAAAAAAAAACATGGGCGCTCGTCAGAAATGCGAACCGCACATCAACGTAAGTTAAATAAACATGTGCACTGTTCCAAAATGGGAGCCGCGCATCTACGCAAAATTAAATAAACATGCGCACTTGTCTGAATAAGAACCGCGCATCAAAGCAAGTTACATAAATATGCGCACTGGTCCGAAATGCGAGCGTTGTTTGAAGGCATCTGTGGCAGACTATCCAGTCTACCAGAGATACAAAAAATCTGTTTCCCATTTTTCTGGGAAAGAAATCTTTGTATGCATTTATCGGTCTATGTTCTGGTCCGGTGCTAAATTAATTATTGGGCTAGCTCTTTGCCGTCTCATCTTTTGAAGCCCAAATTTTCAGGAAAATTCCCTTACTCATGCACGCTGGAATTGGGTCTTATTGCTTTTCGTAAGCTGGGACTTTGTCCTTGGACAAACTTGTCATTTTTCAAATCCGTTCTATTTGCGACAGTGCCACGAATCTTTATCAGTATAATTTTCAGTGAACATGTTCGTACTGATTGCACTGTTTGTTCTACACTGATATTAGTTTTTAAAGCCAAAAGTTATCTAGTCATCCTTTCAGAATTTTCTTTTAATTATGTATTTAAGCTTTAAATAATAATAAAATATACTCCATGTATTGTAAAGTTCGTTATAACGACATCAGTTATAGTGACACAGTTATGGCACCGAAGTAACCGTGTGGACCCAGATAAGCTTTTTGCTGTTCAAATTGTCGGTCATAACGATAATTGTGATATAACGACACAATATATTTTAGTCCAAGCATGTCTTCATAAAGAAGTTCTACTGTGTCGTGTTTGGTATCTCGCCAGATGGTCTTTCTTTGACTTTATTTCCAAGAAGAAAACGAAAGTGAAAGTCCAACATACAGTTATAACTTTAAACAGTAACGAAACAGTAACAAAATCTCACCGTCATCTGAATATTTGCAAATTAAACACTTGTGATAGCTGTCCAGGATTCAGGGTGTCCGTGTTTTTTTGATGTCATGACAATTTACGTAGGAAAAGTTTCGATTTGTGCAATGCCATTGATTGCATTACAATGTAATCGAAAGTGAAGAGCAAGGAGCCGCTGATAAGAGAAAGGTATATATAGGTGCAAATACTTACCCGCTGCAGAGCTCAGTGATTTAAAACTGAAACAGGTTAAACTGACTTCTAAACCGGATCTAAAATTAGCTCTCCATGTGAAAGAATATAAGGCTTATACGGTATGCTTACGGTTAAGTTAAAGCTTTCCCGATGAAGATATCAATGTCACAGCTCAGTGACTGGACACACAGTTACATTTCCGTATTTAAAGGGTCCAGGTTGTCTACACTTTGTACAAATCAAGTTTGTCCAGCGTTGGGACGAAATTCAAGACAGAATAAATTCGACGCTTGTCCATTTTTTTTTTCTTCGCATTTTGAAAAAAATGTCGGTGAAATATAAATGTTTGACAGCAGTATATCAAGCAAAAACAAATGCTGTATGTGAACAGGACGAGGGAGAGGGATCTTTGCCAATATGGGGACAATGCTTCAACCCGGACAACTCAGTGAGCCGCAGCCGCATAGTCTACCGGTGGGTCATATTTTTTTTCTCCATTCGAAATTAGATCAAGTGTTTGAGATTGCAAGCCCTTTTTGGTTAAATTTTGAATAAAACGCTCTGTTTTTAGCGGTCATTCAGAAAGAGCATATGACCAGAGTCATTTTGAGTAGGTTTTGAGTAGTGGGGGAGGGGGGGGGGGAAGGGGGGAGGTAAGTTGTAAACATTCGCCAGCACAAGATTAGTCTTGTATCGTCGGTCCGACTACATTTGTCTGAATTTGTTCCTCTCTGAAATGGCAATGTTCTTGGGAAGCAAAATTTCCAAGCTTATCCGAGAGTCCAAGTCGGTGCCTGAATAGAGGTGGTTCTTTCCTTGCAGATGCCACTGGGCGGTGGTGCGGGGCCGGCGTATCTACCTGCCCAGCCTCAAGAGCAAGCACAGCCCACGAAGAAAAAAGTAGTGGAGCTTCCAGAGGGGGTACTTGCCCACTATACTGTACTGTACTACAGCCACCTCATTGTAATATTGGCCAAAGGGATGATATCCTGTTCTTGACATTTCTGTGTGTCACTGTGTTTTAAAAGAGACAAAATTGGCGTTATTTCCAAAACTTGTCTTAGTGTCAAATTTTTGCGACGTTTAAATTTCCTGACTAAATTTCTAATTTTTATTCCTAAATTCTAATTCCAATTTTTAAACTTCTAAGCTCGTTGTGTAGACGGTAGGATGTAGGAGAGTATTAAAAATACGATAGAAGTTCTAGAACGTTTTAATTTTGTAGGTTCCACAAATTTTAGTAGATTCCTTCCTCAAGGGAACGAAAAATCCAATAAGTGCATTGATGGAGTTTGCCGCTATCACAAAGGTTAAGGTTGAATTCAAAGAATGTGCCGTCAGAGTTCGTACTGGCGCCGCAAAGTGAGAAAATATACTTTTTTTCCTATTGATTTTTTGGAAAAAGCCAGACAATGCACGATGTAGCGACTACAAAATGGACCGCTAATTTAAAGTTCTCACTGATACAATTGTTTGGAAATTATTATCCTGGTCATTTTAAAACAACTGAAATATCGGGAGAAATTTTAAACAAGTAAAAGACAAAGACAATAAATGATAAGTATAATTTACATAACATGGAAACTATAGGTGATGTTACTATGAAATGTCTGTTGTTAGGTTCGCGAATGAGTGTACAGTGGATGGTAAGTTATATCCACAAGGCACGGGCACCACAAAGAAGGAGGCGAAAACGAAAGCGGCCAGCTTGGCCTTCCGCGCCGTGCTGGGAATAGACGAGAATGTGCCCTTCACCGTAGTGGCGCCCTCTAAGCTGGATGCCCTGTACGGGGAGCCAGCGGCGGCTGCGATTCCCGGGCTACCCAGCGCCAACCAGCCACCCGGGGCCGAACAGTTCCAGAAGAGTGAGTTGATAGAATAAGGAGAGATGTGGGCAGTCGGAAAATGGAAAGAATCATTGTATTTATCAACAATCGTCCTCAACCTTTGGATACAGTCTGCAGAGTAGTTACCTTGCAGTTAATGCATTTTTGGCAGTCCGCCAAATAGGAGACATGTCATATTTTTTGATCGTATTGTCTTCTCAATTTTCGGAAGTGGTCACTTGGAAGGCCCCTCTTGAACAATTACTTTTCTTTTAGCGATGCACCAAATATTAACCAAATAGGGGCATTTTTCAATTTATTCTTAGCCAATTTTCATAATGCTTCTTCTCCCACAATTTTACTGGATTCCTTTGCAGTTTTGTACGATTGTTCCCTAGGTAGTTCTCTTTTGAAAAATTACTTTTTTAACGATCTGCCAAAACTTGGACAGATGGGGGAGAGGGGGGAACATTTATAATTTCATCTCTATAAGTGCTCTTTAAAAAATTACTTTTTTTGTCGATTCTCCAAAAAATTAGCCACTTGGCGGCATTTTGAATCTTTTTGTTTTCCAAAATGCGTTGTCTGCTGCGGTTTAATTGGATTTATTCAAAATTTTTAAATGATGCTCTTCATAAAATGTTCTTTAAAAATTCTCTCTCTCTCTCTCTCTTTTTTTTTTTCTTTTTTGTTTTGGCGCACCTCCAAAAACTGACCTCATACCCCAGTTCGAAAGTTTTCGGGCTTAAACTTTTTAAAATAGTTCTTCTGCAAATAGTTTTAATCAGATTTGTTTCTTTTTTTTGCGTAGTCCAACGTTAGGGCTCCCTTGAAATTTACCTTTCTGAGGTCCACCAAGGATTAGACAAATGCCGGCCTTCGAAAAATTTTCAGTAACCGGTTTTTAAAATGCTACTACTACTTGTTGGACGGACCCTACAAACGTTTCAGGTCAGTTTGAGCCGCCGGAGAGGGAGGAGGAGAAGCACCCGGTGATGCGTCTACAGGAACACTGCCAGAAGCGCAGGGTGCCCGTGGAATTCCACATCGATGACGAAATGGGGCCTTATGGGTAAATGCTCTTGATATTTATAAGCAACGAAATAAAAAAAAACGATGTTACGTAGTGGAATTACAACGGACGGATTAGGAATTTCGGATGTGATTTTTTGTGTAGTAGTTGAACGGCAGAAGAATAAAAGGTTGTTCTATTTTGCTGGCTATGAAAAACGGTTTATTGCAACAGTAGAAAACTATGCATTGAGGAATGGCGAGCAAGTGTATATTGTGATATCGTTGTCAGTTTTGAGTGCAAAGTGTGGGTGGATGGACGGCTACTAGCAACAGCTGTGGTGAAGAATAAAAAAGAGGCTAAAAAGAAATGTGCTGAAAACGCCCTCAAAGTGATCTTTGCCGATACAAAGGTATATCTATTTTGGGTACCGTAATGGTTTTCAAAATATTTAACCAATTCATTATCCCCCGTGAAACGGAGGGATATAGGTTTGAGATTGTCCGTCCGTCCGTCCGTACGTCCGTCCGTCCGTCCGTCCCCTCTTCAAGCTAAGGACTTTGTGGACACCACTTCTATTTCAACGAAGCATAATTCAGCTTTCATATTTCATACAGGCAAAATATAGGGTATAAAGATGTGCAACGTCAAGGTTTCAGTTTGATCGAAGCAAAATTGACAAATTGACAGGCTTTTGAAAATCGTCGAAAATAGACATATGTGCACATGTATAGGACTTTGTGGACACCACTTCTATATCAACGAAGCATAATTCAGCTTTCATATTTCATATAGGCAAAATATAGGGTATAAAGATGTGCAACGTTAAGGTTTCAGTTTGATCGAAGCAAAATTGACAAATTGACAGGCTTTTGAAAATCGTCGAAAATAGACATATGTGCACATGTATAGGACTTTGTGGACACCACTTCTATATCAACGAAGCATAATTCAGCTTTCATATTTCATGTAGGCAACATATAGGGTATAAAGATGTGCAACGTCAAGGTTTCAGTTTGATCGAAGCAAAATTAACAAAATGACAGGCTTTTAAAAATCGTCATAAATCGACATATATGCAAACGGAGTGGACTTCGTGGGCACCACTATATGAACGGACGTTAATTTGTTCTTAAAGCGCATTAGGTGAGTAATATTTTTAAATGATTTTTATCCTAAAGCTAATTATAATTTCAGTTGTCATATGTCATGATACGGGTGATTGGAAATGCTACACGATTTCATGCGTATAGCATTTTCATACGGTATATAATGAAATGCATTTAGGGTTTCACGGGGGATATTGCTGCTCTCTGACAGCATCTAGTTTTGCGTGGATCCTGCTTGATTAATGGCTATTTATAGTGAGCATCGGCTAAAATGCTTATTATATAGAGGTGTTTACTAAAAGAGGTGAATTTTTTTAAATATAAAAGGTTAAACTTCAGAGAAAACAGAGTTCAGTAATTGGAGGTTGTTCGCTGTTTGATAGAGTTCACTAACGGAGGTTTTACTGTGTATGAGCCTGTTTAAACCATCCCCAAGTGAGCTCTGTTAAAGACGTAATTTATTAGCCCCATAGCTTGTTGCATTTTTAGAGGAATCTGCTTGTAAAATACTAAAGAAAAGTATTTGTGTAGACATTTTCTGACTGATTAATACGTGATGTATTTAGCAAAGGCATAGCTGAAAGAAGTTTTATAATGAGCTGTTGTTTGCCCCCCCCTCTCTCCCCACTCCCCCCTCCCTCGTAGCCGGAAATGGCGAGCGCGGAGGAAACACACTACGACAGGATCTCGCACTTGGCCAACCGAAGTACGACGAGCTGACGCGGTTCACACCTGAATACATGACGGCCAAGAAAACGCTGGCAGCCTTCGTTGTCAAGATAGGTACGCTTGTGCTCGCTAACCTGCTGCTCTAATCGATTCCTTCATACTTTTATCAACAGGTGAAATTTTGATGCATTGGATTACCAGGGTTCGTGCATGTCAGGGAAAACCTGGAAAAAATAGTTTTTTTGTCAGGAAAGTCAGGGAAATGTCAGGAATTTTATCTTGCTTGAAATGTCAGGGAATTTTGTAAAAATGTCAGGGAAAATGGGATTATTTGGTAAGTAATTTTTTTGTATTATTGATAATATATTTTCTGATATCTTGCTTTAGCATAAGGAGGCCGCTAATAATTATAACAAAATACATGTAAATAAATAAAGAATAGGAAAGTGACGGTTGCTGAATTTTCATACTTACTGATCATAGGAAATAAAAGTATATCTTAAAATGGGTTATCTGGTGGAAATTTAGTTTTGTCATGGAAAATGTCAGGGAATTTTATCATGAAAAAAGGTATGAACCCTAATTACATGGTAACTGCAGGTGCTGCTCTTTGGTGAAGATAGGTGGAACGCCCTGTTTGATTCTTGAGGTTGTAGGGTCGGGCGGGGGGGGGGGTTGGTTGCTTGGTTGTTGCAAATTGTTTTCTTTTTCCTGTGGTAGACTATCTCTTTTAGATAGAACATTACAATTTCGTTATTGTTGTTTAAGAAATAACAGCGCGTTCATTTCTAATGAAAATTATGCTGTCTGTGACCCGTAGGAGGAGAGGATGAGGGAGAGTGGTTGCCTTAGGGACTGGTCAGTACTGTGTCAACCCCAAAGCGGTGGGGCCGGACGGCGCACGATCAAGGACGTGCACGCGGAGGTCATTGCCCGCCGAGCACTCCTCAAGTAAACAGCTGCGCCCCTGTCCTCATCTTTATTTTTCGTCAAAAACAAAGTTTTTATAAATTAAGTCAGGCCAATGCAGAGACAAAAAATAAACCTGTCACGTTAAAAATTACGGCATTATAATCTTGTCAGTATGCTTTATAATAAATTCGATATTGAATAATACTCAAAGCAATTATTGTTGTTCTAACTATTATTGTTGTTGTTGTTATTATTATTATTTTGGAGGGGGATATAAAACTGTAAATAAATGGAAGTGAAATGGTTCCAGGTGCTGCACCTGACGATATGTATAAAATGGCAGTCTCTCATTTTGTCAGGTATTTATACGGTGAGCTTGGGCAGTTGTTCGAAGGTAAGACAGAGAGCTTGTTTGAGATGATCCCCGGAACGCGGAAGCTAGGCTGAAGGGTCACGTGTCTTTCCATCTCTACATCTCAACCGCGCCCTGCGGCGACGGCTCCACGTTCATAGCCAGGTCAGGGAACGACTCCCCCCCCCCCCAAAAAAAAAAAAAAAAAAAATCAGTAGTATGTCAGTTCCTTCACGACAACACCCATTGCATAATATCGCCCATTGCGTTATACTGCTAATCGCATATTGCCCAATATGTTATACAGCCCATTGCGTTATACCGCCAATCGCATAATATTGCCCAGTATGTTGTATCGCCCATTGTATAATATCGCTTATGGCGTTAGACCGCCATTGCATAATATCGCTCACTGCGTTATATCGCCCATCACATATTACCGTAGTTTGTGTCATTTTGCAAGTTGCATAATACCGCCCAATCCTGAGGCTTTCGATAGGTTATTGTTGTTACGGGATAAACAAAGATGTGTGAAAATTTATATGCATATGAAATCATCAATTTAAGTTTTGATCTTCAAAGGGAGGCTTGGTTTTGAAGGCTCAGTTATTTCCAGTACCGAAATTGATGTTTGATTTTCACACAATCGTTTTCCCCAGTATATTCTGTAGAACGCTATTGCGCTTTCATGTTGACAGAGAACATATTCACCAAGTGATAACAGAGGAGGAATCAGAATACATACACCAGGACCAGCACTGGCCAATCAAAGGCCACCGATCGTATGGTTTGCTGCATAAAAAGTGCATTCCGGGTAAAGCGTTAAAGTGCTTAACCATGTTTAATAATTAAAACTCAGTAACACGTCCTGTGTATTAATTAGTAATATTGGATTTTTACAGAATGTGAGCATTTATTGATGACGTAATTCGGCTTTGTTTTTGTGTTCAGACCCTCAGATCAATCCCGGCAGGGAGGTGACGCGGGCAGTGGAGGAGACCGTGCGCTTTCCGTCCAGCGGTGGGGATATCCGTCTGCCCATCATGTCCTGCAGCGATAAGATTCTCAAGTGGGATGTGCTGGGTCTGCAGGGCGCGCTGCTCAGTCACATCGTGGAACCAGTCTATCTCAGCAGTATTACACTAGGTAAGCTTTAGTACAAGAAAATCGCTTTTTAGAAATTGGTTCCAGTTGATGTGAAATGAAGCATTCGGTCAAACAGAATTTCTGTCACTTTGTTACCATTTTCGTGACTTTAGAGATCAGTGTAAATCCAGTGTAAATTTAATGCGCGCCTGCTCCAGGAACGCAGCAAATTTGGCCTAACCGACTCGCATCCCTTTAATTTTGTCATGCCGTCGTAAAACCAGTTCAATTTTGCGATATCGATATAAAGCATGGCAATCGGATTCAATCAAGAGACATTCAATATGTAGTTTTTAGAATACGAAGAGGGAAATTTTTTCGTTGACTCGTTTATTTATCTTTGGCGAGGAGGTGCATGGAAAACGTGTGAATGTTATTGCAGGTGACCGGTTCGATCACGGACACCTTGTGCGAGCGCTCTGCTGCCGCGTGGAGGACCGCCTCTCAGACCAGCTCCTGGCAGCCGGCCTGGGTGCCTACCAGCTCCGCCACCCGTTCGTAGGCCGCGTGTCGCTCTACCGACCCGACGACCTGCCCGACGCCTTCCCGCACGATAGCATCAACTGGTGCGCCGCCGACGGTGCCACCGAGATCGTCACGTCGCTGACGGGCAAGGCCACTCCCAGGTAGAGTGACGTCATACATTGCCCTCGACGAAGACCAGTAAAGAAAATGACTAAATTAACACACTGACTTTTAATTGAACTTAGGTCCAACATTTTTAACAGAGAAATGATCCACAAAACATTTTCTCTTGCAATTTCATGCTCTGCAAAGTAAAATCATGTATGTTTGCTTTGGGTAGTGTTGCTCACCAGATGACTGGAGATATTACCGTGGAGAGTAACATCCCAGCCTATGAGCTGTTGATGCTTTCGCGCCTAAGGAGAAGAAAAGAAATAACCTTGTTTCTCATCCCCTAGCCAAGTCACTAAAATCGAGAATGAGAAGAAGTGAGCCAGCCGGAAGGCATGAAGGCACTGATAATGAAAATTTAGCACTCGCCTCTTCGGCTATCGCATTTCCATACCAGATACACTTCAAACGCGCGAAAGTAGCAACTTAAGATTGATAATATAAGCATTGTGATTTAAACATTTTATTTAACCATTAAACTATGTGTTGCCAAAAAAAAGAAAAAATTATTTGTTCAATGGCAAGTCATCGAAATTTGACAAAAAAGTTCGGCTCCACCCGGGTCTAATTTTTTTCGAGAAATTTAAAAAAAAAATCGCCGGCATTTCAATTTTTTTCAAAATGAGAAACAAAGTGTTTTTCTTCCTTGCTTAAATAGCCTTTTGTGACATTTTCGTTTGAAAAGACATAATATGCTTAAATATACAAACTAACCCCCTCCCCCTCCAACCGAGCCTCCGTATTTGTGGTATTTGCTTATCACTTAAGCTCTTCTAAGAAGACGTCAAAGGCGCTTCACAGCCGCCTGTGTAAGGGGGTCCTGGCACAGCCGCCTCTCTCCCCCCCTCCCAGTCCAACCCTCCCTCATGTTTATTACCGTGTGATTTCAGGTCTCCCTTCAAGACGTGCGAGGCGCTGCACAGCCGCCTGTGTAAGCTACTAAGGGGGTCCTGGCACAGCCGCCTCTCTCCCCCCCCCTCTCAGCCCAACCCTCCCTCATGTTTATTACCGTGTGATTTCAGGTCTCCCTTCAAGACGTGCGAGGCGCTGCACAGCCGCCTGTGTAAGGGGGTTCTGGCACAGCCGCCTCTCTCCCCCCCTCCCAGCCCAACCCTCCCTCATGTTTATTACCATGTGATTTCAGGTCTCCCTTCAAGACGTGCGAGGCGCTGCACAGCCGCCTGTGTAAGGGGGTCCTGGCACAGCCGCCTCTTCCCCCCCCCCTCCCAGCCCAACCCTCCCTCATGTTTATTACCGTGTGATTTCAGGTCTCCCTTCAAGACGTGCGAGGCGCTGCACAGCCGCCTGTGTAAGGGGGTCCTGGCACAGCCGCCTCTTCCCCCCCCCCCTCCCAGCCCAACCCTCCCTCATGTTTATTACCGTGTGATTTCAGGTCTCTCTTCAAGACGTGCGAGGCGCTGCACAGCTGCCTGTGTAAGGGGGTCCTGGCACAGCCGCCTCTTTCCCCCCCTCCCAGCCCAACCCTCCCTCATGTTTATTACCGTGTGATTTCAGGTCTCTCTTCAAGACGTGCGAGGCGCTGCACAGCTGCCTGTGTAAGGGGGTCCTGGCACAGCCGCCTCTTCCCCCCCCCCTCCCAGCCCAACCCTCCCTCATGTTTATTACCGTGTGATTTCAGGTCTCTCTTCAAGACGTGCGAGGCGCTGCACAGCTGCCTGTGTAAGGGGGTCCTGGCACAGCCGCCTCTTTCCCCCCCTCCCAGCCCAACCCTCCCTCATGTTTATTACCGTGTGATTTCAGGTCTCCCTTCAAGACGTGCGAGGCGCTGCACAGCCGCCTGTGTAAGGCCGCATTCATGTTCCGCTTCCGCAACCTATGCCGGGCCGCTGGGCTGCAGCAGTCGGCCGCCGGGCAGGCGGAGACCTACTACCACGCAAAACAGGCCGCTCGGGAGTACCAGCAGGTCCGTTCCCCCCATCCCCACTCCCTCTTCCCTTAGCACTTCCCCTTGTTACCGTTCTGGCATGTTAAAACAGTTTTTTAAAAGTCGAAACTCAAAAGCGTACTTTATCCAGTAAATTTTGCTTTGGCTTTGAGAAGTCTACGAATTTCATCATTATCCCCCGTGGAACGGAGGGATATAGTTTTGAACTTTTCGGTCTGTCTGTCCGTCTGTCACGCTTCAGTCTCACGCGCCTACAGCCCACATCAATATATAGATTCGTTTCAAATTTTGTACACGGCTTCTCTGGACCCTTCCGCAGTGCAGTGACCAAGAATTTTCCGGATCGGGCAAAAATTGACAAAATGGCGGACTTTTGAAAAGTGGCACTGGACTTAGCGTATATATGGCAGTCTCACGCGCCTACAGGCCACATTAGTACATGGATTCGTTTCAAATTTTGTACACTGCTTCTCTGGACCCTTCCGCAGTGCAGTGACCAAGAATTTTCCGGATCGGAAAAAATTGACAAAATGGCGGACTTTTGAAAATTGGCACTGGGCTTAGCGTATATACGGCATTCTCACGCGTTTACAGGCCACATTATTAGATAGATTCGTTTCAAATTTTGTACACGGCTTCTCTGGAAGCTTCCGCAGTGCAGTGACCAAGAATTTTCCGGATCGGGCAAAAATTGACAAAATGGCGGACTTTTGAAAAGTGGCACTGGACTTAGCGTATATATGGCAGTCTCACGCGCCTACAGGCCACATTAGTACATGGATTCGTTTCAAATTTTGTACACTGCTTCTCTGGACCCTTCCGCAGTGCAGTGACCAAGAATTTTCCGGATCGGAAAAAATTGACAAAATGGCGGACTTTTGAAAATTGGCACTGGGCTTAGCGTATATACGGCATTCTCACGCGTTTACAGGCCACATTATTAGATAGATTCGTTTCAAATTTTGTACACGGCTTCTCTGGAAGCTTCCGCAGTGCAGTGATCAAGAATTTTCCGGATTGGGCAAAAATTGACAAAATGGCGGACTTTGGAAAATTGGCACTGGACTTAGCGTATATACGACAGTCTTACGCGCCTACAAAGATGGATTGATTCGTTTCAAATCCTGCACACGGGTTCCCTGGGACCTTCCGCAGTGTAGTGATCAAGAATTTTCCGGATGGGACTTGGCAGATTTTTCAAAATCGGCGCTGTACTTAGCGTACCTACGACAGTCTCACGCGCCTACCACTTAATGGATTGATTCGTTTAAATGTTAGACACTACGTCTACCCATCCTTCCACTTTTAAATTTTGCGTTGTCAACACGCAACAGCCTTACACACACCATATCCCCCACGGGGGATAGACGTACTCCTCGAGACGTAGTCAAGTTACTTACCAAAATAATAATTTGTCCTTTATTTCATAGGCTAAAGAACTGTTAAAGAAGCACCTTGAAGAACAAGAATATGGCTCGTGGTTAGAGCCCTCGAAAGAGCAGGAGCTTTTTCAGAAATAATAGAGACTCCCTGTAAAAAATCATCACTAGATGTTCTTTACAGTGTCCTTTCTGTCATTTCTGAAATTGTTCCGGGCTACGCAATTTGCAAAGCCGACAGTACATATGGAGATTCGAGGCTATCTGCTCTGGTTGAAAATACCTTAGATCGCTAATCCATTAAGACATAAACAGTGATCAAGCACTTCGGAACAAGAGAACTGGGTCCAGATCATCTCACGTTAGATGGTAACGGCCTGAAGAATCCTTTTAACGGATGGCGAACCGAATCGGCATGCAGAAGATGCAGGTGGTACCATGCTGGAAAAACATTTGCAGGGACAAAAAGGTATACTTGATGGAGTGACAAGAACGGTAGAGAAAACTATGTAATAGACACGTCCTTGAGAAATGAATTTAATGTTACACCTGTGCAATTATCCTGGAGTGATCGGGTGCATTTGTGAAGGCCTTCCAGTGACTTCACAAATATCGCGATGCCGTTTTGAAGTCATTCTGTGGTCCTGAATGACACATGAGAAAAATCGCCTGCCTTTGAGTATCACATCAGGTTTCAACTGTGTTCAACCCTCGCTCAGTGTACATATGCCAGAATGAAATAAGGTCGAGTTTTGCAGAAAAAATTGTTGGAAGACAGTTGGAAAGCTAGCCAAAAATTCGCAGTTTTTTATTAGTTGTCTT
The DNA here is from genome assembly GCA_949752745.1 of Protula sp. h YS-2021. Lineage (NCBI taxonomy): Eukaryota > Metazoa > Annelida > Polychaeta > Sabellida > Serpulidae > Protula > Protula sp. h YS-2021. Next base: position 22,017,180 of record OX457030.1, read on the forward strand.
TAATTTGTGAATGTGACTCTCTGGCCCCATTCGAGTCTTATGCAGTAGGTTTCACTGAAGAAAACTCGTTGTCGTAACTCTTGGATCATTTGAGCAAAAGCAAGTCTGAAGTTGTGACGTGTATGGTCATGAAAAATGTACCTCTGTTGTAAAACTTGTCTCGTGAATAGCTGAAAGAGTGTCCTGTTTTGGTTACCTTCTTGTTCAGTAAGCTTGGCTTTCTAGAACATTTTGGTTAAGCCTGACGAAGCAGTTGATATTACATAAACCTTGTGTTAAGCTTGTTGAGAGGAAAGAGCATTCATAAAGTGCGTGCGCAAAATATTTGTGGTTATTTAACTCTCGCCCCTATACGCCGCTCCATGTACGGAACTGACCCTACCCCTTGAGCATAATACTTTAAGGACGCTGTCTGAGCTGGTCAACTGTGTGATACAAAAGAAATTCGTTTAAGTATTCTTGATTTAAAAAAACACAATGTTCGGAATAAAGTGCATTGTTTTTAAATAAAGACACATTAGTAAGTATTTTATGTGTTGAAACTTATTTCTTGTGGTCATCTCAGGATTTGCCCATTTATAACGTGGCGTTTTTTCTAGCAAGCCAACTAGATCAAAATGGAATTTTACCAGCACGGTTCAGTGTAGATATTTTTATTGTTCACTTGAAGAGTTCATATTTATGCTCTTTTCATCAAAGATGCTTTTTAAAAATAAACAATTGCCCGCGGCTGCACGTCGTTAATTGTCTGCTGTGATTGATCACGTTTGACAAAAAGTGCAATTGTTGGAAATATACTAGATAAACAACATTTTGTTAAGCTCGTAGTTTGATCGGATGTCGAACATTTAAGTAAAGCAGTAAGTGTACCGAAAATTTTTCTGTCCACATTTAGCGCTCTTTTCATGCAAAAACCTTTGAACGCTCCCAAAGTAGCCATTTTTAAGTGGTTTGCTGTACTGATGTTATACACTCGTTAATCCATGTTTTGAGAGAAAACCTTCAAAAGAGATTTTGGCCTCTTCTGAGTCATCGAAACTTCAAAAATAAAGTTTCAGTCCCGGTTGGGTTTATTATTTTAGCGAAAATAGCAAAAGAATTTTTTTAAACGAATAAGCAGGACTATGGGCCTATTATTTATCGGCGATACAGAAAGTGTCCAGTCACGATATGTTTACCAAATCTGATTGAGCAACAGTTGAGGCTGTTCGTTTGGAGTGATGACAACCAATGTTTCCTAGTCAGATTCAGCATAACTTTGTCTATGACATTCCGATTTTAACAAGAATGATATCATCAGGACAAACGAACAGGCACTATTTTTCTAATAGGCTTAATCTGACGTTAGATGGCTCCAGCCTGGAGAATCCTTTTAACGGATGGCGAACCGAATCGGCATGCAGAAGATGTAGGTGCTACAATACTGGAAAAAACATTTGCAGGGACAAAAAAGGTATACTTGATGGAGTGATAAGAAGGGTAGAGAAAACTATGTAATAGACACGTCCTTGAGAAATGAATTTAATGTTACACCTGTACAATTATCCTGGAGTGATCGGGTGCGTTTGTAAAGGCCTTCCAGTGACTTCACAAATATCGCGATGCCGTTTTGAAGTCATTCTGTGGTCTTGAATGACACATGAGAAAGAACGCCTGCCTTTGAGTATTGCATCCGGTTTCAACTGTGTTCAACTCTTGCCTAGTATACATATGCCAGAATGAAACAAGGTCCAGTTTTGCAGAAAAAAATTGTTCGAAGACAGTCGGAAATCCAAAAATTCGCAGTTTTTTTTATTAATTGTCTTTAATTTGTGAATGTGATATTCTGGCCCCACTCGAGTCTTGTGCAGTAGATTTTACTGAAGAAAACTCGTTGTCGTAACTCTTGGATCATTTGAGCAAAAGCAAGTCTGGAGTTGTGACTTGGTAAAAAATGCGATCGCCCTGCTCATCAAAAATGTATCTCTGTTGTAAAACTTGTCTCGTGAATAGCTGAAAGAGTGTCCTGTTTTGGTTACCTTCTTGTTCAGTAAGCTTGGATTTCTAGAACATTTTGGTTAAGCCTGACGAAGTAGTTGATATTACATGAACCGTGTGTTAAGCTTGTTGAAGGGAAAGAGCGTTCATAAAGTGCGTGCGCAAAATATTTGTCGTTATTTAACTCCCGCCCCTATACGCCGCTCCATGTACGGAACTGACCGTACCTCTTGAGCATAGTACTTTAAGGACGCTGTCTGAGATGGTCAACTGTGTAATACAAAAGAAATTCGTTTAACGATTCTTGATTTAAAAAAAACACAATGTTCGGAATAAAGTGCATTGTTTTTAAATAAAGACACATTAGTATTTTATGTGTTGAAACTTATTTCTTGTGGTCATCTCAGAATTTGCCCTTTTATAACGTGGCGTTTTTTTATAGCAAGCCAACTAGATCAAAATGGAATTTTACCAGCACGGTTCAGTGTAGATATTTTTATTGTTCACTTGAAGAGTTCATATTTATGCTCTTTTCATCAAAGGTGCTTTTTAAAAATAAACAATTGCCCCCAGCTGCACGTCATCGTTAATTGTCTGCTGTGATTGGTTACGTTTGACAAAAAGTGCAATTGTTGTTTGAAATATTCCAGCTAAAACAACATTTTGTTAAGCTCATAGTTTGATCGGATATCGAACATTTAAGTAAAGCAGTAAGTGTACCGAAAACGCCCTTGCAGAGGAGAAATTGATCCTAAATTTTTCTGTCCACATTTGGCGCTCTTTTCATGCAAAAACCTTTGAACGTTCCCAAAATAACCATTTTTAAGTGGTTTGTTGTACTGATGTTATACACTCGTTAATCCATGTTTTAAGAGAAAAACTTCGACAGAGATTTTGGGCTCTTCCCAGTCACTGAAATTTCAAAAACAAAGTTTCAGTCCCGGTTGGGTCTATTATTTTATTGAAAATAGCAAAAGAATTTTTTTAAACGAATGAGAAGCAGGACTATGATCCTATTATTTATGGGCGATAAAGAAAGTGTCAAGTTGCGGTATGAGAGGCGAAATTTTACCAAATCTGATTGAGCAACAGTTGAGGCTGTTCGTTTGGAGTGATGACATCCAGTGTTTCCTAATCAGATTCAGTATAACTTTGTCTAGGACATTCCGATTTTTAACAATTGATGTCATCAGGACAGACGAACAGGCACTATTTTTCTAATAGGCCTAAATCTTTTCTATGTGTTAGTACTCAATGTAACCAAACAAAACCTAGATCAAAATAGCAACACAAATTCAAATGAAACTGACATAAATTTTTCAATGCAACTTGCATAAAACCTAGATCAAAATAGATACACCAATTCATATGAAAGTGACATAAATTTATCACATTGCCCACTTTTAAAAGGGTGCCCGAAAGACTTAATGGACGAAAATTCTGAATTCCGAGCAATGTGATCTTACCCACTGCTTTCATTTAGCAAAGGTAATCGGATCGAAACTAAATCGCCTATTGCCACTCTTGACTGAATTCGAACTCTGGACCTTGGGATTACCAGAACAACCCTTTAACTAAGTTCTAGATTTGATTTATTATTTTGAATAAATGCCATCAAAAAGTTTTATAATTCCACTTCTCTGCTATTCCACATATTTTTACTGATACATCTTCTGTGTTTTAATCGAATATTTATTTAATTTATTGTGAAAGTCATTTAGAATTCGTGAATCATGTCAACTGCATGTTTCTGGTTTGAAATACAGGAAGTCCTGAAGAACCTTGGAAAACATCAAAAGCACAAAAACTGAGTATGATTTAAAAGCACTTTTCTTTTCTTTCATTTCGTGGTGTTATGAAATATAGTTTGCCTGTCTTCTTATGTAACTGAAGTTAGGCGGTTCGGTAGTTAATTTAGAAAAGGGGCAATTTAATAGTATATTTTAAAATAAATTTGTGATCCTTTCAAATAATAAGTTGCTCCCTGCCTAACCCATTTATGGTAAAATGCAACAGTCTTGCCGATTGGACAGCCGAGGGGCACCTGCAGCCTTTACTGCGCATGTCTGTGTTGGTCGACATTTTGCGCCAAGATGAAGGGGTTTAGGTTTTTGTTACAAAATATTAGTTGGGATTTTTTACACGAAAAAAGAATCCTTTAAGATAACGAAATTAGTAACAATTGGTACATACCTTTAATTTGTTGTCAGTTGCATCCCATGGCATTACATCGTGCATGTTTTGCGTATTTCAATTTTAAAGAGGAGACTGGCAATTTTCCCTAAGAGCCTCGCTGAACTACAAAACTCAAAAAGTTTGCATGAAAAACTGTAGACGAGTTGGCGGATTTTACAATAAACTCCGACATATATATTAATTTCTTAAAGCTAGTTTACAGAAAAGCACATCGCCTTCAATATGGCAAGTTGTGATTATGACTTGGATACAGCTGGTGGTTTAATGGAGGTAATTTTTATGGGAATAATTTTTACAAGTTGAAGTATTTAGTTCGCCATCTTGAATTAAAACTGAAAATCGTCCGGTGTATCCCATGCAATAGCCATTAAACATACTGGAAGTGCAAATTTGTGACTATGTTGGTTTTTTAGCTTAAAATCATAAATGACAGCAGTTTACCAGTGATATTATTCGGTTTAAAAACGGGCCTGAAAAACCACGGGTTTGATTTTTAAAAAAATTGTGGAACCCGGCCAGTCACTTACAGTAGAGGTTCATCATGGGCTCGGTAGTTAAAACCCAGGAACAAGTGTCCGGTTGTGAATTTGTTGAAGTAAATGTTGAACAAAAATGAACTGCCCCCCGCTTCTTGTGAGAAATTCAACATTGCATGCATAAAGCCCAAAAAAAGGTAAAAGAAAAAAATATGGAGTGTGGGGGCTATCGTAACGGGGTTATAGAGAAATTAAATGCGAAATCTTTCGTTCGAAACTATATTGAAAGTGAGTATTGTATCTCGAGCCTACCGAACAGCACACACGTAATGAATGACTTACATACGCTGGAGGCGTATTTGGCTTTTAATTCTGGCCATTTATAATCTTTTCAGCTGCATCTTGTTCACTTGTATTAACCTAATAAAGAAAAACGGCAGTTGTACACGTTACCGTCGCACTTGTCAGGCGTGTAATATCACAATATATAATCCGACTCGGGACGAAATTCCATCCTGCCCAGTGTCGATTTCTTTCGTTTCAATTTTATTTGTCTATATTTTGAACCCGGACGAGTTTCATGTTATTTCGCTAGCCCACCCAAACACTTCACGTTTATGTACAGCGAGTCGCATCATGACCCCAGTCAGTAGAACATCACGGAACCAGTTAGCAAAAGTCTAATAGAGTATATTCTTCATGTAAGCAAAATCGCCCAATATTTCGTCGAATTGTAATTGCTTCAACATGGTGTCTTCAAGGCCGCGTACCATTCTGTTGGCCGTAGACAAAAAAATGTATATATATATATATATATATATTTTTTTTTTTTCCAAATATGGGACAGGATCCCGACTATCTGTTTATGTGCTTTTTCATTCTTACGTGCTCATTGACCAGGTAGAGAAAAGAGGTCCGGTCTTAAATGCTTTCTGAACGCATGGTGTAATAAATAGTTTAAAAAAAAACTGGTGGGTGTAAAATATGTCGTCAAGTCTTAACCAAACAAGATAATGATTTTTGTTTGTAGGAAATTGAAAGGCTAACTGCGCCGCCGCAGAGTGACGAGCCGAGTAAAAAAAGAAAGCGTGGGGATCGGGCGTATTACCGGAAGCCCGGCAAGCCCCACAACCATGATTACTGTGACAGTTGCGGGGAGGGCGGCGATCTGTTGTGCTGTGACAAATGCCCAGCCTCTTTTCACATTGAGTGCCAGTGAGTATCTGATGTTGGTTTTTGATTGTTGTATTCATTCCAGGCGTTCTCGGCGTACCCAGTGCTGCCTGGGAACCAGGAAACTTGGACACTGCCGCCAGAGAAGTTTTGTCGCTGTTAGGGAAGATTAGGTGTTAAATTGACACTGAGCTCCTCGTTTAACTCATTAGTATGGTCTGTTGTAGCGATCCGCCACTAGACGACGATGACGTGCCGCTCGGGGAGTGGCTATGCCACCGCTGCACGCACCGCCCGCCGCGCCAGGTCGACGCAGACGACGACGCGGCGTCCGTGTGCAGCACGAAGTCGCGTGGCGGCGGCAGCGAGACGGCGGCGTCGCGCAAGAGCTCGCGGCGGGCTTCGCCCGTGCCGCTCATGTCGGACATGGATGTCTTCGGTGAAATCGAAGTGGACAAGGAGGAACACCCACTACAAATCCTGGCCAAGGCGGCCGGCATCATGAACCCCAAGCAGTTTGAGCTGCCCAAGGACATGGAGCCCAACGTAAACTTACCAGGTGTGTGTTCACGCTGAATAAGTAGCACTTGTGTATAACTTTATTTAGTTTCTTTAATTACAGGAGAGATTCAAGTGTGGCGGTGCATTGTGGCTTGGGTTGTTGCAGTAGCCGGCTTGTCTTCGCGAAATCATGTCTTCCGATTCTCTATAACGGCGTTTTTTGGTTGGTAGGTTCGAGCAAGACCCAGTGGTGGCTGGTGAAGGAGCAGAAGAAACAGGTTGTTCCAAAGAAGTTACCCCACCTTCTCGACAATGGCCTGGTCCCTCTGCCTGCAAAAGTCTGCTTTATTTGTAACAAGTAAGTACTGTACTGGCTTCACCTGTGGACGGGATCAGGATGTTTGGACCCAAAAACCATGCAAAGAAAAAAATCATTGCCGTTTGGGTGTCAAAATTGGACGTTTTAGCCACATAAGTTACAAAGCATATCTCGGTTCTTAAGAACTTTAACAGCGTAAATAACTTAGATCTGTTATGCCAGTGGTGATTTGAGACTTAAATGGGATGAAGGGAGCCTGTGAATAATAAATGATTTATCTGTTAATTGCCGTCTGCAATGGAAAAAAAGCTACTATGGTGATGTTTACAGGAGTTGTCGAAAGGCGGCACTGCTGCAGTGTGATTACTGCCCACTGCTCTTCCACCTGGACTGCCTGAACCCCCCGCTCACGACCATGCCACAGGGCCGCTGGATGTGTCCCAACCACTGCCAGCACTCCCTGGTAAATTTCAAATGTTGTGTGTGTGAAAAAATGCTGTTATTCAAGTGGTACCTTATATATTTCACTTTTATACAGGATGAGAAACGAATGAAGTCAACGGAACGGTCAAGTTCGCGGAGCGGTTGGAAATCAATCGTCCCAGAAAACGAAGAGAATTTCTTCAAAAGCTTAACGTATTAATGAGGGCCCTCTGGTCGTTCACTTTGGTGTGTCTTGACTTTCAAACAGGATGAGAAACTTTTGAAGTCAACCCAGTTGACGGAGCGTGTCAAGTTGTGGAATAAATACACTGGGGAAATCAATCACCACACGGTCAAAGTGGATTTCCTGAAGGCTATACATCGAAAGAACCCGCCGTTTCGTTACAAAGTGAAGCATCGACGCAAACATACGATAAAGGTAATACTGTCTAACTCCACCTCTAAAAATAATAAGAGTCTGCAAGCACCTGATGCGCGTCGTATTTTGTCACGTTCATTAAAATCGTACTAATATTTGCGTTTGCATAATCAGGGCCACAGTTCGACAGTGTCAGCACGTCCGACAGTCTCTGACAGGCGAGGCGCCAGTCAGTTCCAGGTGACATGCTAGTCGCCGCCAGGCGACATGAAATTCACTGCCAAGAGGCACAGCAGTCAAAGACAGGTGGCATGATGGTCACCGCCACGTGACACGCCAGTCTGCAAGCATTTTGTACATCAGAAGATGCTGTCAATTTTGGAGGCTGCTGTGTTTTGCCTGGGTGAAAGCCGGTGGCTGACGGTCACCTTTCGTAGTTTCGCCCAGAGACCATAATAGTTTGTTTTCTGCTGACCTGATATTCTCGCCCAGAAACCACAGTCGAGGTATTTCGTTTTTGCAGGTACCCGATGCGATCAAGTTCCAGTATGCCCAACCGGCAGCCACACTGCCCAGGCGCTGGGACTACCTCTCGCAGGCAGCAGCCGCCCCAGGACACCAAACCTCTCAGCAAGAACAAGATCTTGTACGTAACTTGTCCGAAAACTGCTGTGTGTATATGTTAGTGATATAGTGAGTGGGAGTATCGAAAGAGCTGAATGTGGCTGTGCTCATCTTGACCAGAGCGGGAGGTTATATTTTCAGAATTGTTTCAATTTGTTTCAGTGGTTAACGGGTGTGATTGATCTGCAATCCAGTTTTGTGAATCATCTCAAGAACCAGCAGCTAAAAAACCAGCAGCAGGAAACCGATGACAGTAGCAGCTGTTTTGACTCTTGCGTAGAAACCCCGACAACCGTCTCCATAGCAACCAGTAGTGCATTTACCACCACAACTGTTTCCTTGTCAACCAAGCCCACTGCCTCTGTAACGCCCGTTGTTAAGCAGGATATCAACTCTAATTCCAAATCTGGAAAGGAAGTTAATAATTCCGAACCTGTAAGTAAATTATCCGATAAAGAAAATAGTGCTAAATTAAAATCGCAGCTTAATGGACCTTCAAGCTTAACGGCGGAAGAGAAAATGGACACGGATTGTATTGCGTTAAATATAAGCGATTGTGAACAGAAATCGGTGCGGAATTTAAAACCGTGTCCTGTCCAAAGGCAGCATCGCACGGGTAGTAGTGACAGTTTGACTGAAGCGCCACGGTTATTGAAAAGTAGTGATTTATGTGGTGCGAAAACGAAACTGAACAGCTCCGTATTGCGAACTCAAGGGTCGTACGATTCGGACTCCCAAGACGCCAAGACTCGGTGCGTCAATGGATCGATAGATGGCAGTATTCAGCTCTCAGTTCACAATAGTTTCAAGTCCGGGGTAAAGTCGCTACCAACAGAACCACTGTCAGTAGTGACCTCGACGTCAGGGTTCAAGGTCAACGATCTCGACAAAAACAGCACATCGTCTTTAGGTAGGTTTAGTTCTAATGATTTTATGCTTCATGTCTTCAAAGTAAAGAAAAGGAAAAAAGGGAAATACAATACATTTAGTCCCGAATTAACAAAGGAATTTATTCAGACGTTATTGCTGAGGGTGCAAACGATTATGGCTGTTATTTTTATGTGGCAGTGACCAGCTTGTTGCAGTCTTCAGGGAAACCGGAGTCTTGTTCTCAGCTAACCTCTCCCACTCACCATGGTACGTTCATTGATAGTTTTATTTTGTAAAAGAAAAAAAAAACCTTTTTTCAATTATCAGGAATGGCGCAAGGAAGGTTAAAATTGTGTTTTTTCTCTCTATGTATTAATTTACTTTTTTTCTGCTACTACTACTACTACTACTAGAAGGTCCATGGGTTTAGCTTCGAGTCTTTTAATCTGAGGTTATATTTGAACTTGAAGACATTGACGTGACGAAATTAGATAGCAGCTTACTACAACTGCTGGCCCTGCAGCGGATCAAGCAGCTGTTGCCGCCGCTACAAGACACGACGAGTGCGACTCCTGAAATAAAAACAGAATCCGCTCACCACCAGCCGCCTCACATCAAAACGGAGACGGACGGAGACCAAGTCAGTACAGGTATGCGTTGTCACGTTGCAACAGAGAATCTCGTATGCATGGATGGAGGTATCATAAGATGTTAATTTCGAATTGGTTGCATTTCTCTTAGCTGAGACGAAAGCACATCGACTTCTTGCTACTCCCCGAGGCGGATTTAAACCCGGGACCTTGGGATCACCAGATGTACGCTTCGAGTGAGCTTGCCGTCCCAGCTGTGAAAATTATCAAAACACGGAATTTTTCAGCCCGAGGTTAGACGTGGTTTCCGTGAGCTGCAGAATTGAAACCCAGGTCACAAATGGTGTTGATGCGCTCAGCCATAATATTGCCAACATCAGCGTTAGTGTGTGACATCACAATATACGACGCTGGAGTTACTAACTATACGATGCTGTTTGTTGCTTGTTGCATCGCGAGGGCGATGCTGTGTGGAAATTAAAAGAGTGGCATCAGTGTTGCTATATGACGTCATTTGTTATGGTTGCAGAGCGTGCAGAAGTTCGTGCGAGGGCAGTGCTGTGTCCGCTGAGCAAGGGCAGTGAGTCGATACCCATGCCGTATCGGATTCTCTCCCTGGGGGCAGGTAGGCTGCGACACAGTGAAAGAAAACTAAAACGAGGAAGGTGGAGGGGGGCAGATTTTCGCGTGCGTACTTTGTGATTGGGGGCGTTTATTGCGAGACAACAAAGCTGATGCTTTGGGGTTGAATTACACAGTGGTTAACCTGTGCGCTGTTTTTGCAGGAGCGGATATGGACGTGTGCTTGAGTCGCTATGGTCACTGTAACTTCATCTCGCCGAAGCACGCCTGTATTTTTTTATGATGAGGTAATCACGTCATTCACTATTCTGCTATAAGTGCTTGACCAGCCTTTGTATATCTGTATTTTATTTGCAAGGGAATTGTTAATGGCTAACAAAATATATGATGTTGTGTTCGTAAATTTGCAGTTATGGTTGATGGCTCCTTGTAATGGTTCATTGCCGTTGTTTTATTTTTTTCACACAGGCGACGCGGCATTTTGAGCTGCTTAACTACAGCGAGCACGGCACGACGGTGGACAATGTCCTCTACTCGTGCGACTTCTCCGAGAAGGCCCTGCTCTCTCCGCCTGCCACCGGGCTGCTGGCCAACGTGCGCAAAGTCATCAAGAAGTCCAAGAGAAAACCGGTGAGGCAGGCAAGAGTTGCTGGTATACAATGTATGTGTGGAAGGGTGGAAGAAGCGATTGAGCGCTTTGCGGTCGAGAGCTCCCGACCTCACCGACACAAAGAGATCATGTGAATTTAGCTTTCTTTAATCTGTGGTGCTGATGTGGTTACTTTCTGGTTGCAGGTGAAAGAAGAACCAGAAGTGAAGAAAGAAATCAAAAGTGAAGAGGAAAAAATAGAATATATGAGTTCGCAGTCTAATAAAGTAAGCGTCCTCTTCTTGTCGGTAAAATAGCGAGGTTTTCCTGTTATAGCGCAGCATTCCATACTGAAAATTTATCAGATAGTGATTAGTTCATAAGTTAAAAGTCGTTTTCCTGTGCGCTGCTCTTTGCACCTGTTGCTGACCTTGTCCTTTTTTTTTTGCAGGAGTCAAGGCCGTGTGGTTGTCGTACGAGTGGTTCTAGTCTGATAGGAGGCAGCGGTGCAGGATGGGAAGGTAAGCTCTGTAGCAAGAGTGCGCGTATCGATGTATTGCTGTACTTGCCGCCCATGTTTTAACTGTGCTCAGAAACGCCTTTGGTTTGCGGAGTGATTTCAGATCCTTCCTGGAAAGTGTTATAATTGAAAATTAATGTTGAACTACAGATATTAAAAGAAAAAAATAACAGAATCCGCGATATAAAACTGAGTCCTTCTGTTTTCTTTGTAGGAACGGCGATTTTGAACCACGGAAGTTATATAAAACTGGGTTGTATGCAATTTGTGTTCAGCATTGTGGAACAGGCCCCCGCCTCACCGGCGCTGCTACAAACGGACACGTCACGTGACGTCAGGGCCGGCGGCGTGACGTCACGCGGCGGGGTGGGGTGTGGCGGTGGTGCGCAGCAGGCGGTGTCACACCGGCGGACACCCGTAGATGATATCGCCATGGCGTTGTCATAGCAACCGGAAAAAAAATCCTCCAAGTCCAGTTAACACTGCTGCTGTTTGTCTTGTGTAAACAAATGAGTATTACCCGGTCCTTGTTCGTCAGTAAAAGAAATGGCCCATTATAGGATCTGTAAAACGGGGGGTGGGGGGGGGGGAGGGGTGCAAAGTGTTGTCAGATTAGGAAACTTTTACTCTATACAGTCTGTAAGCTATTGCGTCTTACCATTTTTAAATTGTATAATATGATGGTGTACACATCTGAATAGTTAAGGTTTATTTATTTGTTATGCAAAACCATTCAATATCTGTTGTAAATGATTTAATTTATGGACTTGAACAAGTTGTGAATTTAATTTTCAAATGGACAGTACAAGTGTCAGCGAATTTTAAAAACTGCACTGACAAAATGGAATTTTTTTGTAGAAAGTGGTTGATAAACCATGAAGTCATGTCATTTGGTATCGCTGCGATAGGCAAAGGTGTATGGTTCACTTGTGGGTGGGTCTTTGTTAAGCCAAGAAAACAGAGTGCTGCTTATAAAATTAGCATCGATTGCTTCTGTTTCTTGGTATTTTAAGGCAGATTTGTGATCACAGGGAGTGGTGTGGTTTTAAGTCACATCATGTAAAATTGAGGATTCTGAACATTGTGCAGTGCTACTTGTCACGAGAAAGTCCTGTCTCAATTCAAATTCCCAACTGTTTAAACCCCAAGTGCAGGGACTGCCATGTTCCACTGTGCACTAAGACTGGTACAAGACTGGGTTCCCACAGGTGTGTGAAGTTTCTCTATTGTGTTTTTGATTTGGCTCTGATATTTGCAAGTGATAAATAAAAAAAAAAAACTGAAGTTTCTTGCAGTTCCTCAGCCTTACCAGTGCCTCGAAGTAAATTCTACGGTGGAGAATATGTGTAAATGGATGAAGAGAATGGATGGAAGTATACTGTGAGCAAGTACCGTTGAAAAAGTACCGCAAGGAACGCCAAGAGGTTTTCGTGGAATTAACGACAGGAAGTGACAGAACGAGACAGAAGTTGCATCTGTAGGCCCGGTGCAAGATTCTACTCAGAAAGGAGAGGATGTTACATGGAGCTATGAAGGCAAAGTGATTTCCATTTTGAAGGGAACTGTCGTAGGAAGGCCTTATTAAGTGGCAGTGACGTGTGGATAAATCCACGAGTTTGTGACAGCCAGAATGATTTGTACTGAAAGTATCAGTTTTGAGTTGTGCAAATTTAAAAATGATAGCAGGGTTACGTCACGTTTGTATTGCATTGACGCTTTGAATGAAATTACCGATGCATGAGCAAGGTCTGTGAACAAAAGCAGTTCCTTAGCAAGCCAAATACGTTTGAAAATGTTGTGGGAACCCTTTGAATGAAAATAGTTGTTGAGAGGGGCTGTCAGGATCCATGATTTTATCGTGTCCTCATCTGCCGATACCTTTACAAAAGAAGTTGAGATTTATTTTGTGAATTGGGTCACAATTTTGTCTGTTTTTATTATGCAGTGAATATGTCAATTATTGATTATGATCGTTATAAACAAGTGCCAGGAGAAACTTACAATGCATTTCAAGTCTGTTTTTGTTACGAGCTGTCGTTTACTCTGTCCATTAGGTACCACGTAGGTTATTGTCTGATGACCTAGCATCATTTAATATGCTAGTGTTTTAATGTGGTTTTTTTCTTTTGCATGATTTGTGAATACTGTATAAACCATATAAACACGCTTACAGCCTTTTCTTTTGCCTTGCACGTTCTCTGAGCTTTGTAATCCCTGTGCGAGTGTGTGTATGAGGGGGGGGGGGGGGGGGGGGGGGGTTGGCATATTGTTTGATGTGAGCTTGCTCTCGTTCTTCAAGCTAGAAGAAATTCCTACCCCACCTTTCATCTTCATCGCCTCCACAGAGTAGTAACTAGTATAACCCGGCCGTCGTGTCAATTTTTGAAAACCATAATGTTTTATCACGTTACTGAACGTTGTGTTGAATGAATCTTCACTGCAATTGCAACCAGAGATTTTAACATGGTGGTTTATAAAGGTGCAAGCTTCGCAGTGGGTCTTGTAACTTCAAAACTCTCGCTTTATTGTAAGATGAGGTGAGATTTCCGCTCCAAATGCTGTCGACTACGACTGTTGTTGCGTAGTTTTGGAGCAGGGCTATTATTTGGTTACCTGATTGTTGGTGGTGAAATGCGTATATGTTGATTAGGTAAAGCAGACTATTTGAAAGACTTCTGCAAAGGCGCGTTACAGGTGTTTCTTTTAGTTAGTGGCCTTTGAGAAAGAGCGGGTTGAAACAAAAGTCTGGTTGCCTCCCATCCCCCCTCCCCCCCCCCCCCCCCCGTCTCCAGACTGATTATATAATCAGTGACCACTGAGTATTATGTTTCGTTTTGGCAGTTTTTTTGTAATTATGCGATAAGGCATCTCGTTGTGCCCATGTGAAGACTACCAAAGAACAATTGTCAGCAAACCCGTAAAATTCAGAACAGCTTCCAGGACCCATCTGGGATTTTAGCAGGTAGTTTATTATCACAATATGTCGGAATAAGTGGAAATTATTTAAAGAATCATATCGACATTTATGCACACATTCATTGGTTCATCTCGAGTGGATTTTTAGCAGTTTTGTGTTCACATAGTAAGCTGCAACACTGTTATTTTATTTATTTATTTATTGCAAATTTGGGAAAACACAAAAAAATGCTACTTTCCGTACTCATCCGGTCAAATTGCGTTGAAATCTGACAGGAATGTTCCCCTCGAGCTCCTGCATCACGCTTGTTTTGTTTTGGCGATTTGACCAAAATTGGCCAAAAACGGTCAAATTTCAAAAATCGCAACGCGCTCCTACTTGATGCTTCTTCACCAGTAGCCTAACCACTTGCCTCAATAGCTCAAGTGGTAAGGCGTTGGACTGATAATCCCGAGATGGTGGGTTGAAGCCACGCTGAAGGTGGATTTTTCATCGTCTGCGTTTATTGCTTTTATAGGCAATACGTATAGTTTTGCCTTCCATAGAAGCAGTGTTTTGCGCTGTCGATGACTTCGTAGTTCGCTCTAGGCGTGTTTTTTCATGGTCTCCCATCATAGGTTTTACAGGCCTCATTTACTGTTCTGCCTCCCACAGGACATACTACATTACATTTCTTTCTTTCCTTTTTTTTTTATCGGTTCGGCAAAAAACTGGCCAAATGAACAGATAACTATAAAACAAACAAAAAGTGTTCGTCCTATTTCTTTTGATAGTAATGTTGCCCATGAGGCCTGCCATATTTAAATTTTGTCAAAATTGGTCGGGTTGTGTCTGCTTGTGTCACATTTTTGTTTGTGTGTTTTTTTTTGTTTTTTTTTTGTTTTTTTTTTGTTTTTTTTGTTTCCAAATACTTCTATTGACGCCGGGCGGCGTGACATTGTAATAATGCGGAATTGCATGTCAAAAATTATTTTGTACTGTGAGACTTGGCTTGTCTCGACACGTTTTCTCGAAAACTGTGCAGTCTAAACGTGAGCCCTTCACAGTGACAATATTCCTATTGAATTGGTTCCACGTGTCCAGGAAACATGACAAAATTTTAACCGGCCAAAAAAAACATTGGAGCAAATTTTTCAAGTCCAGTATGTAAGATAAGTGGTTTTCACACTATCTGTATCTGTCCAGTCGTGTAAAATGACTAGGGCAAGTTAACAGCAGTAATCACACCAATTATTAGTTAGAATAAGAATACTTGCACACACCGAAGTATATATGTTACAGGCAAACTGACAAATCAGGCAGATTATAATCTGCCTGAAAATTTCAGGCAGATTGTAAAATTCCTGGTTCAACCAGGCACATTGTAATCTGCCTAAAATTTTTAGGCAGATTGTAATCTGCCTGATTTTAGAGCCTGAAAATTTGACAATTTGCCTGAAATGAAAGGAACGTTTGTAATCATGATCCCCCATGCGATTTGGTTGTTGTCTATTCAAATATGTGATCTTAGGAATAAAAGGCGATTGATATGGTCAACTGCAATTCAGTGGGCGTGAACAATGGGTCCTGCTCGCGCGTTTCATGCGATTTGATTGCCGTGCATTTTCTATTGTTACTTTTATCGCATGTCTTCATTGACAACTGCAGCAATGTATTTAAATGCAATTGTATCGATCTATGGGGTTTTTGAGATTGCAATTAAACGCAAATATTTTTTTATTTATTGTACTAGCTAAAAAATAACTATGTAACACTGTAAATATATTTATCAGGTATCAATTTTTCACGCCCTATTTATACTGTGCACAAAAACCCTATCAAATACCGGAAGAGTAAGAATTAGGAAGCTACATTGGCATGTTGATCTCAAAATATAATACATTATATAGGTGTAGGGGGGGGGGGGGGGCTGGATTGAGATTTCTATCATTGCATTTTTTTATCAAGAAATTGCAATTTCCAATTGCATTCAATCACATCAATGCTATTATAAAAATGTGCTCAATCAAGACATAAAACAAAGCAATCAGCAAAAAAGTCGCGCATTTAATTAATCAAGACATTGTAATTAGAATTGCATTAAAACATATCAATAGCATTATGCAGGTGTAATAACTCAAGGCATAAAAGAAAGCAAGTGGTAAACAAATCACATGAAACGAGCGAGCAAACCGACCACTCACGTGTTTTTAATTGCAATTAGACACATCAATCGCTTTTTATCCCATCAATCGCATGAAACAGCCGGTTATGAATGGGATGGATCATGATTGCAAACGTTCCTTTCATTTCAGGCAAATTGTCAAATTTTCAGGCTCCAAAATCAGGCAGATTACAATCTGCCTAAAAATTTTAGGCAGATTACAATGTGCCTGGTCGAACCAGGAATTTTACAATCTGCCTGAAATTTTCAGGCAGATTATAATCTGCCTGATTTGACAGTTTGCCTGTAAAATATATATGCTTTCCTTTTATTTTTATTTATTTATTTATTTGTTTACCAAAATATACAGACCGATACACGTTTATATAAAGGTAATAATTAGGGTTCGTAATCTAGTCCTGGAGACTTCGCAACTTGGTAATCATTAAGACATCGGGGCCCCGAAGCGAAACTTAGGGTATTTCGGTTATTTTTTACTCTGAGTTTCCTCAATAGAAATACAAGGCACCTGGTCAATAAGAACACGCATTTTGGTATTGTTCTGCTCTCAATCATTCAGTGCTTGAGTTCCAACAAATCGTCTTTCTTTGCTGTCTGTGCTGTGTTGGCTCAATATGCATAGCGATCAAGGGAGGATGGAGACGAAATAGGAGAGAAATTATAATTTTGGCAGCTGGTGTATGTGCTCTGACGAGCAGAGATTAAGCTTCCCGTTGAGTAACCAAGTTTCTTGGTCTTTTTTTTTTTTTTTTTTTTTTTTTTTTTTTTTTTTTTTTTTACATAATGGCTTCAATTGGCAATTCACTGAAAACGCTTACGAATAAAGGCATATCATAGGTATGAAAAAAGTGCCACTGATTGAGCATTCTTTAAAAAAAGGAAAAGGAGAAATTTTTGTTCTGGGTAAGACAACCAAAAATGAACATCACACCGCAGAACATGACTGGGGAGTGTCTGGGAAGGGGGTGGGGGTGAGTATGCTACTACGTCCAGGGTAGAGGGCCTGAAAGGGTTTTTCACTTGAAAAAACAAATCTGGGCCCCGTGAGCCCCGACCAAACAAATAATGGGAGCACCGAACCGAAAATTTCGGCAAAATTGCGAACCCGAGTAATAATCTGCAAATAAAATGATGGCCCACTGGTGAATGAACACACGATATAAGGTTTTAGCGTTCTTTTTGAGTATGCATGTTCATCAAGATGATAAAAAAAACTAGAATGGCCTGTGTACCTCAGCATAAATGACCACATTAGCTAAGTTTATTGTGTGGCATGTTCTCAATCTTCAAAGGGCAGGTATATTTTCACAAGACCACAATAATAATCAACGAGTGTGTAGAGTGCCAGTTAGGAAGTGGCCAAATCAGATGCGAATTATGTATTCCTTCGTTTGCATATTCACTGTATTTTTACTTCAAGGTCATTATGAATGGCAACAAGCATAACAAAAACACCTGGTCAATGTATGTTCGATGATTGACTAGTGCACCGATACAATAAGGTGCCAATAAGCACCAACTAGAACCTAGCCACACACGTATCCTTGTATGTTGCCCTTTGGGGAGACGCATACAGGTATTGCATTGACATATAGGAATCTAGATGCTATGTTTGTTCAGGCCATTTCTGTTAATATGTCTAAGGGTTTGCAACCTTGTACTTTATACGTTTGCAACCTTGTACGTTATTCTGATGGAAGGTAATCTTGAATGTAAAAATTTTTTGAAATTTTAAAAAATTGATAAAAATTTAGAGATTTTGCTTCGAGACTTGATCGTTCTCAGAAACCATTTGCCCCATTTTTGAAAACTTTACACAATGAAAATGTATATATTGAAGAGGTACAAAGACGCAGTATTGAAGGATCGACCCTCTGTCAGAAACTCATGAAAATTTTTTTTCATTTTGTATCAAGTTTTCATACTGGTAAGTTCTGATAAACGATAAAGCCTGGCAGTTGAGCAGGGAGAGAGGGAGATCTTTTCTTTTCGATAGACTCCTCAGTAAGTTCAAATCTAAGCACGAATTCAAGGATTGAGGAGCTATAGGCATATATTAGTATGCTGATCTTTCCGCTTTGCAATCAGTAATTTAATCAGTGTCCTTAATGGTAAGCGGCTGCGACACACTTGTCAGTTCATAAGCGTCTCTAGCTCTCAATACGCGAAGAAAATAAGGGTTGGGCAAATTCATTTGACATTTTCATAAAACACCGACGTTAAACACGTAATGTAATGTCAAAAAATTACTCCCAACCCCTCACTAGATGGTAGGTCACGAGGAAGTACTTCTCGGTAGATTGAAGTTGAAAGGCTATTGTTTTCCTGTGTATATCGAAGTCTCTTATGCGTGTGAGGGCCACGCTCCCTGTGTTTTAATGATGCAAATGCAAAGCTCGTGCCACCGTGTAATTACACTTTCAAACCCAGTTGGGAGAAAAGCGTGCGCAGGGTTGAGACAGAGCTTGTGACATATGGCGTGTGCTCCCATCCCTCGAAAACGCGTTTTGTGCGTGGCAGGAGTTGTTATAGAGCGCCAGCGGGACACAGTGGGAAATCTGCATAGGGGGGATGGTCAAGACAGCGTTGAAGTGCTGCATAGTTTTAGTGTGCTGTGTCCTAGGGAGCCCACCATTAGATGAAACTGAATAGTCCTTTGTATAAAGGTCTGTCGGAGAGTCCTGGCTGGAAGCCGTTTTATGAACAGGGAGGACTTCCGTAGATAAAAAAAAACTAGGCAAGCGAACCAAAAACACTGCTCCAATGGTGATGGGCAGTCTTTGCTGTGAGGCTACACCTTTGACATGGGTGATACCTTTGAGGGTGGTGCTGAGCACCGTTATTGTCGGGGATGGGGGTTTGGGTGTCTTAACTCCAAATGCAGAATACCGAGCCCTGCTAGGTAACACTATAGACTGATTTTTTTGACCGCGCCAGAAAGACTGCGAAGCGTGTTAATGTGATATTTGAGGCTTCAACAGGGACGCATCTTTAAAAAAAGGAACAAAAGCGGAGATACGTATCCGATATGAGCAGTCTGCTGCTTTTGTTGTATATGCGAGGGCGGCTGTCTTTACGCAGCTAATTTGTGGTCCAGTAACCTTTCTTGCTGTTCACTCCTTTAATAGGAAATTGTGGGAAATACATGGTAAAAAAGTAACATAGATTTACGCGATGAAAGTCGTGGGTTGCGTGGGAGGAGGCACCTCTAAACAATTAATAGTCTACGTTTATTTTTGTGAAGATGAACGTAACATATTTTTTTAATATTATACTCACAACAAGGCAGTTCCTGCCATATTACGAATCGTTACGAATATATGCCATATTCACCACATGAGGGATAACCATATTGTCACTGCGGATGGTTATTTTCCTATCTTTTAGCACTTGTGTTCCAGATTTGCGCAGGGACAATACAACTACTGCGAGCTCTTTTATATATATTTTTTTCGAACGCGGGACAGTCTATATGCCACTTTATGTGGAACCAGTCTTTAACACGCGAGTATTTAATAGTGGTGCCGCTACCGTGAGTGCTTGAGATATGCTTCGCGCTCCGCTCCGTGTTTTTAACAAGACCGTCGCCCAATGAGACGCAGCAAAGTAGGCGTAAGTGTGTGGATCGCGGACGATATCAAATTCAAACGTTCGAATAGAATCTGCAGGTCACGTCTTGATAACATCGGCGAGTTTTTAGGGAGGGACAAACAATTGCCTAGTGAGGGTATCGATTCTTGTTTCTGTGTTGGACCAACACATTTTCTCTCCTAATTTTAAAACCTGGTGTCTGCAACAGATTCAGTAGTTTGTCCATAGCTTTTCGCCACACGTGGAATGAAGGTGTGGTGATAAAAATCATCCAAGAGGCAAATAGTGGCCTGGACGCCTCGTCGGAGGATCATCCTAGTTACACTCCTGATGAAGGTGCCTGCGCTTAGGGAGGCGCCAGAAAGCAATTGGGTGTCAACCATGTGAGTGTAGTTTCTGTCACCCTCAAAAAGCCATTTGAGACCAATCCTTCCTTAAAAGGACATGTCTGTATACGCTTTTGAGGTCAACTTTCGCCATAAATCAATTTCTACTCACAAGGTAAACCGAGTTATCAATAGTTATGAATTTGTGATTATCGGGGATGGTTTAGTCATTCACACTTTAACCCTGTGGTTGAGAACATTCATGGATTTATCGCAGAGATCCGTCACCCTTACCGACACACAATATTGAGCTAATAATGTGTGGTTTATTATCATCCCTTACATAGCGACCCAAAGTTATTCGATTAACGTATGCTCTTCTACCTATTTCTAAAATTGGCAGGTCCACGGGGTGAGCTGGGGGCCAGGTGTTCTGTCAAAAACCATTTTCTAGATCGTTGACAGCAAATTCCTTATACAGGTCCGTTTTCAGTTCAGTACACCAAAGGTCCATTTTAGGCATAAGTGGGCTAGAGACACTTAATTTTCAATGGTGATGTTGCGAGTGTGGCCCGTAGCAGCCGGACAGGATATATACGTGAGAACTTTCAGTCTGGGTGCCTACAACCGGTTTACGTTTGATAGCTTTTGCAGATTTCTCTGCCGGTGTTAGTCGGAAGACGGGGGTACCCGTGATCTTTGGTGTCTTTGGACGGTCTGAGCCGCTGGTGACTGGAGGTGCTGTTTGAAAAGAGATACTTTAAATCGATGTGCAACGTCCATTTAATTTGGCGCGACGACTGGTACAGACGATAGTCATGATCTAAAAGCATATATAAATTCTCCAGTCTTGACTTTGTGTCTGAGATAACCAACAATAGCAGACTGGATGAAAGGAAGCTGACCCGTGCGAAGGAGCTCGGCAAGTAGTCTCGATGCATTCCTTCTCATTTGGCGTAGCTACCAGATCACAGAAATCAGAGCTCTATTATCTACTGTCCGGCTCTCCAGCCATGGATCCGGTAACTGACGGTCCGTGGTCCCTAGCAGATTGTCCTCCTCCTTGACTGAATTCAGCAGGTCGGTTATGCTTTTATCCTTCAGAGCATTGGCGTCCACGGGAGGGGTATTCGTCGCGTCTGGGATATTACTCGCACAGGCAATATCCGTTTGGCATGATTTTTCCTTACCTGCTCTTAGCTCCTCAAACACATTTGTCAGAGTAATGGTATGCTCAGCCGAGAGTTAGCAATAAAGGCATTTTCTAAGGCATAGATCGTCTAATTCCTCTTTGTTTAGCTTCTCGATTGTAGCCTGTCGCATTTTACTCTCCTGTGTAATTTAAGAAATGGTCCCTTTCTGCCAAGATTCCCTTAATTTTTTATCTCACACAATCTTAGCACTGCATCTCACGCAAAGTCATCTAAGAATTGCTTATTTAGAATAAGTTATCGGAGGAAGAATCGCTCATTTATAACATGTTAACGTCTTGATTGATAGCTTGAAAGTGACGCGGGCAGAGAGATATTTGCTGGAGTTGTTATCTAGCCCAGTCAGTGAATGACAAAAAAAGGGGATGAGGAGAAGGTCAGCTGTGATGGCTACGTGTTGCTGCACAGAATAATGTTTAGTTAGCTATCCTATTGAAAGGAAGAAATGAATAGAAGAGTGGCACAGAGGGCTCCACCTGGTCTGGCTTATTAGCTCCCGATCACTTGCGAGAAACGAAGATGCAGTCTGCAAACAATAAGCGATATTGCACTGTTTAAACAAAATTAACCTTTAAGTTCACATTGTAAAAATTCGGGACGAGGGTCCTAATTTGTTCCTACAGATTCTTGGAATGAAAAAAAGAAAATGAAATATAGCAGCATAATTTTTATAACATTATCAATAATGGAAATATAGGGAGGGAAAATAATATTTTTTCATACCACCCAGCCTTGTAACGAAAATTGCAAGTAAAAAAGAAGTTACCGGGACAGCTTTCATTTTTAAAAATAAAACTAGAAAGAGACGCTTTATAGAGCTAATGATAGCATCTTATAAATTTAACAGTTGTATGCATAATAGTTTTATATAATAGTGTTATATGAAATATGAGCTTTATAAACGATCAAGCAATATTTTGTTTAAAAAAATTTGCCAATGCCAGGTCATCGAAATGA
Organism: Protula sp. h YS-2021; assembly: GCA_949752745.1. NCBI lineage: Eukaryota > Metazoa > Annelida > Polychaeta > Sabellida > Serpulidae > Protula > Protula sp. h YS-2021. Next base: position 22,039,565 of record OX457030.1, read on the forward strand.
TATAAATAAATAAATAAAACTTTTGCTCTCGCAGAATCTATTTTATTTCGAGAAAATAAATTTAAGAAAAAAGACTACCCTTAGGCTCAGGCAAATATTAAAAAAGAACTCCGGTGAGAAACAAGACTATTTTTTCCTTGCCTTATGGGCACAGGATTTTCCCAATTTATCGGTCGGGCATTATTGTAAATGATTTGCAAATGGAAATGTCATGGACAGTGTTTATGGAGAGATAGTAAGATTTAAAATGCAAAGATGCTTCGAGAATAAATCATTCATTAAAGTCAGGAATATCACTGGGTGCATTTTGCAAAATACTGAAGGCATGAAAATAGGCTGATGACAATTTATGTGTAATACAAAATGTTTTAGCGTTATGCTGAAAAAGAGGTTAACCAAACTTCTTGTATTATAACATCGATTCTGAAAATTGTAATAATTCTGTAATTCCCTATTGTTATTATGTCTCCTGCATGTAAATTATTTGGGAAAAACATACTTCATATAATTGTTAACGAATATAGCAGTAGGCACAACGTGCATTTCGTAAAATAAAATACGTTAATTTTTAGGCACTCTCAAACTCAAAGAAACGGTGCGATCTTAAAAACAGTTTCTCAAGTGAACTTGTATGCTTCTTTCACACTTCAGCAAGAGCAATTTATTTTAGGCAGTACAATATAAATGAGCAGAAAAAGAAAGATATTTTGCTACTGGTATTATAACCAGACTTATACCCCGGCCGGCTTATGAGAAAAAAGACTATTTTTACTTTCTTAATTCCATTTTTAATGTTATTAGATTTTGTATTGTTACATATAATTTTTTTTTTATTTCATTCCGAAAATCTTTAGGATTCATGGACAAGGTTATTTTCTTGCAACAAATTAGCAATAAATACATCTGTACTTCTCTTACTGAACCAACTGATTCTTTAATAAATTTTTTTAGTTAAATTCCCCACTGATCTCATCAATTGGTCTCTTTTTGCTCGTATAAATATTTTAACTTTACCTTTCATGCTTTCACTTCTAAGCAATTGCCATAAGCAATCGTATTTGTGTTCTTGATATTGATATTGAAAGGAAAAATATTCTAAGATTTTTCTTTATCGCGAATACGTTAAGAATGAATCGCATCTTTAAACTTCTTAAGCGAACCTTACTTGTATATCAGGGATATTCGATAACTTAAGGCCTTTTAATAAATGGTATATTTAAATTACATGTAGGCGTTTCATTGAATGGATCTAATTCTCGTGCAATTCATGTAGACGTTTGCACGAAACGAGTCTAATTCTCAAGCAATTTCTTGTCATTGAACTTGTACATATTAAATTTGAAGAGATATTTATTCTTATAATAAAAACAAAATAACAAGATTGTCATGTAACTGAGTTGAAAAGTCACTTTAAGTAGTAAAATAGGCGTCGTGTTACAGTTAGGGAATTTAAACTAAGATTTTTCTGTATCATTGACACTGTGATCTTCCATTATGGCTATGAATAGCGTTACGATCGATACAAGCAGGTGAGATATGTTTGTTCTTGGTTTTCTTAAAATTTGTCTCTTTTATACATATTGATAGATTTAAAAGAGTTGCAGGGATATAGCTATTTAATGTTTTTGTTGTGCTTGTTTTCTGCAGATGTTAAAGATGAGTGGGAGTGGCAGAAGTTCTAGTTCGGGGAAGAAGAAGTCTGGAGGCTTCCTCGCCAGACAAGCGAAAGCCAAGGCGGAGAAGAGGCTGGTTACTGAGGAAGAGTTATTAGCAAAAGAATCAATATCTCCAGACGAAGTTCTCTGTATTAAGGGAATAACGGAAAGTACGTTTATAGAAAACTTTCGAACGCAGATCTTAATAGCAATCACTGTGGTTACCACGTTTTTATTATGGCTCCCACTCTGAAAAGTGAGGGGTTGAGCCCCCCGGTGGCTACGCCTGTGGCAAGGTGTGCGTTTCGTCGTCGTCTGTCTTCTTAGTCTTCTTAGTGCAAAGGAAGACTGCAAGAGTCACCTGGGACTCCCAATAAACCACGGCGGCCTTCTAGCTTTTAGTGTTTTTATTAGACCGGTGGTATTCCAACATAAAGTTTCATTGCGTGTCTTTTCATTGTTTTTCTCCACTTCTTTACAGTCGAAACGGCAGATCTGCTCTTAATGGCTTATCAATAGTTTTGCACTATGTTGGACTCCACCTCTATTTAATTTTCGTACTTTGCAGATTATTTATGTCCACCGGAAGCAAATATATATGGAATTGATTTCACACGCTTCAAGCTGCGAGACATGGACACGGGCACAGTACTTTTTGAGGTCGCGAAGCCGGAACACCCAGTCGGTATGTGGCTCTCACGTCGCTTGTTTATTTGAAGTATTTCTAAAGAAAATGCTAATTAGGCCCCAACTGTACGGTTGGGGCCTATAGGTTTGAGGTGTCCTTCGGTCCGTCATCGCTTTTTTTGTAAACGCGATATCTCGTTCTGTTGGTCGTAGAGCATTGGTAGTTAGCTCAAATGAAAGGACTCGCCATGTGGATGTGCCTTTTGGTACTTTTGGTCAGATTCGATCATCCGGAAGTGGTCAAATTGACCAAAATGTGCCATAATTGGAGTTTTAGGGAAACAAGCTTGTACACGCAATATCTTCGGTTCTATTAGTCGTAGAACATTGAGAATAGGCTCAACTGAAAGGTCCGACCTGTAAATGTGCCTTTTGGCACATTTGGTCAGATTCGCTCACCGGGAAGTGGTCAAAATGACCAAAACAGGCAATAATTGGAGTTCTTCGGGAAATTAAACTTGTACACGCTATATCAACGGTTCTATATGCTAGGTTCAACTGAAAGGGCTAGAGAAATATGTTTGTACACGCCATATCTCCAGTTCCATTAGACGTAGAGCATTGATGCTAGGCTCAAATGAAAGGTCTCGACCTGTACAGAAACGTGACACGAAAATAATTCATATGTTTGCCAAGTTTTTGAAAGTCCAAGTTCAATCCTCATATAAGGCCAACGAAGTGAAATGTGTATCCATGCTAATTCACCGGCGAGTTCTCGCTCAAGTTATGAGAACTCTATCTCAGGAGCAGCGAAGAATAATATTGAAACTAAAAATGTCCAAGCCATTGCCAAAAGTGTCATTATGACTAGCAAAATCGTCCACGACCGTAAAGTTGCAATTTATATTTTACAACATATTAGGGTTACTATTCATAATCTGTGACTGTATATTTTAGATGTCTGTTATATTATCCATTCGACCCCCTCTTGTTGCTTTTCTGTTTCATTTAGAATATCCTATTGCTTCAGTCGATAATGCTTAACCTGAAGGTCAGTTTTAAAAGTTGACTTTATAACCCTCTGAATTTGGGGGCGGTTGGGGCCTGCTCGTGTTTCACAAATACTTATTTTATCAGGGTCGTGAGCGCTTCGTTGAGTTCCTGGTTTTTCGTTATAAACAGAGGAAGAAGACAGAGATCTGAATGAAGACATTGACCCAAATGCAGGAAGATTCGTGCGCTACCAGTTCACACCGGCTTTCCTGAAATTAAAAACAGTTGGTGCCACGTAAGTGCTCTACATGTGACTGCTCTGTCTTGACATGTAATCAAGTCAAGTGTTTGACGGGTTTCAGTGTCTCTTTGTTCAATTATTTAAACGAGAACATTAAGAATCTAACAAAGTGTCAGCGAGTCTTTAAAGATATTTGAGATTTTTTTGTTTCATGAATTTCTTCTGTTTCAGTGTTGAATTCACAGTGGGCGACGAGCCGGTGAATAAATTTCGAATGATAGAACGCCACTACTTCCGCGACCGTCTGCTCAAGAGTTTTGACTTTGAGTTTGGCTTCTGCATCCCTAACAGCAAGAACACGGTGGAACACATCTATGAGTTCCCGAGCCTCATGCCCAGTGAAAGTAAGTAGTACTGCTCGTGCTGGTGTAGCTGGCACAACTCTTTGTACTCGAGTTGAAACGAAGTTTGACCTTGACCTTTATGTGCAGTACTGATTGCGAAAAATTAAAACCCCATGGCAGATTGTGAGTAAATATGTGATTCATTCATAGAATAATTTGAACAAGGTAGTAATTTCGCAAAGCACAATGTAAATTGTTCTTGATTTCAGTTGAGGAAATGATAGATAACCCGTATGAAACCCGCAGCGACAGTTTTTACTTTGTGGACGACAAGCTCATAATGCATAACAAAGCTGACTACGCCTACAACGGCGGTGTGTGAGAAAAGTGACATCGCCTGGCTACTCGCGCCCGCACATCAAGATAACTCGCGCGCAATCCGTTAAACATACTTTGTCGTAGATAGTATGCCGTTGCGTTTGGGGCTACAGCTTCTTTGGCCTGTGCTTAACCGATAACGGCGTGAACGCGGGGTCATTCTTACCGCCTGACAAAAAAAAAAAGAGGACCAGGCGTTGAGGTTTTTCTGAATACTCCTTTGACCTTTTGATAAAAAAAAATGTGCAGTAACGAACATCTGCGAGTGTGTCACAAAAGGGATCCTTACTCGCTCAAAAGACGGGAAACAAGGATTTGGGGGGGGGGGGGGGTTGAAAAAATAACCAATAAGCGTCTGTTGCGAAAAAAGCAGTTTGGGGAGAGTTCGTTTCGATTAAAGTTACAGAATTTGCAAATGCTTACATTCCCAAAAGTTTGTGTTCTGAAATAGAATGGTGCGTGTAATTATGGATACGATGAGGCAATTCTCCAGACATTACCTATCAACTTGCTTGGTAGATAAATATTGGTCATTTATAAGTTCAGATTGCGATATTTTTTCGCACTTATAGGTTTAAAACTCTTTTAAGCTTTTAAAAAAAATCACATAAGAAAGGTAAAATCCGCTTCAGTCATATTCTCAACTCTGCCCTGCAGTTGATACGGATTATCTGGAGTTCTGTTGCTGCGTAGATTAATTTATGTTTGTTGTTGTTTTCTTGTGGCGTAATGATTTTATTCGTGTTTCTTGTCGTCTCAAGTGGTATTTCGTAGTGTGTTGACACACGTGTCAGTCCTAGATGGTGTGTATTATTTTCGATATTCTGTGTGTTGACGCGCTGGTGAAGCGACATTTTTGTGCCAAGTGGCACTTCGCATTCGCGAAATGTTAACAGAATAATCTAACGACTAATATTTTTTTGCAATTTCCGTCCCTAAGTGTCATTGTATACAAGAATCTGTGATTAGCTTTGGCTTGTGTTGATGTTCATGTTATTGCTAAGGTATCGTAAGTAAGGAAGGGGCTTTTTTTTTTTTTGTTTTCGAAGAAAAAATGTGGTCCGGAGGGGGAGGGCAGCATAAGGAGCAGGATGATTTTGGTGTCCGTTATTTTTAACGGACCACCTGGCGGACAAATTAAAGAAAACCCCACCAGTGCCGCATGACGATATTGCCATGTCTTAGTGAAAAGGAGTAAATAAGTGCGAGGAGTTTAGTTTTGATTGTCAGGCAGAGATCGAAGTGAAGAAGGTACTTATTCAAAACAGTGTAGCATAGCTGCATTTTTTTGGTGTAAGTTTATGGATAGTGGAAGCGTCAGTGCATTTATGTTATTCCTTTACGTTTGATTAAAAGAAAAAAATGTAAAGCCTGAAAAAAGGTTGTTGGCAGAAAAAAAATCCTGCCACTTCGTAGTATCAGGTATGTGGAGGTTTTGACTGAAAGATTTAGGATGCGGTCAGCTCGAATTGGTGGGTAGCTCGGCGCTATCATAGCAGTGCTGGTAAGGACGGGGGGGGGGGGGAGGGTGGCGTCTTGTAATGCATCTCTGTGGTTGGTCTGATGGGAACAAAGTGTTGTGCGATGGTGTCCTATTTTAAAGTCTGTATGTTGTGTTGATGAATCAAAATATTAGAAAAACCAGTGTTTTATATATGTTTGAAACGCGTAGTCGATTTTATATTGAAGTTTATCGGGTATATGAAATTTGTTGTAATGTGAAAGTCGAGTACTAATGTTCTACCCCATTTAAATGTAACGTTGCATTATGATTGGCTGGTACAAACAAGCTAGCGTGTCTAGAAGAGCATTTAAGACTCGCTGGAGAAGACAGCACATGGCAGAGCAGATAAGGCTCGTGAGAGAGCAGATGGCCCTCGCCAGGGCAGATGGCCCGTGATTTGCGTGAAAGAAAGGTGGCCAGAATTTGATTTGGCCCAGGAAGACCATCGTTCTGAACCTCCATGAGATGACCATCGTCCTGAACCCCCGTCAAATTCGGACACACTTGGTAAATGTTTATACCTCAGTATGGTGTGATTAACCAGTGTACAAAATCAGAATTCTTACTAACACCCATTTATTACTTTACTATATGTACGCCTTGTGATTTGACATAATGAGATAGCATTTCGAATTTTAACGACATCACTATTGATTAAAGGGGTGGTGGGGGGGGGGGGGGGAGGATATTATTGCTATTTTATTCGTTGTAATTAATGAAAATGATGGTGATCTCAGTGACTAAGCTCGGGAAGCATTCGAGCTTTTTAGCAGTTCGTGATACAGCTTTGCAGTATTTCAAAGATGTTCTAGTTTACCATTCCAAGATTACGCGGCAGTGCTACAGAGTGGGGGTCTGAGTGCATTGGGGCACTTGGAGTATACGTAGGATTAAGCCTATCACTGAAAAATGGGTAAGGTGTGCCATATATTACGTCACTAATGTATATACGCATACACCAGTGACGTCATTCTTAGATTGCACCGTTTCGCTTTGACTCTCCCTCTCCCCTTCTCCGCACTGTACCCCGGTCTCTTCTGTACCTACAACATGTCTCACGTGCTTTGCAATAGGTAGATTTAGTTTAAGACTTCCGAGTTTTATTTATAATTATTTATTCTTTGCCTGATGCCCTGAATGGGCTGGATTTAGGTTTAGAAGTGTAACGCTTTGTACGAGAACGACTTATGGGCATTCAGTTGCCAAGAATGTTTGTATGTTTTTGAAAACAACCTTTTTTTTGACAATTAAGGAACCGCTCAAAAATGTTCAAGAACTAACTTTGAAAAGTGGGTTTTTACATAAATAATTTCAAATCACATTGTTTAGAATTAGTTTTTCTGTGTCTTTTTTAAATGTTGAAAGTCTATAAAGCAGCAGTTTGTCCGTTTCTGTTTCAAGAAATAAAATACAAATATCAGCTGTTTACATTCTGTCTTTAGACAACAGTTCATAGATATTGGTAGTTGTTTAGTCTTAATAAAGTGTTATTGACCAGTATGAAACTATTGATGTCAATATTTTCATAACTGGTCATTAATTTCTTCACATTGACTTGTAGGTTAATATGTACTTTGGTACTTGACATAACTGGTGTTTTTTAGTACAAATATCTGCCATATCTATCGATTCTATCAGTTTTGTTGCTCGATCGATCAGCGATCTGTTTCTGCTTGTGGTCTTCACTCACAGCTTTTGTAACTCTGTGGTTTTTATATGTCTCCCCCTAAGGGAGACATATATAGCATTTGGTGCGTCTGTCCGTCCATCTGTCTGTCCGCAGTGAGTTCTTATGAAATTAATGAGTCGATTTTTCTCAAAACATACATACGTATTGGGGTACATGTCTAGATGACGTATTGGGGTACATGTCTAGATGATGCCCGTGATATTTTTTTTCCTCAAAAATTCTATTTTTGGCAAATTTTTGAACATAGGGGGGGGGGGGGGGGGTTCGTGCATTTTTTTCATTTTGGCAGGCTATATCTCCAAAACAGTTTGTTGGATTAGGCTGAAACGTGGCAAGAACAACACACATATAGTGCAAATGTTTACTGCGAAGTTTTTCTTCATTTCCGCTAAAAATGTTTTTTTTTTTTGCGAATTTTTAAATTTTTCATTTTGAACTTTTTTTGACCATATTGTTGCGATATCTCCGAAACGGTTTGTTGGATTAGACTGATACGTGGCAAGAACAACACACATATAGTGCAAATGTTTACGGCGAAGTTTTTCTTCATTTCCGCTGAAAATGTATTTTTGGCGACTTTTTAAATTTTTGATTTTGAACTCTTTTGGCCATATTGTTGCGATATCTCCGAAACAGTTTGTTGGATTACTCTGAAACGTTGCAAGAAGAACCCACATATAGTGCAAATGTTTACTGCGAAGTATTTCTTCATTTCCTTTGAAAATGTATTTTTGGCGATTTTTTTAATTTTTGAATTTTTACTTTTTTGGCCATATTGTTGCGACATCTCAGAAACAGTTTGGTCCATTAGACTGAAACATGGCAAGAAGAACCCATATGCAGTGGAAATGTTTACTGCGAAGTTTTTCTTCATTCATTTTCTGTAAAAATGTATTTTTGGCGATTTTTTCAATTTTTTGGGCTCGCCAATGTATTTTAAGCAAGGAATTTTTTCCACGTGACTGATTGGGAGGCGGGGGAGACATATCCGTTTTTGTTTTAACAAAAACACTGGCCAATCTAGTTTTCTTTGAAATGCTACTCCTCCTACAGTTTTGCTCCGATTGACTAAAAACTGACAAAATGACGGCACTTTTTGTGCCCGTTTTGACCCATTTTTCAAATGCTACTCCTACAGTTTTACACCAATCGTTCAGATGTTACGCTAAGATATTCACCATCGGTTCGCCTACCAGGCTATTGTTATTTTTTCGCGGTTCGACAAAAACTGCCGAAATGGTGGAACTTTGTGAAGTTTGGCAAAAACTGGAATAAATGGTAGTAAATAACTGAATAATGAAACTATTCATTTCTCTCAGTCTTTTTCAAACAGTTGTAAAATTTTAATCAAAAGTTTCTAAGGTGCTTCTCCATCTGGACTTTTTTGCAAATGACAAAAAAAAAAAAAAAAAAATGGTGGAATTTTAAAATTTTGTAAAATTGTTTAAATGTCGGTAAATACGTGAATCATCAAAACTCAACCACTCCAACATCCCATTTTCAGGTAGCTTCCATCCGGGAAAACTCGGTTTTTGTGTATTAAAATTATGAAAAGGTTACGTTTAGAAACAAAGTGCTTCATTTTTTGCCTAACAGTATTCGTTTGATCTCTCTTTCCTTGTTTGGTAAATCGTCTGGGTCATGACATGCTTGTTTAGTCGATCGGAGAATTTTTCTATTTTTGGGGAATTTTTTAGGGAAAAAAAATCAAAATGCATCTCCTCCTATATTTTTGATCCGATGTTATTTAGTTTTGGTGTGAGGCGTCCCTAAGGGGTCTTGCATACGGTTTCTGCTTTTTTTTGTCGATCGGGTGATTTTTGAATTTTTGGGGAATTTTTAAAGAAAAAAACTTTTAAATGCTTCTTCTTATCCGATGTCATTTGGTTTTTATTCCCCAGGTAGAACCTGTGGGGAATATATGCCATCCACCGCGTCTCGGTCGGTCTGTCGCTCTTTCATCAAGAGCTTGATAACTTAAAAACTGCTGCAAGGATTTTAATGAAACTTGGTGTGTAGCTTCTATGGGAACAAACACAGATGGGTATTGTAAATTGGCCAGGTTCGTCCAAGGAAAATGGACCAGCTGGACTTGGAAAATTTCAGCTCTTGATTGACTATTGATGGCCGTAATTAACTGCTGGTTGGGGGGGGGGCGTTGTGGAATATGTGGGCTATGCGCAAAACGCACATTGCTCTAGTTGCTGTGAGGCATCCCTAAGGAGTCATGCATACGGCCTGTGCTGTTTCAGTGATCGGACATTTCTTGTATTTTTGGGGAATGTTTGAAGAAAATATTTCAAAAATAATTCAAAATGCATCCGATTCATCCGATTTCATTTATTTTTGGTACGAGGCATTGTTAGATGGGTTGGGCATACGACTCGTGCTTTTTTACTCGTTTGGGAATTTCTGATTTTTGGGGGGAATTTTTGAAGACAAGACCTGAAAATGCATTTTCTCCTACAGTTTTTATCCGATTTCATTTATTTTTGGTATGAGGCATTGCTAGGTGAATCGGGCATACGACTCGTGCTTTTTGACTCGCTTTGGGAATATCTGATTTTTTTGGGCCAATTTTTGAAGAAAATACCTCAAAATGCATCTTCGGTTGATATCACAAAAACTATTCATCGAATCTTCACCAAACCTTGCACGAAGGAAGTATATATAGTGCAGATGTGCAGTGGCGGTTCAATTTGTCCCATGTCCGTTCGGACGATATCTCAAAAAATATTCATTCGGATCTTATCCAAATCTTACAGGAAGAAAGTATATATAGTGTAGATGTGCAAGCACCCGTCCGTCGCTCCATCCGTTGCACCTTGTATATTGTTTTTGTCCGGGCGATATTTTAAAAGAGTAACTGGACCACAGTGATGTAACCGCTATTGCCTGAGGGCTGTGCATCTCCGATGCCAATGTTGTTAAACTTGTTGAGAGGAAAGAGTGTTCATAAAGTACGTACGCAAAATGTTTGTGGCTATTTAACTCCCGCCTCTATACGCCTCTCCATGTACGGAACTGACCCTATCCCTTGTGCATAGTACTTTAAGGACGCACAAAACCCCCAAAAGGCACATCTTGATATCTTGGTGTTAGGCATACCAAATATGAACTGTGGAAATTGATTTAAAGTTCACCAAAATTTATTCCTAGGTCGTAATTTTTACTTACTACCTCAGAAATGACCACAGGGATAGTAGAAAAGTCATCCAAATGCATTTCTGAAATTTTATTACATTTTTCAAATTTAAAAATTTTCACAGGTCGGGACCTGTGGAAATTGACTGAATTTTCAGTTCCTCCAAAAAAAAATACTACATTGATAAAGAAAAGGTATTAAAATGCATTGCTGAAATTTTCTGATATTTCTCAAATTTTCAAAAATTTCACAGGTGGGGACCTAGGGAAATTGAGTGAAATTTTAATTTCCTCCAAAATTTACTCCTAGGTCCTTATGTTTACTTACTAGCACTCTAGTGACTCCAAGTTTTCTAGAAAAGGCATTCAAATGCATTTCTGAAATTTTCTCATTTTTTTTTCAACTTTTGAAATATTTCAGAGGTCGGGACCTGTGAAAATTGACTGAAATTTTAGATTCCTCTAAAATTTATTCCTAGGCCGTAATTTTTAGTTACTGCCTCAGAAATGACTACATTGATAATAGAAAAGGTATTCAAATGCATTTAGAATTCTTGGAGTCACTAGAGTGCTGGTAAGTAAACATAAGGACCTAGGAGTAAATTTTGGAGGAAATTAAAATTTCACTCAATTTCCACAGGTCACGACCTTCAGGAAATTTTAAAACTTGAAAAATGTCAGAAAATTTCCGATGTGCATTTAAATGCCTTTTCTACTATCCCTGTGGTCATTTCTGAGGTAGTAAGTAAAAATTACGGCCTAGGAATAAATTTTGGAGGAACTTGAAACTTAAGTCAATTTGCTCAGGTCCTGACCTGTGAAATATTTCAAAATTTGAAAAATGTAAAAAAAGTTCAGAAATATATTTGAATGCCTTTTCTTCAGTTCTGGGGGTCAGTAGGGTGCTAGTAAGTAAAAATTACGACCTAGGAATAAATTTTGAAGGAGCTCAAATTTTCACTCAGTTTCCAAATATTTCAACATTTGAAACAAATCAGAAAATTTTTCAAAGGAACTTAAAATTTCAGTCAATTTCAACCTGTGAAATATTTCAAAATTTGAAAAATATCAGAAAATTTCTGAAATACATTTCAATATCTTTCCTACTATCCCTGTAGTCATTTCTTAAGTAGTACATAAAATTTACGGCCTGGGAATAAATTTTGGTGCAACTTAAAATTTCAGTCAATTTCCGCTGAAATATTTCAAAATTTGAAAAATATCAGAAAATGTCAGAAGTGCATTTAAATGCCTTTTCTACTATCCCTGTAGTCATTTCTAAAGTAGCAAATAAAAATTACGGCCTAGGAATAAATTTTGGAGGAACTTAAAATTTCACTCAATTCATACTTCATTTTTGGCCTAACATTATTCGTTTCAGAGTTTTTCTCTGTTTCCTTGTTTGGATACTCGACTGGGTCATGTCCTTGCATATGCTTGTTTTTTTCTGTGTAATATCAAAACGATTGGGACAAAACTGTAGGAGGAGTAGCATTTTAAAGAAAATGTTTAACATACGCACATACATTCAAGCCCCCTATAGTGATACGATAAAAAATTCGAAAAAACTAGGAACCTGTTTTGAAAAAAAAAACTAGGAAAAATTACGAACAAATTTCAGGAAGAACTAGGAACATTGGAAGGCCTGAGCATATCAATTTTAGAGGGCCGCCGTTTCAACAATCTTTTTACAATATAATTAACAAATAGTTCCCCCGGTGGGTTCGTATATCGCCAAGATATTTTAGATTATTCAACCCCTGCCCTGGCAGCCTCAGAAGATAAGAAGGGTTTACTTACATGAATCATTTTCATAAATATTTCTTTCTTTATTCATCATAGTCACATTGTTTTGACAAGCTCTACACACGTTTTCCGATCTAAAATTACACATTCATTCATGATCTACAGAGATACACACTGAGTGCTGGGAGTAAAGAACCACAATGGAAAATAGTCGCAACCCTTCCCGCTTTTGAACCATAACCCCCTCCCCTTTGGTAAAATCTTACTCTTTATTTTATTTTACTTTCTGACATTTGCCCTTCACACTACGCACTTTAATTACATTACAATGTCGTTTAGAGTAATAAGCAAGCTCGCAATTCCGATTCGACCAATAAAAACGCAGCAATTCCTAACTCTCAGGAACGCTCCGCCCACTTTCAGGTGCTATAAATTAACATGGGCGTAAAAGGAAAATCAACAAATTGTGATTTCCTTTGAAAAATTGCGTCAAACTGACCCTTGAAATAAATTTTGTCATTTTCAAGATTTCTGCCACCACATCAAAAAGGTAAAGAAATACAAGGCGAATTTGCTGGTCTTTCCCATTGACTGCCGTCTGAAATATTCTTGTTTCAATATGGCGGACGCAATTACGAACTGGCTTATTCACTAAAAATGTTCGCATGTGTGTTTTTGCAAACGACCTGAGGCATTGCGAAAATTGAAGTTGGGCGTAATATCTAGGAATTACTGTGCAAACGACCTGAGGAACATAAGGTTTTTTTCGGCAGTTTTAACCTCCCAGGTGCATTTTGATACATTACGGTATGTGCCTGAGGTCGTTATGTGCCTCAGTTCGATTGCTGAAAACATCTCCGAAAATATGTACCTTATCGCATAACAGCGAACAGCATACCATTTCGGGTGGGGGGGGGGGCATTCATGACATAGATACATACACGGAAAGGAGCTGGGGAGGGGGGGGGGGCGCGGGCGATGGAGGGTGATCTGGTGTACTATGCACTGTATTGCAGTGAATCAATGACACATCAACATTTGGATATCGTGTATTTCTTCTGGGTGACACTTTGTACAGTAAACCATCGATCTTGTGTTGGAATATTTTCCTAGAATTTTGTTATAATACAACACAATTATCGAATACATTTACTTGAATGTAATTAACAGCTGCATAATGTAAAACATCCCTCTTGTATTACTGATTAGTACAACTTGGAAAAATCCAGAAGTGGTTATGCCTGAGGCCGGATTAGGCCAGGGCACAAGTTATCACAGCGCAAAATAACGTTTCTACGAATAAAGAATACACTAAAAGGTACCGTTGCTGTCGAAACAGCCGGCCTCCACGGCGGTTCGATGTACTGTGTATTAAACCTGTTTGTTCCGCTGATTCGCGAAAATAGTACTAAAGAGCCGAACTACTTTTTTTCTACAGTCGTTTCGTGTATAGATATAACAAACAGACTTCACCAGAGGCCAGCTGATAAATAAAAAACGATATCAATATGAATTATTTCCTTTTGAGATTCATCTCTGAGTAATCTAGTCTGTCAAAAACGAGGCCTAATTCTGAACGAAGTAAAATCAAAAGTGCAGGAGAATCAGCCATTATCATTAAAAAAAACACACAGTTCTTTAATTACCCGTATCTTTTGCCAATACTCGGAAGTAAATGCTTTTTATACTTATCTTTTATTTTTGATAAACTCCGATTTGAATCTCTGCTAATGTTGTGTGTAAAATATACCAGTTAGCATCATTATTTTTTCTGGCGTAATTAAGACAGAATCATTGATTACATGACTAGCGCATTCATTAATTACATCACAAGTGTGTTCACTAATCAGTCTTTTAAGTTTGTTTCTATTTATTAATGGCATTCAACGAATAACAATGCGGCTACTAAGCGCCGTTGGTGGAATGATGCACCTCTCTTCTTAGAGAAGAAAAATGCCCACAAAATATAGCAGGTCACAACAAAAACGCTCCCCAAACAACAAACCAAATCTACCCCCCCTACACTAAATACACACTGACATATAAGGAGAGAAAAGCGACCTGTACTCCTGGAATGTTTAGAATAAATTCTTGAGTTAGTTACATTCAGTATTGAAGCTCTTGAGGTACTCACTAAGTACCCTCCTAAGTACTGTAGTATTACCAGTACTGACACAGAGGTAGTACGAGTACTCACTAAGTATTCTCCTATTCAGCTCAGCAGTACTAGTACTGACGCAGATGTACTTTGAGTACTCAGTAAGTATTCTCCTATTTACCTGCAAGTACTGACCCAGATATGTTCAATCTATAATACATCTTGGGTGGGGTTGGATTTAATAAACGCATGTATTAATGAATAACAGCGACATCTGCCTGTATATCGTACCAGAAAACCATGACATCTCTATTATTGCTTTAAAGACCTCTGATATAACAATTAATATGACCTGGTCAATTATATAACAATTGTCAGCCCTCATTTAACACGAAGGTCAAGTATAACTCAGTATTATAACTAATTAAATAAACAAACAATAAGTTCTTTAGATATCGATGTCCTAAAAATCATAAATCAGTCGCAATGAAATACAGTCTGGTAACAAATGCAAACGTTTTGCTCATAATTTTTTTGCACAATCTTTACTGAAAGAGGTCAAAAAATACGTGGCCGGATAAATTATTCGTCATCTGCTATTAAGATGGAATGCATATATTATCTCTATTTGTGCACTTATTCTAAAACATCACAGTCAAAGACAACACGGAATGCCCTAACCACCTGTCACGCATGCGCGAGACATTTCTAGAACACGGTGACATAGTGCAGTGCCCCGCTGTAGCCAGTGCTTCCGATGTAAACACGCGGCTAGGGGGTCGCGCGGCAAATCATTGTTGCGGGTTGATGTTGATATTGGCCTGGCTCAGCTTCGTCACAGCAATGTGGGTGTCCTGCAAATCACAAACGTCACGTGATTAGGTGTCGACCTCATACGTTCCATCCAATTCCAAGGGAATGCGGATGGACCGGTTCAATTGTTTTTATCTTACCTGTTGACTTGGAATGGGGGGGGGGGGCAGTTTGGAAACTAAATAGCCTCATAATGCACATTCCCAAATATATCTCTGTTTATAAAAGCATGGAAACAACATGCCGCATTAAGTCATTGATGGGGAAGGTGAGGGGGGGGGGGGGGGGGAGGAGGCAAGGCAATGGAAACAGCGTGGCAACTATGATGCCTGCCTTGAAAATTAACAGGCAGTATACCCCACGTTGCTAAGGACAACACTTCTGCCCAATAACGTGGTAACTCACCTGCATCTCGCGGCCTTTGGTTTCTATGGGCAACAAAAGAGCGGCGATCGTTGCTATGAAACAGACTGCCGCGTACATGCCTATGGTTGCGTACACAGACTCCTCCAGTATCACCTGACACCAAATAAATAAACAAGTATATTTCCATTTTTCGTGGTACAAGTACCGACAGATTTTCCATATAAATTTAAAGGTTTAAAGTATTTCAAACAAATCATATGTCTTCGGTCACAAAATAGTTGTGACTTTTGGGCTTGTTTCGTTCCTGAAGAACATCGTTTGCGCAGCGAGTGGGAGGGTAATTTTAGGACAAGGGATCCACTTACTTGCGCCACAAATGGTGTGACCAGCGCCCCCACGCGGGCCATGCCGCTGCACGAGCCGAGTCCAATTGCACGCGTCGTGGTGGGGTACACCTGTCAAAGTAATAACCAACACCGTTCTAGTTCATATACAATTCCTGGGCTGATACAATAAAATCAGTGACGTCAGTCGGCGTTTGTTGTGTTAAGGTCCGCCAGTCACGATAACGCTCTATGAACATACGTATTTTTTGTGCCTCTTTTCACCCTCAGTTCTTACTTCTTTTAGTGCATGGGTTGGCACTTATGACACTGTGTATTGGATGTCCTTGCATGCAAAACTGCCATAATCTTCGAATCCTCAGTAGTTGACTTTAGTAATACTGAATACCTTTCCCGACATCTATGTCGATTTCTGGGTAGGTGGCAGGCTAGTTGAGGTGGTGGAGTGCGGGGGTGGGAGGGGGTGGGGGTGGGGGAGGTTGGGGTGACAAACCTCGGGTGTATAGACGTAAGCCGCTTGGAAAGCCCCGGAAATGAAGGCTCTGGCAGCGAACAGCAAAAACGTTAAGACAGCTCTGTAAAGCACAAACAAATTAAAGCTACGGTTGATCTCTTAAGTATCACCAGCAGAAACAAATTAAAACTTGAGCTTTAAAGTTAGGATGCGGCCATTTCAAGCAGAATAATGAATTAGATAGCATTAACCCCGACTACCTCATAAATATGTCAAAAGAAATAAGAGTTTTTTTTTGTTTTTGTTTTTTTTTAGGTTGATATCACAGTAAAGGATTAGATTTCGCATTATACACTTATAAAGAGAACACTTGTTTGGTTCTATGATTTATCACGTTTTATACTTAAAGCTGTGAAGAGAGGAATCGTCAGTAAATACACAAATGTCCTAGGTCTGCTGGTCTTATTACAAAACCTTTTAGTTCATTTGCATTTATTGCATTTATTAGGCTTTTTACGCAGCCAAGATGCTCGTTAATAGAAAACATAAGATACAACTTCTAGAAACTGTTGATGGAAGAATATAGTGAAAAAAATGTGCGTGAAAGAAAAAAAAGGTGACCGACCTTTTGGTGCATATTGCGACTAGAGATATAAAAACAGAGAACAGAAAGAGTTCAGCGGCCATAGTTTTCTTCCGCCCTATGTATTCTATCACTGCAAAGGTGATGATTAACCCTGGAAATACAAGATGAGACATGGCTAGAAACTAGAGTGGCCAGTGCGCCCTGCCATCATTCTGTGTCGGTCTGTCCCACATTGCTCCATGCTTCATTAACAATTCAATCACTCATTCGTATTCAGACAGCCCTTCCATCATTCGTGCTTAGGCAACCCTTCAATCAACCATGCTTAGGCTGTCCGTCAAACATTCGTGCTTAGGCAGCCCTTCAATCAATCATTCGCTTTATCACGGTCTGCTCCACGTTTTCAATGTGGCCCATTCAGATATTTACCAGTCACTCGCTAAGTGGCTTCTTTAGTGTCTACACTGAAGTAAATTTATTGGTACCGGTCAACATGCAAGTGTCTAAGTGCAAAGACAAACCTGGAAACTCAGCAACAGTGGTCCACAGTAAATCTACATAGTCTTTGGTGTCTAAGTCGGCGCATGAAAGCCCACAGGCTGGCTCTAGCTTGTCATTATTGCCATTACCACCTAAACAAAAAGAAACCTCAACACCTCACCCACACACTGCACTTCATATCCAAACCTCAGTATTTATCCACATGATTTTCCTCCCTTTATTTCTACGTAAAGTTTGCTTATTTATTAATTAACTAAATTTTCAGCCTTCACGGGTAAAAAGTTTCGTCATTGTGACGTCATAAATGCGCACATAAACTCACCATGGCACTCATCTCCGGACTCAAACAACTCGGTTGTCATGAGAACAACGCCGTAGTAAGAGAAAGCATTCGCCAACCTGTAAACATGGTCGAAATTGACATTAACCGAATTGCTTGAATTTCCCATAAGATTTATTTATACTGTCGTTTTCTGCGATGTCCTCAATCAGATAAGCAAGTAAACTAAAGGGGCTGTAATTTATATGTTGTGGTTAACTGATTCATTTTTTATTCACCTTGATTACGGGATTCCTAATCTCTTCACTCCTATTTAGCGCGTCGGTTTTATTTACCTCAATTACGGTACCGTAATCTCTTCACTCCTATTCAGCGCTTCGGTTTTTATTTACCTCAATTACGGTACCGTAATCTCTTCACTCCTTTTTAGCGCTTCGGTCTTATTTACCTCAGTTATGGTACCGTAATCTCTTCACTCTTATTTAACGTCACTATATCAATTGTTTAAATTTATTTGCCTTTAATTTGGCTATATGCTGGGCACAAAGTACCCCGTCAATTTCACTTTTTCGACGGAAAAAAAGTTTCACTCGACTTGATAGAAACACTCTAAAGGCTATTTTTTCACTCATACCAAATAAACCAGAGAAGAACGGTTGTAACGGCTAGCTCCTTCCCGAACAAGTCTCGTAAACGGCCCCGCTTGACTTTCACACCCTGCAAAAAAGAATATGCTTATCAAGGTAAGTTCATAGGCATTTCATGTCAGGGTTTTATTAATATTATTATTTTTATTATTTAGCTTTTTAGTATTCTTGTTCTATTTTTATTATTTTTTAATTTTAGTGTAAGCCGCAGAACCACATAATTATTTAATTGGGATTTCTCCCAAGCACCATCCAAGCAAGGGTGTAATGAAAACTCTGATAAGGTATTATGTGCAAAAGTTCATAAAATTTTGACGCCCCCCTCCCTTTACAATTTTGCCGCCCCGCCCGAACTTGATCCGTTCATTAATCGTTGCTAAATAACAGATGACCTCTGAGGAGATCAATCTGTTACGCACAAAAATAAAGCGGGCAAGTGTGAAAAAGTAGTTCCGGTCTCTCGATAAGAGTACTTTTTTCGGAATCCTCAGTGATTTGGCAGAACAAAGACAATGTTTATTATCCCGACCTCTTCCTGCGCTGGTTCCACGAGCCTGCCCAGCGGCATGGGCTTGCCGTTATCGTCTGCTACACGCTTCAATGTTGCCATGGCTTTCTCCATGTCTCCCATAGCAACCAGGTAACGCACACTCTCCGGCAGCCACTGCGGGAAAAGATTGTCATTATACAAACACACAATCCTCATACAGAGACTGTGATGTGTAAAATTCGACTTGTTTTGAATATGTTATCGAGTACATTAGGTACTTAAAAATCGTTATAAAGAACACTTGCAGAACATGTGGAATCCTCAATTGATTATGTTGTTTTTAACATGATGATCAAGGACTAGATAGTTGCCCACTTGAATTTATTACGTATGACCATTATATCCATTATACCAGGACCTTGTCCAATAATGCCTGTTAAAACAGCACTTACGATGCAAGCCAAGGCAAAAAAGAGGCAGGGCAGGGAAGCGAATGCGAGTAGCCACCTCCAGCCTAGTGTGGGCATTACAAACACGGCTACCAACACCACTGCACTGCTGCCCACAGCCCAGAAAAACTGCAAAGTCACAGATAATTTACAAGCCCTCTTCTGATTTAATATACAAATAAATAAATATTGATTTTCCTTTTATAAATATCATCTGAATTTAACTACTTTTCCTTTTATCTAAATGCAAGTTTTTATTCTGGATCACCATGTTTAGGCTATTTATACTTGTACATTTTTTGTCATTTTGAAGTTTTAATTTGTTGGTTTTTTTTTTCAAAATTGTGCGCTTATTGTGTATTTTATGTGTTCGTCAATGTAATTTTAGTTACACCGCCCATCGCCCCCCTCCCCATCCCCCCTCCCCCCCCCCCTCCACCCACCTGGATCATCACCACGCATTTCGCTCTGGCTTTGGACGGCAAAAATTCTGCATATAAAGTGACCCTGAAAACGTCCACAAAACAGAACACTATAATCACTCCAAATTTTTAAGCAGTCATTTTTATATAAAAACTAATTATTTGATTTATTACCAAAATTGCATGGTGTACATTGTAACGACGCTAAAAATTAACATTTTTTTTCTCTAAATTTTTGGCTTCATGGTACAAATTGCTGATGTCATAATGCGCGTAAAACACCTGGATTAAAAAAAAAAATCAATAAGTTTAATACAAAATACCGTTGCTTTGAGATTGATTACAATTTGAACTAAGAGGTTAAAGGAGTTTTAGCGAGTACGTAATTAAAAAATATAAATAAATAAACAAAGTTAAATAAGTGAAAATGGAAGGCATCGCCACGGCCCCAAAATTGCGCAAGTTTTTTCTTGTTGCTTCGATTATTCAGAAAGCTGATAGTTAAACGTGGGGCGGAAGAACAAGTATTGGGAGGAGGGGGGGGGGAGGGGGAGGGAGGGAGAGGCGGGCGATTTGAGTGCAGCTAAATGAGTTTGTTCAAACGCATCTTTGTACATCATACGAAACACGACAATCGCCACTTTTTCGTGTTAGGGAGCGGGAGGAGGAGGGGGTATTTATTACAAGGCGTACTTTTAAGTGTGTTCTACAGCAAGTCACACTCCCATATGGATCTCGACTACAGGCCCAAAAGGAACAGCGAAAGTCTCGAGGAACGACGGTCCGTCTGTTCCGTGCATCATACAGTAACATAATCAGATGGGGTAGGGAGAGGTGTGGGGTGGGGGGGGGGGAAGGTTGTACCATTTTTCCATCTTGAGATTTGGGACTTACGACTGAGGCACCCCGCCCACGCCAAATCCCACCAGGCCTCGCAGGATCAACATCCAGATATAGTTGGGTGAAAACGCACTTAGTAGGCCATAATAAAACGTGAACACCGCACAGAGCAGGATGGACTAAAATTGAAGCAAAAATTCATAAATGATCAATAAAATCAATCAAACCCCAAAAATTGAAAAACATAACTACAAGTAACTACAAATTAAAAAGAAATCATATTACGCCTCTTTTTTAGATCAAATCTTGTCATCTTTCATGTCAACTTATTACAAATAACAAAAAGGCCCTCTCCAAAGATAAGATTTCTTGTCTTTAATTGCGGAATGCAGCAAGAGAAATGCGAATGACGTCATCAAAGCTTAAGATAAAGATAAACAAGCGGTTGAACAAAAAAATCTTACCATCCGTCGCCCATACTTGTCGCAAATCTTACCCCAAATGCTACTGCTGACCATCATACCGGCGAATACCACCTACAAAAATGTACGCTCCCGTCAGTCTTCTCTCTTCTGCCCCATTTTATCGTTTATCTGTTACTTATCTAGTGTCGAAATATTTTAAGAAAAAAAAAAGTCAAACACCAATGCAAGGACCTGGTTTGAAAATACCTAAATCTTTCAGCGGTAACATGTTTACTCTGTGGATGACTTTGGAATATTTATTCCGCGACTAGAAAATCTCCGAATGTTTATACCCAAGTGTATTCACTTTTTTTTCTGTGCTGTTGATAAGCAGTCGAATTCTTTTGAGGTTGTGAATTCTTTGACACCCCAACCACACAAATCGGAAGGGTTCCCAAAATGCTCTGATGAAAAAAAAATATACTTGGAGATAGAAAAATGACAGACTTGTGACGGGGGCTTAAGTCAGACTTACGGTCGTAAGAAAGGCTTGTGACCAGTGGCCCAGATTCCAGTCACAGTGAAGCGCGGGGCCAAGTATGCTCAGAATCATCATCTCCATCGCATCCGCCATCTGTCGGGGGAAAAGTTAACCACGTGGTATAAGTGTTTTATGTGACGTTTATAAAAAGCCGTAGTAACCCCCCTCCCCCGTACCCGCTCGTACCACGGCCAATAGGTCGGGCAGTCGTTAAACAATAAAGGGTCAGGTTACGCCAAGCCTCCACCATGGACTTCACATTACAGTGCACTTAGATTTGACGATTAATAATTACTTGAAAATTCTTTACAGAACTAGAGTGGCCAGTGACCGCTAATTTGGATTATATACCAATGACATACACAAACTCAGAATATGTTACTTTTGTGTAGACAATTGTAGCAAAAAAGGTAAGAAAATTTAAGAGAAAACACACTTTTGAAGAAGTGTTTTGGAACACATAGGCTATAACAATACATATATTATATGTCTCCCCCTCCCTCCCCCCCCCCCCCCCGCCAACCAACGGAGTAAGTGTGTGGTTGGTTAAAAAAGACCCTCAGCCGCATGCACATTTGCAATCACTTCTCTAAAACAGACTCACACCCCTCCCAACTTTAACCCAACAGGCAAACACATAAAATCCTCGCTCACCCATTACAACACCATGCATGTATGAACTTTTATCAAATAAATGGCAAGCGACTCAGGGGTTTTGATTTTTGTGAATGTGGCCGACAGAAACAAACTATTTTACAATCGAGTGTGAATGCAGCACACGCTTGAGTCGCTTTTCGCGCCTTCTGTGAATCAACAGAGCACAGCTGGTACCACTCTTAAACTCCTTAAATTCCTTACTCATTTTGTAGCGAGATATATCTTTTAATGTAGTGAAAGGGACTCGATAGCTCAGACGCAGGCAAAGATTTGTGTTGGAGAGGTAATTCAATACGCAGGGAAGGCAAAGCCTTTTGGGTCCACACTGAAAAGCTCACCGCCTCCAACAACAGAACATACGAGTGCTCAGTGATCTATGGTATTAGTAAATACCGGTCAAAGCGTACGTTTTGCCACTTTTTATGCAAGGGGATACAATATATGAGAAACAATATATCGGCTCATTTTTTCATAAAGCATGCAGAATTAACATTGGACGTCTTTAAAACAAACGCAAAGCCGCATGTTCCAAACTGGACAACTTGGAACTTTTCGACAGTTGGTTTGTGACTTTCTTTTCCTTTTTATTTTTCTTTTTAGGATTTTTGTCATCGTTATAAGTCGTTCCGTGGCTCGTTTTTTAACGAATAATAAAATGCATGCAATATTCCAACTAAGTTTTGAGATTCAAATCGGTGATAATGTTTTAAACATTCCAACGCAAAATATTGTTCAAATAATTATAATGATTGCTACATAAATAATCGCTTAGTATTAAATCACTGAATATCTAACTGCAGAAGATATGCTACAACTGTCAAAATATCTAACGATGTTGATCTGACACAAGTAAAATATATCGATTTCATTCCTGGTTGGTGCACTTTCTCAGATTCTCAGTGATGGATGAAAAAAGCGATTCAGGCGTTAATACCACGACTGATGCTGAGGCAGCGTCCCACTGCATCGTCGACAACGCGGGCATGCCCAAACAAACGGCCGCACCGGCTACGTCGCATAATGGTGGTCATTACACTACCTGCGAACCCGACCACCACGCCGCATCACACCATACCACAGGATATAACGGTGGCTTTGAAAACATCACAAATATTGGCACCCCTCTATTGGATCACTCCGGGTCGGAGAAACGCTGGGATGGTAGCCGCACCCCATCCAAGACGACTTTAGCCAGCAAGGACCACATCAAACATGAGACGCACTTGCTAACCCGGCGAGACATCATTCGCAATCTGGTCATATTGGCAGTCACTTGGTTCTTTGTCTTAACAGCTTATAGTACATTGGAAATATTACAAAGCAGTTTGAATGCCAATTTGGGAGTCCTCAACATTACTTTACTGTACATATTCAAGGTTTTCTCCAGCCTAAGGGGGCCAAATATCATCGTCAAATTGACTCCCAAATGGACCATGGTGCTCGGGTATGCTTGCCACACAGTTTTCCTGCTAGCCAACTTCCACGCCACGTGGTACACCTTACTTCCGGCCGGGGTGCTCCTCGGCATGGCTATGGGACCCATCTGGATTTGTTTCGGGGTCTACGTCACTGTTCTGAGTGTGAAATACTCGGAGATCACGGGAAGTAATAAGGCAGCGGTGCTTAGCAAGTTTAATGGCATCATGGCGATGGCTTTACCTTGCTCCTTTATTCTCGGCCTACTTCTGTCCTCCTTCATCTTTAAATACGTCCGCTTTGATGAGGACCACACCTCGGGGGCCGCTTTAGGGAGTGAGTACACTCCCCCATACCCAGAAATCGCATTCCAAAATGCTACCGTAATAGAAAATACAGGGGATAGCCTACTATCGCTCGATGGTACAGCATCGGCGGAGAGTCTCACCACCGCCCGCTGCGGGCTGCATTACTGCCCGGCAGACGGATACACCAACACTGAGGATGACACACGCCTGCGCCCACAGACCAAAGTCGTCCGCCTCCTCATTACTGTGTTGGGTGTGTTTAACATTACAGGCCTGTTTTTGGCTGTTCTCTGCCTTGAGAATCTCCCCCAGGACGACATCAAATCAGGGATAAAGGTAGCCAGTAAGATTTGTTCACAAATATGGATTTATCTCAAGACGTTTTTTAACTGGCAGTTCATGATACTCTCCCCAGCCATTACCTATATTTTTTCCTTTATCACGCTAATGAATAGTATGTTACCTAAAGCCTACATCACGTGTTCCGTCGGCATAGAGATGGTTGGTTACGTGTCCATGACGCGCGGTCTGACAGGCATGGCCATGAACTTCTTATCAGGCTGGCTCGGGCAGTACATCCACCGTAACTACCATTTTGCTGTCGCTATGCTACTGGTTGTCACGGCAACAGCCAGCTGGTTTCTATGGGACTACTGGCAGCAGGAGATCACCGTGTTGTTCGTCACGGCGACCGTTGGCGGATGCGCTAATGCTATCAACCTCTCGCAGTTCTCAGGCACGTGACTTCCAACCTCAATCGCCTATTTATTTTTACACAATGCACATCAGAGCCCCGAAAATAAGACCATCTTTGGGACTGGTCAAAAGGGGTTCTAATTCCGGGGTTGTCTGTATTTAGAACTGGCTCGAATGAAAGGTCATATTTTTGGCCACAGTGGGTTAAATTCCGATGTGGTCTGATGTCGGGGTTCTTGTGTGCTTCGTTTACTAACTCAGGTCAACGTTTCCATTTGAAATGCACTTCATATTCCCTCAACTTTAAATGAATTTTACAGTTTCAAATAAATATGTATTACTTTTCTCAGTCATAAGATTAAGTTACTTACAAAATTAATTAAAATATTTATTTGTCTTTTTTAACTTGATTTCCTACAGCATTCCTTGGCTACGCTTTCACAAACAGGAAAACTGAGGCGTTTGCATTCTTTCACTTCTGGTCAGGAATTATGACAGCCGCAGCTTTCTTCAGCAACAATTACATTTGCACGAAGCACCAGGTAACTAGTGGCTCCCTGGCGGATAGGGTGGGGGGGGGGGAGGAGGAGGGAGGGTGTTTGGCGTAGTACTCGTGTAATTAGTAAAGGGGAGAACATCGTTTCTTTTAGTTCCTAAGCTGTACCTTCTATAGCGGGTTTTACCACGATGTAATACAAATACGGTGGCAGATCTTTTAGTTCATAAACTAATCTGTGATAAAAAAATGTTCTGTTACGTAGCCATTATCAAATACTATATAAAACATTAAAGAGCATTTATTTCCTCGTTTCCTGTTACAGCTTTACAGTTTGTATGTTGTCATGGTGATAACAATCGTCACATTTTGTTACCTAAGTTACCACCTGCAGCACTACAGAAAACAAGAAGTTACCATGGAGATAGAGGTGAATGACCAATCACAGGACAAAGGCACAATTAAGAAATCAAATCGACAATTAAATCTGACAGACGTGGACGCGACTTTCTCTGCTTCGCAACCGTCGCTAGCTTGAAACAAAATGATTATGGATCTTCTTTGCTAAAATATAGATGAATTTTGCCAGAATGTCCAAGACGAAAACAAATCGAGAATTGCTAGTCCTTAGATGTATTTAGTTAATAACGGACTGACATCCTTTCACTCGATTAAACCGGAAAGTGTAGAGGAAACAACGATTAAATAAGGTTCGGTCACCGTGCTTCATTTAAGCCGTAACAAATATGACGGCAGGCGTGGAGATAAGATACCACAGCATCAGAAGCTCTGGCATTCCTTGATGAGATGCACTTGTGACTTTGTAAACGACCTTTTCTTCTTTTTTAATAAAATCAGGTGTCTTGCGTTTACAATAAATTGTTTTGAAGCGTGCCCAGCAACCAAAGGCGAATAAAACCATGCCACATAAATACACAGCAAGAATACATAACGGCAAGCTCTTGCTCCAGTATTCACAAACTATAACTGTGCAGTTAACAGTGCAGTTAACTATGCGCCGCACAAGGGAAATCAGCTGATTTAGGTAAATTACGTAAATAATTTTCACAAGAATATGTTTTACCATAAAAGTAAAATTTATAAGGTATTAACAGTTTGTTAGACACAGGAGCAGTTAACGCAATTTGTTAACTGTGCAGGTAACTTTTGTGAATACGGTATGTTTACTACACAAGCAGTTGAAATTTTCTAAGTCCAGTTGGTGCATTTTCTTTGGATGAACCTGGCTTATTTACAATACCTATCTGTGTTTGTTCCCATAGAAGCAACATACCAAGTTTCATTAAAATCCTTGCAGCAGTTTTTAAGTTATCGTGTTAACAAGCTGTTGATGACAGACCGATAGACCGACAGACTGACAGACCGACACACGGTCGATCGCATATATCCCCCCTCCGCTGTGGGGAATAAATAATATGGTGTTCATGAAGAATCGCTTTATTACTTATAACGTTTCTCAAATGGACAAAAAATGTTTCTGTTTATTTTAAACGTGGGGGAGGGGGGAGAGGCATGGCTTGGTTTTTGCCTCATAATTTATTCAATCTGTCCAAGTCGGGTGTGTGGGCTCTTTGCAATGAGATAAAACCTAACAGGCACTAGAATGGTCAAGGACGGACGGACAGACATTCACCAAGGCAACGACACATCTCAGCGGTCAATTTTGGAGTTATAAATCTGAATTGCAGCCGTAAATATAAGCCTTGCGATAGATCGATATCTCATCAAGCAGCAGGCTACTGCTGATATCGTATACTGTACCAGATCAGGCGATAAGATGGCCGTTATTACATTCCACCGTAGTGCCCCGCTAAAGCGCCATGCTTCCGTACGACCCACTCATGTCGCTACACTCGACTGTTCTTTTCAAGCTGTGGTTTCACAACGAGGTAACAGAAACAGGGATGTCTAAACTGCAGCGTCTATGGCTGGCACATATTATCGCATCAGATGTCGATACAACGGGACAGTTTTGTATCTGTATTGTCTAAAGGTTAAGTATTTATATATTTATATACATGTGGTTCGTTTCATGGGCTCATACAGGGCCATATCAAAGTGGCATGTTCCATGTGCTTCATCCATGCATCCTCCCTGCATTCTTATCAACTGGAGACATGCCTAGTAATCCCTAATATCTCATCACGGACATCTAAGTTTGTTTTCAATATAAATCATCAATAAACAGAGACATTTTTAATTTCGGGGGAGAGCGAACTTTTTATAGGACCCCCCCCCCTTCCTTGGAGAGCAAATAGATACGTGTAATATCGTGTATTTCTGGAACACCCACATCACGTGATACTGAGCTTCAGATACTTATTATCCCCTATTCAAGGGTCAAATGGCAAACTAAAAAAAATGTATGTCCGTGATATCACCTAACGTTGATGACAGGCAGTATATTGAAGGGTTTGATGCAAAAATCAGGAAGCTTCGTGGCAATAAATACACAACACAAAGGCTAACCAAACAGACTTAAAATTTATCTCTTGGGGATGTCAGTCTCAGTGTTTGGTTAAGCGCAAACAGGTCACATGGAGTAGTAAATTTGTCACATAATTTTTATCCTTCTTGTAATGTTCTGTCGATGCCAGTACAACAAATACGTGGATATTTGACAAAGGAAATATTTCGAATGAATGCTTAAAGAAGATGTAAACGAGCTGATAACCTGTATATCCAGTCCAGAACATGAACGGATAACTGGAGACGCTACATGGTTGACGCAGGCGTGAGAGGATGCTAAATACGAACGTGAAGAAGACCAGGGTGGGGGTGATCAGAAACATGATCTTCTTCCTCCTCTCCTGGTTCTGCATCTTTAGCGCGTTCGGGGCGCTGGAGCTGCTACAGAGCAGCCTCAACACCAAGAACGGCCTCGGGGTGTATTCCATCAGTATCCTCTACGGCATGAAGGCCTTCTCCAGCTTATTCGGGCCCGTCATTGTGACATCATTGACGCCCAAGTGGACACTTTTTATTGGCTATCTGTGCCACAGTGTGTTTATATTGTGTAACTATTACCCGAAATGGTTCACTATGATACCAGCAAGCATAGTACTGGGTCTGGTGACAGGCCCGCTGTGGATTTGTTGTGGAGTCTACACCACAGTACTTGGAATCTACTACTCAGGTGTGACTAGCCACAGCAAGGACGCTGTACTGAGCAAGTTCAACGGCATACAGGGTTTCGTTATTTCTCTGTCCGTCATCGCAGGGAACAGTGTCTCGTCGTCAGTACTCAAGTACGTCACATTCGATGACGTCAGCACACAGAATACGCTGCACTCGTACCACGAACCAGCATGTAACTCCACTGACCAGTTCACCACTGAATTGGTAAGTGTCAATGAGACGGAGTCTCCGATCAGCCAGGGCTATTTATGTGGCACAATGTACTGCCCCAGGGATCATCTCAAATCTGATACGCCGCCGGACACCAACAAACCCGACCAAAGAACAGTGTATATCCTTTTAACCGCCCTTGGTATTTTTAACATTTGTGGTGTCATTTTCTTACTATTTGGGCTGCAAAACATTCCTGCGCGAGATATAATGTCAGAGGAGATTATAAACTCCAAACAGAGCGGTTGCAGAAAACTTCTGCGATATATTAAATTGTTTTTTAATTGGAAGTATTTACTGTTAATACCGAGTATCGGTTACCTGTACATAGTACAGCCCATTAACAATAGCACTTTCACAAGGGCATATGTCACGTGCAGTGTGGGAATGGACATGATTGGCTTTCTCGCTATGACGTCAGGCCTTGCCATGGTGATAATGAATTATATATCCGGATTACTAGGACAATACATGCACAGAAACTACTTGTTTCTTATGGGCTTCATTGCGTTGCTAGGCGTGTACGGTATTATGTTGCTATGGGACGCCATTAGCAACACAGTGTTACTATTTGCCGCCAGTGCCCTCTTTGGGTGCGCCAGTGGACTCAACATGCCACAGTTCTCAGGTAACAGCACTTTAAATTGGTATTGCTGAAATGTTTTCCAAAATTTCCAGCCCCATGCTATAAAGTCACAATAAAACATTTTTTCATTGATGAATATTTTAAATTTCTGAATGAATAAAATTGTCTCACTCAGTTACCATTGTTTAAAACCTCACTTTAATTACTAATTTCGAAAAAGCGGCTTACAATGC
Organism: Protula sp. h YS-2021; assembly: GCA_949752745.1. Classification (NCBI taxonomy): domain Eukaryota; kingdom Metazoa; phylum Annelida; class Polychaeta; order Sabellida; family Serpulidae; genus Protula; species Protula sp. h YS-2021. The sequence continues at coordinate 22,068,883 of OX457030.1, forward strand.
AGGTTGTACTGTAGGCCAGACAACAAGCCATTTGGCAGTTTTCATGTTCACTCACGAACACTGCATTAAATGAAAAGAACATCTAATATATGAAATGTGACATCCCCCCTCCCTCGCAGCATTCCTGGGGGCAGCTTTCACCAGCACCAAGACCGAGGCGTTTTCCTTCTACCAGTTTATTTCCGGTATCGTCGCATGCTTGGGCTACGCTATGACAAACAACATGTGCGTTCGCAATCAGGTATCAACAGCATTAAATCAATACGTTTCAAATTTTCTTTGAGCTGTACCCGTAAAATGAGTGTTACTCTCAGAATGGGTAATGGTCAAACAGCGTAATCAATTTCTTCGGTTTAGTAACTGTACTTTCAAGTTGTCACTTTCACAAATATTAATCACAAAAAGTCACACAATATCATACTTGATTGTTTTGAAACACAACAGTATAATATAGCAATAACTGAGACTTGATACGGTTACTTTCGTAGATTTATACAGCGCTGGCTACCATGGGTTTTGCAATGGTCACATACACTATACTCAGCATCCACCTGTACCAGAAACAACGCGAGGAGCTCGATGACGCCGCAGGCAACGACTATGACTTCGAGTCCAACGCAGCCATGGAAATGGAAGTCATGATCAACAGGGCCATGGCAGCTGACCAGAAAAAAACACACTTCAAGCTTCGCTCAAAGTCTCTGGATATCGACGGTCAACACCATCATGCAACACCGGGTCTGCGATACGTTAGCCAATCAAAAGTCGCACAGTTCAGTGATATACAACAATCTCAACATAACGCTTTCTAAGAACTCAAAGCAACATGGTGTAGCACATTGAAGATTTTCTTTCCAAGAAATTATGACTCAAAGTACCAGTTTGTCGCCACTGAGCAGCACCAGTTGTTTTGCCTTAAGAGCTATTTCTCATCATAGGGCGTCGATTCGGCATTAAGATGGCCAGAGTCTTTTGCACACCTTGTGCGTTTTTATTCGCTATGCTGCTGCCTGTTTTGTTTTCTTTTAATTAAAACTTTACTGTCGCCGGTATCGACAAACAGTGAATTTTCCTAGTCACAGCCTAACAAATACAGCTGTTGTTACCATTATAATAAATTACCAACGTAACTGCTTTTTTTCTCTATCTAATGAACGTTGTCTAAAAAAAAGTTGCTTCAGTCTATCATGCAACAGAATTCCGATATTTTTTTAAAGAAATGTGTTTAAATATTGCCAACAACAGCCTAATAAATGGGGTTTGGCAGCGCATTCTCAACGCCCATGATACTCTTACTTAATTCGCATTATTGTTATTTTGCATGCATGTTTCTAGGCTTCTTTAGAAGTTTTACCGCACATTTTGCTGTTCCATCTATGATTCCCTTGCAATCGAAATACAATTTTATTCGAAACACCCAAAGTGTGATCAGGCGAGTATGACATTCGGTATTATTCAAACCATTTAAAAGAAACTGACCGTGGAGTTACTTGAGTTACAGCCCAGTCAAAAGATCACGCTTTCGCCACTTTGCGGCAAATATCTTAGTCATGGCATTGAAAAGTAAAAATTTGCGTGTCCCATGTTTCTCTTGATACAATTTCCGACCACACAGTATACAGAGCTCATTGCTTCAAATACATTCATCAAACATGTAAACTGTTCAAATCTTAGGGGCAACATAATATTTTCCTACATATGCAATACATTATCAAGACCTAAAGCGTTGGCATAGGAAATAGTAAAAGAAAAGTTTAAGAATTCTGTATTGCATTTTACAGATAATCTTTTCATGTCAATTAAATTAAATAATAAATTTACCCAGCATATTCCTGTGAAAAATGACAGTTTCAACTGGAACTTTCCGAAGCCAATTGCCTCTATTGCCTGGTCAATTGTAAAGGTGTCTAAACGAAAATGAAACAAGTATGTCGTGTTCATTTTTAAAACAAAATCAAGATACAACGCTACAGAAAAAAACGCAAAATTAAAAACATGTTAAATAACATTTTTCATAATTAAGACTTCGGCTGAATAAATGCAGCTCAGGCTGGATAGCTTTGAAGCCCCCCTCTCCTCCATGTGGACTGAAAACAAACGCCTCCTTGAATTATATCCAGCAACAGTTAATAAGCAAAAGTTTCTTCTGGCCTAAATTGTCAATATTTCTTATCAAGATGCAGTAAAACCTCTTTGTAAGGGGCACTTTCGGTGTTGGGAAAATTGTTTATTATAACAGGTATAGGTATTTAGTATATTTATAATCTTGGTAAGGACTCTGTATAAAATTTAGCCTAGTCTATGTCCTTAAGGATGGCGATGCTATGACATGCGTTTGCACCCAAAGTGATTGTTGTGTCTTTAATAAACTGGCATATCGGGAGGGTTGGGGAGGCCTGAATGCCGAAGTTGGGGGCTCCTTTGGGGCCAGTTGGGCGAGACAGACCAATGAATCTTCACACTCGAAGTTAGCGTTAATGCCTCATGGTACTGAAGTATGTTTGAACATCAACACATGCAGGTAATTTGGTTTAACTGGACGCAAGCAGAGTACCTTCTTGCAAACCGTTCCCCGACCGCACTTCAGCTTTGGCACTCGAGGAATCTGTTGGTGATCGGTTTGCCTGCTTGCCCTCTGACTTAACATCCCCATCCATCTCTTCATATCCATTACCTTCTCCTTTTTTAAACTTGACAAACCTATTGAACATGATCTTTGGTTACAATTCAATAATGAGAAACAATTAAACTTGGTGTGAACGGCAGTTTCTTTGCTAGAACTTGAATTTCCAGTCACAAAAAAGTCGGTACCACTTAGGATGATAAAGTATGTTGCATGTTTTCACGATAAGTCCCTATGTGAAATGAAAAGCAACAAAATATTGTTAGACCCTTGATTTGTTTGTTTACTTATCGATAAATGTTTCAAACTCGTTCGTGATCCTGTAGAGCACGGGAAATGGTCATAAATAGAGAAAATCAATGTCCGCCATAGTTTTGGGAGATACTTCCATGTTGTGGTATACTCGATACTGGAGGCGGTGACGCGGTACAAAAAATAGTGCCTTGTCGTCTCTGTTTCATGATGTTTTGTGTAAATATAATGTAATGAAATCATATTTAATGAATTTATAAATGTGTTACATAAAAGTTGAAATATAAATAATGTTGAAAGACAGCTTTAAAAGAAATGTATAAATAAGATATTCCTACGCCGCTGTGGTTACGTCAGAATGACGTCACTTAGGTATATAAATACTCGGGATATTCTGCAGTTCAGCAGAGTGTAATGGGCAAACCCAACTAAGACACTCCAAACTCCCCTCTGAGGAGCTAAATCACAACAGCCTAAGCTGAGCCACCAAGGCGAGAATAAGGGGCACACTTTAAAGTCTCCGCTGAGATCAGATAAGTGTACAGTATCCTCGTCGAGGTCGTCCCTTCTCCCCACTTCTCTGCCAGGCTATTGCATGCGGGTTTCGATGGTTCCCTGTCCTGGTCGGTGGCATCGGGCTGGGGGTTGTTTACTAGTTGATTAGTTCGGGGGTTTGGATGTCTGTATTTTATTCTGAGTAGTTGATAGATTAACTCTGACGTATGACGCTCCGTGTAGGGTTTAAATTGCAACGCTAATTGTAAAATATTGTTCGTTCTTATGGAGAAATAAATAAATCAGATAACAGTTATCTTCTGCGTTTATGCCGTAAGGCGACTAGTTGGATTCTCAGTGAGTTTCAAACTCCAAATCGCGTTTCTTTCCCCCCCCCCTCCTCGTCAGTCCGACACGCGTATGCAGGCGTTGTGTCGTGGGTTTTGGAGCTTTCCCATGTAAAAAAAAAAGTGGATTTTCCTATTTGATCTAAGGTGTTTGGGCCGTTTACACCCAAATTCCTGCCCCCCCCCTCATCGGTGTCCGTGACTAGTCACGGGGGGCAAAAAGATGTTCTGGTGGTCAAGACGTCAACGCGGAAGTGCTGCAGTCCCTTGGCATCCAAATCAATAGGATGTCAAGGAGGTCCAAAGGGAACGACCCCGTGCGAGCGACCAGGCTCAATCGGAAGTAGCGTGGAAATACGTCCCGCTAACAAACAGTTCGCAGCAACGCGAGCAAAAATTCCAGCGTCTACAGTCGAACATCAAGGATTGTGATTCATATTCTATGTATTTATAAATAAGCAACTTAGTATTTTGACTTGCGTCTCAGGCCTGTTCTTTTCATGCCAGTCAAATGCTTTAGCAAAAATGTAATCGTATTTTAGCTTCTTCTTTGGAGGGGGAGAGAAAACGAAAAAAAAAAAAAGCATTTATAACTCTTTGGCATGTAAAGGCAGAGCTGTCAGGTTAGTCAAAATTGCAGTTGCTGAAAGGATAATTAGTGCAAGCAGCGTGCCTAATGTGGAACATTTTCTTATGCGTGCACAGAGTATGTTGAACTCATGTTTTGCTTGTCAGCTACATATGCTTTGTATTGAATTCTATGTTTTTCTTTTCAGCTTTATATGTTATGTAAAAAAAAAAAAAAAAAAAAAAAAAAAAAAGTGTTCATAGCTTTGTGCTATGCTAACGGTGTGTAACACGGTGTTACAGTGCACACGTGTATAGGCCGTCTTATAAGAGGTCATTCTGATGGTAGTTCAGTTCAGCAGTCTCGTGATTGCCGGTGAAATTAAAATTGTGAAAAAAAAGCTTTTATTATAAAAAAGGGTTTTATCTGAAAAAAAATTTGCATGATCCACACACCGGCCTCTGTGGCCGTGATCGTATAGTGGTTGTCTCGTTCTGGTTAACGTTTTATATTTTTACTGTGCTGAAGTTCGGTGGTTCGACCCCCGGCACGGGCACTCAAAAGTTTAGATTTTTGCGTGCTGGTAGCTATCCGCAAGAATGGTATATTCTGCATATAAATAAAGTGAAGTGCATATGCTGTGGTGTAAATTCCCAATGTCAGAAGACAAGTGTGTTTCTGTGTATATTAGCCAAGAAAATCTCGGTTTCTCAAGTGCTAAACTAAAGTGTTGACATCAGGTGCGTTATGCACTGGCCCAGCTAAATTAATTCAGTATTGGGATTGAGTACATTGTGGTTGCCTTGGCAATAAGGTACCGTGTACTCGTAGAAAGGAGATAGTCACTGGTGATGTTTTTGCATACAAGTGCACTAAGAGTGTATTTATTCGTTTAATATGTTCTTTTCTACAGCCATTCTGAGTTCAAATCCACGAAGAATGTTTCATGTATGATATATGTTCTGTATATATTTGAATGTTTCTGTTTTCTCGCTTAGTTATCGCGAAAATGTCGGAAGAATGTTTCTTCCGTAGTGTCGGTTTTTTTATGAATGAACTGTTCGTAGTAAACAGTTGTAGCTTCTCATTGGTCGGTACTGAAAGTAGTGCGTCTGCAGAGCCCACCCAGTTTAGTAGTAAGAAAAGCAGAGTTCGGGTTCAACTTTCATCCCGAAAAGTGATTTTTATCTCATAAATGCTTCACGATGTCATGTTGTGTGTCCGTGTGTATAGTTACAAGGAAGTTAAGTGTTTCGAAGGCATTTATGTTTCACAATATATTAAATTTAACATTTGAACAGCATTAACTTCTTGAATTTGTCTTCTTGCGTATTTTATAAAACCGAAAGCGTTAATCAGTCGAAAGTGGATGCATTCCTGTTATTAAGGTTTAAGAATATCCGTTCGACCTGTGGTCTCTCTTTTTTATGAGGGGGATAGTGTTAGACCCTTGATTTGTTTGTTTACTTATCGATAAATGTTTCAAACTCGTTCGTGATCCTGTAGAGCACGGGAAATGGTCATAAATAGAGAAAATCAATGTCCGCCATAGTTTTGGGAGATACTTCCATGTTGTGGTATACTCGATACTGGAGGCGGTGACGCGGTACAAAAAATAGTGCCTTGTCGTCTCTGTTTCATGATGTTTTGTGTAAATATAATGTAATGAAATCATATTTAATGAATTTATAAATGTGTTACATAAAAGTTGAAATATAAATAATGTTGAAAGACAGCTTTAAAAGAAATGTATAAATAAGATATTCCTACGCCGCTGTGGTTACGTCAGAATGACGTCACTTAGGTATATAAATACTCGGGATATTCTGCAGTTCAGCAGAGTGTAATGGGCAAACCCAACTAAGACACTCCAAACTCCCCTCTGAGGAGCTAAATCACAACAGCCTAAGCTGAGCCACCAAGGCGAGAATAAGGGGCACACTTTAAAGTCTCCGCTGAGATCAGATAAGTGTACAGTATCCTCGTCGAGGTCGTCCCTTCTCCCCACTTCTCTGCCAGGCTATTGCATGCGGGTTTCGATGGTTCCCTGTCCTGGTCGGTGGCATCGGGCTGGGGGTTGTTTACTAGTTGATTAGTTCGGGGGTTTGGATGTCTGTATTTTATTCTGAGTAGTTGATAGATTAACTCTGACGTATGACGCTCCGTGTAGGGTTTAAATTGCAACGCTAATTGTAAAATATTGTTCGTTCTTATGGAGAAATAAATAAATCAGATAACAGTTATCTTCTGCGTTTATGCCGTAAGGCGACTAGTTGGATTCGTAGCCCACATCTACTGCACTCTCTCCCCTTTCCAAATAACCTTCGGTTGGCGATAAAGTAGTGATCAACCGCAAGGTTACAACAATATGTTTTTCTTCGGTTTTTTTTTTCTGCAACCCGGAAGTAAACAAAAACAATAACAATGAGACTATATATTAAGCAGTGTATTAAATTATTTCTGTGGCTATTCCATGGCTACTTGGCCACTGGATACGCCTGTCTGTTCTTGGTAAATACAAAGTAAATGTATTTAAAGGTAGTTTTATGCTACGATAAGAGTGCCAATATTGCGAAATCTCTAGCGGGCCGTCGAAACCAAAAGGTCTAATACACAGTAGGCCAAACTACTGTAGAGGTTAAATGTTAGTCACCACAACAATTTTCGAACTGGTAAATAGAACACGAAGCTATGTAGATTTCTATTTCTAGCTTTCCAGTTATGTTTTATGCACATGTTTACCATCTGTTAAGTTTATTTTTCTAGAAATTTCATTTTACTCATGAAATACAATATTTGGCTTTGTTTGTTTGTTTGTTTGTTTGTTTTTAAATCAGAAGGAGACCTGGTTGATTTTATCACTGAAACACGGATTAGAGTTATTTGGTTTTTAGCTTCTCCTTTTGATTTTAAAGCCAATTAAATGTATCATTATATTTCATGACAGCAATTTAACTTAAGATTTACTATACATGATGTACAAAAAAATTAAAAGTAACACCATTCAGCAATTTGTTAAAAATCTATAGCCAGAGGAAAACGCAACAATTTGTAATGCAACAGTCTGAGCAATATTTCCCAATTAATTATTGAATAATCAAACATTTTCAGATGCAGCATATTGCTTACGGTAATAGTGCCAAACTTCTTTGACCTGCAATGTCCATTTCTTTCACCATCACTGAAATATGATATTAGTGAGAATATTTTAATATAATATTAATAATAACGTTCTTTTTAAACATTATTTGTCTGTGGTCTTAAAAATGTAAATGAAACCCTAAAGCACTTAAATTTTCTTTAAAAATTAAGCAACATTTTCAAAATGCATATTTATTAAACTTGGGTTTTTTTACCAGAAAGGGTTACAGCATAGAGAAGATAAATTTCTATTGAGTCTAGTTGCAGTATAGCAACTTGCAAATACAGCGAAAAATGATCGTTCATTGCAGTTGATAACTGGTTAGGTTATTATACTGAAAATTTAAATCGTTTCATATCTCAACCAAATATCTTTATGGAATCCGATTTGAAGGGGATTATGTGGGCAGTTCCACTGCCACATATTCTTCACGAAAACAGATATGCATGACAGTTATTTTAAATTTCAGATGGTCAGTAGAGTATATCCTAAGAAATCTCTCTTGCTGTTCAGTAATATGGATGACACTTTAAATCATTCTGGTTGGTAAACTTATTACAATAAGTGTACATAATTTAGTGAGAATCGAGTTCGCGTCATGTATCTGAAAATAAATAGTTCTGTGGTAGTCATTTCGAATAAAGCTAAAAATCAAGGTGAGGAAAGATCTTTTTGCGCCCATAAAACTACCGTCGTGTTAATCTGAGTGAGCTTGCGAAGTCCATTAGAAGTCAAATATTTTGATGCCCAATAGAAGTGTAAATTTTTTTTACGAGCAGCCTTACTGTGTGCAATATATTCAGGTGTGTAGAGATTACAGAAATTGGCCATGTGCCATACTGAACCCATATTGGCTTCCGGGTCTAGCTGGAAACCAATTCCGACCATACTTCTTGTGCGCTTGATTTTTGTAAAAAAAGTAAAAGTAGATAGTTCAGGTTATTTTCGAGTTACCGTGTTCTACAATACTATCGCATTAGTACGAGCAAACGCGAAGGATGCAATTCTTATTTCGGCAAAAAGGTTAAAATCGTTCTTTCACTAAATGTTTGAAATTTAGAAGTGCGATGCTCTTTTATCTCATTTTTAAAATTTTTGTTCTATGTAACACGCAATACACCCGAATCTCCATTAAATATTTCTACCTTTCCCTCGCGGCCATCAGTCATATACATTTGCAAGTGAAATCCGACTGGGGGGGGGGGCACTTACGCACCAAATTGTCACCATGCGTGTCTATGACTTTTTAAAACGACCCATGGTGGGGGGGGGGGGCGGTGGAGTACTAAGTTTGGAATAATACACCCTTTTTAATCATATGCGAAATCCATTTCTGAAACTAGAACCTCACTTCGCTAGCGAAATGTTAAACACTTGACAAAAATTAAAACGCAAAAGCACTTCCTTCAATGGGTTATTTCTTGAATAATATATTGCAAACAACACAGCTTGAATACGTTTTATAAGCCGAGTAGTGTTTGGTTTCTGTTGACTTAAGGTTTTATTGACTGATCTAGCATACGCCGTGTTATCTATTTACGCAGTGAGAGCTCGCACATAGCTCACTGAGCAACTGTGTGTGATGTGGGTTAAATGCTACGCAGTTACTTGCAAAAAAAATACACTCTTTTCACATGGCGTTTTAACAAAGAAAACGAAATCGAAGACGAAAATAAAAAGTGACATGCACATGTTCAGATCAAGCTCTTCATAAGTCCCAAGTTTCATGGTCGTAGGGCCCATAGTGTCAGAGAAGAAGAAGACACAAAAAATCGGAAAAAGTGTCAAGAAGAAGAAAAAAAAGGACGAATTTTGCTCGCACAAATTCATATAACTCTTGCAAGCCAAAGGCTTGTCAAGTGTTAATAACCTCTTTTTGTGGGAAACGCGGAAAACCAAATGAAAATTTACCCCCCTTCAACGAAATTGGCCATCCGCACGGACCGTTCCTGGCCTTAAAATCACATATTTGCCTCGTTTTTTTTGGACACGCATGGTGACATATGATAGTAAGATGCCGCCACCCTGGGGTGCAACCCAAGGACACAATTCGTTCCGTCACAACTTTACTGCAATTTAAGTGTATGCACAACGTCAGGCCCATCCATGCCAATATAGATGATCATGTAACTGGCTGGAAGATGCCCCAGAATAAAATGCCTTTGAATCGTAATTACACTTGGGGATTTCCAATCACCTAGTTGATTGATCTCTTACGACCCGGTAAAGTGTTCCCGTATGCTTCCTTTTTTTCCGCCAAAATCTTGTCACGCGAACTCTTCTGAGACGACTAGGGCGACCAAATTTGACATAGTATAGCATGTCTAGTTGGTTCAGCTCAACTTTTTTAGAAATTTAGAAATGCATTAACATTTCATATGCAAAAACGAACATTGAAATTTAAAATTTGAAAACCTTGTCCCGCGAACTCCTCTGAGACTTCTAGGGTTAGGACGACCAAATTTGGCAGAGACATAATGTAGGATATGTACTTGATCTAGCTCAATTTTTAAAGACATTCATCAGCATGTAATATGTAAAAATGTACATTGAAATTTTGTCACTTACGGCCATTAAAAGGCAGGCAAACGCTTTGCGTTTGCAGGTAAAGGAACTGTTATGCGATCAGCATAGGCGTAGTGATCGAACGACTATCTAGAATGAGAGCAATTACAGTATGTGTGCAAGTTGCAGTTGTCTGCAGCGTTTGGGTTTTTCCCAATTGCTAAAGAGTGATGAAATTTGGCTCGCTAATAGAGGGTGATGAGACGTCGTGACATCCGCATTTTTTTATCTTGGGCTTAGACAACGATTTTTAGCTTATTTTGGCCCCTTTAGGCCTAAAGGACTATATGTAGGAGATACCTCGGTGACCTTGACCTCGCCCGTCATGGTCAAGGTCAAAAACCGGTACTTGCCCATTATCTCGAAAACGGTTTGAGATAGAGCGATTTTGAGCTTATTTTCGATTTTTTGGGCCTAAAAGACGTATGTAAGAGGCACCTTGGTGACCTTGACGTCCTCCGTCATGGTCAAAGTCAAACCCAGAAGTTGACTGTTATCTCGAAAACGGTTAGAGATAGAGCGATTTTGAGCTTATTTTCGATCCTTCAGGCCTAAAAGACCATATGTAAGAGGTGCCTCGGTGAATTTTACCTCCTCGTCCATGGTCAAAGTCAAAAACCGGAAGTTGACCATTATCTCGAAAACGGTTAAAGATCCAGCAATTTTTAGCTCGTTTTCGACCCTAAAAGGCTGTATATAAGATCTCCTCGGTCATGGCCAATATCAACAACCGGAAGTTGACCATTATCTCGAAAATGGTTAGAGTACAGCGATTTTGAGCTATTTCGATCCTTTGGGTCTAAAAGACGACCTCTAAGAAGTACCTCGGTGACCTTGACCTCCTCGGTCATGGTCAAAAACCGGAAGTTTACCATTTTCTTGAAAACAGTAAGAGATAGAGCGATTTTGAGCTTATTTTAAACCCTTTGGGCCTAAAGGACTATATGTAAGTGACACCTCGATAACCTTGACCTGCTCGTTTGTGCTCAATATTAAAAACCGGTACTTGACCATTATCTCGAAAGCAATTTGAGATAGAGCGAGTTTGAGCTTATTTTCGAGTCTTTGGGCCTAAAAGACTAAATGCAAGAGGTACCTTGGTGACTTTGACCTCGGCCATGGTCAAAGTCAAAAATCGGAAGTTGACCATTATCTCGAAAACGGTTAGAGCGATTTTGAGCTTATTTTCGATCCTTTGAGCCTAAAAGACGATGTGCAAATATTATCGCCCAACCGGATTTATGGACACCAGAGGGTTCGTAGAACAGCCCCACACCCCCTCCCCCTCGTCAGTGCTACCGCTGCCGTCTTGGGTTATTAAATACAGCCGGCGACAACCACATTCTGACAGACCCCGAGGCAGCAAACCCGGTCGCACCAAAAGAAAGTCCGCAATTTATTGTAATTGTGTGGATTTTATTGGTATACAAACTTCGTACATGCGAGAAATCGGGCTCAGCTTTTAAAATCGGAATTTATTTTAAATTCGTAAAACTTTTTTGGCATATCATAAATAAGCATTACACGTTGTTACTTACATATACACATACTTACACAATTGGAGTTTATTATTACTAAATAAAACTGCTGTAACTTGAAATCTCCCTTGCACGTCTTTCCATCATGCCATGTTACATGTGATATCCAACTTTATTTTATCTGTTTCTGGCACAAATATTACAATTAAAATTCATTCATTTCGTTTTTTAAGATGATCAAAGACCGTATCCTCTTACTGTACAATTAAATCCAGACCTCAAAGCCGCACTTTTTCTTCGTGCTCAACTCTTTATTTACAGTATTTATATTACGCAATTTCGCCGATCAACCCCAATGAGCCCAATGACTAATTTCGTTCAAGCCCATCCACATAGTTTCCACATTTTGTACGACTTTCCCTTTTCAGTTGAGGAAAGTAATAAATATCGCAGCAAAAAAAATGGACGGAATAATTGTAAAAAAAAATGAGCGATTTTGAGCTTATTTTCGATCCTTCAGGCCTAAAAGACCATATGTAAGAGGTGCCTCGGTGAATTTTACCTCCTCGTCCATGGTCAAAGTCAAAAACCGGAAGTTGACCATTATCTCGAAAACGGTTAAAGATCCAGCAATTTTTAGCTCATTTTCGACCCTAAAAGGCTGTATATAAGATCTCCTCGGTCATGGCCAATATCAACAACCGGAAGTTGACCATTATCTCGAAAATGGTTAGAGTACAGCGATTTTGAGCTATTTCGATCCTTTGGGTCTAAAAGACGACCTCTAAGAAGTACCTCGGTGACCTTGACCTCCTCGGTCATGGTCAAAAACCGGAAGTTTACCATTTTCTTGAAAACAGTAAGAGATAGAGCGATTTTGAGCTTATTTTAAACCCTTTGGGCCTAAAGGACTATATGTAAGTGACACCTCGATAACCTTGACCTGCTCGTTTGTGCTCAATATTAAAAACCGGTACTTGACCATTATCTCGAAAGCAATTTGAGATAGAGCGAGTTTGAGCTTATTTTCGAGTCTTTGGGCCTAAAAGACTAAATGCAAGAGGTACCTTGGTGACTTTGACCTCGGCCATGGTCAAAGTCAAAAATCGGAAGTTGACCATTATCTCGAAAACGGTTAGAGCGATTTTGAGCTTATTTTCGATCCTTTGAGCCTAAAAGACGATGTGCAAATATTATCGCCCAACCGGATTTATGGACACCAGAGGGTTCGTAGAACAGCCCCACACCCCCTCCCCCTCGTCAGTGCTACCGCTGCCGTCTTGGGTTATTAAATACAGCCGGCGACAACCACATTCTGACAGACCCCGAGGCAGCAAACCCGGTCGCACCAAAAGAAAGTCCGCAATTTATTGTAATTGTGTGGATTTTATTGGTATACAAACTTCGTACATGCGAGAAATCGGGCTCAGCTTTTAAAATCGGAATTTATTTTAAATTCGTAAAACTTTTTTGGCATATCATAAATAATCATTACACGTTGTTACTTACATATACACATACTTACACAATTGGAGTTTATTATTACTAAATAAAACTGCTGTAACTTGAAATCTCCCTTGCACGTCTTTCCATCATGCCATGTTACATGTGATATCCAACTTTATTTTATCTGTTTCTGGCACAAATATTACAATTAAAATTCATTCATTTCGTTTTTTAAGATGATCAAAGACCGTATCCTCTTACTGTACAATTAAATCCAGACCTCAAAGCCGCACTTTTTCTTCGTGCTCAACTCTTTATTTACAGTATTTATATTACGCAATTTCGCCGATCAACCCCAATGAGCCCAATGACTAATTTCGTTCAAGCCCATCCACATAGTTTCCACATTTTGTACGACTTTCCCTTTTCAGTTGAGGAAAGTAATAAATATCGCAGCAAAAAAAATGGACGGAATAATTGTAAAAAAAAATGAGCAATTCAGTGCAACATTTCCTGTTCAATAAAATGGCATACTTTTTCTGAATTTTCCTTTTCATTGGAAATTACAATTCACGGAAGTCTATGGACTTCTGCGGACGATCCCGGCACCCCAGTTTAAAACAATGCACCTGTCTGCAAAGTGTCAACACTGCATGACACCACCTGCTACTAAACGATTTGAACAGCTCAATTATTTTTTATTCGTGATTTTGCGGTAAACATTGGTTGGCGACCAGAAATAACTTCAGGGAATTTCCACATATTACAGTCACCAAGTTGCAACAGTACAGTTTTACACTCGGGATTCGGTGCCTGCCATTAAAGACAGATGTACGGGACACTGTTGTCCAACAAAAACTCTATTGGACATATTTGAACTATTGATTGAGAAATCAACGAGACGCAAAGGAAAATGGCTTAAATTCCTTAGCTTCGAAGGAACTTTCATTATCAAAGTAACCGACGAATTGCATGCCTCGCTTGATCTGGAATTACAGTCGATTAGCGGGCAACACACAGAGAGAAAATTGATAGTCTATTGACGGCAAGCTGTTGCTTTGGGACAATGGGACGCCTCAGTCACTTCTCTGTTACCCTTTATTTTCCTACTTGCTAAATTTAGCCAACACAGATTTGAAAGGACAATGTTTATTTTGATATGTATATTCTTTTAAAACAGTTCTTTTGGTTAAACGGCTGACAAAGTGTTTTCCATGTCCACACGAAATAAATTATTATTATTAATTAAATGAATAATTAATTCTAACGAGGTAACTGATAAAAGATGGGGCATCTTAGATTCTCTATGGCTGGGTGAAAAAGTGACACGCACGAGGGCTTGAGCCGCTACACGTCCTGCGTTTTAAACAAACTGAAATTGCGTAATTTGCCAAAATTTCAATTCTTAACAGAACCTCATTAAATTAAACAAGACTTGTTAACAAATAACTTACAGATCCACGAGATCCACGAATAAACAACCACTGTATGACAAACTCTTCTTTCTATAAAATATTTCATGAGAAACATTAAATTCACAAAAACAAGTTAACTTATGTGTTAACACAAGTTAACTTATGTGTTCCTTGTAAAGAATTCTACTGTAAGACGAGTGTTCAAACAGCACAGCTCTCAACGTCGGTGGCATTCCTTAATTAGTTCTTAGTTTAGAAAGCGGCTGCGCGCGCAGCACATCAAAGCAGTGCGTTAGGCCGATAAAAACAGCGCCGAAGGCAAGGAAGATACCGCAGAGTGATACTAAGGCTGTGCGCGGCGCGTAATAATCATCATACACCACGTGGTCGCTCGCGCTGGAATCGTCGCCGCGCGGGAAGAACCAGAGAACGAGGGAGACGACGACGGCGAGGGCGATGACGCCCACCCCCGCCCACGCGATCGCCCCCTGTGCGCGGGACAGGGCGATGAAGAGGGCAATACACACGATCCAGATCACTGCAAGCACGATAAAGCCAACGCCCACCCCTAGCACCAGCGCCATTCTCTTGCTTCGGCTTCTTTTTTTTAAATATCTCTCAACAATGTCTAGCTTGGGACAGAACAAAGGATGCGGTGTTACATGAGTGGCATAGTCTTTGCAATGACGTCAGCCTATCATACTCTGCACAATGACGTCAGTGTGTCAGCCAACCCGATGCTTCCGAACACCTGTTTAACAATAAATTGGAGAAAATAAGATGCATTTCAACGAACAGGATTGATAAACTGCACCAGAATCCTGACAGGAGACCGCGCCATTAACACCAATCCGGAGATACAACTATTTTTTATATCTGAACTTAATTAATTATTTATATTTAATTTTATTTATATGTTTAATTTTTTTTCGCGTATTTTATTTGTTCATGAAATTTATATTTTACTCTACGTTTCTTGACATTTACAACGAGTAGTTGAAACTGCCATTTTGTTTAACAGACGCTGAACAGATGTCTGTAAATACCACACATCAGACAGTGACGCAGTTACCAGCGATTAATCTGAAAGTCTGTTATTTAAAATAAGAATATTTCAAGCACTTAGGTTTTTTCTTTTTCTTTTTTTTCGATTATTTGTGAAACAAGGCACTGTTGTCCAAATTAGTCTATGCAGGGACAAGCTAACGCCGAATCAGCTTCTACGATTCTCTGCATATTTCAATAGGACTGAACCCCATGTGTCTAATCCGGAACTCCCTTCATCAATTGTGCCTTATTTTGCCCTTAGCAAAAACAAAACGGATTATTTGTTTGATATATTCTGATTTTAAATAATAGATTTCTGAAGTGTTTTGTATGAAGAAAACCCTTCAAATTACCCATATTTCTAACTGCCGAAGTAATTTAAATCGGACGCCAGACATTGCAACAGCATTTCTATCCCAATTTCATTTAACGCGGGTTCAAATGAAAACGTGGCATACTGTACTAAGTATAGATTTACAAAACTACGACTTACTATAAGTGATTAGATTATCATTAAAATTTATATAAAAAATATATATATAAAACAACTTGAAATCGATCAGCGCAGATTATTTTTTGTTCTGAAATCGCCCTGACAAGTTAGTCTGCATGTTTGCGTTCATTGTTCCTTAACGAGAAGCATCGATTTAAACAAAGGGAATGAATCGCCTACGAAAAACTAAGGATTTGATATTTTAGCACTTTTTACTTCTGAAGCGACGACTCGACATAGATTATTTTGTTGTCGGCTCTTGTTATAAACTGACAATAACCACCAAACCTATTGTTAATCCGAACACCGTTAAACAAAAAACAAAAAAAAGTATGGCATACCTGAACAAATAAATCAGAAACAATTTAGGTTTAACATTATCTTTTCTTGATCAAACCGAATTACAGTTTATCCGAAGCAGGTCACCTGTCGTTAGTCTGTAGTACTTCTTCACACTACAGACCAAGGTATATCAATTATAATTTATAGCACGCTCTGTACATATCGTAATTACTGAAACTTCCACCGAAGACTCGGTACTATGTCGATAAATATATTCCCTGAGTATCAAAATAAGATGAGTCCTGTTACATATCCTGCAGTACATTTTAACGCTAAAATTTCGAATTGTTTAAAAATTTTGGCATAATTGTACTGTTATAGGGATGGATCATGGATCTGAGTGCTTTGTATGGCATTCGAGCACGCGTGGAAGACCTGTGAACGAACCGCGCCGGGGTGAGTTCATTGGTCTTCCACACGTGCTCGAATCCCATACAAAGCACGACTGCACCATGATCTATCCCCATTATAACACAAACAAGCAAAATCGATTTATAGATAGCGGAAAAAAGCCAAAAAACTCGAGAGTTTGCCCGAAAAACTTTCATGGTATTGTCCTGCGACACGAGTGTCGCATATCAACTTGCGCAATGCAAAGGAAAGCGTTTTACGTCACAAAGCCGTCGTCATAGTATTTCAGTCATGCCCATTGCTTTACTGTGAATTGCCTTTGTGACTTTTGTACGCGGTTAGTGCATTACTCAGTTGGTGCGTCTTAAAGCTAGGTTGTATAATTTAAATCAGGCAGAACACTTGTGGTTATCTAAACAAATTAATCAACTGCAATTCGGTGACTTCTTGCCTCAAAGGAGTAGTAGCAAATTTCCAAACTTGTAGTCTTTCTATTATAAGAAATCAGTTTTTATCACAAGCCCTTTTTTATATATATATTATCCTCTCGATTATAAAACAATGTAGCTTAAATCGGAGAACTATTTCCGTTAAACTGGACACTTTTATATTGATATGAAAAATATCATTAAATTATTCATGAAAAGACGTCTTGGATTCTTAAAATTTAAGTTTTGTTAAATTAATAGAAAAGGAAAAATATATTTCAAGAAATAAAAGTGCACCATTAGGCACATCTGCAAACACGATAAAGAATGAACATTTCTGAAACCACGTTTCGACTGAATGAGGTAGAGGTAAAGCTATAAAGAAACGGTGAAAAAAACGCAGAATTAACAAATTTTCATTTTATTGGAAACAAGTTCACAATTAAGCTATGAAAGAGAGAATATATGTAAAATAATTATTAAAAGCTCATATGATGGAAGGAAATTAATGCTTTGATGTTTTCCCCTTGTCATTTCCTTGTAATTAATCCCAATAAATTTACAGTCGTAATGGCAACTCCACAGCAAATGTTCTAACATACGAATTAGCTTATACGATTTGTGCAGCAGACACTGTGAGGGCATTAAGTTACAAACACTCCCATGATAAACTTGCGTAAAGTGTACCAAAATGCTCAAGACAAGATTCTGAGCACATTTGACTTTGACCATGGCAATATAGTCAGTCGTTTTTTTTATTTTTAGTAGTGTTACGAAGGGCAGCTCTTGTTCTGAATAAATTTGCTTAACTGCAGGAAAATCAAGTGCTCAAACTCGTGCCATATGGGAGATCTACGTGACCGCTTTTTGTAGGGGTAAGAAGAGCTAGACCCGAACACCTCTACAGATTGGTGTTTCTTGAAGCTAGAGCAGAGCTGACCGTTAGCTTGGTACAAGTTGCACGAATAGGCCACAGTTACTGACACAACAGTATGGGTTTTCAATGGTAAACACTACTGACAGAGGAGGTTCAGTCAATCACTGATAATACAAAACACATGCAACTCCTAGTAAATAGGCAATAGAAAGCAAAAAGTATAACTTGTGTTCTCGGGTAAACAATACAAAAGTTTGAGAAATAAAATGGTGGTCTGCATGTTAAAAAATCCCAACGGCGGTATAAGCGATGTTGCAGAAACCAAAATGACGACGTCGAATAATAATAATAATAATAATAATAATAATAATAATAATAATAATAATAATAATAATAATAATAAACAGCTAACTAGTCTGACCGGTTTTGTTAACTTTTTTCTTGAACAACACATGACACTTTCAATTTTATGTTACAATATTATAAGATATACTTTCCTAAGTATATGGTGCTAAGAATTTACAATATATAAATGAAATAAGTAGGTTCGGTCTATTTACCTCAACTTTCACATTCTACCAGCTTTCTCTATAAGTGGATTCGTATTAAGACTTCTGCCGAAAAGCTTTTGGGTTTCGACCGAATTCGGTTGGAATAAATTATGAAGAACGGAAAGCAAAAAATCTAGCAAAATCAACAAATTCCGTTTTGCCTGATGCGTATTCAAAAGTTGGCTATTAAAGATCATATGATTGCTTTTTTTTTTACATTTTAAAGTGCATATGTTAAAAAAAATAACAATTTTGATGTTTTTCGATTATCATTTCCTAAAAATTTAACCCAAACAATTTGCATTCGAAACTCCACTTCCATCGGAAACATAAAAAAAGAACTGACTTATTAAAGTCTGGGAACTCTGTAGCTCCAAGAAGCGATCCGCCACTGGGGTTCACCTAGCAGCTCGGAGTCAGTTCTGACTTAAATAACTTCGTATATACCTCTGTGAGAGATAGTGGTCAATACGGGTCAACTACATATGTTCTGAGGCACGAATCCTGTATAGAAGTACCTATTTTTGAAATATTTACCATAATTTCCTGCACAAAATACCCCTTTTGCAAAACGGGCACAATTTTTAATCGGCTACATATCGTTAATTTCGGCCTTAAAAAGCAGAAAAGTTAGCTTCCGCACTAACCTGTCAAATGTTTGTTTACGTTCCGGCCTTTAAATGTCACGTGATTAACCAAAGCCAAGTGACCAGAACTTAAAATAAAGGGATCAAAGATTATATGAAAATATACTCAAATAATTCACAGGGCAGAATTAGGGATAAATTTATTTTGTACAACCACAATATTTCTTCCATGCTTTTTTAAATACCAGTTCATAATTTTCTGGTGCACAATTACAAAATTTACTGTCACACTTTCACGTAATAAACTATGATCCCTGGATGTAATAAAATGACAATTATTGCGGAAGAATTGTGGTTATTTTTTCATGTTTTCTTTTAAAGAAAGTGTAACACAGAAGTTAGGTACCATTGCCGTTGTGCTTTAAGGGCCTTCAGCGGATGCCAATAACAACTTGTGGGTCGTTGAACTTTGCACAACATCGCCACACAGATGCCTTACAGCGAGCGTAATCGACTTGCATATCGTTATATAGTAAGGATTGAAGTGGGTACGCCGAACCACAGTAGCGGACTGCTTCTTCGAGTTAGGGTTCCCCGGGCCGTTCTGACAAAGAAATATGCCAAGTAAAAGCTAGTTCTTCTACAAGTTCCAAGAAGTGGCCCGCTACTGAGGTTCGGGGTTTGCTGTGCTGCTCTGAGGAAGAAATATACCTGGTCCCAGCGGACACTTACTATCTTCCTAGGACAGAAAGGGTCACAGTTCCTGCAATAGAAATGGCCATTGATCTCAATTATCGAGGCTCGGTATCTTTCGGCGCACGTTCAAGCACACCGAGGCTCGAACTGGCAGGCTTTTTCTTTAAACGCACACTGAGAAGTACCCTGGCGCTAGCTCCAAGAAGCAGTGCGCTAAAAAGTTTCCAGGCACCGCTTCAAAGCCTCGCTATATAACGATAAGCAAGTCAACTGTGCTCGCTTTGAGGCACCCCTGTGGCTACTTTGTGCGAAATTCAACGACCCATAAGTTTTATTGGCATTTACTAAAGGCCCTCAAAGTACAACGGTAATCATATACAACTTCTGTGTTACACTTTCTTTAAAAGAAAATAAAAATAATACGGAAATAACCCCAAATCTCCCGCAATAAATGACATTTGTTTGTATACAGGGAGCATACTTTATTACGTGAAATAGCAACAATAATTTTTTGCCATTATCCACCAAAAAACTTTTAAATTGATATTTCAAAAGAACGTAAACATAAAAAGTCAAATATGGTGGGTGTACAAAATAAATTTATACGTAATTCTGCATCTATCAACCATTTAATATATATTGTCCAAATAAACTATAACCCCATTATTTAAATTTTCGGTCCCTTGACTTTGGTCACGTGGCATTTAAAGGCCAGAATGTAAACAAACATTTGACAGGTGGATGCGGAAGCTAACTTTTCTGCACTTTTACGAACAAATAAAAGATATACAGCTCGCTAAAAACTTTGCCTGTTTTACAAAAAGGGCATATTGGGCATGAACTTTCTGTAGATGTTTGAATAACAGGGGCTGGTATGCAGGATTCGTGCCTCAGAACATCTGAAATTGACCCCTATTAGTGAAACAATGGAAGGCTTCGTAGCTCTGACACAGAGATATACGATGTTATACAAATCAGCGCTACTCGGAGCTACCCTGGCGCATTATTTTCGACCTCAGCGAAACTCCCAAACTAGAGTAAAGCGTGGTTTTGCAACTGTGGATTCACTGTAGTTGTGGGCGATAATGAGGCATTCGATATCCTGATCTCAAGAAAACACATATTGTTCTCAGTAAAAAATTGTTATCTGACCATAAAACTTGTGCGCCATAATTTATAATTGGGCCATTTATGTGATACACCCTTTCTAAAATAACGCCGTTGGCCCCAGTCGTGCGCCGAGATTTGAAAATTGACATCAATGACATTTCCTATTGTAGGACCTATGACTCTTGCTGTGATAGGAAGACCGCAAGAGTCATCTAGGACTAAAACTAAAATATACGCAGTAAAAATAATGAAGAACTGACTTGGAGCTACTTGTTCTTACAAACCGCTGGCTTTCCAGTGTCACGTTGAAATACACCCGGCGTAAATCACAACGCCATCTTGTTTAAAGAACCAGATGGAACATCTCTTATTTTAGTAAAAAGAAAAACATGTTTCAGCGCAACCACATTTGTTTACATTCAAGGTCAGGCTATTTTTCGAGCGTGCAGGTTAAATTTTTCGGGTTCCGGAACAACCCTCCCAGTTCAATCACAAAAGCAGGGAGTAAAAGGACATTTTTTATAGAACATAACAATATTTCTAGAATAAGCTGACGATTCTTGGCTATGCCCAACTCTTTAGATAACGCTTTTCAAGTTTTTCATGCTTGTGTGTTTGCATAATATGACAGCCTGACAAAGTCAATGTTAGTTCCTGTAAAGTGGTTAATGACAAGGGCAGTTTTTTTGTTCTTTGCTCAGGAAATTTGTTCACAGCAATTTTTTATGGTCGATTGAATCATGATGCTATGAAGAAGAATGGCCTCCAACAAGCCAAAATTTCATTTCACTGGAACTTGCGAAACGCATTTTTAGGATTCTTATAATTTAGGGGAAATCCGTTCTATTAATGCTGGCCAACGTAATGAATAACGATGCCCTTTGTACTACTATGAACAGGCACTTCTCATTTCTCATCCAGTTGAAAACCCAGTGTTATTTTCTTTGATAAAGTCGACTGATAGTCCTTGTTCTAGTTTGTTTATGTGTTATGTGAATGAGGTAAAATTAACATTGCCTGCAAACATCTGTTCTCTGATAAAACAGTTAATCATTAATTTCAATCTACGATCTTCGAAAACCTAAACGCATATTGTATACGACTTTTCGACTTGATGTTTAACCGAATAAGCATACAGATCATCTTCCAGAAAAAGTGTAAATTATCTCATTTTAGGTTAAAAGGATTTGTACAACAGATATAGTTAGACTAGGCACATGAGAATACCAATTACAATTTTTTGCTTTATATTTTAATGCTGATATATATCGGAACATTTTCAAGCACCAATTTCATTAGCCGAAGTTCAGATAAACATTATCGAAGATATTTTTTAATTGGGTGATAATTTATTCTGTTCTATTGTGTTAGAGACACAATTTATATAAACTTAAATAAACTGATTTCAGATTTTTTAATATTATACTTTTCTTTCATCAAATGACTATATAGCTAATTTTTGAAGATTATCTGCATGTTGTTTTTAAGCGAAATAGTTTTGGCTGTCGCGCATAAATTTAGGTATGCCTTTTAACTAGCCATAAACAGAAAATACATTGTCCCTTTTTTGCGACATGTAAAAATTTAACATTTTTATTTTAAAGAAAACGCTGTTTGAAAGGTTGCACACGTTTTGCCTAGTAGTATAAATTGTCTCTTAACGTAAACGGCTATGTTTTTTATAGTCCCATTCCTAAATGAAAGGGATTGTTTACATTTTGGACCTGCAAAATCAATTTTTTTTCCTAATGCTCAACTCGTCGTTGTCTAATAGCTAACCTCTATAACGGGTTTTTTGTGCCTTTTTACTGCGCACAGATTCCACGAAAGTAGTACTTATAAAAGAGAAGAGAGAGGAGAAAAATATTTACCCGCTCTGTGTTTATATTTACACACTCACACACACACACACACATATATATATATATATATATATATATATATATATATATATATATATATATATATATATATATATATATATATATATATATATATATATATATATATATATATATATATATATACAGACAGATTTTTCAGAGGTCAGCTGTTTTATAACAACGATGCTCAGCTGTGAAAAAAGCCTGTTTCTGTTTACATAATGTTTATTTATGATTAGCATTCCGTTTCAAAACTAATTTTCCCGAATATTGTTTTTAAAATAAATAAAACTTCACCAGTATAAAAGGCCTGTATACATCTTGGAGAATGAAAAACTCGGCTTTATCTCCCATCTGTCCCGGCTCAGACGTAATCCGCTCATTTTGTAATGGCATTATATAGACGAAATAAGCAGTTACCTTTAAGAGGGGACATGTGAAAAATATTGCCTAAAACACAATATAGTATTTCTAATTATTAGCTAAATGATAAGCAAAACATGTGCTACCAAATAGTTAAAATATTTTGATTGATCAAGATTGTCTGATTTTTTGTGTTGGCATATGTTTTTCTTTTTTAATGAAGATTACAATAAGAAATAGTACATCTGTAAAGAGCTGTTTTATATCATATCATTAATTATATCATATATTATATCATATGATATAAAAGGTTTTTTTTTACAAGTGAACACATAATATAAACTAATTGAGATATTAAATTGTCTTCTGAAAATGTAATAGATGTCTTTTGTTTCTGGTTGTAATGTAAATTGAAGATACGGAATAAGCAGTTGCTTTTATTTACATTTTACGGTGAATTTATGTTGGAAACGACTCTATAGTGTGTTTTTACGGGTAAAAAAGGCCTTTTTACAAGCTGATCCGTCAAAATTGCCTGATTTCTTGGCTAGCGTTGTTTCTGTTTAAAATAAAGGTTTCCATTACAAATAACACATTTGAAAAGGGTTTCTTTGAATACCATGGCCTGAGACGGAGTTTATCATGGGCAGATGAGAAGATGCGTAAATAATGCCCCAATGAGAAAATCATTGATTTTTAGATATACAATCGATGTCTTTTGCTCCACGTGGAATGTAAAAGTAAAAACAGTTGCTTTCATATACAGTATGGAGTAAATTTGTGTTTCACAATTTTTTTAAATATTGGATTTTTTTTAGTAAAGACGTAAAAAAAAACTACCTTTTCATCATGTAGCTAACAATTACCTATAATATATATGTTGAGGATTTCTTTTAAATATTAAGGCTGAAATATTTTACAACCAACTGCTTTAAATTGCATTATAGGGTATGTTTATGCTTAAAGAGGTAATGTAGTTCAGAGTAGAAGCTTATGTAAAGCAAAAAATGTAAATTAATGCATTAACTTAACACACAGACAAAAGTTATTCAGCAAGTTTATCCCCATTTTTATAACAATTTAATAACACTTTAAAACCCCTTTTTCATAACTTTATGGTAGAAAAACATATTTATTAATTCGTCAATTGACTCTTTATGATAAATCTCATGCGTCTTGTGTGTTTCTTAACAAGTCATAAATAAATAAAATAACTCTCGCCTTTTTACCTAATGCTTAAACTTAAATTATATAAGGCAATATCTTGTACTTTGAAAAAATAGTATGCACAGATTTTCCCACTTATAGAAAAATGCCCCATTATATTAAAGCAAGTATTCACGCCTAAATCCGTAAAATAGCGTTGATCAAATAAATAACAATACCCTCCTAATGCTTGCATGGTTTATAAGTCTGCATTGTACGTCTTTTTTAAATATTCATTAGACAGGCCATTTTCACACCTTTATCGTAACAAAATCCTGTGTGAATGTGAATTGCAACTAAAAATAATCCTCATAGAAGCGAGGCATTATTTAAAGCTCAGTTCATAAGAGAAACCTTTTTCCCGTCAACTCGCAAAAACATTCTAAATATAACTTTAGATTCGGATCATATGTGGTGTACAAATATAAACAAAGCTTGAAACGGGATATTTTGTCTCGAAAGAAATGCTAATTTTATTACATCTATAGCTATTGGATGAAGATACAGATAAAACGATACCGTGAAATTTCCATTTTGTATGAAAAGTTGTGGTTTTCGTTGGTAATTAAAAAAGGGACGTTTTTATATTAGGATAAATTTACTGGAAAAAGCAACGACAAATAATACCGAAACCCATTTTCATCGTAATTTGATAATAACAGGGTATTTCTTTTTAAATTTTTGCAATCAAATGAAATTACAGAAACCGGAAGTTAAACAGACTTCTCGTTACTGTTTTGAATATCAACCATGGTGAGTGTTTTGTTTTCAAAATTTTGGCTATTTTGTTTCAAATAACACCCACGACTTTAAATTGTCACACAAAGTTTTGTGTTATATATATTACCCGTTGCTTATATGGGCTATTAAGAGAGTAATTAGTTAAAATGTCGCCTAAACAATGTGTGCGCTAACTTGTCACAAGTCGAAGTCCCGGTTAGAAATACCATATTAAGAAAGGGCTATATGGCCATCAAAGTGCAGGGCAAATTAACCTAAACACTAACAATTATTAAACAGAATAATGTACCAGTATTTAGGAATAAAATTCTGGATAATACGTTGAGATTTTTTATTACTGGAGTCCTTATGAGCGTACGAGGGCTCCACAAGGAGAGAAACATGCACATCGTAATTGGCAGAACTGGAAATGCGGTCTTTCAAAGTGAAAAGGCGTTTGCGCCGGTTATTGCAGGTCTTCGTGCATACTAGAAGCCGTACAATTTATAAGTAGATCCAGCTAATAGATTATTTTGTAATTTAACCAGTTACGATGCAAAAGCTCCCATTTCGACCCCCACATATATCAATCTCACTCACTTTAAGTGGAATGGAAAGAATTCATTGACGGGACTTGACAGTGGCACAAATAAAAAAAAAATCAAAAGTGTCTAGCTTTTTCTGTGTGGATAAAGTATTCAATAATTGCGGTACTGAACTCCTTCCTTAGATCTTTCCCTGTTTTTTGATAACCGTTTTGCACGCCCTGTATATGGTTATATTTAGGTATGATATAAATAAATCGTTTTTCGCTCATCAGGTGGGTTTGTCTATCACAGGCATGTCTCGTTTTGTGAGGTTGTATTGTGGTACAATCATAAATATTCTGTCGTGACTTTCACGCATTTTCAAGATGGATTTGTGAAGCCTTTTAGAATTGAATATAAGGGTTACTTTAATCTTTGTACACAATTAAGGCACGTATATATTTTCTTCTCTTGCACAGGATGTGTTTTTAATGATCCAGCGTCACAAGATCACCATCTTTATGGACGCGAAGGAATCCACCACAGTCCTAGAGTTAAAAAAGATGTTGCAGGGTATCACGAAAAGAGTTCAGGAAGATATCAAACTTTTTAAAGGCGACCAGGTTCTTTACGTGCTTTAGTTTGTTTCGATGTTTAAGCTGCCGATAATTATATGGAATGTTTTCTGAGCCTAAAAAATTAATTTAAAGAAAAAAATATGGAAATGCATCATCATCAGGTTTTATATTTAGGGTTTAACTGGACGCAAACCTTTGGGAATCCTATGTAAGATTTTCCTTTAATCGATGGAGGTGGAGCCATCTTATCTCTGGGTACACTTTAAATTTTTGCACGCTGAACCGCCTATTTGCAGTGTAAACGCAAACGCTGTTACTTCGGAAGTACGTTATGTGAAAAGGGATACCACGGATTTTTGGTTTCGGTGCACGTAAACTTCACAATTTTTCTTTGCTGAATGATGACTCAAGTCGGTGAGTTATCTTCCAGCTATATCAACTTTCACTGAAAAACTGGACGGAAAACAAAAGATTGCCATCAGCGACACAGGACGTTATTTTGTTTATAATTAATCAAGTAGTCCGGTTCAATTTTCAAAGCATGCCTTTCTGTTTCAACTGGTGTTGTTTTGCAGCCGCTGGACGATCACAAGTCACTGGGGGACTGTGGGTTTACCAGTTCTACGGCAAGGGCACAGGCTCCCGCCCCCATCGGCATGACCTATAGACAAGACGGTACGTGCAGCACCCGTGTAAATAAATGCTGGTTAATTTGGTTAAACACGGCGATTTTCAACTCTTCATGCTCGCAGGATGAAAAGCTAGTCTTGGCCTTGCTGATATTAACGCCCATGAGTGCTCTCGGTTTTAGTAGAATTCCCGGGGAGTAAACGAGAATAACGACACATGTTGTAACTTTTTGCATCGACATCACCATAGGCATGGTCCCAGGTGTGTTTTTTAAGCCATGAAACTAGAAATACTCATCATGTCGAATATCATGTGTGTATTATTTTTGTAGGCGGAGAGTTTGAGCATCTGGAAATTGCTCCCCTCTCGACACCCCCAGAACTCCCGGACGTCATGAAGCCCCAGGACTCCTCCTCCTCGTCGCACGCACAGGAACAAGTGGCCTCGTAAATTCAAAGACAGTTTCAATATTATCCCGCCCCCATCACGCTTCATGAACCAATTTTCGCCGCCTTTCGTTGTTGCTATGGCGTCGCGCCGTTTCTTGGTTACCTCAATAGCAATATCTGTGTCTGGAGTGTTGTGAAACGGCGTGAGGACATATCAGAAAAGAAAAATAATGTCATAAATAAACAAAGACTGGGCGGGCTGGACGAGACCCTGTCCGCTCAGTACCGTGTTCGCAGTTCTTTAATGACACAGACGGACATATACACACACGCAAAAAACAAAAAAAAAAACAAAAACAAAAACGCCACGCAGTCTTTCTTGGGAAGCACTCGTGTGACTGAGTAACATATTTTTTGGGGGGTCAGATGAGACTTTTCTTCTACCAGTCGTGTGAATGAGTTGCGTTATAATCAGTCACTTACCTTCGGAGACACCGAATAATCATTGCTTTTGCTCTCATGATCAAATCCAGGGTTGTCCCGTAAGCAAAATTGCCTTTGTATATTTGTCCGAAAAATTGACGAATCTAAGCGTTTAACAAGAACCTGAAGGGACAAATATAACCTAACCTTTGCTTCGTGGAAGATTTTCGATTTAAAAGGAGTTATCCCTTGTTTGATGAGCGTCTTCTCCTTCCCTATTATTGGGTCACGCTGGTAGTTAGCCGTTTTTTGATGTCATACATAGCTTCTAACGGATCCTTGTTTATAAGGGACTGAGTAATTCAACGGCGCTAAATTGCTTTTGAGGGTGATGGGTGCAATCTAGCCTTTTGTAAATCTTTCATTATATAACATTACTTTTATCGCTGTGTTTTTGTGAGGGAGGGATTCGGGGTCAAAATTACAACTTTGCTTAGTGTTGTTAACTGGCCATTAGTTTGCCTGACAATTTTCTGTCCGGTATGTTTCAAAATAAAAAAATGTCAGAGCTGAAACCGAGTCGGTTCTAGACTAAATGCATCTTATGACTTGCTGAAATTGTGAACATCGGTGTCCCGACAGCATTCGAAAAGTTTAGAAGAAATAGTATATTTGTCCAGCAGGCCGACAGACTTGTTCCTACAACGGTGCTCCGACGAAAACTTTGTTTGGTGTGATGGTTGTAATGTCTGAATATATTGCGGACGCAATTTGCCAACAGGGGTTGGGAGGGAGGCTGCCATTTTAGAACGTCGATCTCGAGGTATTATTTTGCTTCTTAAATTTGATTCTTGTGAAATCCGGAATAGTATATATTCTAGATAAAGGGAAGAAATCATTCTGTGCATCCAATTGATAAATCTGGTGTTATAGAACTATTTGCCAGGCTGATGTCAGGGCGTCTCGAAGAAATAACTACTCTTTATGATTGTCGTACATTAGGAAATGAACTATGAGATGTGAAAAGTACCAACAAATCAACCCTGCCCTGGTGTTGTAAGCATTGGTGTGGTTGAACTTCATGTAAGACGACACGAAAATGAGTAAAGAGAATGATATTGGGCATATTTTTTTGTTAATTTTTGTTTGCGAGGGCGTTTTCTAGGTAAGTCTGTGTGTGTATAGGTTCAGTGTTCCGTTGTTTGTGATATTTCTTATAATTGAAAATCACCTTTTGAATACGCTGAGATGTCCAAACAAAAAACAAAAAAAAAAAACAAACAAATGTCTATGAAATCTGTGCGGGTGTGAAACCAGGTTGATGTTCTTATGTTCGGACTTTTTTTTATCTTAAATAAGGAGCGAGTGAAAAAAAAACAAGCAAAAGAAAAACAAGGCATCAACTAAAGCTACCGTTAAAGGTCGGGGCCTAAAATACCAGAAGTTGGTTCAGCTTCAGAAGTAATGGGCAGCTTTCATGCAATGTTTGCTGCCGACTATCAGCCACCGTGCGTCGCGTTGTCTAGCAACGCTTCGGAAATTGAAAAGTAAAATGGGTAGTAATCTTTCTGCGCAAGCTGGCATATGTTTGTGTAATAACATCAAGTGTGAACAGCCGTAAAATCTGTTGTAATGTACATCCTTTGGGGTTCAGGAAAGCAACTTTTTTGTGCTATCAGTTCACGGTAACGGGGTAATGTCGGGTTGTGTTGACCTATTTTGATTTTGGTCGGTGTAAAGAATATTTACTGAAGGTTTTACTGCATGGGGTTAAATTTATGAGTTTTGTGGTAAAACTGAAAATAGATTTATTTACAGAAAGATGGAAAACTATTTAGAGTGTCAAAGAAACAATCTAATTTTAATCAAGAATTTTTAAATCCCAGTGTCATTACTTTCTTTTAGCATGTCGATGACAATCTAACTCTTTAGAACCTTTGTAAAATTTGGTGTCGTCTTACACGAGTGCACTGTCGACAATGTAGCATTCTACCTTACAAATCGTCTTTGCACACCGTGAAAGAATTTCGTCCGGAAATTAGCATGTCAGACTACACGAAATGTGTTACGGGCGCTGCCCCAGTTGTGCTTACTGATCTGTTTTGTACCATTTTAGGATTAAATTATGAAGAGACCAAACTCGTGTTTGCTTTTGTTTTGCTAAACCAAAATATAATGTATAAATCATCCCGATCTTTTTAAAGCGAACGTCATCAGACCCGACAAAATGTCCACAATGCACAAGTGAGGACTAATGAGGGATGAATTTTGTAAATTGAAAATAGAAATCACCTGAAAATCAATCTTGATCGTGTTAGAGGTTGTTCACGAAAGGGAGTTTGGCTGTAATAAACATGTCCCGTGAGGTTCTAAAAATAACAAAGAAATAAAAGGTGGCATGAACGTCCCATTAGTTAAGCGTGAGAGAATGGAGGGGGTCGGAAAGAGTGCGTGTTACGGAGAATTTGTGTTCTGTAAGGATTTCACGATATCCCGAATACATTCTATGTAATTATCGCAGAAATGCAACATGTTGATTTCAACTCGATGTTGGAGTATTCTTGGCGAATTTATAAGATGGAGCGTATCAGTTTTTGTTCGCCCTGGCCGGGGGCGTTGGATATAGAAACGCCTCGTGTCCGTCCGTCTGTCGGTCCATCCGCAATCCTCTTTGTCCAGGCTGTATCTTTGTTCCTATTCACCGTAGACCAACGAAACCCTACAGATAGAAAGTATATAACGTGTAGTTGTGCAACATCAGGTTATGTTTTTTTTTTTTTTTTTTGATTTCTTCAAAAAATGTAAATTTGGCGATTTTTTGAAAATTTGAACTTCGCCGTTTTTCAGAGCAAGTTTGTCCAGTCTGTATCTATTCATTCTGTTACTATTCATTATGGACAAATAAAACCCTAAAGGTAGAAAGTATATAAAGTGTAGTTGTGCAACGTTAGTTTATTTTTCGATTTCTTAAAAAAAGGTAATTTTGGCGATTTTTCACAATATAGACTTTGTTGTTATATATAGTGTAGATGAGCGCGGCGGGGATGTGCAATCTACGATTGTCTTGTTACCCACTGTACCGAACCGTACATAACACTCTCGCATTTTTTTCTGCCAATTGTATGTGGAATCCCGAAATACAGATTCCCAGTAACAGCAGTAACAGTGTTATAAGAGCGTTATATTTTGTGTCGCCCAAAGTGACGTCACTGGTCGGATGGAAAAGTCTATGTCCGACGGGGTGGGAGGTATAGCGTTGTGTATGGTCCGTTTCCATAGTTAAGTAAGGGGGTGAAGTGGAGGGGGGCACGCGGTTATGAGTATGCCAACAAAATTTTACTTAAGATTCTTCGGACAGCCTCATAGACTTTTGGACAGCCTTGTAGAGACATTTGGACAGCTTCCTAGAGACCTTTGGTCAGCCTCAGAGAAATTTGGACAGCATCATGGTGGGGGGGGGGGTGTCGTTGCTATATGCATCGAAAGTAACTAGTAAAGTGCTGGGTATTTAATTCGCGGTCTCTTAAAATGTTGCATATTTTGGCAGAAAACACCCAGTTCACTGTTGAATTAAGGTGCTGTTGTTATTGGTTCTCCATCTTTTAAATTAAGGTGCGGTATTTGGATGGACAATTACGTCAACATATAGAATATTTATGTTTCAAGGAGAAAAAAGGGAACTTAGGGAAGGAGTGAAAGGAAAAGCTGAATGCGAATCTCTTGGCCTATTTCACGTTTCGAAACGCGCTTCAATAACAGCGCGAGAAAAAGTATTCCTTCACTACCATTCGCAGTTGTAGTAATTGAGAATCCCACCCCTCCCCCCAAAAAAATGAAGGTAATAAAAGTGATTAGACTAAATAAATCACAAAGAAATACCGAGAATTTTTCCAAACGGAATAAAAAATAAAATTGTAAAAGTAGTGAAACCAACGCCGAAACATCCATTTAAGTGAAAAAAGAATAAATAAACTGTAAAAATGTAGTAAAAAAAGATACTACAACACACTTTATCTACCCTGGTCTGAACACTCTTGTTTGTTTTACTCAGACAGGTAGTTAACATTCTTTTACTTCCCCTAAACTAATTTTTCAGTTGTTATTTGCGCAAGACTGCTGAACTGTACTGCTATTTATTGGCAACTTAGCATCAGTTTGTTATATATTTCTGTAGTATCAAGCGAGTAAATTATTATATACCAGACACTTGCTAAGATTGCTGAAGTGTTTTTTTTTTTTTCACCCAGAAATAAGACACCCCCAACAAGATTTTTTTTCGTAGCTTCTCCTGGACTAAAATAAGGATTGATACTCAAAGAATCTGCAACTTTTTAGGGTAAGTTTACACAATCGATTTTAACATATAATTGATGTTTTCGAGGAACAAAGCAAAGACGTAATTTATCAAGGTTTAATTGGCAGACCGTACGTGCTATGCATCGGTTCTGGAACGTTGTTCTACATCGTTGTTTTTAGGTACATTATGGCTCCGTAGCTGCAATAAACAGTTAAAGGAATGGTAGACATTTTTGGTGCTTGTTTCGTTATATATATTTCTCATATTTTTGCCGATTCGATGCCAGACGCTTTCCGTTATATGTGGACTGGGGGAGAAAAAGTGAGTTTGCTTAAAAAAAAAAATAATGAAAAATTTTAGAGCACACGAGGCATCGTTGCATATGTGTATAAAAAAAAACTGCTTTCTGATTGGTCCACAGGTGACTGGTGCATACAAAACTAAAGCTTTTACACGGTACTGCAAATGAAACTAATACATTAATTTTTAATAATTGATCTGTTCATTGATTTTTTTTTCAGAAAGAGAAAAATCTAGATGGCATACACAAAGCTGTAGTTGGCACTTAAGACTTGAACCATTTCGACCTGAAAACCTTCAAAACGGAGCGATCGAGGTCTGTACCGTAGACACTCACGAGAAAAAAAAAATCAGCACGGAGTCGGCTGGTGCTTCGCGAAGCGTTACACTTCCTCGGAAGATGTACGGTCGGCGATGGCTGACTCGGCACTTCTCGGAAGATTCCGACTCCAGTGACAGCACGGGCCCGGATTTACGCCCACCAATTCCTGTACAACCTAGGCTCAGCAGCATCAAACAGGTTTGGTACCAGTTCCTAAAATTTTTTGCACAGATTTTTTTTCAAAAAAGTACCCTATGTGTGTATGTATTTTAAGATTTTTTTTCGAGGACCCCAGTCGTTGAAATAGTTGGACTGTGATATGTGCAATAAAAAATGCCAAATTCTATATGTATAATGGTAAATGTTAAAGATAACAGACTGGGAATGAAAAAAATAATGATCTAATTACATTTCGCTTTTAGCATAAGCATAACACATAACATGTGAGCACTCGCTTCTTGTGCCAGCGTTAGGTCAAGGTCACGCTCTGTCGCGTTGTGATAAGTTGTCAACCTGTATTGCGTGGTGGCAAGCCAAGGTCACCTGCTGCCCTATGGTGGTAAATAAAGGCACCCTGTGTCACGTGATGGTCGGTGAAGGAAACCGTATGTCACGTGGTATGTCAAGGTCACCCTTTGTCACGTGGTTTTAAATCAAGGTCACCCGCCCCCAACAAAAACCAAAGAAACAGGAGGCGCTGCTTTCACGCAAACTGTCAAACCAGCTGCTAGAAAAACGATGAGAGTTAAGTGAGGAATTGTGGTAAGAAAAATTATATACGAAGATCAGTGGTAAAAATGCCAAAAAGCTAAAAGTGCAATGGGTGATGTTTTTAGGTCAATAAAATATAATCTTGCCACTATGTAATCTTATCACTATATAATGTGGTCACTATTATTACGAAGGAGTCCGGTGTGATTCACTTTATTCTGTGAAGAAAATGAATTGAAGTTTACAGACCGCCGAACAACATATGTTGAGATAAATGTCAAAAACAAAGTGCTTGATTGTTCATGAAAATTCCTGGAAATCAGTGTCCGTATGAAGGGAACCTATGAAATGTGCGATGTTCGTGAAATACCTATCTGAAACAAGCAAAGGTGTGACAGACCACGCGCGTTTGTTTACACCGCGTGTATACAGTACCAGGGTTCGTCCGAGGGCGCGTTTGCGCGTCTTTCTTCACATCGAAATCCAGAAAAACGCACGAGAATCAGGGGCGCGCGTTTGAAAAACGCACCTGGGAAAGGAAAACAACGCACCAATAACAAGGGTGCGCGTTGGCATTCTTTAAAATTTATTTGTTTTTTTGTTTTTTTTTTTTTTACAGATTTGTAAAGGAACATTAACTGTTGAGGAACATTGATTTTTTCCACCCCGTTGTTGACACAAAATGGTCATAAGACGGCATTTATAAAGCATTTTCTGGAATTAATTTCGTTTTGTTTGCGTATTCGCATGTGCGTCATAACATTGACTTGCATTGCAGCCAAAAATTGGCAAACATATATACATATATATAAACGCGCACTTGGGAGAAAAAACGCATAAAAAAGAAGGGGCGCGTTTTAAACGCGCCACCAGTCGAAGCTAGGACGAACCCTGCACTACGCATTGCGTGTATTATGTATTGTGTATGATGTACAGTACTATGTAAATATATGGATCAGTGATATAATGGCGACAGATCAGGATCTGCCCGCTGTTTGTCAATTCTTTCACAAATTTATCTAAAAAAACAACACCAGATATTATTCTCCATGCAAACTATAGTCACACTGTTCTAAGTGCACAAATAAAAGTAGAGCATGACCTATCGCTATTGTAACACTCAAAGAAAAAAATTATGTCACAAGTCCAATGGGGAAGGAAATCGCGGCGTACTTTCTGTGAGATTATTACAGAGTGCCGCTCATCCCCACTCAGTTGCCGAGCCACTTTCTCATTACTTCAAGCCCCGTTACATTGCTTCCTGTGACGTAACGATAGCCCATATCTATGCGGTTCGTATGAATTTTGCAAGTGCGTTTTATCGACTGATTTGAATCCTGATTTATTTTATTTGTTCATATGGTAATTGATTTTATTGATCGAGCGTGTTGTGGCGGAAGTTCGATCGAGATATGCGCAGACTTTGGCCCCTCGTTAGAAGCTTCAATTTTAATTCAAACAATTTTGATCCAGCATTGCTTTTCTTGTGCAGATACAAAGTGGACATATTAGCCCCAAAAATATTCTCCTTGAACAAAGCTGTTAGGCTTTTAATCTGTGAAGTATAAATAAAGGATGCGAAGAAGAACAAAATGCCAGTCAAATTTGATTTTGGAACGCAGAAAATTTACTATTTTAAGAACAAAGAGCAGTAAATAAAGCAGTGCGTCACAGGAAAAATAGAAGCGCATAGTTCCTCCATTTGAGCCCGTCCATCATCGTGTTAGTGAGATGAAGGAGTATGGATGTGGGGCAGGGTTCTTCTGCGTGGTGGCCTGTCTTACGTCATCTACGGGGGGGGGGGGGGGGAACGCAACCCATCGAGTATTACTTTTCAGGTTGGTGGCAAGAAGATCTAAAGTGTCTCAGAACAATATATTTTTTAAAACAACTGATACTGATCTTGGGAAACCTGCAGTTCGTTTCTGAGTGTTTAGCAATGACTGTAGAGAACTGAGAAAAGTTTACGTGGTCTATCAAAGCCTTAGTAATCGACAGCTAATCGATAACTAATCAATAAGTAAATTGGAAAGTAGACTTTCTATGGGAAAGGTGTTTGTTATCTAGAGAATGCCGCTTTCTGACAGAGTAACCACGTAGTAACCTAGAAGCTAATTGCGCGAGCGCAATTGTCTCACATGGTATATTGGGGTACATTGGGAAACTTAAAGACGAAATAAAGAATCATGGAGCTTACACTAAACGTGTTGTCGGGGGCTTATTAATAAAAAAAAAAGAAAAAGAATTTGAAAGCACTTTTCACATTCAGACAAATCTTTTTAAACAAAAACACCACTAGAATTGTTTTAACTCCGAAGGCTCGAAAATTCGAAGCCGAGATACAATGTTATATAGTGTGTTATATCCTTTGGGTCGAAAATTCGCTCAGAATCGCTCTATCTCAAACCGTTTTCGAGATAATAACCATCTTCCGGTTTCGACGTCGATCGTCATCCGACCGGGTCGCCCTCTCCGCGATACCCTTTTATGCAATGAGTTATACCCGTTGGGTCGAAAATTCGCTCAGAATCGCTCTATCTCTAACCGTTTTCGAGATATTAGCCAACTTCCGGTTTCGACGTCGATCGTCTCCCGACCGGATCGAGCTCGCCGGGAACACTTTTTCTACAGTGTGTTATACCCTTCGGGCGGAAAATTCGCTCAGAATCGCTCTATCTCTAACCGTTTTCGAGATATTACCCAACTTCCGGTTTCGACGTCGATCGTCACCCGACCGGGTCGAGCTCGCCGGGAACACTTTTTAGGCCGAAAATTCGCTCAGAATCGCTCTATCTCTAACCGTTTTCGAGATATTAGCCAACTTCCGGTTTCGACGTCGATCGTCACCCGACCGGGTCGCGCTCGCCGAGATACCCTTTTATACAACTGTTTTTCACCCATAGCCTCGAAAATTCGCTCAGAATCGCTCTATCTCTAACCGTTTTCGAGATATTGGCCAACTTCTGGTTTCGACGTCGATCGTCACCCGACCGGGTCGCGCTCTCCGAGATACCCGTTTATACAACTTTTTAAAACCCGTCGGGTCGAAAATTCGCTCAGAATCGCTCTATCTCTAACCGTTTTCGAGATATTAGCCAACTTCCGGTTTCGACGTCGATCGTCACCCGACCGGATCGAGCTCGCCGGGAACACTTTTTATACAGTGTGTTATACCCTTTGGGCCGAAAATTCGCTCAGAATCGCTCTATCTCTAACCGTTTTCGAGATATTAGCCAACTTCCGGTTTCGACGTCGATCGTCACCCGACCGGATCGAGCTCGCCGGGAACACTTTTTGTACAGTGTGTTATACCCTTCGGGCCGAAAATTCGCTCAGAATCGCTCTATCTCTAACCGTTTTCGAGATATTAGCCAACTTCCGGTTTCGACGTCGATCGTCACCCGACCGGGTCGCGCTCGCCGAGATACCCTTTTATACAACTGTTTTAAACCCGTAGGGTCGAAAATTCGCTCAGAATCGCTCTATCTCTGACCGTTTTCGAGATATTAACCAACTTCCGGTTTCGACGTCGATCGTCACCCGACCGGGTCGCGCTCTCCGAGATACCCTTTTATACAACTGTTTTAAACCCGTAGGGTCGAAAATTCGCTCAGAATCGCTCTATCTCTAACCGTTTTCGAGATATTAGCCAACTTCCGGTTTCGACGTCGATCGTCACCCGACCGGGTCGAGCTCGCCGGGAACACTTTTTATACAGTGTGTTATACCCTTCGGGCCGAAAATTCGCTCAGAATCGCTCTATCTCTAACCGTTTTCGAGATATTAGCCAACTTCCGGTTTCGACGTCGATCGTCACCCGACCGGATCGAGCTCGCCGGGAACACCTTTTATAGAGTGTGTTATACCCTTTGGGCCGAAAATTCGCTCAGAATCGCTCTATCTCTAACCGTTTTCGAGATATTAGCCAACTTCCGGTTTCGACGTCGATCGTCACCCGACCGGGTCGCGCTC
Organism: Protula sp. h YS-2021; assembly: GCA_949752745.1. Lineage (NCBI taxonomy): Eukaryota > Metazoa > Annelida > Polychaeta > Sabellida > Serpulidae > Protula > Protula sp. h YS-2021. The sequence goes on from OX457030.1 coordinate 22,106,017, forward strand.
TCCGAGATACCCTTTTATACAACAGTTTTAAACCCGTCGGGTCGAAAATTCGCTCAGAATCGCTCTATCTCTAACCGTTTTCGAGTTATTAGCCAACTTCCGGTTTCGACGTCGATCGTCACCCGACCGGGTCGAGCTCGCCGGGAACACTTTTTATACAGTATGTTATACCCTTTGGGCCGAAAATTCGCTCAGAATCGCTCTATCTCTAACCGTTTTCGAGATATTAGCCAACTTCCGGTTTCGACGTCGATCGTCACCCGACCGGGTCGCGCTCTCCGAGATACCCTTTTATACAACAGTTTTAAACCCGTCGGGCCGAAAATTCGCTCAGAATCGCTCTATCTCTAACCGTTTTCGAGATATTAGGCAACTTCCGGTTTCGACGTCGATCGTCACCCGACCGGGTCGCGCTCGCCGAGATACCCTTTTATACAACTGTTTTAAACCCGTAGGGTCGAAAATTCGCTCAGAATCGCTCTATCTCTAACCGTTTTCGAGATGTTAGCCAACTTCCGGTTTCGACGTCGATCGTCACCCGACCGGATCGAGCTCGCCGGGAACACTTTTTATACAGTGTGTTATACCCTTCGGGCCGAAAATTCGCTCAGAATCGCTCTATCTCTAACCGTTTTCGAGATATTAGCCAACTTCCGGTTTCGACGTCGATCGTCACCCGACCGGGTCGCGCTCTCCGAGATACCCTTTTATACAACAGTTTTAAACCCGTAGGGTCGAAAATTCGCTCAGAATCGCTCTATCTCTAACCGTTTTCGAGATATTAGCCAACTTCCGGTTTCGACGTCGATCGTCACCCGACCGGATCGAGCTCGCCGGGAACACTTTTTATACAGTGTGTTATACCCTTTGGGCCGAAAATTCGCTCAGAATCGCTCTATCTCTAACCGTTTTCGAGATATTAGCCAACTTCCGGTTTCGACGTCGATCGTCACCCGACCGGGTCGAGCTCGCCGGGAACACTTTTTATACCGTGTGTTATACCCTTTGGGCCGAAAATTCGCTCAGAATCGCTCTATCTCTAACCGTTTTCGAGATATTAGCCAACTTCCGGTTTCGACGTCGATCGTCACCCGACCGGGTCGCGCTCTCCGAGTTACCCTTTTATACACCAGTTTTAAACCCGTCGGGTCGAAAATTCGCTCAGAATCGCTCTATCTCTAACCGTTTTCGAGATATTAGCCAACTTCCGGTTTCGACGTCGATCGTCACCCGACCGGGTCGCGCTCGCCGAGATACCCGTTTATACAACTGTTTTAAACCCGTAGGGTCGAAAATTCGCTCAGAATCGCTCTATCGCTAACCGTTTTCGAGATATTAGCCAACTTCCGGTTTCCACGTCGATCGTCACCCGACCGGGTCGAGCTCGCCGGGAACACTTTTTATACAGTGTGTTATACCCTTTGGGCCGAAAATTCGCTCAGAATCGCTCTATCTCTAACCGTTTTCGAGATATTAGCCAACTTCCGGTTTCGACGTCGATCGTCACCCGACCGGATCGAGCTCGCCGGGAACACTTTTTATACAGTGTGTTTTACCCTTTGGGCCGAAAATTCGCTCAGAATCGCTCTATCTCTAACCGTTTTCGAGATATTAGCCAACTTCCGGTTTCGACGTCGATCGTCACCCGACCGGGTCGCGCTCGCCGAGATACCCGTTTATACAACTGTTTCAAACCCGTAGGGTCGAAAATTCGCTCAGAATCGCTCTATCTCTAACCGTTTTCGAGATATTAGCCAACTTCCGGTTTCGACGTCGATCGTCACCCGACCGGATCGAGCTCGCCGGGAACACTTTTTATACAGTGTGTTATACCCTTTGGGCCGAAAATTCGCTCAGAATCGCTCTATCTCTAACCGTTTTCGAGATATTAGCCAACTTCCGGTTTCGACGTCGATCGTCACCCGACCGGGTCGCGCTCTCCAAGATACCCTTTTATACACCAGTTTTAAACCCGTCGGGTCGAAAATTCGCTCAGAATCGCTCTATCTCTAACCGTTTTCGAGATATTAGCCAACTTCCGGTTTCGACGTCGATCGTCACCCGACCGGGTCGCGCTCGCCGAGACACCCTTTTATACAACTGTTTCAAACCCGTAGGGTCGAAAATTCGCTCAGAATCGCTCTATCTCTAACCGTTTTCGAGATATTAGCCAACTTCCGGTTTCGACGTCGATCGTCACCCGACCGGGTCGAGCTCGCCGGGAACACTTTTTATACCGTGTGTTATACCCTTTGGGCCGAAAATTCGCTCAGAATCGCTCTATCTCTAACCGTTTTCGAGATATTAGCCAACTTCCGGTTTCGACGTCGATCGTCACCCGACCGGGTCGCGCTCTCCGAGTTACCCTTTTATACACCAGTTTTAAACCCGTCGGGTCGAAAATTCGCTCAGAATCGCTCTATCTCTAACCGTTTTCGAGATATTAGCCAACTTCCGGTTTCGACGTCGATCGTCACCCGACCGGGTCGCGCTCGCCGAGATACCCGTTTATACAACTGTTTTAAACCCGTAGGGTCGAAAATTCGCTCAGAATCGCTCTATCGCTAACCGTTTTCGAGATATTAGCCAACTTCCGGTTTCCACGTCGATCGTCACCCGACCGGGTCGAGCTCGCCGGGAACACTTTTTATACAGTGTGTTATACCCTTCGGGCCGAAAATTTGCTCAGAATCGCTCTATCTCTAACCGTTTTCGAGATATTAGCCAACTTCCGGTTTCGACGTCGATCGTCACCCGACCGGATCGAGCTCGCCGGGAACACTTTTTATACAGTGTGTTTTACCCTTTGGGCCGAAAATTCGCTCAGAATCGCTCTATCTCTAACCGTTTTCGAGATATTAGCCAACTTCCGGTTTCGACGTCGATCGTCACCCGACCGGGTCGCGCTCGCCGAGATACCCTTTTATACAACTGTTTCAAACCCGTAGGGTCGAAAATTCGCTCAGAATCGCTCTATCTCTAACCGTTTTCGAGATATTAGCCAACTTCCGGTTTCGACGTCGATCGTCACCCGACCGGATCGAGCTCGCCGGGAACACTTTTTATACAGTGTGTTATACCCTTTGGGCCGAAAATTCGCTCAGAATCGCTCTATCTCTAACCGTTTTCGAGATATTAGCCAACTTCCGGTTTCGACGTCGATCGTCACCCGACCGGGTCGCGCTCTCCAAGATACCCTTTTATACACCAGTTTTAAACCCGTAGGGTCGAAAATTCGCTCAGAATCGCTCTATCTCTAACCGTTTTCGAGATATTAGCCAACTTCCGGTTTCGACGTCGATCGTCACCCGACCGGGTCGCGCTCGCCGAGATACCCTTTTATACAACTGTTTCAAACCCGTAGGGTCGAAAATTCGCTCAGAATCGCTCTATCTCTAACCGTTTTCGAGATATTAGCCAACTTCCGGTTTCGACGTCGATCGTCACCCGACCGGATCGAGCTCGCCGGGAACACTTTTTATACAGTGTGTTATACCCTTTGGGCCGAAAATTCGCTCAGAATCGCTCTATCTCTAACCGTTTTCGAGATATTACCCAACTTCCGGTTTCGACGTCGATCGTCACCCGACCAGATCGAGCTCGCCGAGATATCCTTTTATGCGATAAGTTATACCCTTTGGGTCGAAAATTCGCTCAGAATCGCTCTATCTCTAGCCGTTTTCGATTTATTACTTTTTTTAAATTTGACCTTGAATTTGACCTTGAAAACAATGCTCAAGGTCACTGAAATTCAGCGTAGATCCAGTTCACATTAGTCTGCGTATGTGTGCCAAGTTTCAACTTTCTGCGCCCAGCCGTTTCGGAGAAGAAGCGCGAACAAGAATTCGGCCGCAATTGACCTTTGACCTTGAATTTGACCTTGAAGACAATGCTTTAGGTCACTGAAAATCGACGCAGATCGAGTTCACGTTGGTCTACATACGTGTGCCAAGTTTCAACTTTCTACGCCCAGCGGTTTCGGAGGAGAAGCGCGAACAAGATTTTGGCGGAAAACTAAAAAAAAAACAAAAAAAAACAAAAAACAAAAAAAAAAAACAAAAAAAAAAATAGGTGAAGAATTCTAAGCATTTCAACCTCATATGGTATCTTTGATACCATGTGAGAATAAAGAACTGCTGGAAACAAACGACATTAGAACGGGTGAAATATAAGTGTCTAATTCATTTTTGCTCCTTGTTTAATACGCGGATATGTATCTTTATTCTCACATGGTATCAAAGATACCATATGAGGTTGAAATGCTTAGAATTCTTCACCTATTTTTTTTTTTTTGTTTTTTTTTTTTGTTTTTTTTTTTTTTTTTGTTTTTTTTTAGTTTTCCGCCAAAATCTTGTTCGCGCTTCTCCTCCGAAACCGCTGGGCGTAGAAAGTTGAAACTTGGCACACGTATGTAGACCAACGTGAACTCGATCTGCGTCGATTTTCAGTGACCTAAAGCATTGTCTTCAAGGTCAAATTCAAGGTCAAAGGTCAATTGCGGCCGAATTCTTGTTCGCGCTTCTTCTCCGAAACGGCTGGGCGCAGAAAGTTGAAACTTGGCACACATACGCAGACTAATGTGAACTGGATCTACGCTGAATTTCAGTGACCTTGAGCATTGTTTTCAAGGTCAAATTCAAGGTCAAATTTAAAAAAAGTAATAAATCGAAAACGGCTAGAGATAGAGCGATTCTGAGCGAATTTTCGACCCAAAGGGTATAACTTATCGCATAAAAGGATATCTCGGCGAGCTCGATCTGGTCGGGTGACGATCGACGTCGAAACCGGAAGTTGGGTAATATCTCGAAAACGGTTAGAGATAGAGCGATTCTGAGCGAATTTTCGGCCCAAAGGGTATAACACACTGTATAAAAAGTGTTCCCGGCGAGCTCGATCCGGTCGGGTGACGATCCACGTCGAAACCGGAAGTTGGCTAATATCTCGAAAACGGTTAGAGATAGAGCGATTCTGAGCGAATTTTCGACCCTACGGGTTTGAAACAGTTGTATAAAAGGGTATCTCGGCGAGCGCGACCCGGTCGGGTGACGATCGACGTCGAAACCGGAAGTTGGCTAATATCTCGAAAACGGTTAGAGATAGAGCGATTCTGAGCGAATTTTCGACCCGACGGGTTTAAAACTGGTGTATAAAAGGGTATCTTGGAGAGCGCGACCCGGTCGGGTGACGATCGACGTCGAAACCGGAAGTTGGCTAATATCTCGAAAACGGTTAGAGATAGAGCGATTCTGAGCGAATTTTCGGCCCAAAGGGTATAACACACTGTATAAAAAGTGTTCCCGGCGAGCTCGATCCGGTCGGGTGACGATCGACGTCGAAACCGGAAGTTGGCTAATATCTCGAAAACGGTTAGAGATAGAGCGATTCTGAGCGAATTTTCGACCCTACGGGTTTGAAACAGTTGTATAAAAGGGTATCTCGGAGAGCGCGACCCGGTCGGGTGACGATCGACGTCGAAACCGGAAGTTGGCTAATATCTCGAAAACGGTTAGAGATAGAGCGATTCTGAGCGAATTTTCGGCCCAAAGGGTATAACACACTGTATAAAAAGTGTTCCCGGCGAGCTCGATCCGGTCGGGTGACGATCGACGTCGAAACCGGAAGTTGGCTAATATCTCGAAAACGGTTAGAGATAGAGCGATTCTGAGCGAATTTTCGGCCCGAAGGGTATAACACACTGTATAAAAAGTGTTCCCGGCGAGCTCGACCCGGTCGGGTGACGATCGACGTGGAAACCGGAAGTTGGCTAATATCTCGAAAACGGTTAGCGATAGGCGAGCTCGATCCGGTCGGGTGACGATCGACGTCGAAACCGGAAGTTGGCTAATATCTCGAAAACGGTTAGAGATAGAGCGATTCTGAGCGAATTTTCGGCCCGAAGGGTATAACACACTGTATAAAAAGTGTTCCCGGCGAGCTCGACCCGGTCGGGTGACGATCGACGTGGAAACCGGAAGTTGGCTAATATCTCGAAAACGGTTAGCGATAGAGCGATTCTGAGCGAATTTTCGACCCTACGGGTTTAAAACAGTTGTATAAACGGGTATCTCGGCGAGCGCGACCCGGTCGGGTGACGATCGACGTCGAAACCGGAAGTTGGCTAATATCTCGAAAACGGTTAGAGATAGAGCGATTCTGAGCGAATTTTCGACCCGACGGGTTTAAAACTGGTGTATAAAAGGGTATCTCGGAGAGCGCGACCCGGTCGGGTGACGATCGACGTCGAAACCGGAAGTTGGCTAATATCTCGAAAACGGTTAGAGATAGAGCGATTCTGAGCAAATTTTCGGCCCAAAGGGTATAACACACGGTATAAAAAGTGTTCCCGGCGAGCTCGACCCGGTCGGGTGACGATCGACGTCGAAACCGGAAGTTGGCTAATATCTCGAAAACGGTTAGAGATAGAGCGATTCTGAGCGAATTTTCGGCCCAAAGGGTATAACACACTGCATAAAAAGTGTTCCCGGCGAGCTCGATCCGGTCGGGTGACGATCGACGTCGAAACCGGAAGTTGGCTAATATCTCGAAAACGGTTAGAGATAGAGCGATTCTGAGCGAATTTTCGACCCTACGGGTTTAAAACTGTTGTATAAAAGGGTATCTCGGAGAGCGCGACCCGGTCGGGTGACGATCGACGTCGAAACCGGAAGTTGGCTAATATCTCGAAAACGGTTAGAGATAGAGCGATTCTGAGCGAATTTTCGGCCCGAAGGGTATAACACACTGTATAAAAAGTGTTCCCGGCGAGCTCGATCCGGTCGGGTGACGATCGACGTCGAAACCAGAAGTTGGCTAACATCTCGAAAACGGTTAGAGATAGAGCGATTCTGAGCGAATTTTCGACCCTACGGGTTTAAAACAGTTGTATAAAAGGGTATCTCGGCGAGCGCGACCCGGTCGGGTGACGATCGACGTCGAAACCGGAAGTTGGCTAATATCTCGAAAACGGTTAGAGATAGAGCGATTCTGAGCGAATTTTCGGCCCGACGGGTTTAAAACTGTTGTATAAAAGGGTATCTCGGAGAGCGCGACCCGGTCGGGTGACGATCGACGTCGAAACCGGAAGTTGGCTAATATCTCGAAAACGGTTAGAGATAGAGCGATTCTGAGCGAATTTTCGGCCCGAAGGGTATAACATACTGTATAAAAAGTGTTCCCGGCGAGCTCGACCCGGTCGGGTGACGATCGACGTCGAAACCGGAAGTTGGCTAATATCTCGAAAACGGTTAGAGATAGAGCGATTCTGAGCGAATTTTCGACCCGACGGGTTTAAAACTGTTGTATAAAAGGGTATCTCGGAGAGCGCGACCCGGTCGGGTGACGATCGACGTCGAAACCGGAAGTTGGCTAATATCTCGAAAACGGTTAGAGATAGAGCGATTCTGAGCGAATTTTCGGCCCAAAGGGTATAACACACTCTATAAAAGGTGTTCCCGGCGAGCTCGATCCGGTCGGGTGACGATCGACGTCGAAACCGGAAGTTGGCTAATATCTCGAAAACGGTTAGAGATAGAGCGATTCTGAGCGAATTTTCGGCCCGAAGGGTATAACACACTGTATAAAAAGTGTTCCCGGCGAGCTCGACCCGGTCGGGTGACGATCGACGTCGAAACCGGAAGTTGGCTAATATCTCGAAAACGGTTAGAGATAGAGCGATTCTGAGCGAATTTTCGACCCTACGGGTTTAAAACAGTTGTATAAAAGGGTATCTCGGAGAGCGCGACCCGGTCGGGTGACGATCGACGTCGAAACCGGAAGTTGGTTAATATCTCGAAAACGGTCAGAGATAGAGCGATTCTGAGCGAATTTTCGACCCTACGGGTTTAAAACAGTTGTATAAAAGGGTATCTCGGCGAGCGCGACCCGGTCGGGTGACGATCGACGTCGAAACCGGAAGTTGGCTAATATCTCGAAAACGGTTAGAGATAGAGCGATTCTGAGCGAATTTTCGGCCCAAAGGGTATAACACACTGTACAAAAAGTGTTCCCGGCGAGCTCGATCCGGTCGGGTGACGATCGACGTCGAAACCGGAAGTTGGCTAATATCTCGAAAACGGTTAGAGATAGAGCGATTCTGAGCGAATTTTCGGCCCAAAGGGTATAACACACTGTATAAAAAGTGTTCCCGGCGAGCTCGATCCGGTCGGGTGACGATCGACGTCGAAACCGGAAGTTGGCTAATATCTCGAAAACGGTTAGAGATAGAGCGATTCTGAGCGAATTTTCGACCCGACGGGTTTTAAAAAGTTGTATAAACGGGTATCTCGGAGAGCGCGACCCGGTCGGGTGACGATCGACGTCGAAACCAGAAGTTGGCCAATATCTCGAAAACGGTTAGAGATAGAGCGATTCTGAGCGAATCTTCGAGGCTATGGGTGAAAAACAGTTGTATAAAAGGGTATCTCGGCGAGCGCGACCCGGTCGGGTGACGATCGACGTCGAAACCGGAAGTTGGCTAATATCTCGAAAACGGTTAGAGATAGAGCGATTCTGAGCGAATTTTCGGCCCAAAGGGTATAACACACTGTATAAAAAGTGTTCCCGGCGAGCTCGACCCGGTCGGGTGACGATCGACGTCGAAACCGGAAGTTGGGTAATATCTCGAAAACGGTTAGAGATAGAGCGATTCTGAGCGAATTTTCCTCCCGAAGGGTATAACACACTGTAGAAAAAGTGTTCCCGGCGAGCTCGATCCGGTCGGGAGACGATCGACGTCGAAACCGGAAGTTGGCTAATATCTCGAAAACGGTTAGAGATAGAGCGATTCTGAGCGAATTTTCGACCCAACGGGTATAACTCATTGCATAAAAGGGTATCGCGGAGAGGGCGACCCGGTCGGATGACGATCGACGTCGAAACCGGAAGATGTTTATTATCTCGAAAACGGTTTGAGATAGAGCGATTCTGAGCGAATTTTCGACCCAAAGGATATAACACACTATATAACATTGTATCTCGGCTTCGAATTTTCGAGCCTTCGGAGTTAAAACAATTCTAGTGGTGTTTTTGTTTAAAAAGATTTGTCTGAATGTGAAAAGTGCTTTCAAATTCTTTTTCTTTTTTTTTTATTAATAAGCCCCGACAACACGTTTAGTGTAAGCTCCATGATTCTTTATTTCGTCTTTAAGTTTCCCAATGTACCCCAATATACCATGTGAGACAATTGCGCTCGCGCAATTAGCTTCTAGTTTTTCCCTGGGTTTTGCCCCATTTTTCCCATCTCTGTTTACCCAATGGCGGACTGTACGGAAGCTGTTTTGGAAGCAGTAAAATTAATTAGGGAACATTCTATGCTTGAGAGTGCAAGTTAAACAAAGGCTGTCTGGAGCAATCAGTTAGGAGCAATAGGCAACCATGGTCAGCCTTCACTCCTTGGATCTGGATCCATACTCGTGGCAGTGTTATCTGGATCGCTATCGCTCCGGTAACAAGACTGCTTCCTCGCTAGTTAACAGAGCCGCACAGTAAACAAACCATTAACTCGAAAGGCAAAAGAAGAGAAAAAAAAAGGAGTCAATTAATGGATGAGTGAAACAATGACTTCATAAATATTGTTAAAAAGAGCGTGAAGTTTGTGCGCATATAGGAAGAAACATCGAGCGATCTTAAGCCTTGGTATGTACACGCAATGCAGATTTGCTTCAATTTTCTTTTTTTAAATTCCATATTTGTTTGAAAAAAAAAAAAAGAGTAACGTAATCTCCATTGAGCGATAGATCTGACATAAATAATGGCCACAGATTAGGGTGTCATTTTTTTGGCTTTGTTAACGCATAAATTTTTGGCATAGTCTTAGGATGACTAATCGTTTATTTTTAGTGAAGCGATAAAATATGATACGGAATAAAGGTGTGTAGGTAATCAACCCGGAAGGCGATAAGACAACATGTGGGTAAAAAATACAGAATAAGAACGTGTTGCCATGTATATTTATTTCTCAGCACTCAGTGTCAGTGATACCGTTGTTGCCTCATCTTTTTTTCTACTCAGGAGGGAAGGCGGGGATATGTAAAAACGCTTGTGGGATATATGTGCATGATATGCTGATGGCTTATGGTAGAGTACGCTTGGAGTCTGTCCGTTCGGATTTTTACCGATTTTTTAAGACAAAAATCTTTCTTCGATCTTGGATAGTTTTTTTTTTAAATGAAGGCCCACATATTTGATGTTTTGTAATTTCCAACGAAGCCTGTGTTTTGTAATTTCTCAACCTGGGTTTAAACCTGTTTTCTTAGTTAAGCTTAAGGAAATCAGATATGTGCTTGGGTTATATCTGGCCTTGGGATATTTTGTCATCAAGAGATTAGCTATGATCGTGACGTGTTACTGTGCATCACGTGATGCGTTAGGTGCGCCACGTGCATGGGTGTCACGTGGTCGATTTGGGGTATCGAGCTTGCCTAGGATCTCGTTTTTTCCCTCGCTTCGCTCGTGCGAGGTTCAAACATCTGTGATGTTTGAAACGCTTGGCGATAAATATACGTACAGTAAGGTTAATGTCCGTGGTCGGTCGTCTGAGGGACGGTGTGACCCGAGTTCCGGAAGTGTTGGCAGTTCCAGAAAAAGAATTTTTTCGACCGTTGTTCTGAAAATATAAGCTGTTTAAATCTTGTATGTTTTTCACTCTTTTTTCTCCACAACAGTGAATACTTTGGCAAGGATGAATGTAAACTGAACGATAAGCGGACCCAAAGAAATAATTTTCCTGTTGTTGTTACCGATCAGTTTACTGATTTTTAGTTGGCAGACTCATCATTTATTCAGAGAAAGCAATCAGTAGGCAGCGCCAAAATAAAACCCACACACCCAGAGAGAGAGAGAGAGAGAGAAAAAAAAGAGAAAAAAATAAAGACATTGGGGGGAAAAAAGAAAAAAAATGAGAAAAAAGTAAAAGCAAACAAATCGTAATAAATTGAGAGTGAGTCGTAGTTTTGACGGCTGTATAGTCGCAGTAAGAGTCGGGATAACTCGCCTTTCTTCTCCCTCGTTCTCATTCGTTGTCTTATGTATCTTTTAGCGAGGATTAAAAAGTCGTGTGTTTTTTTTCTCTCTCGTGAAGTTTCCATAATATATCGCCAAGGATTTCGATGTTTATTTCCCGTGCATTGAGGGATATCTGTCACTGTCTTTAGATTTTTTGAACACGGTATTTTCAAGTCCGGGGTTTCGTTAGGGCTGTCGATGCACTGATTCGTTTAGGCGCAATTCAGGAATGCGTTGAATGACCGAGTACTTATTATATGGACCCAAAGGAAGATCAAAGATCTCTGCAAAACAGGAAATAATTATAAATCGTCTTGCGCTTGGAATGTGTTTGGTGCGTATTTTCAAACCAGAAAAAATGTACAGGGTAAAGTTTATGTGAAGATAAAATAATAGTAAGTGAGTAAGAAGATATTTCGACGTCACTTTTTTCGACACGGTTAGGAAAATACCAGATCAGTTATTCCAAGTGTTCCTCAGGTCCACAACTGTCCAAGAACCATTTCGAAAATCATTGGTCATTTGTATAGCAACAAGGAGGAAAGATAAAAAACTGTTGACAAAGAAGCTAAGCGCAAACAAATACCAAGGATAACAACGTTTTTATTTTTGAACGATCGAGTTGGAATATATTTTTCTTTTCCGTGGGTGTGTTTCATTTTGGCCGTGACCCCCCAAAAAAGTCAGAAATGAGTACTTCAATTTATGGGAGGATGAATCGAGGAAGGACGAGGGGCTCGGAGAATACGACCGTAAGTAACGCTGATTCAGGGTATCGGGGAGGGAGCTGGGGGTGGGGGTGAAGGGAGTGGGGTGGTGAAAAAAATATACTAAAATATTTTTGTTATGTAGAACTGAGAGCGACTGAAATTTCTATAAAATGAGTAAAGTGAGTAGCCCTTGGCGATTATTTTGATTTCGCAGTGTTTGATTTTCTTGCGTTTTTTTGGGTAGCTACTGTTTGTGTTACTGCAGCCTGTTTCGTGTCGTTTGTCCGCCGAACAAAAAGGGCTGGAAGTGACGTACCCCAAAATGGAAAATCTAAAGTTGTTTTGTGTGTTTATGTAATTGTCTACTTGTAAAAGGTGATGGGAGAAAATATGTTTGGACAGCTCGTAAACTGAGACTTGATAATACTGGTGCATTCAATGTGGTCAGTTCGATAGCTGAGAAACTGAAATTGTATGTCACAGGCTGGTCCTGTTTCGTTTTTGTGCGTGGGGGAAATGTTTGGTAAGGCTTGTAACCTGGTGTTATGATGCCGCTGTGATGGGTACCGCACATGTTCGCGCTCTTTGGTTGTTCACCGCGTTGTTATGCAGATGACATCGTTTAATTGCACAGCGGTTAATAGCATGCCATTTGCAAATCTTTTCCCGTTCTTTCGCATTTAAAATATCGGATAGTGAGTAAACCGGAAAAAGACATGACTTTATTTGCAATAATGGCTATGCGATTAATTGGTTTCGACTGTGTTGAAACTCTGGGCGTGTGGTATGTATCAGTAACTACCAATTGACGTCATTTAGTAAAACAACATTGAGAACAATATTTCTGCGCAGTTAGCGATCAAATTCAGTGAGAATTATGGACAAAAAAATATACTTGAGCAGCATCCTGACAAAGTATGTCTCGTCTGGACGTCTGTTACACAATTGATTCGATCGCGTGACGTCATGATCTTGATTCGATCGTCATAAAGCAAAGATCAACCCAGAGCAGAAGCTGTACATGTTAAGTGCAGTTCATCCGATAAATCATCGCTCAAGTAAAACGCGGTAGATTTGTTAATTTTTGCAGACCATTTTTAAGTTTCTACACAACGTTTTCCTTCCCCTCTCTGAAATATGAACCGTGTCGCTGTTCCCGAAACCAGGAGAAATTTACGCATTCAACATATGGACTTACCGTAGTATTCGGTAAAGTTCTGTGGGTGTGGAGGGGGGGGGGGGGGGGGTTGTCCGTAGTTGGCAAATATAAGGCGTGATCCTTTTCTGATAAGTTGAAGTTTTTTTCTTTCTTTCTTTTTGTTTTTGTGCACGTGGCGCACGCCCCTCTCCAAGTTTACACAATCGCACTGCGTTATCTATTTTGTCGTCTGTATTTAGTTTAACAGTTATCTAACATATCAACAGCTTTAGGGCTGGTTTGTGTTACTTCTCTAGCATTCTGATTTGTCCAGTTCTAGGACCACTTGTATTGCGGTCACATTGACATAAAACATAAAATCAGTTTGCTTGACAAAAAAGAACAACATAACCTGAAAAGATTTTGCATGAGGTATATATAAAAATATATATATAACCATCTCGCCATATTATTTATATAGCCGTCTCTCACTCTAGTGTAACTGAAAGCAATGGCAATAAAGTGCAAAAAAGTTGTAGAGGAAGGTCACATCTTGTTCATTCCGCTGTAGACGAAGGCAATAATGTGGTCGAAATAAATAAACAAGATATAATAGCGTTCGGCGTACGCTGGCGAAATAAATAATAATATGGAATGAGCAAGATGCTAGAGCTGTTTTATTGATCAGTTTAAAGACAACTGGATTAACACGGTGTTTAAATGCAAGTGTTTTTTTTTTTTTGTTTTTTTGTTTTTTTTTTTTTTTAGAAAAAATAAACTTGAGACGAAGTTTAAAATAAGTTAGATTTTAATATTTAAACTAAACATCTGATGAGGCTGTGAAATAATACTGATTTAGAAGTTACTTAATAATTTTCAAACTTAACTTTTAAATCATTTGTGACGATTGTAAAATTTAGATTTTCTCCACTTTGCCATTAGATTTTCACCCTACAGTTCTTACACTTTACACAGTGAAATAATATACATTGCAGTGTTGCCTGGTGCAGGACTTACCAGGTGTGACCAAAAACTATCGAAATGGCAGCACTTTGAAAAGGCGTGAAAATCTTGTATATTGACTTCCATAATGACTACTTTGTCCGCCCCCTTTCGCCATGAAGTTTTCTCCTTTCAGTTTTGTAACTTCTCACAATGAAAGAATATATATTTCAGTTATTTACATGCTCTGAATGTTTTTCTCAGTGTGATATTTATAAACAATGTTAGTAATATACTGCGTTTCATTTCGGGTATGCACCTCTAGCAGATGGATTTGAATCTCTGATGCCTATGTTTTAAAAATTGGGATGTGAAACAAGACTGTTTTTCTTCCTGGCCTAGTTCTTAATATGCTGGCCAGGCAGACTGGCATAAGAAGTGGTTACTGAGGCCCACGGGCTGGTTAACAAACTATTTAATTGGCATTCCGTTTTAAAACTGAAATGTTGATACTAAAAACCGTAGAGGGACGGATTTAACTGAATGATTAAACCGGAATGTTGATTGTCTGAATCAGCCCGAGTGAGACTGGCCACATGTTATCGAGGTATTTCTGGCTGTACAGTCAATAATGAAGACTGTCGGTAAATAGCTGCTCCAAAGTACAGTTTTATAGAGTTACAAAAACCTGGCACGGAATCCAAGTGGTTAGTATGAATGTCTGAAGTCTGTTTATTTGATATAAGTTTAAACTTTAAGAACAAGGGTCATTAATATGGAGATGGGGAAATATTTCGGATTCTTTATATAGATATATATATATATATATATATATATATATATATATATATATATATATATATATATATATATATATATATATATATATATATATTTGTTTGATACTTAATACATAAAACAGCCTAATTAAAAAAGCATATATATATATATATATATATATATATATATATATGTTGGGCACAATTTTTAAATCTGCACAATTTATAAATTGTGCTGCACAGTTTTTAAATTTATAAACGGGCCAACCATTTAAAAATGGGTTGCCCGTTTATAAATGGGCGACCCATTTTTAAATGGTCGGCCCGTTTTTAAATCTAAATTGCGGACAATTTTTAAATTGTCCTGCACAATTTTTAAATATTTTCATTTTTTTTAGCTTTTTTTCTTTGTGTTTTGGGTTTTTTTTGTTTTATATTTTGTCAACATTTTACTGCTTTTACTACTGCTTTATGTCTTTTATCTCGGTTCACAGGTATATTCACCTAATGTTGCAATTGCATTTCACAAAAACCAGGGTTGGGTTTTGGACGGTCCAAAACGTATTTAGGACCGGATAGTGTCCAAAACGTGGTAAAAACCGCCCAAAAGGGTTTTTACGTGTCCGAAACGGTCCAAAACTAGAACAGCTAAACTTCTATGGACAAAAGACACTTATTCGAGATGCTTATTGCTGTTAATTAACAAAAACTAACCTTGATGCATTTTATGTATAATTTTGCCATTAATATTTCTTCGAATTGTTTATTATGTGCACAATATTTACACAATGTTTACGCATAAGTCGTATAATTTCAAAGATAAAGAAATTTACCTTATGTACAATAGTTACGACACTGGAGCATGAAGTATTAAGCAGATGTGGAGTCGTCTCCACCCACCCCCAGAGCAGTATACGGTGGCAAAGGGATTATATCGCGCAAGAGGCACTCCGAGAGAAGCCAATGGAGTGACAGATTAGGATTCAAATTCAGCTCTAAATTTTGGGTGTTAAATAAACAGCAATCGAACTCTTCAGGCACGCATTATTTGGATTATGGTGGGGTGGACTGTTTGCTGATTTGCGACTCACACAGCAATGTGGACTCAAAATGTTTTCATTAGCAGAAACGGTAAGTTAAAAAACAAACAGGGAAATGTGTGAATGAACAGAGAAACGCGTTTTGTATATTTGAATAGTTTAAATTTGACAGGCCATGATATGATATGATACGAATTGCTTAAGGGTTGCAGTCTAACCTAACAAAATCAGATGCGGGGATTGTACGCCGGCGGGGGACATAGTCAGTTTCACTGACCCACTTGTTGTGAAATGCAATTGCAACAGTAGATGAATATACTCGTGAACCGAGATGAAAGACATAAAGACAGTAACATGTTGACAAAATATAAAAAAAAAACCAAAGAAAAAAAAAGCTAAAAAAAAAAGAAAATATTTAAAAATTGTGCAGGACAATTTAAAAATTGTCCACAATTTGGATTTAAAAACGGGCCGACCATTTAAAAATGGGTCGCCCATTTAAAAATGGGCAACCCATTTTTAAATGGTTGGCCCGTTTATAAATTTAAAAACTGTGCAGCACAATTTATAAATTGTGCAGATTTAAAAATTGTGCCCAACATATATATATATATATATATATATATATATATGTCATGTCACACATGAGGTTTTCGCGGGTTTATACATTATGTCAGCTGTAAGTCACACGTGAGGTTTTTTGCGGACTGATACATCAATAAACTTAAGTCACACATGAGGTTATTTTGCGGACTCATACACTGTGTCAGCTTTATATCACGCGTGAGGTTTTTGCAGGCTTATACATTTTACTCATTGCCAGCCACACCCAAGTATAATGTTTTTGTGAGCTTTTCAGTTGTATCTGTGCCAAGTCATATTTGAGACTTTTGTGCATTTAGAGCATTTTTTGTCTCAAGATTAAAATATTACATTTTAAAGCCTTCAAAGATACTGCACTCATTTAATCTTTGCCAAAGACGCCGAAAATCCGCTAAAATGTTATTTCGAGGGAAATTCATTGTATCGCAGATTAACAGATAAGATCTGGCAGGGTTCCTGATAGGGACTATACACTCCCGCCTTATCTCATATTAATAATCGTAGACAAACATCAATGCAGGAATTGGCAATCGATAGGAATGCATGGCTGTGTAGAGCCGAGATAACGGCTGTACCCAGCGCTGCTATCGCTATGCTATAGCGCCAACTTCTCGATGGATGAAAACAAACGGTACGTAGGTGCAAATATTCTCTCACCTGTTGTTAGTAAATTTCATGAATTTATGGCTCACACCTGACTAAGATCGATGTACTTTCTGAACAGAAATCACATTGCCTTGAGTCCTGCCTAGGGCTGAATCACGGAATCGGCATGTAACAACCTGTCAAAAAACAAATGATTAAAATTTAGTTATCGAAATCGTTTAATACATAAAGTGATCCCTGTTTGAGTCGAAGGTAACTCTTGATCCCACGGGTTTATTTCAGAACAAAATCTTGATCTCAGGAGTTTTCTTTCGGAGTAAAATCTTGATCCCAAGGGTTTTCTTTCGGGGCAAAATCTTGATCCCGGGGTTTTCTTTCGGAGCAAAGTCTTGATCCTGGGGTTTTCTTTCGAAGCAAAATCTTGATCCCGAAGGATTTCTTTCGGAGCAAAATCTTATCCCGGGGGATTTCTTTCGGAGCCAAATCTTGATTCCGGAGGATTTCTTTCGGAGCAAAATCTTGATCCCGGGGGATTTCTTTCGGAGCAAAATCTTGATTCCGGAGGTTTTCTTTCGGAGCAAAATCTTGATCCCGGGGTTTTCTTTCGGAGCACAGTCTTGATCCCGGGGTTTTCTTTCGGAGCAAAATCTTGATCCCGGGGGATTTCTTTCGGAGCAAAATCTTGATCCTGGGGGTTTTTCTTTCGGAGTAAAATCTCGATCCCGTGGCATTTGTTTCTCTAGTAATTACCTTAGAAGGCATTAACTATCTGTGCTGCCATATGGTGTCGTGGGATTGTCCATATTTGTGGATGACGCAGGCATCATTATAATTATCCCCCGTGAAACGGAGGGATATAGGTTTGAGATTGTCCGTCTGTCCGTCCGTCTGTCCGTCCGTCCGTCCGTCTGTCCGTCCGTCCGTCCCCTCTTCAAGCTAAGGACTTTGTGGACACCACTTCTATATCAACGAAGCATAATTCAGCTTTCATATTTCATACAGGCAAAATATAGGGTATAAAGATGTGCAACGTCAAGGTTTCAGTTTGATCGAAGCAAAATTGACAAATTGACAGGCTTTTGAAAATCGTCGAAAATAGACATATGTGCACATGTATAGGACTTTGTGGACACCACTTCTATATCAACGAAGCATAATTCAGCTTTCATATTTCATACAGGCAAAATATAGGGTATAAAGATGTGCAACGTCAAGGTTTCAGTTTGATCGAAGCAAAATTGACAAATTGACAGGCTTTTGAAAATCGTCGAAAATAGACATGTGCACATGTATAGGACTTTGTGGACACCACTTCTATATCAACGAAGCATAATTCAGCTTTCATATTTCATACAGGCAAAATATAGGGTATAAAGATGTGCAACGTCAAGGTTTCAGTTTGATCGAAGCAAAATTGACAAATTGACAGGCTTTTGAAAATCGTCGAAAATAGACATATGTGCACATGTATAGGACTTTGTGGACACCACTTCTATATCAACGAAGCATAATTCAGCTTTCATATTTCATATAGGCAAAATATAGGGTATAAAGATGTGCAACGTCAAGGTTTCAGTTTGATCGAAGCAAAATTGACAAAATGACAGGCTTTTAAAAATCGTCATAAATCGACATATATGCAAACGGAGTGGACTTCAAGGAAGGGTGTCCAGCTTAGATATTGCATAGGGGTAATATTTAGGGTTTCACGGGGGATATTGCTGCTCTCTGACAGCATCTAGTTCCAATTAAAATTTGACAAGCTTTTAACTGTGAACAGTAAATGAATGTTTTGCACCTAATTGTGTAAGCGCCAGCTTCTCCACCAAACCTATTTAAAATAAGAGTGAAATAAGGTGCTGTCGTGAAAAGGAATCTAACTGAATCTAATTGAAATATATAGAGAATCATAGAAGTTGTAATGCCTTTAATTTATGTTAATCTATTGCGGAATTTATATCACAAATAACAAAATAATATCTGAAATCTGAATTATCTTTATTTGAAATAACAAAGTGTTAGATCACTTCAGAATTAGTGGCCACCTAGGCTTCCGGACGTCCTCAACAAAAAGTGTTTGGACTTATCTCCGATGATGCTGGTGCTGTGTTTGATCGGCATGTGCGGGTTAATTATTACCGTTTGATATCTACGCCATGGACCAACCACTGTCAACAAAGACCCATCGTAGTGAATGATATGTCTCTTATCTTATCTTCTGTTGACTTGTTTTTTTTGTTTTTGTTTTGTTTTGTTTTTTTTTGTTTTTTTTTTTGGAGTACAAAATGAAGTTCTTTCTGACGATGCTTGTGGCAACAATCTACCGATGAAAATGACATAACCTCATGATCCCAGCGACGCTTTTGGTTGGCTTTTGGTTGTTTTCAAAGTTTGGGTTATGTCGATATATCGGATATAACGACATACTTTGGGGTCCCCACCTGTAACCTGTAACGAAGTGACACTTTTTTTTTTTATTTTTCACTTCTAAGTTGGATTTATCTATGGTAAAATAGAATTAAATAGTTATTTTTCTGAATATATATATATTATATAATATAATTATATTATATATAATATATATAATATATAGTATATATAATAAAGAAATCACGTCACTAAATATTAGGATAAGAAATGGGCTGTTGTGACTGTAGACTAGCTCTGATGGCTGACGGCCTGCAGAGCAAACTCGATGAAGTCAAAGTCTGGATAAATAATAATAATAATAATAATAATAATAATAATAATAAAACAAACATTTGTTTTCGCCCCATCTGTAAAGATTGTAAATTTAACCTCGAAACGTAGTAAAACTGAAATGCTATAAAGTGTATCACAAATATGCAGAAGTTCCCGTTGTTTCGCATTGCGACGGTCGCTCCGAGCCATTTTGTAAAAAAAGGCAAACTTACTAAATCTCTTGTTTTTATATTAATGTTGAAAACACCCTATTATTAAAAAAAGAATATTTCAAGTAAATAAGAATTCGAGACTCGTAGTATTGTAAATAGTGCTTTGTTTCGCAAAGAACATAACAAATATCGGTTCTTAATTGTTTGTTGGATTGTTTATGTTAAAATATAATTGAGTGTTAGAAGAAAATCAAATGTCAGTCGAAGTTTTAAACTGACTCTTGATGTGTGAATGGAAGACTTGTGTATAAACAGTTGTCAGAAAACGGATGAAAAGCAATGGCAGATGAATCCCAAGGCAAACTGTATTTGCTAACCGACCCAGACCCTAGAGGCCCACGGGAAAAAAAATGGCGTTTTGCACTTAATCTTGGATAATGATTCAGTGGCCTTAAGGCTGGATGCAAGGTCAAGTGAAAGTTTCTGTGTTCTGATGAGGCTAAATTAGCGGTTTAAAAAAGTCAGAAAGATTGCTTTCACAGGTAATTTAGGTAATTTGTACGATTCACTCTCTAGTATTTCAAGTCATTATTAATACCAACTACGAGTAAATTATTTCTTCTCTTTTTGTTCAGTTTATGTTAAACATAGTGTATAAAAACCTTCTTCTCCGGCAGATGTGATCCGTTTGCTTTGAACATATTTGAACAAATTGTGTTAGCATTGTGTATCAGTAAAGGTTAGTGGTACTATTGGTCTTATTTTTATGAATTTTATGATCGGTTTTCATATCAAGGCTGGCCAAAATGTTCTCGGACAATTTTGTTACGTTTTTAGAGCAACAGGAGCCTGAACACAACCGTAATGCAGTAACTCAGTAGAATTAGCTCGTTGATATAAAAATGTGCATTGTGTACTGTGTAATACGCACAACTGTTTAAAAATAGGCTTGCGGGTGCAAACATTGATACATACATCTTACTGAAGGGATAGAGAGATATTCGGATAAACGCATATGCGAGCGGTCAGTCACCACCTGGGGAGGAGAGGGGAGAAGGCGTGGGCTGGGAGAAAAGGCAAGCATAGAAAACAAGATATACAGCATCACTGATGTATGAGAATTGTTTGAAAAAAATATATCTGTATAGGTTAATCTCCCAAGCTAGCACAAAACAAGAGCAAAGGGAGTGATGAGAAGAATCAGGCGGAGAACGCAAAGGTCTGGCAGTTAAAGAAAATCCACGTATAAACACGGATTGGGAGATTTTCTTTATATAACTTTTCATTCGTTTTGGGTTTGTTGGAAGCCGATGAGCTGGAGCAAATAACAGGAATGCTTTGATAAGATTATGGATAGATTGATTGCTACAAATTATGACAGAGAGGCGGTAAGACATTTACTCAGCTGAAAATGCTCAAGATGACAAGTTTTAAAAAAGAGAATTGATTGATTTCAGCATGAAAAAGAGGCGATAAAATGTTCCTAGAACTGAAAGATACTGCAGATTACTGTCAAATAAACAGAGTGGAATTTCGGAAATAAATTGATTTTAATGGAATGAAAACACTATTATCCCCCCCTAAAAAAATAAGTAAATAAAAAGAAATAAGGGCAGATCAAGCAAGTAAATATTAACACATCTCTTGTTATTTGCGACATAAGGCACTGAAGTGAGATCTGTTCCGGAATAAACTAGCGTCGATTAAGGTCATTTCATGTTCTATGATTCTCTGGCATTTCAGTTAGCCTGACCCTCAGGAGTCTTCGGGGGACAGACTCACCCATGTCGTACCTGTTTTCCAGTATTTGACATGTATTACACACTGTAACCCGCTGCGAGTCGGCAGTGCTTGATTCTCCTTAAACACAAATCTATAGATTCTAGTTTCAGGGAAATGTTCTTATTTCAAATAATACAGTGTTTAATGTATTCTATGCATTGCTCGTTAAATTGAATTTCGAAATGAAGTTGAATTGTGAGTAGTGTATGAATTTGTTTTCATGTTTGTGAGTCAGCGTGTAAGTGTGCCTAACCTTGCATGTGTGTCTGTCTGCGTGTGTGAGTGCGTGAGTTAATGACTGGCTAAGTGCGTGAGTCTGTGTGAGTGTGCCTAACCTTGTGTGTGTCTGTCTGAGTGTGTGAGTTAATGACTGGCTAAGTGCGTGATACAGTCTGTCAGTGTGATTGTGTGACTGAGTGCGTGTTTGAGTGAGTGTGTAAGCAAAGTGACTGAATACGTGCTTGAATGCGCGAGAACATGTTTGCCTAAGTGCGTGCTTGAGTGAGTGCATTATTGCATGTTTGCCTGAATGCTTTCATGAATGTCAGTGTACATGTTTGCTTGACTGCCTGCTTGAAGGAGTGCATGAGTGTGTTTGCCTGAATGCGTGCTTGTGTGAGTGTGTCTGTGTGCATGTTTGTCTGAATGCGTGCATGAGGAAGTGCATGAGTGCTTGTTTGCCCGAATGCGTGCTTGGGTGAGTGTGTCAGTGTAGATGTTTGCCTGATTGCGTTCTTGAAGGAGTGCGTGTTTGCTTGAGTGCATGCTTAAGGGCTGGCCACACGGTGTTTCATTGACAGGTTTTCTGTTATGTTGGGAGGGGTTTTCTGTTATGTTGGGAGGTCATGCAAGGCCAGTCACACGTTTCATGGAGGGGTTTTCTCTTATGTTGGGAGATCATGCAGGGCCGGTCACATGTTTCATGGAGGGGTTTTCTGTTATGTTGGGATGTCATGCAGTGCCGGTCACATGTTTCATGGAGGGGTTTTCTGTTGTATTGGAAGGTCACACAGGGCCGGTCACATGTTTCATTGAGGGGTTTTGTGTTTGTGTTGGCAGGGCATGCAGGACCGGCCACATGTTTCATGGAGGGGTTATCTGTTTATGTTGGCAGGGCATGCAGGGCCGGTCACATGTTTTAGGGAGGGGCTTTCTGTTTGTGTTGGCAGGACATGCAGGGCCGGTCACATGTTTCATGGAGGGGTTTTCTGTTGTGTTGGCAGGGCATGCAGGGCCGGTCCCATGTCTCATGGAAGGGTTCTGTTTGTGTTGGCAGGGCATGCAGGGCCGGTCACATGTTTCATGGAAGGGTTTTCTGTTTATGTTATCAGGGCATGCAGGGCCGGTCACATGTTTCATGGAGGAGTTTTCTGTTTGTGTTGGCAGGGCATGCAGGGCCGGTCACATGTTTCATGGAGGGGTTTTCTATTTGTGTTGGCAGGGCATGCAGGGCCGGTCTCCTAGCCCGCAGCGGCGCGAGGGCCGCCCGTTCGAGATGCAGTCACCGGGCACGAAGCTGGCGCAGGAGATCCACGATGAGTTCCTCTGCTGCAAGATCTGCCTCGAGCCCTACAAGAGCCCCAAGAGCCTCAACTGCTTGCACACCTTCTGCGAGGAGTGTATCGAGAACCACATCATGTCGGAGAGTACGTACAAGAAATACAGCGATTACCGAGAGTTCACGTGCCCCATATGCCGCAAACGAACGCAGCTGCCCCTGGGCGGGGTCAAAAAGCTACCCGATAACTTTTTGGTATCCAACCTAAGCGATATCGTCGTGAGGCAGAGGCCATCCAAGTTCCCCTTTTGCGACATCTGTAAAATGGTGAGTCACAAACATCGGGAAGCGGCGTCGAAGTGCCTGGATTGCGCCAAGCTCCTGTGCGCCGAATGCGTGGCGCTGCACAAGGATACCAAAGTCACGAGCGGCCATTCGATTTTCGACGTTGAAATCGAGAAGGATATCGAGTGCAAGGAGCATGCAGAGGAAGTGGTGCGATTTTACTGCGAGCCATGCGAAGCCTGCATCTGTGTACTCTGCACCTTCAACGAACACAAGGACCACGAGATCACGCAGTTCAAGGAGGCGGTCAGCAAGTACAAGGAGAACATCACGGGCCTGCTGCGGAAGTGCGAGGACAAGATCGGCAGCTGTGACGAGCACCTGGAGGCCCTGGCCGTCGTGGAGAAGAACGTGAAGGAAGTGGAGCAGCAGATCCACGACACAGCCATCCAGTTCATCCAGGAGATCCGTAACCGCGAGAAGGAGCTGGTAGAGGAGCTGCAGGGCCTCTACGGCACCGCCCTCATGAAGCAGATCGAGAACAAGAAGGATCTGTCGGCGCAGGTGGACGCGCTGCGAAGCACGTGCAAGCTGACGGAGGTCATCCTCAAGGGCAAGGACATCGAGCTGTTGCTGCTGAAGAAAGACGTGCAGGAGAAGCTTCAGATGATGAACGAGGTGGACATCAAGAAGCCGCCCAACACCGTCACCAAGCGCGTCAATTTCGTGGTGGGCAACACCGACTTGGGCTTCATTCAGGACATGGACAGTCCTCTCCTGGCGACGCTTAATCAGAGGACGCCCGCGAATGTGACTAGGCGCGATTCGGCGGAAAAGGAAACCCAAACAGCTGGTAAAGGTTCGGCTCAAGACGCCAAAGCGACTGGTGGTCGATTGGGGAAGAATAATCGACTTAAGCACCCGTCGCTGGCGCACGATTCGGAGAGCGACGAGTCGGCATCGGAATACGAGACTGACGAGGAGACGGATTCGGAAATGGAGAGCCGCGCCAAAGTGGTGCTCACAGACTCAGGTGTCCAGACTGAGAAGCTGGAAACGTCGGATACCAGTTCCGGAAGTGACGCGGACGAGAGCGGGCCGGAAATGGCCGACGACAGTACAATGACAGATAAAGTAAGAAAGAGGCGTTGGGATTATCTACGTAACCGCTGGCAAGGTGAGGCTAGGTTGACTTCCGGCCATTTTTCGTCTCTTCTTTTTGGACGAAAAAACTATAGAATATTTAGATCAATCGGGAATCTAAATCAGGTGACCATATCTTGGTTTTTCTTCAGTTTTTACGCAGTACCTTTTACACCGAGCTCCTGTTGGTCTCTGTAAACTTTCCTTACCCCTGAGCCTTCAAAATCACGAGGGTGGTTTTCTTTAACTTGCGTTCATTACCTTATTCTTCTGTCAACATTAAATTGTTGCCTTTCTAATAACCAGGCTTCATTATAACTTACTTGATTTAGAAATCGAAAAAGGAAAAATGAGCATCGAAATATGTACAACCTAGCCTGACGTTGCGGTACTATGCTTTTGAGTATAGGGGCGTATGTTGCTTTTAGGTATTTAATTATATTATATGAATATAATCAAAATTGCATAATGTTGGTTGTTGTTGTCTTTTGTCTAAATTTTATTTTCCACCGTTTCTTACTAATCTGTTATTTTTCTCTTTAACAAAATCCCGCAGTTAAAACTTCATGAACTTAAGAAAAACCACGATATACATTGAAAATAAAAGCTTGATTAAATACATCAGTTAGTGAGATAAAAAGTGTATCTGACACATCTGTCGCAAATTTTAATCTCACATGATTATCCCGAACCGGATTCGAACCCGGGACTTCGATTTTAGTAGATAAGCGCTCTTTCCAATCGAACTAACTAAGTTTATAAAGCTGTTCCATCAAAACTGGTACCGGTATTAAGAGTGCTGTTACGTAATGGATGGACACTGTATTATGATGTGTTATGGCAGCTTCATGGAGAAATCGTACAGCTGGGGCTTGAACAGTGTTGACGTTGTTGGGTGACCTGGGATGACGTGGCGTGTACGTCCTAAATGTCTAACGTATTGGCTAGGCCTTGAAAACTGACTATGCATTCCATGAACGTTTCAAGTGGCTGTTGTGTGTATGCAGGCGCACTGCTTTACATCATCAGTGCGCGCGCACGCGAATTTCTAAGAGAATGTGCCTACACGCATTTATCAGATGTCATCACTGTGCATACCCACACGCATTTTCCAAATGTTATCACTGCGCATGCCCACACGTTATCGCTGCGCATGTGCAGACGAATTTCTCAAATGACGTCATCACTGCGCATGCGTACAAGCATTTCTCAGCGTCGTTCCTGCTTACGCATACATACATTTTTCAGCGTCGACCTGCGCGTGTTTGTTGTCTGACAGCAAACCTCCACGGCATTTCTGTCTTTACGTATTCGAGCTTTTTATTCCGTCGATCCGCTGTGGATTTCGCAAAAATACTACTCTTACTGAAAGACAGGCATTACTTTTTATATCCGTCCACTTTCGTATTTATTAATGAGGGCAGAGGACAACTGATAAATAAAAACACGTCACTGCGCATGCCCACTCGTATTTCTCAACACCAAGCACTGATCTGTTCAGGCAGTTAAAAATTACCATTTCGTATTACGTTCACTTTTTACACCCGCCGATGGCTGCCACTAATTGAAACTTAGCTGCTGGCTTGTACTTTAAAAGGTTCAGTTTAATTAGATCATTCGGTGAAATATTTTTAACGTAGGTACAATTAAGAACAGCTTAGATTTAAATTCCCGTACACGAACAGATGCCTGCTTGTCTAGTTATTTTTCCTTTGTTGTTTTTCTTGTGTGTAGTTTCTTTTACTTATGTTGTTTATTTGTTGTTAAGTGTAGTACAATTATGTCAGTAATAAGATGTTTGTTTTCAGCACGAGGAAATCAAGTAACGTATTAGATAATACGTCACTTGGTTTCTGTGTCTTGTCCTTACGTTCATCCATTTGCATTTGAAGTGAATGTGCTATTTTTGTGAGCAACTTGTCGGTTATATAGCTAAAGCGTTTTGAAACGTAACACGATGAAAATACATATGTCATGTTATTTTTTTAATAGAGCAAAGGGGATCTTTCAAAAATTCTCAAACCTTAAACTTTTTTTCGAAACTGCACGAAATTGTACTGTTAGAACTTGTCCCCTCGATGTAATTGGGTGAATGCCTTGAAATCTAATTAATTGAAAAAAAAATTATTGTAGATATGGAACGTCATGTTAATTTTGAAAAGTAAGAACTGAAAATTATGCAAAGGTATATGGTTGTTGGTGGAATATTGCCGGATGTTGCAGATTTCCACGTTATACTGTGTGCATTAATAATAATAATAATAATTAAATAAATTAATTAATTAATTAATTAATTAATTTATTTATTTATTAGATATTTCTCCATACAACAGGTTTGCACGTAAATCTTTTACAATGTAAAATCTTACTCATTGTAATTTGCTCAGTGTGTTTTGAAGTATTATGGGCAGTACCAAGTTGCTGGAAATAAAAAGCAAGCGCCTGTTAAGTTGTTTTCTGCCTTACAGATTGACACGGAAGAGAAAGGCGTGAACACGAGGTCTCGCAGTTTACAGAGCATGCGCAAATCGGAGGATGGTGAAGACAGCAACTTGGCTGCCCGCCGCCGTCGTCGACGCGAGCGCGCCAGCACGAGTCACGTGACCAGCGCGCACAGCGTCGACATCCCCGACGCGGACGATGACGAGAGGCGCAAGGTGCGCCCGCGCTCCGTCTACAGCGTGGACCACGACGGCGACCTCTTCTACGACGCCGACTCGCGACAGGCCTCGGGGCAGCGGGTTTAGCAGCGAGCGGTTTGCACAGGCAGCACCCGGGGCAGCCAGCGCCGCTGTCGCACACCTGCTGACGTCATCGGATGAGTCGTGGTCGGAGTACGCGTCGAGCGACGACGAGAGTGCAGCCGGCCCCGATGACGCGCATGGTGTAGCCAAATGTAGCGACAACGGCGCGGCTTTGGATGCGGGAGGAGGGAGGGCTAAAGGAAAACCTGGTGAAACCTTGAGCAAAACTCACGTGGTTTCCGGGTCTGTGCAAACAGTTCCGTCTTTCACTATTTCGCAACCCAATAATGAAAATCACAGTAACACTTTTACAGTAAAGAAAGAAAATGCGGAGAAAAAGGAACCACTAGTCGTACGTCAGTCCCCTTTAGAGTGTCAGAAAGTCAGTGAAACGAAATCCAATCCGTCGTCAAAAGAAAGCGGTAGAAGACAGGCGGAAGTGTCCAAACAATCAGAGAAAACATGTAAAGAGCAAACGTCATGGGAAGAAACCAAGGAAAAGTCATTACGGTCCAAGCAGAACCCTGGGGAAAATTCTGAACTGTTGACACAAACCAGTGGCAATCAAAATGAAAAACAAGTAACTTCGCAAAATCAAGCGCCCAAACCATCACTTGTAACCCCACAACAGGTAAAAACAGCTCCACAAGAGGCAGTGAATTCGCCAAAACAGGCTCTTATAACGTCACAACAAGTGAAAACAGCTGCGCAACAACAAATGAATTCGCCAAAACAAACTTCTATGACGTCACAGCAAGTAAAAACAGCTCCACAACAGACAGTGAATTCGCAAAATCAGGCTGCTGTAACGTCACAACAAGTGAAAACAACTCCACAACAGACAGTGAATTCGCAAAAACAGGCTCCCGTAACGCCACAACAAGTGAAAACAGCTCCACAACAGACAGTGAATTCGCAAAAACAGGCTCCTGTAACGTCACAAAAAGTGAAAACAGCTGCGCAACAGCCAATGAATTCGCAAAAACAAGCTTCTGTAACGTCACAACAAGTGAAAACAGCTCCACAACAGACAGTGAATTCGCAAAAACAGGCTCTTGTAACGTCACAACAGGTGAAAACAGCTCCACAACAGACAATGAATGCGCAAAAACAGGCTCCTGTAACGTCACAACAAGTGAAAACAGCTGCGCAACAGCCAATGAATTCGCAAAAACAAGCTTCTGTAACGTCACAACAAGTGAAAACAGCTGCGCAACAGCCAGTGAATTCGCAAAAACAAGCTGTGACGTCACAACAGGTGAAAACAGCTCCACAACAGCAAGTGAATAAGCAAAATCAGGCTTCTGTAACGTCACAACAAGTGAAAACAGCTCCACAACAGCAAGTGAATTCACAAAAACAGGCTCCTGTAACGTCACAACAAGTGAAAACAACTGCACAACAGACAATGAATTCGCAAAAACAAGCTTCTGTAACGTCACAACAAGTAAAAACAGCTGCGCAACAGCAAGTGAATTCGCAAAAACAAGCTGTGACGTCACAACAGGTGAAAACAGCTCCACAACAGCAAGTGAATAAGCAAAATCAGGCTTCTGTAACGTCACAACAAGTGAAAACAGCTCCACAACAGCAAGTGAATTCACAAAAACAGGCTCCTGCAACGTCACAACAAGTGAAAACAGCTCCGCAACAGCAAGTGAATTCGCAAAAACAGCCTCCTGGAACCCCACAAGTGAAAACTGGCACACAACAAGCTGCTTCATCCCAGTGTGACGTGCTTGCCGGTCCACAGCAGTCGCGACCGGGACCTTCTCAGCCACAGGGCCCGGCGTCAGGGCAGAATGTGGGACAGCCAGAAGCAACCCCAACGGCGCCGCAGGTAGTCCCACGACACACCAGGCAAGCAACTGCCCAAGGTGCGAAGACAGTGGCTCCAGCACAGCCGAAACAACAGACCCCGATGCCTGCACAAGCACGACCTAATGCGCCGCAACAGCCGATGATTGAGGCGCTGCCTGGAGCGGCGCAGAGAAGCAAGGATGTGCGCCCCCAGATCTCTCAGCAAAAACAGGCCCCTGCAGTATCTCAAGCTGTGCAGAAACAAACAGTCCCCCAGCAGCCTTGGCACAGCACAGGGCCACAGAAGCAAGTTGTTTCCAAGCATCCAGCAGTAGTCCAGACGCCACAACAACACAGAGTTGCCAGATCCGTGGACGCTTCGGACCCACAGATTCAGATGTCGTTAAAATCCTCAGACCAAACACATGGAACATCCAAGGACGCTGGCCCCGCGGCGGAGCAAATGTGTACACCTTGTATATCAGCCCCACAAAAATCAGAAATCAAGTTAACTTATGCGGCAGCGGTGGCTAAGAAACGAACCGGGCCGTCTCCCGGCTCAAAGCCCCAGGCCACGCTGGAGGTCCAACTGGCTGCGCCTGAGTATATAGTGCTGCCACAAGCGGGAGCGGAAAACGGGGCCATCACGGCGATGGCTCCCGTCCACGGCAAGCCCTTCATGGGGCCACCCTCACTCATGGGTCATGACCCTAATGGCGACACCGCACAAGTACAGCGTGATTCCAAGCCTCCACTATGTCGGCAGATAAGCAAGTCTGAGATTAAAGTAAAAAGTGTAGCTCAGGGCTTTGCACAGCCGCAACAGTCCCTAGATGCCCAGGCACGCCAGGCCGAGGTGATACCGAGCTCGTGCACGGTGGAGGACAGGCGCAGTGCCTTGCTGAAGAAGCCGGCGGCCGAGGCGAGTGTAGACGAGGCCGGAGACGCGCCCGCTAGGAAGGAGGCCGAAGTGAGGAGGAAATCCGTGACCACGGGTCCGGAATGGAAGATGTCCAGGTACTTCGAGGTGGAGGATCTGGAGAAAGGCGTGGACAAGAACAGTGAGGCGAAAACGGCCAAGTACAGCCGCATTGCGAGGAACAGCCCTCCCCGAGTGATGGCTATGCCCGGATTAGCTTTCGGAAACCAGTCCAACAACGGCGCGGCAAAAGAGGAAGCTAAAAATAACACGACCGTGGCGCCATCTGCGGGGCTTGCCACGGTTCCGGAACAGCATGGAGAAACAAAGGATATCGCTAAGCCACGGAAGGGGAGTAAGGATTCGGCCAAGAGGCGTGGATCCAATGCCAGCACCAGTTCCAAGAGCTCCAGGGGCTCGCGCAAAGGCAAAGAGGAATGCGCAGTCATGTAGCTTCCCAGATGTCTACAATGGAAATAGATAAACTCCCATCTTTTCGAAAAATATTTTAATCACGTCTGTATTGAGTATTAGCGTTCAAGCATCGATATTAACTGTTTAGATTGTTCCAGTGCTGTAATCTGATTTGATCCGTAAGGTAGAATTGGTACAAAGCAAAGCGTAAACATTTTTAAGCACGTTTGGTTTCGCCAGTTTCCTGTATCTTTGCAAGATAAAGTAAACGGGTTTTCTTTACGATTTGCTTTTCGTTTATTGTACCTTACAATTTAGCTTCTAAATTTGCGTTCTTTGTTACCTGTAAAAAAAGTTATTGATCAAAACGCTGAGCATGGAGCTTCAATAAGAAATCAATAATTCTATTGCTTGAGTAATCTGTGGCATTCTTATCTGAAATGCTATCGAGAAACATTGGCAATATCCAGTCGAAAGGCAAAAATAAGATCAATAATTGGCAAAACAGTTGTGTATTAATGGTAGAATTTCGGTCTTCAAACAGTTTCGTTCCTTTTCGATGTAATGGAAAAACGATTTCCATCCGCCAGATGGCGTGACTACCAGAAAGGAAAATAAGACTCACTTTTCTACATATGCGGAGACCAGTTATTTCTGAGAAAACAAAAATTGTTGAACTCCAAATTAATAGCAAACAAATGTTTTAAGTTTTGCGTAGAAGTTTCTTGTTATTCTTGTGATAATGTGCTGCTGTTATGTTTTCGTTTGATGACGGGAGGAGAATACCTATAGAGTAGATGGTTAGCTTTGATTTTGAAACAAAAACTTGTATGAGTTAGGATTTTCTAACAAGAAAGAATCACTTTCGTTGTGGGGTGTACACTTGTAAATAGAAACTTTCAACATAAAAAAGATACATTTTAGTAGTACATTTTATAACTGCTTTGAACGTTGCTTTTCTTTACGGTTGGTGCTATTCGTAAAGCTAAAAGGATTCTGCAGTTTTGGTCTCACAACGAACTTCTGCTGCGGTTCTGTTTCTCGTGTATAGGACCCTTTTATCCCGTCGACTGATCTGAGATTCCGCGAAAATAGTACTCTTAATGCAACACAGGAACTATTTTTTTTCAATCCATCTTAGGTGATTTAATCCATTTGTGGTGATACAGAACGGATTGATCTCTCCAGAGGTCAGCTGTTAAACAACAACGGTACCTCTGCCAAGCGCAGTGAGCATTTTGTGAGTGGCAACGGTTGGGTGTTCCCTTTGGGATAATTTGAGTAAACGCCACGGTCTACTAACTCCTCGCGTTATGACGCAGACACTGATTATGCATTAGTCAGGTCTACAGGTGGCCTACGTAGTGTAGGCCAGCTGTGGTATCACTGGCCTTCTGAGAACCTTGCCGAGTGGTTTATCTGCGCCTACCCGCACAGATTATCGATTATGCTCCTACTCTCTATCTGCAGTTTATTCCAAGCGAGCCTATTCACTTTCGTAAATCTTATCATAGACTGAAAAAATACACCGCAGCAACGCCAGTAAGAAACCTTGACCCTGTTGTGCCTCAGTGTACTCGATAACTCTTGATTTAAGTTGATGTATGAATTCTGGTTAACCTTTGAAATTATTACAGGACTTGGGTAAATGCTGTGATCTGATTGGTCGATTCCTAATTCAGTTATTTTTCAGTGTTAGCCGACATGCAAAAATCGATGGATATTGCAGTTATTTGTTGACTAAAAACTAGTGTTTATCTCAGTGTCAACATTTTCTTGCCAATAATATTTGATATTGAGGTGAAATAAGTCAAGACCTGCTAATTATTGACCAGGAATCACTTACTTTTAAACATTTCCGGGGTTCTGTGTTTTACAGTGCATATAGCAAAGCATATATTGACTAATTTTGAGTGAGCAGAGTTAATGATAATGTTGACCTAAGGTTGAAATTTTCAATGCGGTTAACTTGTGCTAATGTTCGCTCAGCATGTGTCAATATCTGCTAAATGTTTCAGTATTATACTTTACTTTGTTGTGCATAGACCATTGTGCGTGCTCGTTTCGATACGATGCTGTACTGCTGAAAAGCCTTGGTTTTGGACAAAGTTGCTACTCATAGAAGAAAAAAAAAACAAAAAAACACACACACACACACACTCAAACAGAATATTCTCTGCAGAAGAAACAGTTGTTACCGATAGCTCAGAGATTACTATACTCACTTTCCTGGCTAAAAATAGGCTCTGGGAGAAGTTTCTTCTGATTGTACAGGCCGGTATTCAGAAAGTACTACTGGTGCTAGTTGCACCGTTAGCTCATGCAATACCCATGGTACTATAGGAGCATTACTAAGCCAGTTGCGTTTTATGAATACGACCCCTGGTGAGGTTGTCTGTAAACATCGATATATGCGGAATGGTTGCTCGTGAGGCAGATTTGTAGTACTCTAACAGAATGGAGAATGATCAAAAATATATAAATGAACAGCATTGATTTAAACGGTGCCTGTTTGACAACTCGAATTTCTATGACTCGAAGTGTGAAGCGTGGAACAGTTTCACCATCCCTAAGACTAGTGACTAACTTTTTAGAATTCATCCATGGCCGTTGGCTCTCCCTTCCCCCCCCCCCCCCCCCGTCCTCTTCCCTAATTTCAGAGCTCGTAAGAATAGAAAGAGTTGCGGTGTGGCCAATTTGTTAAACTGATTAATAATTTAACATGTTATTTATTAAGGTTAAAAAGGAACTGTGTTAAAGAAACTGAACAGATTTAGCACTGGCGGAGCAGTCCCTAGATTTTGTTAATCTGTATTTGCTGACATGTTCTGTAAAGCTGCGTGGCGACTATTTTTAGGACATTCAGAGTGTGCAATTTTTATATGTGACGACAACATTGTATAGAACCCACTCCAATGTTGTTTTCAGTATTTTATAAAGCCGACAGAAACGGTTCTCACTTGTCTATTTATTTTTAAAGTCAACGAAAACTGTGCACTTCTGATTGCGTGTTAAATCGTTCTCTCATATCTCCCAGTAACGAAAATTAATTAAAAAAATATTTAAAAAGTAACGGACACAATAAAAAATTTTTTAAATTAAAAAATATATATTAAAAAAAAAGCACCTGTAAGACTGTAGACTGTAACATCATCTGCATGATGTGACTCGAAATCTAGAGATCCTACCTACGGGCAAAGTAAAAAGTGCCTTTCTGTCGGTTTTATCAAGCGAGTGTCCGAACCTTTGCTGAGCTGACCCTTGCAGGAAAAGGGCCACAGCCTACTGTTTTTATATGCCACGTTACCCGGTTACGCGTCGCAAGCGTTGTGCTGTTCATTGTGCACCCGTATAATCATAACGTATAAGATTGCTTCGTGGCTGCTTGCCGACTTCATATTTGTGATATAATCCACGCGTTAGGAACGCGCTTTGTTAACAACCAAATATAAACGTCTTGTACTCCTATATATACAAATAATTCTTTATATATACATGTATATATATATATATATATATATATATATATATATATATATATATATATATATATATATATATATATATATATATATATATATATATATATATATAAAAGAATTATTTGTTTTTGATGCTCATTTAACTCTGCGAGGTTTTCAGTGTTCTTTGGAACTTATATTGTGTAGAGTTTGTAGCGTTGTTTATTTTATTTATTGCAAGTCGAATACAGCAAGACATTTTAATATATATTCATAATGAACCACACCATTTTTTCTTATTAGAGTTATTGAAACAAGCAAGACTAGGAAATGGCAGGTTTAAATGTTTCAACCGAGGCATTAAATGCCTACATAATATGCAACAAGTCATGTGTTAATTTTCTGTGACGTGTCTGCCCCTTAGTGATAATAAATCAATTATGTAAAAAACAGATCTTTTATTACATGGATTCAAGTATTTGTAGTGTATATTTGCAAGTTATTGACGCCCAATACACCTTTATTCACCATTTGTCAACCGCCAAAACTTTTGGGGAGGGGGAGGGGGGGGGTCAGTATGTCTGTCTGTCATTCTGTCTGGCTCAGCGTAGTGCTGCGTGTCCTCTTCCCCGTCCGTACATTCATCAGTGAGTTGCTTTTGTGGCTGTGAAACCCGAGGTGTTTTGGCCTACTCTTTTAAATATACAAATTAGATTAAAAAACTAAAAGATATCATGGGTACCAAAAGAAACTAGATTAAGAAACTAGATTTGTAAGATCAGAATATGGCATTTATGCCTTGGCCAACGTATGTGACCTCAGGCTTGCCACCTGACCTCAAGCGTACCATATTTAGACCACGGGCGTACCACGTGACTTAAGGTCATGTGACTTCAGGCGTGCCACGTGACTATATCTTTCCTATCTACGCTCACAACTTCACCCAAGTTCTGCCACAAAAGGCATTCCTTGCAACGTACCAACGTCAAGGGAACGAAGAAAATTCCCAACGCGACCGAGTTCCAAATGCACGCGATGGGTAACCCTATATGGCCCATACGGTTATACAAGTAACCGGCTACATATTGATACACCATTGCACCAAGCGTACTCCCGATAAGGAGAACCATCACTGCTACACAGTTAAGTCTGATATGCAAATTAGCCCAGGCCATTCCATTAGGAAACAGGGTAGATATAAAAAACGCCATAAAACCTGTGGATACAAATATCAGATTGTGGTGAAATCGAACATTAGCGAAAAGAAAGGTCATAGAACAGTAGATAAAAATGGCGGACATAATCTGCATGTTAATCTTGTGTAGCTTCGAGGTCGCAATTCCAGTTAATCTGCCGAGTGCAAAGCAGGCCCAAAAAGTTGAGAGACACTGTGAAGCTTGGGCTTTGGTCATTTGAATCTGTTCATTGGTACAATAAGTAAAAAGAAATTTACTCAATGCCCTCTCGCCTCCTACGGCGTTTGCAAAATAGATGAACAAAAGTATCAATATGAAGATGCCATGACACGGTTTATCGGGCGAACACTGGTATATTGAAATCATATCTTTTATTCTCGTCTCTGTTCGGGGTCGGAATTTCTCGGCAGTGAAGTAGAAAACAGCAAACGAACATACCGCTATGATAACGTCCAAACAGCCGACTATGTAATATGCTATTTCAATCTGTGGAATCAGCGGCTCGGTTTTATCCAAAAAGGCGCAGCTCACATTCCATGAACTCGTGTTCATCAAGCTGGAATTCAACATACTTGTATTTAGCATGCTCATATTCAGCATACTAGTTTCCCAGAAACTCATATTCCATGCGTTTCCACCAGACAGGGCTACATCCAATGTGCTGGTATTCCATGAAGTCAGATTTAAACAGTGAATCCACAATGTAATGTTGGTCTTCCACGACACATCCTCTTCCAGGGTCCAATCTTCTATGACGGTCAGGTGCGTCAGTGGATTCGGTATAATCGACCATTCTTGATTCATTGTGATGTTCAAAACCGCGTCTTCATCCATCTCGGGTATGGTGTGTTCCACAAGGAATGGTCGCGCGAACTGAGGTGCGAGAAGTGCCCCGAGCGCGAAACCGAAGTGTAGCGACATGAGGGGCGAGGCCGCTCGCTCTTCCCACAGGCGCATCACCAGTGTGTTTCCACCTGTAAACATGAAGTGTAAATGGTGCTAAAAGGGTCTTTATCTGATAAGGTCAAAGTAAGTTATATACATTATTGTGTAAAATACTGAGTTAGGAGCTTCTATGAAATGAAAAGAATAAAAATTGGTAAGGGCTGGAAAGGTGGACCGGAGGAACGTATGAAAACCTGATGGAACTGAGAACATATGAAAACTCAGACTGACCTGAGGGAACGTATCCTGAGAACTGCAAGTAATGCCACGGGCTGGTGGGGGAGGGGTTGGTAACTGAGAAAGCTAGGCTAGAAAAACTATAAAACATCCTGAAGATTTTGAAAAGTTCGTCTCTGAATGATGTGTCGTGCAAAATAATTGTTGCTATAAAGGGGTGTCACCAAAACAGGATCGTCATCAATTTTTGTTTTCCAGGACAGAAAAGCCATCACTGGAATGAACCGTAGTGCATTGAGGTTGACCCTTACGCCTAAATATAAGCATGAATGCATTTAAGGTATGGAAAAAAATACTGGGCGCTCTTGATAAAAGTAACCAAAATATCAGCAGAATTGCCTGTGCCAATGATGCCTTCAGCAAAGCCATTGACCGCAAGCATGGAACCGAGCATCCATATATCGCTGGACCACGGTAGAAGAAAGCTGGACACGGCTGTCAGTAGAAGTGTTACAGTGATGATCCTGTCTACTTTGTTGAAATACTTCTCGTTGACAAAGCCTCCCAAAAGACAACCGAGAAGGCCTCCTGTAAATCAAACTTTAGATATTTTACAATGTGCTGTTTTCTCCTGTCCGTTATTAATTGTCTGTAGCCGTATTCATAAAATTAACTGTACAGTTAACTAATGCTGTTAACGGTACAGTTAACTAATTCCCGTAACTGCTCCTGCAGCTAACAGAACTTTGAAAGTTGATTAGTAAATTTTACTTTAATATCAAAACATATTCTTTTAAAAATTGTTTGCGTAATTTAGCTACATCAGCTGGTTTCCCTTGTGCGGTTTACAGTTAACTGCACAGTTAATTTTTGGGAATACCGAGGCTGGTCTTTATCTTTAATCCTTGTCGCAAAAACTCCAATATCTGCTATTCATGTTTTCAATGGACTTTATCCTTTTACACAAACTTTTGCGTTAGAAGTTTCTAATAAATACCTGCAGCTTGCTTTCCGATCTCGGACGTTCGTATATCAAGAAAGCCGCCGCAATGTATATGTTACAGGCAATTTGTGTATTCAGGCAATTCGTGAATTGCCTGAAACTGCCTGTAGGGGTCAGGCAATTCGTGAATTGACTAAAATTTTCAGGCAGTTCGTGAATTGTCTGAAATTAGGGACCAGTCAGTTCACGAATTGCCTGAATACACAAATTGCCTGTAACATATATATTTATTAGGATCGAAAACATTACGGGACTTCACACTTTAAACTAGCTCCATTTAACCAAGCTTCAGCTATACCATAGTATTGAGTAGTAGTTTAGAAAAAAAATATTAAAAAGGGTTTTAAATTGAATCTTAGAGAAGGCCAATACCAACGCTTCTGCATCCAAGTGCTCTTGCAACTTGTTCGTAATCCAGTCCCGTGCGTGTTTGCAAGTCGGGCAAAGTTGGACCAACCATTTCCGCCGACATACCCTAAATTCGATTCAAGTCGGGGGAGGACCGTAAGTCAATGTCATTGAAACTTTCTATTTGTGAAAAAAAACTATACTGGTTTATCAAATTGACGTAAGCACGCCTACAAAAAGGGGAAAAATCATAAAAATGTTCATTTGTAAGTTTAATTCGTGGTATTTGAAGATTTCAAGAGGCCTTAAAATTACATTAAAAAAAGCCTTTATTATATCTTTGATATTATATTCTATGTTTTGAATTAACACTTGAAGCCGTCTGCCCTACCAGACACATCCACACACAGACGAGGCAGAACTGCTGTAACACTTTAAGCTTCAGCCTGTACTTAATTTTCCAGTCTGGTTGGAAGCTTCCGCCGTGGTAATTCTCATATCGTGCTCCACCCGGTCCCACAGAGGTCTGACCCACGTACCTAACGAATAATGATGTGAAATCCGAG
Organism: Protula sp. h YS-2021; assembly: GCA_949752745.1. NCBI lineage: Eukaryota > Metazoa > Annelida > Polychaeta > Sabellida > Serpulidae > Protula > Protula sp. h YS-2021. The sequence goes on from OX457030.1 coordinate 22,143,972, forward strand.
TTCTTATATATATACATATAGAATTTAAATCCGAAGGGAATATGTGTTATTATTTTTTTTAAATTTCGTTTGAGGACAGAAAGAAGGGGTTGCGAGGTTATGGCACCTCTTCCCCCACCCCCCCCCCCCCCCCGCCCATTTACATTGAACAGAATGTTAGAAGCTGCCCTGGCAGAGATAACCGTGGATGCGCATGGATTTTCATATATCAAGGAAGAATGGGTATAACTCAATTTTTTTAAGGAAGAACAGGTATACCTTGAGGGAAGAGCACTTTCGTCGTCTTCGTCACTTCCGGGATCTTGATTCTCGTTTCGATTAGCGGTTTTCCTTCGTTTGCTTTCGATTGTGGCGATTCCCTTAGAGCTCTTGTCGTTGTTGTTATTTTCATTTTCTCTTTGTCTGCCTGAAATACCTAAGTTTTTTTAACACTTTTAGCATTTTCTGAATAAAAAAGTATTGAATTTATTGTAACTGGAGGAAGCGTAAGAAAGCAGAAACCTAAGAAATTCGTTCTCGTAATTGTATTTATTGAAGGGCTAATGGTACAGGAAAATTCAAGGGCTTCTATCTGTTTTTTTTTTTTTCTTATTTACTCACGTTCTCCTAATACTTAAATTGGAAAAGGTGTAGTTTAGGGAACCAAATTTGTTTGCAGCCAAAAAAAGGTTTTATTTACATTTTTCACATTGATAATATAAATTATATAATAACAATATAGAATACATTCAAAACAGCTGGCTACAAAAAATGGCTACAATATAAAATTTACATGTAAGTATTAACGATAATATATGATAATGCATTAAATGATATGTTATACATTATATTAATAATTTCAATAACATTGTAGAAAATTGTTGAATACAGTCATAAAAACTAGAAAATGTGCTTCCCCGTAAACAACACCTTCTTATAATTATAATCAGCGATTTTCTATCCTTTCTGGGGGGAAACTAAAACTCTAAAAATGGTTAACATTTGTCAGCTCTAAAACAGTTCAGATTGCAGGTGCAAAAGGCGACTTTCAAGCTAACTGTAGTATGGTGTATCTCTACATGAGGATATGTATACGATTCACATGAAAAAGATCGACTTTTAAGCAAATGTTAAAATCATGTTATTAACCTACCATTCTTTCCTCTGTGAAATTTGGACTCATGTGCGGTTTTACGAACATTTACATTACGCTGTCGCAGATCATACATCATCAGTCAAATCTTTTATATATCTTTCTCTTTTTGGATTGAATTCATTTTAATTCAACACTGAAATTGTTCAAATTCCTGACACGGGATGTTCCGTAACGTAACGACAAACATATGAGCCCAAATACGTCAGCACTATTATGACGAAGTCGTTTCGAAAGCGAGGCCAAGTTTCTTAAGAGGCGCAAAGTGAGTGAGTGAGTGAGAGAGAGAGAGAGAGAGAGAGAGAGAGAGAGAGAGAGAGAGAGAGAGAGAGAGAGAGAGAGAGAGAGAGAGAGAGAGAGAGAGAGAGAGAGAGAGAATGTTGTCATCATTTAAAGTTATGGTTATATTTAAACAGAAATCATATTTGTTTCTATCAAGGCGCTAAACGCATTCTTTTTGCCAGATGTCAGCCAGATCATATTGGAACTCATACAAGTTAATTTTAATTTCTTAAGCCGAATTTTTGCTCGTTGTTATTTGCCGCAGAGAAAAAAATTGAAGGGTTTTCTTTTGGATTTGTGTTATAACATTTTAAATAAAAGGATAATTTGCATTTGGCATTGATATCTCTTTGAACGAATTTGAAAATAGAAACTTCTGCTGCCCGTCAGATAATTGATATTTACACTAAATAGACAGGGGTGGATGCAGGGGGGCTTTACTGCAAAGGCACCGCTAATTAACGTGGTTGAGGCGGTAGTGTCTTTGACGCAAGGAGTCATGTAGTGAAGGAAGAGATGAAAATGTTGCTAGGCATATTACCTTCGTGATTTATACAGGTGACAGTGTTGTCAAAAAGCACCGCATTGTCGTCAAGAGCACTCTATGAAGATAAATAAAACTGGGCCATTGGAAACAATGAGCACCTAAAAAGAAACCAATTACTTGAAAATATAACGTTTTGATTAATTTAGGGAAAAAAGTCACATGTTATTGTAATCTCATTGAAGCAATCAAGTCAGTTTTAACAACAGGATTCATACACTTTAGCTTGAGGAATGAGCAATATCAAATAGACTTGTCATAGAAAAGATACAAAAGGCTGAATACAGGTGAAAGCATCCAAGATCTATCACATGAAAGACACGAGAGAATCACACTAACAATTGTCTGTGTCCGGTGGAGTGGCATATAAACTCTAATCGGCGAGCAAACGGGACAAAGAACTGAATATGAACAACAGTGGTAGTGATGTTAGTCATTTATCAAGGATTAACCAATCAGCTGCGAGCGTGGGATTTGTTGTCAACTTCTTCGTAACGCTGCTCGGGATTTTAGGAAATACTTTGCTTATTTGGTGCTTTTTACGTTACAGAAAGTTATGTGTCCCAGCGAATGTGTTCCTTACCGCTCACGCCTTTATCAGTGTGATATTCCAGACAATATCGGGTATGATTATTCTTCAGCAGTACATTAGACTGAAGGCGGAAGTGACGTATGCGTTCTGCGTCACACTGCGGACGCTGGATGGCGTCGGGATAGTACTGCAAATCTTTTCAGCCATTGCTGTGGGATTATACAGATATCTGACTGTTGTCAAACCGTACCCGATAACGAGGTTGAAGCAATGGCACGTGGCCCTTCCGGTCTGCACGGCTTTCTATTTCACCGCGGTATCCGCAACTTTGATTGCTATGATCATCACTGAATACGGGAGCCCTTTCGGAAAAGCCAGGTTGGTGAAACTGAACTGGTGCCTGGGGCATTTAGACCATGTACGTTCCTCGCTACATTTTTTAATTGCAATTGCTGTGCTGACTTTTGTCATCGCATGTCTATACGCATCCCTATACAGGTCCATGAGGCGACGTCTTAAAATAAGTGTCTTGCCTGACAACTCCAACACGAGGGGCCAGACCGAGAATGGGGGCTCTCGAAACAGTCCTGCGCAGCTATTTGAAGTGAACGGACAAACAAACCAAGGCGCAGTCGAGCTTTCACTGTTGCAGGATTTAGGAGGGACAAATTCTGTACCAGAGTCTCCCTTTCACGAGGAATCATTAGAAGATGACACCGGCACTTCCCGCTTTGCCGGGCGCCATTCAGTCGTAACGAGATTGCACGTTCAATCTAGGCCTTCTCTATCCGCTGATCTGACAGACGTGAATGTCATTCCACATGAAAAGGCCCCATCACAAACACGTTCTTTTGACGGAAATTCTAGGAAATACACCTCTGATCCGATAGCTTATGTGTCTAAGTCGAAGTTTTTGTCCCCAGCAAAGGCGTACCGTGTGGAACAAGGAGGTGCAGATCAGGAGGACTCGCTCTCGATGGGATCTTCAAATCCCGTGGAAATCATGGAAACACAACAGCAAACCATCAGGCATGTGGGAGTAGATCAAAACCCGCAGCCTCGCCTTGGTATAGTTACACAACAGCTCAATAATATCGTTAATAATAACCATGCTGGCTTGGATTCCGATGGCACCACGTCTGAGGACGAGGGTGGCTTTAATGGCGTAGAAAACATGACAAGAGGTGACCAATCACCGGAAATGGAGGAGCGAATAACACCAGAGATCACTGACAAGCGCTTGAAGCGAAGACGCACCATTCAAAGCAAAGCATTACCCCAGAGCATTGCTCAGTTAGCCGTCGTGAAGACCATGTTGTTGCTCCTTGCTTGTGCCTTAATAAGCCAATTGCCAACCAAACTAGCCCTCTATGAATCGCCCTCTGGTGGTGTCAACGATTGGGTCGCTGTTTTATGTGTCGCCCTCCATAATTGTCTCTTCACGTTCAATTGGGTCGTGTATGGTTCCCAGAGCTCTAAGGTCATCAAAGCGTATAGAGGGACTTGTATCAAACTACTCACTTATTTTCTGGCAGTCTGTCGTCGCTGAGGGGTCATAAGGTCATAACAAGGCAAAGGTTACCTTCTGATTGATAACGCCATCCGGTATTTTGTGTATTATTTGATATGAAAGCATTGTTTGTCTATCCACACGATCCTCTTGTTGGGTTATATGTTGTGATGGGGATGGCGGTCGGATGGCTAAGTCTGGCAGTGTGCTTTCCAACAAAATTTTGCTTTTTTTCATCAAAGCACTTTTTATGCCCACTTTGCGCGAGCTTATGTTTCATAAATGCAGTTATTTACGAAGCTCTGTCTTAATAATTTTTTTAGCACTTTGTTTTCATTTTACAGTGCGAAGTTGTTGCTAATTTTGTGCTAATTTTTCAATAAATCTGTGCGATTTGTTTAATTTGGCCTTTTTATTGAAAAATTAGTAAAAAATTAGTAAAACGAAGTGTTAAGAATTTGTTGAAAGTTTTTTTTTTTAAAATCAACAAATTTTCAACAACCTAAAGGTGAAACTGAAACCCTGTTTTTCGGTTTTCATGTCACCATGGTCGGCTTGTTTTATTTTATTTATTTGTTTATTTGTTTATTTTTGTGTGTCACAGTGTCAGCACGAAATTAGCAATAACTTCGCACTGAAAAATGGAAACACTGCTTTCATATCAAATGATGCACAAAACACCGGAACACCACAAAAGGCATATAAAAACATATATGCTACTTCCTTTATCAAACGTCATCCAATTGCTCCTTATTTAAAAGATAATTCTACGTATGATTGACCACATCAATCAATATCTCTGGTTCATGATCTTTATCTTTGATGTGGAGGATGTACAGAGTCCAGATAGGCGTTGTGGACCGTAGGCGCAGTGGAACGAAGGCGTAGTGGTATGTAATCCTTGTTGACACCGCTGTGCTCTCCCAAATGCAGCGGTGACGTCAATGCGGTTTGGAAACATGTGATCTCCCAGTGGGTGAATTGCCGGTGGTCATTTGCCCGTGGGGTGAATTGCCGGTCTATGGCATTTGCCGGCCTGTGATTTGCCAGTGAAATTGTGAAAAGTTGTGGTAAATAAATTTACTAAATATCTATTTTATTTCTATAATATTTCACAATGTATACATTTCACAATTAACTCTTTGAACGGTCCACTAAATAAATATTACATAACAACTAAATTGCAATCATAGATGAATGAAACTCTGTGACAAGTTACATTATAACTCTATAACAACTTAATTGCAATCCACATGAATGAAGCTCTCTGATCAGTTACATTATAAACAGTCTCTTAAAACATGTAATTATAATCTTAATCAATCTTATTTAACGATAAAGCGACTTACTTTGGACTTAAGATTAGCATGGGTCAGATCATAATCTATAATTTATTTTACATACGTGTAATAACTACAAACGCAACAACAAAAATGCAATTAATTATTTTAAGTTTTTTTATTCAATTTCTTTGATGTGAAGGTTTCCTTTTTGGAACAGATAATAAACTATTTTTTAATATTACTTTTTAACAATTTCACCGGCAATTCACCAGCCGGCGAATACCCTAAACCGGCAACTCCCCTACCGGCAACTCATCTCTAACGGCAAAAACCATGTAAAAAACACGTACCTGAGATGACACTAAAGCTTCCACCAGGTCTTGGTTTGTTTGTATAACGCCCTGTACAAAGTCGGATTACGGAGATTAACGGGGCACGTGGAACTCAAACTTATGACACTCAATAACAGAGAGGGGATTAGCACAACACCTCTTTGAAGTGAATGAGCGCGTCTTTGAAATTACTTTTTCTTACGAAACCTCGAATTCCTAAATTGACATGGTTATGTATATCTAAAACTGAAAGTTGGTCAAATGTCAGTTTTTCCATTAAGCGGTTGGTCAAATTGCAGTTGGTCAAATTTCTGTGGGTCAAATTGCGGTTGGTTAAATTGCGGTTGGTCAAATTGTATGTACCCCAAAAGACCACCGTCAAATCACCCATCGGGAGATCTCCCCATGAATTTGTTTGTTTTTGTTTTGTTCTTTCGCGTACAACGATGGTGCTTTTGTGGTGAATTTTATGTGCAATGTTTCGTTTCTGTATGTGTATTTTCGTGTTAACAGCAAGTCTTTTTCGTTCAAGGAGAGAAACAACTAAAATAAAACACTTTCTGCACAAATTAGTAACTTCTTTCCGTCCCCAGTATTTGCACCCCAATTGCCCACATAAATGAAGTGCCAATTTTCTTCTCATACAAACTCCATTTTTGGCCACACTGGGGTTATAAGAGAGATGTTTAGGGTAGCTCAATTTCGACGTGCCTAAAGAGAATTTCACATAAATAATATAAAACGTTAGGGAAGAAAAGCAGAAAAAACTAGACCCTTTTTCGCTAGTGAGTAGCGAAAATGACATTAGGGGCCACAAAAATAGGATTCTGAATATCTGAAATCTCAGAATTATTTGAAATCTTTATAAAAAAAACTCATGCCAAATTGCCAAATATCATCAAACGCAATACAGTTTTTTACATACTGTATCTCAGTAAACATTCTGATGCCCATAAAACGTCGATTTGACGTTGCGTCAGTGAACCCGTCCAAAGCACAAGATTAGTTTTGATTTGTGACGACCACAGACCAACGTCATTGACACAACGTTTAATAGACGTTGGATAAGCAACGAGTCTTGAGATATAGCATTTTGCTATAAAAAAAAAACACTTTCGAAATATTAAATCTGGTTCTAATTTGGTTGTGATTTATCGCGATCACAGATCAACGTCTGCTCCACGTCTTTAACCATCCGTTGGATAAAAACGCTCTTTAGATGCTTCTCATTTTTGAAAAACCAACTTTTCCCGACGCTTATTTAACGTCTTTGATGAATCTTTGAGTATCTACCCGAAAATAGACGATTTATGCAGACCACGAAAAATCAAAGAAATTTAGGCAACTGCAGAAGAATGACCTCTCTCCCCAATTTTTGCCATACCCGGACTTTTGCCATGTAGATTTCCATAGTAAAACCACGTAAAAACACGTACCCGAGATGACACTAAAGCTTCCTTCAGGTGTGGGTTTGTTTGTATAACGCCGGATTACGGAGATTAACGGGGCACGTGGAACTAAATCTTATGACACTCAGTGACAGAGAGGGGATTAGCACCACATCTCTTTGATGCGAATGAGCACTTCTTTGAAATTACTTTTTCTTACGAAACCTGGAATTCCTAAATTGATATGGTTATGTATATCTAAAACTGAAAGTTGGTCAAATGTCAGTTTTTCCATTAAGCGGTTGGTCAAATTGCAGTTGGTCAAATTTCTGCTGGTCAAAGTACAGTTGGTCAAATTACGGTTAGTCAAATTGTACCCCAAAAGACCACCGCCAAATTACCCACCGGGAGATCTCCCCATGTGGCTGTGACGCTATTGACCAGTCTGGTGTTTGTTGGCGAGTGCCCTGCTAAACCACGAAAAGTGATTTATGTTCGTGTTTTATTAAACCTATCAGAATTTGTTTGTTTTTGTTTTTTTTTCGTGTACAACGATGGTGCTTTTGTGGTGAATTTTATGTGCAATGTTTCGTTTCTGTATGTATATTTTCGTGTTAACAGCAAGTCTTTTTCGTTCAAGGAGAGAAACAACTAAAATAAAACACTTTCTGCACAAATTAGTGAATTCTTTCCGTCCCCAGTATTTGCACCCCAATTGCCCACATAAATAAAGTGCCAATTTTCTTCTCATACAAACTCCATTTTTGGTCACACTGGGGTGATAAGAGAGATGTTTAGGGTAGCTCAATTTCGATGTGCCGAAAGAGAATTTCACATAAATAATATGAAACGTTAGGGAAGAAAAGCAGAAAAAAACTAGACCCATTTTCGCTAGTGAGTAGCAAAAATGACATTAGGGGCCACAAAAATAGGATTCTGAATATCTAAAATTTCTGAATTTTTTGAAATCTTTATAAAAAAAAACTCATGCCAAATTGCCAAATTGCATCAGAACTCTACGCAATACAGTTTTTTACATACTGTATCTCAGTAAACATTCTGACGCCCATAAAACGTCGATTTGAGGCTGCGTCAGTGAACCCGTCCGAAGCACAAGATTAGTTTTGATTGGTGACGACCACAGGCCAACGTCATTGACACAACGTTTAATAGACGTTGGATAAGCAACGAGTATTGAGATATAGCATTTTGCTAAAAAAACACTTTCGAAATATTAAATCTGGTTCTAATTTGGTTGGGATTTATCGCGATCACAGATCAACGTCTGCTCCACGTCTTTAACCATCCGTTGGATAAAAACGCTCTTTAGATGCTTTTCATTTTTGAAAAACCAACTTTTCCCGATGCTTATTTAACCTCTTTGATGCATCTTTGAATATATACCCGAAAATAGACGATTTATGCAGACCACGAAAAATCAAAGAAATTTAGGCAACTGCAGAAGAATGACCCCTCTCCCCAATTTTTGCCATACCCGGACTTTTGCCATGTAGATTTCCATATTCCACGGGATATTCCACGGTACTTTCTAAGTGGGATCAATTACAACATCCGGTGGAAGACAATCGGACGTGAAATTCAGGAGGGAAATTGAAAACATTAATGTCTTGTTTTGTTTCAAGTTCTTTTTGCAAGCCTGTATGTTTTTCAGTTAGTTTTGTTTTGCAGATTTGCAGTTTTTTTATTCCGTTTAGCATTTTTGAACCACATGCAGCAGTTTTAAGCAAGTATGAAAAAGAAGCCGCTTGGCTATAAAGTTGTAAATTCTGAAGTAGCAGCAATTAGTAGCCTTGCTATAATGTTGAAGGAGTATGAAGCAGTAAACTATTGGAGTTTGAATTTTTTTATTTTCTATTAGCACAAATTGATGAATTGTCGTACCCGCTCATTTAGATAAATTGTCGCTAGATGAATTGTCACTAGATGAATTGTCGCTAGAAATTGTTGGGATACCGTCTTCAAGTATTCAGCAAATATCAATGAACCCAGCTCATGTTAACTAGACACTTCCAGCCCAAAGAAATTCGATTCTAAAGGCTTAAAAGTTTAGAATTCTCTTAAAGTCTTTGCTAAAAGTAATACCACGTTGCCAGTTACATCAGAACTCCACACAATACAACTTTTGACATGTTGTATAAAAAGTCGATTTGAAGTTGCGATACTGACCCGACCCAATCACAAGTTAAAATCTGGTTGTAATTTGGTTGCAATTGCTTGCGATCATAGATTAAAGTCTTTGGTACAACTTGGAATAGACACTGGATAAACACACTGAGCAGAAGTTGTTTTTGTCCCGACAGCCTCATTTTTTCGACATTTTCGACCTTGTGTGCAACGTTGAATAGACCTCGGAAAATCAAAGATTTGCGTAGACGTCAAAACGTCGACATCGTCAAAACGTCCGGAACACAACCGAAAAACAATCTAATCATGTTATCGCTGACAAGAAATGTAAGCCATGACAAATCGCTCTGATAATTGAACAAAATATGGACCTAAAATGTGGGAATTTCAGAAGTGTGCAGGTTTATTCTCACCTACCTTTTGAAAAATATTCATGAATATCGCCTTCATGATATCCTGTGTTACTGGATGATCAAAGTGTACTTGGCAGGAATGTGCCGTTCAGCCTTTCTAGGCAAGCTATAGTTGAATGATTAATTGATTGAGGCTGTACTGTAAGCTATCATATCGTGTGCATTATGTATGGCCTTCAATTACATTGTCCGTTTTTGTACATAAAATGCAAATGAATTTCTAAAAAAAATAGAGGTGGACCAAGTAGACATGCTGCATAGTATGTTTTTGTTAAATTTAGTCAGACAAGTTTGCCGGACAAGCTGATGGTAGAAAGAAAAGGAATCATACGGAAAAACCATATTCAATAAACCAATAAACTGAAAATCCCTAAGTGTAATTGTTCAGTGTTTCTGTTCAAGCGAAAATCATTGGAAAACATGCTATTAGCTAAAAGGGCCGGAAACAGTGCAATGAGGCTACCAGATATAAAGTCGTCAGAAAGAGTTAATTTACTTGTGCAAATATAAATTCCCGTGCAAATAACCCCAACCCCTAGTAAGCTGTAATTGTGCTTAAGTTTATTAACCAAATCACAATATGTAATGAAAATATTTAACATTAGACTCACTTTCAAGTCATTTATGGGTGGTTACGAAGCAGAAAACATAAATCAAAACAAAGCGTTACATAAAACGAAACTTAGTGCGCTTAAAAAATAATCATTACAATCACCAAAACGCAATTTAAGAATCATGTGGTGTGAGATAGTATTCGATTTTAAAAACCAGTTTACAACACTTTTACTACAAGGAGGAGGGGAGGCTGTGGGATGATGGCATGAGGGATTCGTTTGCTCTGAACACCGAATCAAAATGGGAACTTCGTCCAGAAAATCGAACTCGTTATTCACACGAAACGGAAAGAGAATGGACGTCAACCTTTCAAACTAAATGGCTTGTACATAAATTGATTGGTATTTACTGTGCATTTTTATGCCTTCGTTTATTTCTTAGCTAAACCCAATAGAAAACATCTTCAATGCAAACTGGACTTCTATAACAGGACCGTGATGAAAAGAGCAATTTGAAACTGCAAAAAAGCGTTACGAGTAAAGTTATTGATTTTTGCTCTCTTGTGCAAAATGTTGCTGATTGTTTTAGTTATGTGAAACACTTTCTGTTGCAATGTGTAAACGTCCAGTACATAATAATAGCCAAAGTACCTTGCTCTGTGCACAAAGAAAAGGGAAGTCTTAGGTTGCATGTATGCTGTGCCTTGAACTAAAAATTCATCTTGAAATACTGCAAATTGTGGTGAATTGAGATTTATTATGCTAAGGCTGTATCATACAAAGTTGTCCCCATTAGGTCATTTTTGCGCACAAATAGTTTAACTTGTGAAGTTATCTAGTAAGAATTTGTCATAATTTGATCGAGGTAAAATATGTAAGATGACATAATGAAGAAACATAAAGACAGACTTTGTATTACAAAAAAATAAGAAAACAAAGATCCTATATTTAGTTCAATTGAATATAATTTTAAGATAAGAGATTAAAGTCCAAATTTTGTCCTCATCCTCTTCTTTTTCTTGTGTTGCTTGTGCAGGCAGTTGTTTCCCTTCATGAACTCTACTATGTGCTGAGCATCCATGACGATTATCAGAACAGCCTCAGCAGTAACAAGTATTATTGCTGTACTACCCACGGCCACGCTGTGTTTTGCCTCTACAGGTGTACGAAATTCTTTATCTTGTAGCACCACTGACTCAGCTGCAAAATAAAGTTATAAAATGCAATACCGATGACACAGTGCCAATAATGTGCTATGTGCCTTCCAGACAGGAACAAACTGCTTAAACTTGAAATAGAAATGTTCTTCCATATACTTACGTATGCAGTCTTCGAAGTGAGGGGTCCAGATGGCCGGATTGCTATGGAGACACGTGGCATCTTTTTGCAAAGCTTGGTCATGAAAATAATGGTGTTCACGGCATTTATAAATAACACGTGTGCTCTCCGTACTGATGTACAAACGTTGAATGGCGATATTCAGCCAAACGTGTACAATACAAACTGAAATTAAATAATGAAAATTAGTGGATAATATTCAAAATATCACTCGTACTAAATGCAGTTTCGGCTCAAAAACATTGACAAAACTTTTCTTTCTCCCATACAGCTTTAGTGACACAGATTTGATTTGTTTAGATTTGCAATAAAAACTGTGTTTAATGTTTATTTGATATGACTTATATTTACTCAATTGGATTGGATTAACACCTTACTACTTTATCTTTTAATTATACCAGAAGCTTCACACGACAAAATAAAAACTTTCCTTGCACCTCATCATAAATATAATAAGTGGTTATGTCCGTTTTTAGATTTAAGGATAGGGATTTTTATAAGTTGGTAGCAGTTGGTAGCATTGAAACATTTTTGTTCTGAACAAGATTTTACCTGCTTGCTCTTGCTCTGTATCCCGAGATTGTTCCAAACCTGCATGATGCGAAACGAGGCTTGTAGTTAGTAATTGTTCGGATAATGTAAAACCTGTGCTTCCAAAACCTCTCAGTTGGGTAGACATTAACTCCGAAGAATACCTTGTTACTTCTTCTACAGCAGAATTATGGATTTCTGGATCATGTGTTTGTACAGCATTATATGTAGTTGTTTCAGGCAGCTGTCTAGCTGGTGTCAGTGCATTAAATTCTAGCATCGAATCACGACTTATTTCTGTTAATTGTTCTGTTGCTATAATTGTGTCAGTACTGGTATAAGAGGTCCTTCCAATTGTTGCACGTGAGTTAGAACTGGTCCTCCTCAACATTTCTAAAGATGCTGGTGAGATGGCGTTTGTATCTCTCGGCAAATCCATCGTTGTCAATTGATCAATACTTGTTTGTCTACGCATTTCTGGCAATGTCGAAGAATCAGTATTGATCTCCCTAGATACGCTCACTTCTGTACGTGGATCAGAATTTGAATATATTAAGTGATCTGTAGATAATAGAGATGTTAGCTCTCTCGGATGCTGTGTGGATATTGATAAATCCGTGTTTAATTCTGTCAAATCTCCTGTGTTTACCATTGTGTCAGCCTCATTAATATTTTCAGTATATGCTAATGAATTGCCACTTGTTGATGTCATTCCTTCTGTGTTCATTGCTATTTCAGCCCCTGCCAAATGCTCTACAGATGTTATTGTTGTCATTACATCAACTTCGTTTTGAGGTAACAGTGTGACTTCAGTTGTACGTCTCGTAGAAGCTAGAGCTAACATATAGAACAAAACAGTCTGCATCAGGGTTTGCATCTTTGTGTGAATTTAGTGAATATTTTATTTGAAAAGATGTGCAGAAAAGATAAAAGTGTTCCTGGGAGTAATATGCTTAGGTTTAAAATTAAAAGATAATGAAAATCAACAAAGGTGCATCCATAAAAATGTTAATTGTTCAAATAACGTAAAACACTTTAGAAAAAATTAGATCACTGACAGATTCGAGTCGGTATTCTTCTTGAAAATTAGAATTTCGATTCAGTTTGAAAGAACTTATTTTAAAGCTTATGTAGATTTAGCCTTAGTGCTTCAGTTGCAGATACTGAATACCGTACTTGTTACTGTATTTTAAATCGTCCAAACTTTACAAAAGAGTATTTGAAAGAGCTGAAGAATGTCAAACTCTGGGTGATCTGCTTCGGAAAGCATCTTACGTGGGTAACAGGCTGTGTTAGATTCCATGCCTTCTTCTAAACAGTAGGCCCATTTGTCATCGATCGTCATGCACCATGCTACTCCTTCAATTTCAGTGTTAGATTGTGTGCATTTATATCTAAAAATAAAATATGGCAATTGTGCAAGTCATAATACTATTTTCTGTCTAAATAATCTAACTTTGATCAAAGCAATATTGCCTTGTTGAAAGATAGACTCCTATAATTCCCTTATAACATATCATTTTTAAAAATCAAGCCAGATACCTCGAAATATGTTTTTGAGATTAATGTAGAAAAACAATTTTATCTAAAGGCCTACGTTAACTTTTATCAGCTTTATTTAAGTGTTTAGGTTCAGTAGTTTGATATAAAAATGTACTATAGTAGTAAAAACTAGTTGGCAAAATATATGTTTCGGAAGATAGTTTAACAAAATGCCAAAGATGCTCTAGAAGTATATTTTCGCGTGGCTTTGTTTACTCTGCAATAGTTTCCAATGAATAGAAATCTATACAACAGAAACCCGAGAGATGGGGTGGTCTATTGTGACCTTATATTAAATGTTCAGCTATAGCTATATGGACACATCTGGCAATTTACTTGAAGGAAACTTCAGTCTTTTGCACAAAATCAATGTATAGAATACCAATTACTCAAAGTTGGACAGAGAGTATGATTTCAAGAAAATTAAAAACACGTCTTTTTCTATAATGCGCTTAAATCTTTTTCTATACAGCTTTTAAATCTAAACCCGAAAAAAAAAGCATCTAAGGGTTTCTGTTAATGACATGCGGGAGAATTTGAAGATCAACTCATGCATTTTATTGGTGCAACAAAGTTATATTAATCTTCTATCGTTTATATCTACTTTTTCTATATTGTAAGTGGCATAGATAAAGTTGTATTGTGTCTTTTTTCTTGGGTCTGTTATAATAAAAATGAATTTCTCTCAGCAGTTTTGTACTATATAAGAGGTATATATAAGATGTAATCAGTTTACAAGAATTCCATTTGAAGCAAAAAAATAAATGTCATTTTATATAATATCAAAGCAAATACGTTTTTTTACTTGCGATGCTGATTTCATGCCAAAGGGAGTTTAGGTCTAGATTTATAATGCATTGTGTAACATTGGGTCATATTGATAAGGGGTGGGAGAGCTGTCCTGTTTCTGCACCAAAACTTCCAATGAACCGATTATTCTGTCCATTACTGAAATAAATGTTCGTCCTCTTATCGTACATTTATACCTGTGCACTGCGTTGTACCAAAAAGGAAACCTGCACAGTGTGCACTCGTCAGCGGTACTTGTACCAGCAGGAAATGTGAATATCATACAGTTGCCCCAGTTCACCAGGTAGGTACCTCCCTGTCAAAAGTAATTTTAATGTACCGAGATTGACATTAACTTCGCCTAGTCTGGTCTGCCTGTAAGGCAGCACGTTACTTGAGACCAATCATTACTTTTTCTGTCTAATAAAGTCGGTATATTAAAAATTACACGGTAAGCAGATCGCAGGTGTCATGCTGAGATGATTCCCTCAGACACTGCGAAACGTGCACAATTTTCAAACCTTCGTTATTTAAGTATTTTGTCTCACCAAGGGCACGTCTGATACAAGGCCACACCATGGTATATGTGGGATAAGAATCTCTTGATAAGTTGTGCAGGATGTGAATGTGCGTCCATCATATGTAAATGGAAATACGCATCTTACTCCTTCATATGTATAGACTTCCACTGCAAAATATCACAATATTACAATAAAAAACTAGCCAATTTATTATTACTTACTATTTTGGTAGACTAACCCCATAAAAGCTATAGTTACCTCTTTCTGTTTCAAATAACATGTGTAAAAATGTACTTAACTTGTGAAATTTAAATCTTGACTTTTTCTGTGATTTTGCTCATAAGGGTGTAGTCTTCTTAGACCCTAACGGGGGCTTCAGACCGCGTAGGGGAATAAAGGTTTGAGGGTTATTCGTCTGTTCGTCTGTCCATCCGTCCGACAATCAATCGCTGGATGTTACTCCTACCCGAATAATCTGTTTCCTATGATATTTGATATATAGATTATCTGCCATAGTGGGTAGGTTATTTGAATGTCACAGTGGCCACAATATTGGATTTTCATTTCATTTTCAAGCACGAAACTAAGACCAACACACACATGCATTTACCATTTAAAGATAAAGCCCATTCTTTTAAAAGTTAAATAGCATATATTTCAAAGTTATGTGCACGCAAGTTTATAATAAATAAATATAGTATATACAAAATTCAGATGAGGTTTAATATAAAAATTGAAAAACAGAAGATTTATGTGGCTTTAAATTAAATGAATAAAACTTCGGTATTAAATCATTTGTATTACATTTTCAAAAATCGTCCCAGAAAAGAGTTATCATTTGCATGTGGGACACGATTCTTCATTATTAGGACAACATTAGTAACACAATATGGACATTATTTAATCAATGTTTCCTGATAATGCTCAAGTTACAGATTACTTAAATAATTAACTAATCGCCGAGTTGAATGGCCTCTACCAATTCTGACGTCACAATACAAATATTGTTAACAGACATGCATTTAAAAACCATTTTTGCTTTAACAGGTTAAACATGTTAATAATTATTACAGGTTTGCAAATCAAAGTGGCATCGTTCAACACATGATCTGCAAGCTGTTCATGAGCTGTAACTTCCTCCATTTATTAAATATACGCATAGATTGGATACATATCTTTAGTTTTAAAAACTTGTAAAATGTAAGATATAGTTGTTTCAAGTTTAGTTTTAGTATAATTAACAATTCTGATTAAAGAAATTACACAGAATTAGACTGCAATATCTACATGAATTATCATATAAATTAAATATCACATCTGTCAGTTTCAATCGCTATGTTCATATTTAAATAGAACCCTCTCCCAGCCATAACTTTGAGTCATACCTGAATTTTATTTACCACCTTTCCATTATATCCACTTCGAGATGCCTTTTAACGTTAATGGTAACATTTTTATAGTAAAACAATTGAGTAATACTTGTATTTCATTTACCATTCTTTGTCAAAACTATGCCTAAATTGCTTCTGTTACACCTACACCCTCATGACCTTCAATAGTAATTTTAACAGTAAACTATTCCTTACAATACCTGATCCTGCTTCCAAGGTTTTCAGCATGGACAGAAAAGTTAAAGATAAGGTAATGTAGATTAAATGTTTTTCCATAAGTTATTTTGTTTATTTATGTTTATTTTTTTAGTCCAAATTCACAGAAAAACCTATTCAGTAGATGTTATGTTAAATGCATTTATATATTTTATTGTATCCAAAATAAATTCAAAGCATGTTACACTGTGTTTTAAGAGCCAAGGACCACAGCACAATAAATTTATTTGTAACATGTTTTTTTCTTTTATATCCGTGAGGGTTAGCTAAACACTTTGATTTTTAACTGCAGAATGCTGTACCATTACAGAGGGCTTTAATAACAATTTGCAAGTCAATATGAAATAATTATAGCTATTTCCTGGTTGACTGATTTCCAACAAGGAAATCCTTTAAAAGACTATAAATGTATATGTCTCTTGCTAATTGCTGTGATATAATTATTGCCGTAAGTTTCATGTGAAGTATAGAAGTAAATGTTACGTGACCACTGGAGACATGGATTAACTAGTTCCTTGAGAAGTACCCATTTTAGATGAAATCAAGAAATGAGTTGAACGCTCAACCTTTAAGATAGTAATATTTGTCTTGGATGTGCTTTTTGGATCGTTGCATGAAATTACAAACTTAATGTCCCGTAAAATAGCAAAGCTTTCCTTGTTCAATAGTAAATGTTTTCCATGAATGGGTGTTGTTCAGTAATATATTATGTGTTCAGTATTTTTAACATTTTATTATTTCTAACATAGTTTTGACAATCAATTAACTTGCAGCCGTGTTCAAAAACTGTTGCAGTTGCAAGAAACCACTGTGGATTTAATGCGTATCTATCTTATCCTTCATCTTTGCAACAATTCGAATTCTTAATTTTTTAAACGTGAAGTTGAATGGATATAAAGATTGTATAGCTTAAGAAGTCAAACTGAACTACTTAGTCAAGGCCTATTCACATCCTTTAAGGCAAAAATCATAAAACAAAATCGTTTAAGGATAGATTGTGCTAAATACTATAAAATCGGTCATGTTCAATGAAGTTGTGCTGAAACTTCATAACCGCTATTGATGATTGACTTAATGATTATGTTATAAATGTTTTTAGCTCACAAGAACTATGATTTATCCTAGTTATTAGACAAAATGTTTTGCTTCTATAATTTTAGTTGTTTATATATAGCATTGTAATTTGCATGTTATATTTTGGTTCAAGTTTAACATCCTTGCAAAACAGGGTTTGTCGAGTAGTTTTAATATATTGAATAATACATCACTTCTATAGCACGGTGCCTGACCAATAGCATCAGATTCTTTAATTAATAACACAAACAAACAACATAAAGTTTTATGTTTACTTCATTCAGCTCAAAATTATACAAAACGTATCTATTTTTCAAATATGTCTAAGAAATGAATCTGTTCTTTTCATACCAACCAGGTATTTGAAAAATGTTACTAGCTGGCCAGTTTACTAGTTTTCCCACAGTCAATGTTTACAGTTGATTATTAATTGTCTGCCATTATAGCCAGACATTTCAATAAAAATACTTTCATTTTACAACTGTTGGTATTATTAAGAGCTATATCTAAAGCATTTTAACATTTCGTGCTTCCCATAAAATGGTCCAATCCAGTTCAACTCAGTTTTATTGATTACTTCAAACGATAGAAGTGGCAATTGAAAATTACAACTAATTTTTATTAAAAATGAAACTTAAACTAAAATATTAAATACTGAAAAGCATGGACTGTTTGTGGGTTTTGACACTATAGATGATATCTGGTTAAAATAAGTTAATGAATAACATGACTGGATGGTATAGATGGCTGACTTTCATGAAATAATTTTAATCTTGCTGCTCAAAAAAGATTTAAGATAGAAGTAGCTGTCTGTTGTACATGAAGAGAAAGACAGCCGAATGCTGTACGAAGTCAAAGATCATCACGGATTTGTTTTGCCGTCATGTCTATTAACGCGACAATGTACAGACTATACGCATAGCAACTTTCTAATAATATAACGTTGTATTAAAGCATTTGTGTTTTAACTGTGGGCTGTAGATGACTACTGTTTCGGCGCATGCATAGACTGTGCGCTTTAACCTGTGTAATCAAGCAAAATCCTATACTGACCTTAATCACCATAACACATAAAATAACAC
The DNA here is from genome assembly GCA_949752745.1 of Protula sp. h YS-2021. Taxonomy (NCBI): domain Eukaryota; kingdom Metazoa; phylum Annelida; class Polychaeta; order Sabellida; family Serpulidae; genus Protula; species Protula sp. h YS-2021. The sequence continues at coordinate 22,162,571 of OX457030.1, forward strand.
TATACTGACCTTAACTACCATAACACATAAAATGACAATACGTTATCGTAAGTTATTCTAAATGTTTTTAACTTCCTTTTGCGTTACATCGCTGTTATCGCTAATGAGGCGGTTTCCTTCAATAGGAACAAAATATATACTACACTGTATTTAACATATTAAAACGTTTGGCGAATTACGCATTTATAAGGATTGGCAAATCATTTAAATTAATTTGACTTTTAATTGAAAAATTTATTCAAATAAAATGATTTAATAATCACTTCTTTATAATTTAGGTTACCAAAACGCAAAAGTAAAACTTTATCTCTGTCCCTTTTTTGCTTAAATCTACGGCAACAACATAACTGCACCTGTGTTACCGTACTTGTGAGCTTTTCACCAATGTAACTGAAACATGTAAAGAGAAAAATTATTCAGTTAGCAGATATAATTTATCCTTGTTATTTGTAGCACAACTTAACTTGACATTATTTCGCTTGAATCAAAATCGAGTTAGCATGAAACATGCCAAATACAGTAAAATCAGTCATGAAAACCACACCGTCTACTGGGTTTTACTGAAGGGCCGTAACGAGTTTTAACCGCAGGTATGCTCGCACTTTAAGAGTCTACAATTTCGGGCACGGTACTCGTAGTAATTTCGGAGATTTGATAAGAAATACACACCTAAACAGTTGTATGGGTGAACAGATATTTGTTTCACTAAGAGAAGATGATTTTTGTGGTTTCGTTTGCGATTTCACAGTTTTTATCTGGTCTTTGTGAACCAACTGTATTGGAACTTTTGGCATTTAGACAAGTTCCTTTCCAAATGATGGGTCTATCGTCAGAAATGGAAAGCGGAATATTGTATGTTTTAGGGGAATTATTTCTTGATATTAACATTTTCTTTTTGACAAGGTGCTGTGGTGCACGAATTTGGCCTACAAGAGCATTTTCACTACATCAGGGAATATATTTTACGGGCCAACAAATGTCACAATTATGTTTGAAATCACGTACATTAACTCCTTCTCAAATGACAAAAAAATACCTCTGGATTTCGTCTTTTGTTTTTGCATTTCTGCGAACAATGCCCTTGAGTACAGGCTTGGCCAAACTCATCGGAAGCTTGACTAAAATACTCTGCATACTACTTCAACAGCAGGTCAAGCGTTTTCAAAGGAATAGACAGGCGAAACGATGTGATTTCCTTTTAGTCGAACATAATTCGATACAGCCATTTCCCACTAAATATGGTGGTCCACCTCCGTGCAGTATTCATAAATGCGAACGTTGCTTCTTGCCTGCGTACTCATCTGGAACATTCACGTACCGTTCAGATTGTTGGCACTGTTATTTGCACGTCATCAGTTCGACCTTTGTTTGCCGTCTTCCTTAGCCGCAGGTTTTATGTGTGCTGCTGCTAATCCCTTGGAGAGATTATCGAAAACATTGAATTAGTATAAATCTCCATTGCGATTCGTTCACCATCAATTGACGAGTCCACAATGATGACGCCATTTTTCTTTTCCAGGTGTTTTTTTTACATCGTGACAAACTTCAACTTAGTGGAAATCTAAATCGGAAGTACTGACATTTTCTGAATCGTTGTTATCATAGACTTTTCCTGTTCGTCAACGTTATTCATATTTTTCTTCGACTTGCGTCTGTATCTCGAGTTCTTCTGTCCGGCGTCTACCTGCGTCTTGTCAACCTTCGTAGACTTGCAGGGGGTCTAATGTGTCTATTCTTACCTCACTTATGGCATGTCCCGTCCTTAAATGTACAACCATTGGGACCATGGTTCATCTTCCTCAGGTTTTTTCACTTTGTTGACACTACCGGAGGCGCCTTGTATCCCGGATACATCATTTATTGTCATCTCCATTGCCATAGCAATCTCCTTTGACTCTTTGTATGGCAACTCCTTTTCCAACAGCCTTCGATTCAGTGTTTCATTCTTGATACTGCAAACGAGCTGATCACTCAGATACTCTGTCAACCGGTCGCAAAAATCACAATGCTCAGTTAATGTTTGTAGCACAATGTCGTTATTGGTAAGGGATTCTCTTACTCACTGCTGACATTTGTAAAACCTGTATCGCTGTATCAGAATCACATTTGTTTTCGGACTCTGATATTCTTGTAGAAGTGTGCTCAACTGCTCAAAAGTCTTTGCTGATGGCTTTTCTGGGGAACAGAGGCTATTATTAAACGTTATATTTTCCCGCCTATGAGACTTTCTGTGCATCTTTAACATCACTGACTATAAAATACTACTGTAGGCGCTCCATATAGTTCTCTGCTACCGTCTGTCTCATCAAACTATTCATGGTGCTATATTCAGCTACCCAGACGGTCTCAAAATGTCAAATCCTAACTCGTGTCACACTTCTATGGCACAATACAGCTTAGAACTCTCACCATCCCGATCATTCTTTGCTCTTCTTGTAAGGGCTGTCGCATAACACAATTTGCTGGTCGAAAAATGTTGTATATGGAGCGGCCACCCCACTGCTATATGAAGTCAAAGGTCATCGCAGCTTTGTTTTACCGTCATGTTTATTGACAAAACTCTTCAATGCTATAAGCACAACAACTTTCTCATAACATAACTGGATCGTTGATGTCGCACCTTTTCGACTACTAATTTATTTTGAAGTTCGATATTGACAAAGTGAGACAGTAGGCGCCAAAAATTCCATTTTTTTCTGAGTGAACTCCTCACTATTTACGGCAACTTATATCTGTCACATTTACTCAATTCTGTTAATATAGGGGTCAAATGATCCAGGAAAAACTGCCTCCGGGTGGTATTCGCCCCTTTTAACTATCTTATGAGTTATATTTGGTCTTTCACAAAAATACTAGAATATAGTATTAGAATTTTTCGCGTTGTTATAAACAGCTACCTCTGATGATCTCTTTCGGTTACGTATAAACACAGTGGGTGGATATTTTAACAAGTAGTTCCGTTCTTTTATGTTTATTATTTTCACCGAATCCTCAGTGGATCTGCGGAGTAAAAAGGTATTGTATACAACAAACCGAATCGCAGTACAGGTTGGTTGTTGAACATATTTTAATCGGAAGATCCTCTCTTTTATGAATACTATTTGGTGTAATCCTCAGTGGGTTTGCGGAGTAAATAGGTGTTATGCACAACAGACCGAACCAGAGGTCGGCTGTTGAACAACAACAGTTTTTCGGGAATCGCAACGGGTTTGCAGTTGTTTAACTGGGCTAGTTGAACAAATGTGATCACGTGACTAATAGCGTTGTTATAAAACCGCTGGCCTCTGAGAGAATCAATCTGTTATATATAAACACAGAGCGGATAGATGTTTTAAAGAGCAGTTCCTATGTTTATAACTACTATATTTGTGGAATCTCTAGTTGGTCTACGGAGTAAAAAGCTGCTACGCACAACAGATCGAATCACCGTAGAGGTTGGCTGTTGGACAACAACGGTCTATATGCGGAAGTAAATTACATTTAAATGAAAATGCTAAATTATTTTACAATAGCAACAGTATTATTGCTTGTCATTTCTTATTTTGTTGCAAATTATTAAAATAAGCAATGGTTGTGTGGATTGATACTAAAGACAACAGCCGATGTGGTGTTGGTAAGCCTTGAGGTTGTTTCAGGGTTAAATATCTCGAGTACTCATGCGAGTATACAAAGCCCAGACCGTGGAATGGGACGGGTGGTAGACTCAGACATTTGATGCAGATAGGCTGAAACATGCTTTACTCGTGTTACTAATGGGCATCCGTGGAACCACATGCTTTAGAAAGAGTGTCCCATAATATTGTAACTTAAAGTATCATTTGTTGTCCAAGAGAAAAGTTAATCAGCTTAACAAGATTGATCAGCTATTTTTTGTTGACGTCGCCATCTTGGTTCTGCAACATCGTTTCTAACGCTGTTGGTGACTGGTTAACCTTCATGCCGACATTTTATTTCCCAAACTTGTGTGTTTACCTTAGAAATACAATTTATACTTTTGTATTTTATTGTCCGTACATTAGGAAATTGCTTTGTTTTGTGTCAGCAATGTTTGGTTTGACCTCCTTTGTCAGTGGTATATATTTGTTCTGTGTAATTTGAGGGATATTTCCTAAAATCATTAAAAAACCCATACTATTGCTAAAATTACTGGCTCTTTCTTGTAGCTCCGAGTCAGCTCTGACTTAAATCTCTCTGTCAGGACTACGAAACCTTCTGAGGCACGAATCCTGCATACCAGGCCCTATTATTCAAGCATCTACAGAAAGTTCATGCCCAATATGCCCTTTTTGTAAAACAGGCACAGTTATTAGTGAGCTGTATATCTTTTATTTGTCCATAAAAGTGCAGAAAAGTTAGCTTCCGCACCCACCTGTCAAATGTTTGTTTACATTCTGGCCTTTTAATGTCACGTGACCAAAGTCAAGGGACCGAAAATTTAATATAAACTAAAATTGTTGAGAGATGCAGAATTACGTTTAAATTTATTTTGTACACCCACAATATTTGACTTCTTATTTTTACGTTCTTTTTGAAATATCAATTTAAAAGTTTTTTTGGTGGATAATTGCTAAAATAATTGTTACTTTTTCACGTATTCAAGTATGCTCCCTGTATACAAATAAATGTCAATTATTGCGGGAGATTTGGGGCTATTTCCGTGTTATTTTCTTTTAAAGAAAGGGCAACACAGAAGTTGTACTTTGAGGACCTTTAGCAAATGTCAATAAAAACTTATGGGTCGTTGAATCTCGCACAAAGTAGCCACAGGGGTGCCTCAAAGCGAGCGAAGTTGACTTGCTTATCGTTATATAGCGAGGCTTTGAAGCGGTGCCTGGAAACTTTTTAGCGCACCGCTTCTTGGAGCTAGTGGAAACCCTGTAGCGTGCCGCTTCTTGGAGCAAGTAACATAACATTTCCCAAGGCGAGCCTATTTAGTTGTAAAAGGCGTTTCAAGTGAAGATTGTTATGTTATGTATCTAGTGCCAACTTATTCTGTTTTTTACAGTAATCTGCGCGTTCAACGAGGAGGGAGAGCGAAATCTGTGCTTGTCTGTTGGAGACGTAGTTCTTATATTCAAGCAATGTACAGGTAAAAAGTCTTGTGCACTAAATAGCGCCGTTGTAGCGATATGTGGGTATGGGGGGGGGGGTGTAGAGGAGCTTACAACCGGGGGGGAGGTAAGAGGATATACAGATGAAATCACTTAATCGCATACCGGTTAAATGCATAAATATATTAACTGCATATTATTCGCAAATCCCAAACCATTTCCAATGCTATCTTTTGGAAATTTAACCGGATAATTGCATACCGCTTAATCGCATAAACTGGATAAACGCATAGCTTTTTCACGTTAAAATGGGAAGCACACCGGTTAATTGCATAATTCTGGTTTACTATCGAAACAGTGCCACACTTAAAGCAAACTAAGGGAGTGAGCTGCTCCTCGTTTATTTATCTAATGCATCTAATGTTTTCTGTATGCTTGACCCATTGTGTACATGTACCAACCCCATTCGCCGTTGTTAACAGTAAGTCTCGAACTCTTAATCACCGCACTCTCTCAGCTCTTACTAGATAATGACCTTTATCCTTAATCCCCGCACTGCCTTAGCTGACGCTAGATAATGGCCTGCAACTCCTAATCCGCACCCTGCCCGAGCTCTGACTAAATAATGGCCTGAAACCCTTAATGCCCACGTTGCCTCAGATAACCGTGAGCGTAAAGTCATCAACCAAGAAGAAATTTCACCATTTATAGTTCGAAACTGTGACGGTTACCGTTAATTCGTCAAAATGGCAGTAAGTAAATCAAAACGAAAAGACCTAAGTCTCTCGGATAAAATACTAGTAATAAAAGAATTGGATAACAAACTTTCTCAAATGCGGGGATAAGGAGGGGTGGGGGTGCACGTTCAATAACTACCGCAAATGAAAAAAATAGGCACGACAAGAGTACTCCGGATAAACGCATATATCGGATAAACGCATAATAGGGCTTGGCAAATTGGCTATGCGATTAACCGGTTTCGTCTGTACTCATTTTTTTGGTTATGAAAGTATCGTATGTGGAAGGCAAAAGGGATGCCGACCTACCATCCATCTCTGTAGTTCAAATGGATGATGAGGTTGGGGAGATAAGATAAGAAGCTATTATTGGTATGTTCGCACACATTGCTATGCACATGATTGAATATCACCTGCTTTTGCTAGAGGAAAACACGTTGCTATTGGCACAGAAAAAAAAAACTTCTTCGTGTGAGAACCTTTTGTGTGGCCTTGTTCACAATCAGTTTGTCGCTGTAATAAACAGTACAGAAGTTATCCTTGCAATTACGTGTCACAGTTTAATACTAGAATACATTGACAGGATGGTATTATGGGTGCAACATCAGAAGCCAGTACATCCGAGGAATATTCCCAAAGAACTATGTGCACATCAAAGAGGCCAACATTCAAAAGTCAGGGTGAGTGTTTGTATGTTCATGACCGTTATATTGTTCACCAGTTGTCGTACGGGCGTCCAGGATATGCTTCCTGTGCGTGAGTGGGGGGGGGGGGGGGGGTGGCGGTTAGGAGGTAAACGGTGAAGTGATAAGTAAACCACTGAAAAGTTGTCAGTGTCATCAATTCATTGCTCTGGCCGCACATGACTAACTGTGGGACTAATCACAGATAACTAGGTTACTTCACACATATGACTTATACTTTTCCGTTTTTTTTTTTTGTGGTACAGGTTATATATGACTGTGTGACTGCTCACGTATAACTGGTTCTTTCCCGTTACTTGTGTTACAGATCATACATGACGGTCATCCCTAAAGAGTTGCCCATAGTCAATGAGATGACCGCCGTCTTGCGCGAATGGGGAAAGATCTGGAAAAGTCTCTACGCGGTATGACACCACTGCCATTGTGTAGTAGCCCTGACACAAGAGTGCTTCGGCTATTCACACATGGTTATTTTCCTGGCAATGTTCTTAAAGTGGAAATCAAAACTGACGCACTCTGGCGTGTTTTTCGCTTTAACTTTTAAGTCGATGTTCTGCATGATAAAAAGCTACGGAGCGTCGTTTTCTTTTGGAATCTCTGGTTGAAAAAAGCCATTTTCTATCCAAATTCTGTTGTAATGCCGTTGGAGTCATTGCCTGAAATTCATATGTGCAGTTCTAAATACGATGGTGTTCCTAAGTACAATTCATTATATGGCGTTGGGCGCCTTAAATTTTCAGACCCACAGACCTCCAAAATCAGAAGAGGAACTGAAGTTTCAACATCTGCGCAGTATGATGAATGAACTAATGGAGGGGCGGAGTAAGATCATGTCCCGTAAACTGACAGTGGTGAGTTAGGGGGGGGGGGGGAGAGGGAGGGGTAAGATCGATGTCCCACAAATTGACAGTGGTGAACTGTGGGGGGGGGGTAAGATCATGTCCCTCAAAGTGACAGTGGTGAGTTGTGAGGAGGGAGGGGTAAGATCATGTCCCGCAAATTGACAGTGGTGAGTTGTGGGGTGGGGGACGGTATGATGATGTCCCTAAAACTGATCGCGGGGAGTTTTGGGCGGGTGCGGAGGGAGGGAGGGGGGAGTATGATGATGTGACACAAACTAATCGCCCGGAGTTGTGCGCGGGATGGGGGAGGGGAGGTATGTGGTGTGTTGCTGGGGGTGGAGGTGGAGCAAGACCATGTTCCAGAAACTGACTCGAGTGTTATGGAGTTGGGGGTGTTGAAAGCCCTTCCTTATACTTCTCTGCCCTGGGACATCTGTGATTTATTCCCCACAGGTTGAACCTGTGGGGAATATATGCGATCGACCGCGTGTCGGTCTGTCATCAAGTGCTTGTTAACACGATAACTTAAAAACTGCTGCAAGGATTTTAATGAAACGTGGTATGTAGCTTCTATGGGAACAAACACAGATCGGTATTGTAAATGGGTCACAAGCACGGGCTACATTCATGGCACATGAGCGGATCACTGTGTAGCTTTGTGTCTCATGCTTGGCAGGATGAACTCAAGGTGACACAGCAGAAATATAGCCACGTCATCGACAAAGGCAATGCGTAAGTGTTGTTTTTCCCCTTTGCCCTTTCCTTACGATATAGTCAGGGATTCGACTCACATAGAATTTTTCTCACTGCAGTTATTCATTACTTTTAAAATATCGTCGTGGGCTTTGCAATTTGATATATTTTTAGAGTGTGAAAGAACCATATATAACATTGGAAAGAAACAGAAATGCTGAGAAGCTTGGTTTTAGCACGGGGATGTGACCTAATTAATTGCTGTACTTCGCTTTTTCTGACAGCAAACTCGGCCTGGATTTGACGGTGCGCGACGAAGAGGGCAACACGTTAGACCCATTCAAGACCAGCACTATCACATTGTTCAGACAGGTTAGACCAGCACTATCGCATCGTTCGTTCAGATTAGACCAGCAATGTCGCATTGTTCAGACAGGTTAGACCAGAACTACCACATTGTTCAGACAGGTTAGACCAGCAATGGCACAATGTTCAGACAGGTTAGACCAGCAATGTCACAATGTTCAGACAGGTTAGACCAGCAATGTCACATTGTTCAGACAGGTCTAACCCGCATTGCTCAGACTGATTAGACCAGGAATGTCAAGTACCGGCCTAAAATGTTTTTGAAATCCGTGTATTTTTTTTTATTGTTTACTCAGAATATATTACTATGGTTAAGGCAAATGTTTACTGTTTCGAATATGAAAACTGTTAAGCGTACTTAAAAGTACTTAAAAGTACTTCAGAGTACTTGAAAATACAAAGCTGAAGACTGTGTTTTGATTTCTTTCAGCACGAGGTGGCCACCAAACGAATAGAGAAAATGCTCAAAGGGGTAAAACCTACTGTTTTGCAACCAAAAACGTATTTTTGAAAAAAAAGTTTTAAGTTTCTTGTATATTCAGGTTATAGAATCAGTTGATTATAGAGTAATGGATAACTAGATTGCTTTCTTTAGAGGGAGAGAGAGAGAGAGAGAGAGAGAAGGAGAGGGGGGGAGAGAGAGAGAGAGAGAGAGAGAAAGAGAGAGAGAGAGAGAGAGAGAGAGGGGGAGAGTGTGTGTGTGTGTGAGGGGGAGAGAGCTTCGTGCAAAAAATTCTGTTATTATTGACTCAAACTGCGGACACAGACACTCGTTGTTCTGTGGATTTTTGGCGACACAGCGGTAAAATTGGTCTTTGTGCTGCTGCAGATTTCCTCGGATTCAGGCACGCAGAAATCGAGCAGTTTCAACCTGTGGGTGAATCTGAAAGCATTCGTGTGCAACGTCACGGAAATGTCCGAAGTCTACATGTCGCTCTACGATCCCGCTACCAACAGTTTCTTCGCGTGAGTCGGTCCAGAAACATTTAGTTTGTGTATTAAGTTTTTAGCGAGGTGCAAAAAGTTCGATATGGCGTTGTTTACAGTACGAATGGTTATCCGCTTTCTATGCCGGACGCTAGTGCATTCTGGCAGTACACAAATAATGCTCTAGTTTTTTAACGCTAAGTGAATGGATTTTGTTAGAAATTAAAACATTGTTTTAATTTTTTACAGGGAGAGTTTCTTGGCGAAGTTTGGCGACAAGGGTTTTCCGAGGGACATCGAAATGCTGAATAATATGAAAGTTCTGTTTACGGTAAATTGCTACCACATACTGCTTTGTCCGGCCATCAATGAAGCGCAGTGAGCCGTATTTATAAATGACTAGGGCTTCCGTATCTTAGTGGTTACAAAGGTTGATTTTTTTCCAAAGCTTCTCCCTGGCTGTTGGCAAAATTCTACTTGCCTAAGAAACTTCAAAAAATATTAAATAGATTAGTGAAAGGGTGGATTTTTATGAGGCATTACAGGAAATAGTCTTAAATAAAAATTGGTGATAAGAATATTTTCTCTCCAATTTCAGGATTTGGGACAGAAGGACATAGCCAGGGAGAGGATCTTTCTGATCTGTCACGTGATCCGCTTTGGTCGGATGCTGCTGAGCGAGGCAGAGCACAAGAAGGAGAGGCAGTTGTTGCGCCGGCCCTTCGGCATAGCAGGTACTCCCCGTGGTCACATCGTCCCCCAGGTTCACCCCGCCGTTACATCCCCCCAAATACTCCCCGTGGTCACATCGTCCTGCAGGTACTTCCCTCCCTTATATCGCCCCCAAATACTCTACTCTCCTTGGTCACATCGTCCTGCAGGTATTTCCCGCCGTTACATCGTCACCCAAATATTCCCGCGGTCACATCGTCCCACAGGTTCACTCCGCCGTTACATCCCCCCAAATACTCCCCGTGGTCACATCGGCCGTCACACTGTTCCCCCAGAGACACCCAGCGGCCTCATCGCCCCGCAGGTTTTCTCCACCGCCAGACAATTCGACCAGATACACCCAACATCTACATCGTATTTTCCGCCATCATACCATGCCTTAAAGATACACCCCTTACGGTTCCGCACATCTCTATTTATGCCGGAACATTGTCCCACAGATATACACCAGTTCATGTTAATGGAGACAAAGACTCAAGGTAATATAAAAGTGTGTATTTTACTGGGTGAAGCTTGATCAGGATCAGCATTTTGGGTGGAAGTCTACGCATAGACTGCTGATTTTGTGTTGTTTTTACGGAAAAGGTCTTTGTATTTTACAGCTTGTGACATCACAGACATCATCAAGTCAGCTGACACGGATGAGAAACCAGTTATTGTATCTTTTCATCCGTAAGTTTTAAAATCGTGTCTCCCCGCCCATCTCCCCCCCCCCACCCCCACCGCCCCGCCCCCCCCCGCAAGTCTAAAAATGCGTTGCTCAAAGCGAAACAAAATAAAACAACTACTTGTATAGTGATGCTCAATGTAAACAAAAAGGAAGGTTTTCTCAAGCATATGTGTTTGCATGATGTGGAAAGCATAGTAGAGGGTGACCTCTTTAGTTTGAAGAAAACGTGTTGGTAATTACAGATTCGATAAAATATGTGTGTGTGTGTGTGTGGGGGGGGGGGGGGGGGTAGTTCAGCTCTCTGAGTTTCATCCATACGCTATCTTATTAGGTGCGGCGAGCGGGAGAACCTGGACAGCGTGGTGCGGAAGGTGGTGTCGGGCAAGGAGCAGAATCACAAAGACCAAGGCCTGCACCTGGTCGTGCGCAAGGTGCTCGGTGATCTGTCGCAGGTGAGGAGGCGTTAGGCGCACTTACAGGAGTTACATTAGTATTGTGACGTATCCTTGATCCATGGCATGAACCTGGTCTTGCGCAAGGTGCTCGGCGACTTGTCGCAGGTGAGGAGGCATTAGGCGCACTTACAGGAGTTACATTAGTATTGTGACGTATCCTTGGCCCATGGCATGAGCCTGGTCGTGCGCAAGGTGCTCGGCGATCTGCAGCAGGTGAGGAGGCGTTAGGCGCACTTACAGGAGTTACATTAGTATTGTGGCGTATCCTTGGCCCATGGCATGAGCCTGGTCGTGCGCAAGGTGCTCGGCGATCTGCAGCAGGTGAGGAGGCGTTAGGCGCACTTACAGGAGTTACATTAGTATTGTGGCGTATCCTTGGCCCATGGCATGAGCCTGGTCGTGCGCAAGGTGCTCGGCGATCTGCAGCAGGTGAGGAGGCGTTAGGCGCACTTACAGGAGTTACATTAGTATTGTGGCGTATCCTTGGCCCATGGCATGAACCTGGTCTTGCGCAAGGTGCTCGGCGACTTGCCGCAGGTGAGGAGGCATTAGGCGCACTTACCTTGCGCAAAGGTGCTCGGTGCCTTGTTCTTCCAACAAGGTCAAAGGGGTCAATTGATACATACATGTATGATCTGTGTACCGTTACAGGTGAAGAAAGAATCGCCCAGCCTTGTTGCCAGCCCTACCAAAATTGCCAGGAAATTAGGTTTTCCAGATGTCATTTTGCCAGGTAAATAGTCACGTGACTTTATAATTGATACACGATTGCCAGTGACTTAAAATATTGAAAGCTGTGAACAATCTTTTGGCATTTATTAACAATTATACTTATTTTCATATCGTTGTATTTTGCCTGTTGCTTTCACCAACAGATATGGGGATGGGGTTTGCTTTTATAATACTTTGTTCATTGTTACTGTTAATGAGAAATCATTGGGTGTTCTTCTTTTCCTGGTACAAGGTACTCGCCTCTAGTCCTTTTAGTTGCTTGAGGAGATTGACGTCAGACTCAGTTGATATCTTCTGGTTACATGTTTGGGTAGCTTCTGAATGATATGACACAAGCCAGAATTACATATGTTTAAATGGAAAAGACTGTAGCATTTTAATATTTTGTAAGTTCTGTTTTTGCTTAATTTCCATTCTAATTTCTGTACTTTTCGAAATCATAATTGTATTGTTCAACGTTAGATTTACGGTAAAGAATTTGGAAAATTGAAACTTACCGGAGTCACGTATTATATTTCATATTGACAGATGATGTTCGCAATGACCTTTACGTGACCTTGGTGCAGGGAGAATTTAAGAAAGGCAATAAATCATCTGATAAGAATGTTGAGGTGGCCATGTGCGTGTGCAATCAGCATGGAAAAGTACTGGAGGTCAGTAAGTGCTGGTGTACTTTTAGTGGTGACGGCCTATTCATGAATTCCGGTATTTGGTTGGTATTTGCCGTGGGCGGTGGGGGTGGGATGGTGTTATCTGTGTGTAGGTGTGACGTCCCGTGCCTGTTTGTATCACAGTATGAAAATGTGACGGTGGGTGAAGTGGCTGTGATTTCCTGTTACTGTTTCCATAACACGATATAGAAATGTGTGGTCGGGGCGATGGTAAGTTAGCGTTATCTGTGATATCCCGTGACTGTTTGCAGATCGCGATATGAGACGTTGTGGTCTGGGCGATGGTAAATTAGTGTTATCTGTGATATCCTGTGACTGTTTGCAGACCGCGATATGGGAAGGTGTGGGCGGGGCGATGGAAAGTTGGTGTTATCTGTGATATTCCGTGACTGTTTGCAGAACGTGATATGGGAAGGTGTGGGCGGGGCGATGGTGAGCGAATACAAATCCGTCATCTACTACCACGAAGATAAGCCCAAGTGGTGCGAGACCATCAAGGTAAGCGCACGTGCGACCACATCCACGTGCGACCCCATCCACATACATTATGTAACCACATGTGTCAATATTTTTTGCATGTAGCTAGTTAAACTGTATATTTATGAATTCCGGTCCGTGAATCAGGTCATGTAACAATAAAGGTGCCGAACTTTGTAAGCTTTGCACAGCACGTGTTTGTGTAGTCGCTTCTTTTTACGCCGTTTTCAGGTGGACATTCCCATCAACGATTTCTACGGCTCTCATCTCAGGTTTACGTTCAGGCACCGCTCCTCCAGTGACGGTTCGTATCGCCGATCTTCGTATCGAAGGTCAAATGACTGATTGAATGATTCAGTGGATCTGTGAAATTATCAGAGCTTTTGTGAAATTAAACATTTTAAGGCACAATTTTAAGAAAGTTGTGTTTTTATTAATAAACAACAATGTTAATTCTCCACGTAGTATTAAAATATGTTGTTTAACCAAAAAAAAAAAAAAAAAAAAAAACATGTTTATTAACCACATTTCGCAAATGATCAATAAAGAAAGTCATCCAGAAGTAAAGCTGGCTGAACTTAATAGTTAATAGCCTCGCCGAAGTGATGACTCACAGATATCCAATTTCTTGCTGTTGATATCGGTTTAATTATTTCTTGCGAGCAATTTTGAAATTCATGCAACAAGTTTAAAATCAGCCCCAGATTTAACTGCTACAACGAAGCTTAGCTGACATTGTTCGCTTTATCGCGTAAAGTAAGTAGAAATTTCAAAAACAAAATAACAGAGACAGGGTGTGCTAAAACAGCCTTTACTTTCTTAACCATCTGCAAATTCGACGCGGGGATAGCGAAAGATCTTGCGTCTGGTTTGGCGCAAAATTTAAAAATCCGACTGGAAAGCAGATTAATTTCTTGAAATCGCACGAAGAAAATTATAACATGGAAATGTGTTCGATTCTGTGCCGTTTCAGTGAAAGACAAACCAGAGAAGCCATTCGCGGTGTCGTACATCCGTCTAATGCACGACAACGGCACGGTGACGTCAGATGGCACGCACCACCTGCTCGTCTACAAGGTGACGTCATCTGTTATAGTAGGGATGGGGGTAGAAAAACTAGGCTCCAGTCCTTCTTAAATGTTACCGAGAGCGAGTGTTTTCAATCAAATTATTATACAAAAGATTTGCAGTATTCACGTTTATTATGTGTTTCTTTAAATTGGCAGTAAGCCGCCCTTCTCCCCCCCCCAAAAAAAAACAACAAAACAAACTAAAAACAAATGGTTCTTCCTGAAAAATCTAAAAGAGGCGTTTTAGAATTTGGGGGGAGGGGGAGGGATTCCCTCCCCATAAACTTTCCTTGGAAAATTGGCTTAGCAGTTAACCGTTTCTACTGTATTCACAGGTCGATTCAAAGAAATTTGACAACAGCCCTACCTACCTCAAACTTCCATCGCAACAGAAAGAAATCGATAATCGTCCTATGATTGGACAATCAGCTCAGCCATCCAAACAGTATCAAATCCAAACCGGTGCATTTAGTTTAAATATGGCTGACAGATTTGAAATCCAGACTCTGGTTTGCTCTACTAAATTAACACATAATGGTACGTAGTGAATTCTTCAGTTTTCCAAGTACAGTTGCGCAGCTTATGTGTGATTTATCAAAGATTAGAGAAAAAAATAATATGTGCAAAAAAGCTGTCTGGTGTAATCTAGAAAGAAAGGCATGACTAAATTTACTAAATAGTTTTTGACTTTCGAAAAAGTATCGAGGTTGTGGTTAGGAGCTATGTGGTGGTGGGTTTTGTAGTTGACCTAGGATGGGTGGGAGGGGGGGGGACGCTAAGTTTGGCTTGTAGAGTTGAGTCATGGTTGGAGACGCTGGTTGTTACAGTGGACCTGATGCGCCTGCTCAAGTGGCGCGACAACCCGGCGCAGCTACAGCAGAACCTCGTGCAGTTCATGCGCGTCGATGGCGCCGAGGTGGTCAAGGTACGTCACTCCGGCTAAAGGGGGTGGGGTGGGGAGGGGGCGTGGGTATATAGATGTGATTTCATGCGTGTCGATGGCGCCGAGGTGGTCAAGATACGTCACTCCGGCTCTTGTCTTGTGTCCCCCGAAGGGCGTGGGGTGGGGGAGCTGGCATGGCTATGTAGATATTATTTCGTGCGTGTTGATGGCGCCGAGGTCGTCAAGGTACGTCACTCCGGCTAAAGGGGATCGGGTGGTGAGGGGGCGTGGGTATATAGATGTTATTTCATGCGATCGATGGCGCCGAGGTGGTCAAGGTACGTCACTCCTGCTCTATGCTGTAAACTCCGAAGTGGGGTGGAGTGGAAGGGAGCGTGGCTGTTAGACGTCAGTTCATTGGCGCGCCGATTGCGTCAAGGTGCGTCACTTCCGCTCCTTCAAGTGTCCGTCGGCAGTGAGAGTGGGAGGCGGCGTGACATAGTAAATGTTGGTATGTCTTGTGTGGCCATGCCTTGTGGTCACCCTATATAGACATCTTCCATGTGCTATGACGTCATTACGTTGAGAGTTTGAGAAGTGTTCTGATCTTTGTTTTAGATTTAGCTTTTAAGTAGGCAGATTGATAACAGGCTCAGTGAAATGTTTAGATTAAATTGTTTGAAGCTTAGAGCGGAATATTCAACCTTTACAATTATCGGGTTGCACTTTGCAGCTATAGGCATTCAAGGTACATTTCTCGACTATCTCTCTTTGTTTGCAGTTCTTGCCTGATGTCTTAGATTCACTGTTCAATATTTTTATGGAGAATTCGGAGTCGGACACGTACGATACCGCCGTCTTCAGTGCCTTGGTAAGACTGCTACACGTGTCGCTAATGTATGACAGATGCAGGTAAAACGACTAACACGTGCAGTGAGCTTATTGCACAAACAGTGAAATTACTACACATGCAGTGAAATAGCTACACGGGCAGTGAAATTACTACATCTGCAGTGAAAGTGCGACACGTGCAATAAAAGTACTACACGTGTAAGTCTTACACGTATAGCAGCACGTGTTAAACCGAAATTCACTAAAAACAACCTGTCGTATGGAATGAAACATTCGCCAGAGGTCTGCGGAGTGTCGAGTCGGATTCGGTTTAACATGTGCACTGTTTAGCATTCCTCTGTTACTGTGTTCTACCTGCAATTTGTTTTTACATGTTGTTGCGCTAGTTTTATGCTGAGTTAAGTTTTTTTCCTTAAGTTGCTTCCGTATTACAAGTTCTGTTAAAAAAAATGGTTAAAGCATATGAATGTCGCATGAGAAACACAGAGAACGGTTTTAATATCAAGCAAAGAAGATAGCCGATAACTAGCCGCTCGTAAAGTTGTTAGAACGGGGTGGTGGTAAAAGAAAGGGGGGGGGGGAGATATACACAGGATATTCGGGGATATTGTTTGGGTTTCGGGGAGTGGGGAGCATCTCATGGTTTCGGCTGTTTTCTGAGCTTGCTAATGCCCTTGTTGCTACCCGTGTTATTAATACAGTTGTGAATCTTTTATTTTATTGAAGTTCATAGTAAGACCAGTGTCCATTATTCTAAAATTAAATACTGAAAAAAAAAGAAAAAAGAAAAAAAAAAAAAGAAGAAGAAAGAAAACATGGTTCACTTGTATAAAAGTGGAACTGTGACCTTTTTTGTATCAATCTCTTTTTGTCTAGCCCAACACTATTTCTGTGTGGTCTTTGTAACGGTTCATAGATCAAGTTGGCCCCTTAACCTCCTCCCTCCCCCTCTACCTTCCCGGCAACCCCTTCCCCTGAAATGGCTACTGGTCTGTTTATAATCGTCTTGTGGCTAAATGTCATTTTCAAGTCACAGTTTAAACGTTTTGCTTAAATTCTAAATGTTTACAGCATCGTTTTGTTTTTCTGTTTTGTGACCATGGTGATTTGCACATATTTTGATGACGTAGATCTACGTAGTTGGGCTGGTGTCTGACGTCAAGTATCAAGAGTTTAGAAGCGTCTTAGATCTTTACATACGTGAAAATTTTAGTGCCACACTGGCTTACAAGTACGTCTGCACTTTATTTTCCTTGGTGTAACGGTTCATGTTCTGTAATGCCCTGCTTTTACCCTTTTGTTAAGTGGTTATCTTTACATTGTTACAAGCATACTTAATACTCATCAAAGTAATTAAATGCGTCATCTCAGGAGCTAGCGATTGCAGTACTGCAGTAAAACGCATGATGCTCATTCAGGGTAATGTGTTCCACCTTGAGCCGTTGCGAGCCGCCGTGTAACGGAAGGATATGGTAGTAGTGATGGGCTTGTCCGTCTAGCCGTCCGCATGCGTGTCCCTGGGCTGTGGCCCCGAAACTATGGGTTGGATTGTTTCGACATTTCACACACAGACAGAGCACATACTGAATGTGTGCAGCGTCGTATTTTTGTTCCGATTCACGAAAAATTGTCCAAATGACAGTATGTTTTCGATTATTGGAACTTAGCGCATTTTCGACGCTGTATCTCCAAAAACTATTAATTGGATTGTTTCGACATTTCATCTAAAGTTAGAGCACATATTGAAGGTATTTTGATTCTGATTCTTGAGAAAGTGTCGAAATGACAGTATTTTGAAATTTGGTAAAAATTAACAGTCAACACCGTATTATTTAAAATAAGAATTCTGAAGCAATTCTTATTTTAAATAATACGATGTTAGTCATTCAATTTTGTCCGCGTGATGAAAAACCTCCTGTATGAGCTATATCTCCGAAATTACAGGCTGGATTGCTTATACATGAGATTTTACAAACATAGAAAATACATATAGAAGGTGTGCATTAGGATTCTTGAAATAATGACAAAATTAATAATTTTTTTTTTAATATCGAAAAATTTCAGACACGGACAGAGTACATATTGCAGGTGTGCTACGTCGCATTTTTCTTGGGATTCATGAAAAATTGTCAAAAGGACAGTAAAAACCTCCCCAAACTATTTTTCTGATTTTTTTAAAATTCCACCACGGATCAAACATGTATTGAAAACTGCCAAAGTAACTTTTTAAAATAAAACATTTAAAATAGCTTTGGTCAAAATATAAAAATGCAAAACTGTAAACTGTTAGAGTTGAAAACGTGATGAAAGTAGTGTGACACTTTACAAACCGACTCTTGCACCAATGTCATAAGGTCATAGGTCATCCGCACTACACGAGGGGATCGCAGCTCTACGAGGCTCTAGTTTATGAAAGAAACACACATACACGCCACAAAGAAATAAATCGAAATGAACACTAGAAAATGCATGTAGCAGTTGCTTTGGCCCCAGCAAGCTTGGGTTCGTTCCGAGTCGATGATTTTAACTACACGAATGTAGAAGCATAATAAGCATTTGGGCAAAGTGAGCATCCGTGGTGGCGTCCAAAAGTAATCCAGGGCTGAAACATAATTAGATAAAAAATAGACAGAAATTTGTATAGCGCATATGCATGTTGTTAATTCATCTGATTTGTATCACGTCTTTATTTTGTCAGCAAATTAATGGTAGTATTGAAAGACGAGGTGGAAAACTTAGAAGAGGAAGGCAAATATGACGAGCTACTGAAGACGATGACGTCACTGCAGTACATCTTCAAGTTCATCATCCGGTCACGTGTTCTCTTTGCGGCGTGAGTGCCGTTCTGTGTCTTGAATTCTGTTTTAACTATGCGTTTTTTCATAATGTATATATTTTAAAGCGGTGTTTTTTTAGCAACCATACAGAATATTTGCCAGAGTCATTCGCACTCTAAAGAAAAAGGTCCTGTGAAGTGGACGTGGAGTAGGGGGAATCTGTGGGTGGGGGGAGGGGGTTGTGCTGCACATACACTAAGGTTTTAGACCATGGGTGACGTCACAGATTTTTCATACGGGATGGGGGGGGGGCAGGGGTTAAAAGTCTGACATTTTTGCTTACGTACTTTACTGCATTCAAGCGCTTTATAGGGGCACCTGATTTGCTTTGTTTATTTAATATGGCACCCGTTTATATTTGTTTGTTTTCCTGTAGCCTGAACGAGCAGCGCGGTAAGCAGAGTTTTGAAATGGGCCTGATGCAGGTATGGCAGGTACTGAACTCCCTCATGGCGCGCACCAGCACCAAACTGGCGCTTATCCAACATGCGTGCCTCAAGCACCTGCCCTCCACCTTCAGTGACGTCATCGATGTCTTCCCACCGCAGGACCTCAGGTCAGTCCCCGCTCCCCTCTGCGTCATTCAAAAATCAGTCAAACCGTTAAGTACATTGCGATTGATTAGTTGACTAATTGTTTGATAAGACCTGTGTTTACATTGCATAAAATCTGTTTTACTACTTGTAAACACATCAATGTGTAGGCCATCCGCAAAATTTTCTGCTAAGTGCAGCAACATTCATACTGCAGACTGACACAAATATTGCTGTGCTAGGGATGTCTGGGAAAACTCAATCCAACTTCTTGTTAAAACCAGTTTTTCATGTAATAAGCTGTATATCACGTGTTGTATTTTATTTATGTGTATAATTGAACTGCGTACCTGCTCAAGTGTCTGACTGGCTTTAAGACAGGCTAGTCGTCTGTGGATCGTGTTGTAGTTTTGTACTCAGTGATCTCATAAAGAAGATTCCCAAGTCTCAGATAACACGAGAAAAGCTGTTCTTCATGCGAGAGCTGATTCGCAGCGACCTCTTCCGGTTTCCAGGTGACATATTCGTCTGAATTTAAATGCAGTAAAAAAACATAAATAAACAAAGATTAAAAACGAATACTGGGCTTATTGTAGCCAAGCTCATGGCACGTTGACATGGGATGGAGATTGGTTCTAATGGAGGTGATATTTCTGCATCGAAAAAAACGTAGTTTTTCAATTTTTAGCAATAAGAAAGTGTTTAAATCTTTGAGAAAAAAATACCACACTTCTTCGCAGTCATGGCAACCGTTCAGAGCCCATTTTCAGATTGCCGTAAAATCCTGTTGGCGGCGATCACACAGGAGCTGTCGACGCTGCTGCAGAAACACGAGCAAATTGACCTGTGCATGACCGTGCTGAGTGACGTCATGGACTTCCTCTATACCGAGGTAAGCTGCTGCACAGCCCCACTACCTCCAACATGTCGTGGACTTCTGTACACTGATGCAGGCTCCTCCACTCCCCTCCCCTCCCCCCTGCCCTCCCACAACCCATTACCTTCCCAGCGTCATGTACTTCCTCTATAACTCCTCCACGCCTCGAACTCCCCCGCCCCTTTATCTCCAATACCTCACAAGCCTCATGGATTTCCTCAATACCAACGTGGGCTCCTCAACACTTCCTGCCCCCTACCTCCCTCGCCGCATGGTTTTCACCTATGCTGATGTAAACTCCTTCCACCCGAAAATGGCGGGTGTTTTGTACGGTTATTTTTAAGAATAACTAAACTAGAAACATAAATATAATAGGTATTGTTTAAGTGATCATCCGTTTACATTATAAACAGCGCTCTGCAAATAAGTAAGTCAGTTTTGAGCTGGTTGTGTCCAGTTTTTAGGGCACTCTGTTTGGCATTCCAGTATTTAAAGTACACATTTTGAGTACACATTGCAAGTACACGTTGGGTACACGAAAGAGTTTTTTTGTGTGTTTATAAGAATGGGTACGATGACATCACTACGGCCATGACATTAGCGCTACGCACGGTGTCGCAGGCCATCGTCCACATGATGAGCCCCCGTGCACCCGCCCTGGTAAGTACACGTGCACTTGAACATAGGAGGGGACTGGGGAGGAGAGTGGTGATTTTGCGCGCAGCTCCGCAGGTGATCATCCACAAGATGAGTTCCTGCCCACGCGCTCTGATAAGTACACGTGCACTAAAACATACGAGTGGAGTGCGCTGGTAGGCGCACATGATGGGTAAGTACGTGCACTAAAACGTACCGGTTGGTGTGGGGAGGCAATACACGCCGTAATTGCTGTCCGTCTTCCAAATTGTTCACATGGGCTCACCCATAAGTACACCTGTACTTCAGTATGCGGGGAGAGGGGGTTGTTGTAATGCCCCGATCGTTTCCTTCGCTGCCGTGTGTGCACGCCAGTTGTGATGTTTTAAATGCCTGTTTTAATTGATTGTTTTGAGTTGTGGGTCTTGACTGCTTAGCGTTCCTATTTCAGAGTAATAGTGTAGCAGTGCTCACCGCCATCTTGCGGCAGATGACCGAGGCACACTACCAGCAGTACCTGGCCGACTTCGAGACGGCCCTGGATCTACAGGACTTCCTCATGGAGATCCTGATGGGCTTCAAGCAGCTCGTGCTGCACTGCGTCTACCCAGGGGACTGGTGCGAGATGATTCTTCTGCAAAACAGGTGCGCCCATCCAGGCCTGAAATCCAGGCTCGGATCCAGGTGTTTCTCGTGAAAGAACGGTGTTGTGGGGGGGGGGGGGGGGAGGGGAGGGAGGAGAGGAATCAGTCTCTTCGGGGGTGGGCGGGAGTCGCTGTACATTTTGCTATTCATTTTTTTTTTGAAAGGGATGGCCGGAAGACTCATTTGTGCTAATTTTGAATTCCGTGGTGGTATATAATCCTGTGCAGTCGTTTAGCTGAGGCAATTTGAGCGAAGGTCAATCCCCCGCTTTCCACCCCTGGCCAGATTCGAACCAGGGACCATAGGATTACAGGACCAACGCTCTACCGACTGAGCTAACCGTCACCCCCTGCTGTTCATTTTTTTTTTTTTTTTTGTGAAAATCGATCTCATTGCGGGTGAAGAGAGGGACAGATTCAACCCACAACCCCTGCCCCCACCCTTGAATCTGCCAATGCTATCCTTTATCGATACCCGCACCGCCACCCCCTCCCCATTCTAAATAAACCTGCCGACACACCTCCCTCATTGCCACTTCTTGCCACACATATATGGACCTCTTTACAACGGTTTAGTCAAAGAACGTTAAGAATAACGAATGCAGTTTGTGATGTCATGTGTGTTTCCTTGCTGTAAGCCTTGTGGACAGCACAGATAAAAAAAACGACAACCCATTATTATCCATAGCACTTCTTTCTCTGCGCTTTTCAAAAACCAAACACTATAGTTTCAGACACTGATGACTTTTTAATTGGCACTTGAATATCCCAGTTCATTTGGCTTTGTTTGGTTTTGTTCCAGCGTTTTTCTGAAGGCATTGAGGCATTTCTCTAAAACGATCAAAGCAATATTCGTGTCACCATTCAACTGGAAGGTATATCTTCTTATCTAATACTCCATTGAACCTTGTACTAAGAAGTCGTTACAAATCGTTGCATATTGAACTGTAATTCGAAAGTGATTTCGTTTAAATTTTACACTTTAGCCAAATGTGTTGATTGATTTTTTTCCTCATGGTCTCTATGGCGGTCAGAGTTTGTGTATCTGTTGTAAAATTGCGCAGCTTCATTGCATGAAATAATAATATCTATTGAAGTTCCTGCTGTAGAACTCTTTCGTGCATTGTTCCTGCTACGTGACACTATTTGCTGCATGTGTCATATTGCTGAGGAAAATGCCTGAGAGAGATAAGGCATCTATCTGTAAATAAGGCATCTGTCTGTTATTCTGTGTTATGGGTGTGTACGTGTAAATGCATGCGAACGGGTGTGGTGAGCTATTTAAGGTTTCTGCTACCCTGTGTGATATGTGTGTGTACTTGCATGCTGTGAGGTAGTTATGGCTCCTATATGTCACTCTGGTGTTGCAGGATCGGGCCACGTTCCTTCTTTGCATGGGTGTGCGTGTACGCTAGCTAGTTATCTCACCTATGTGTCACTCTGGTGTTACAGGTTTGGGACACGTTCTTCCAGTGTGCCATCACATTTGTCAGTCAGCAACCACTAGAGCTACACAACTTCTCCACCGCCAAGCGCAACAAAATCATCAATAGGTACGAGATAGCTGGCAAGGTACGAGGTGTTTGCTATTGACATGTCAACAGGTACAAGATCGTGTCCTTGTGTGTACTAGCGACGTGTCAACAGGTACGAGGTCGTGTCCCTGTGTTTGCCAGCAACGTATCAATAGGTACGAGGTCGTGTCCCTGCGTTTGCTAGTGACGTATCAACAGGTACGAGGTCGTGTCCCTGTGTTTGCTAGCGACGTATCAACAGGTACGAGATCGTGTCCTTGTGTTTGCTAGTGACGTGTCAACAGGTACGAGGTCGTGTCCCTCTGTTTTCTAGTGACGTATTAACAGGTACGAGGTCGTGTCCCTGTATTTGCTAGTGACGTGTCAACAGGTACGAGGTCGTGTCCCTGTGTTTTCTAGTGACGTATCAACAGGTACGAGGTCGTGTCCCTGTGTTTGCTAGTGACGTGTCAACAAGTACGAAGTCGTGTCCCTGTGTTTGCTAGTGACGTGTCAACAGGCACGAAGCCGTGTCCCTGCGTTTGCCAGCGACCTTTCAACAGGGACGAGGCCACGTGCCTGTGGTTTCGAAGCGACGCATCAAGAGGTATGAGGCCGCGTGCCTGTGATTGCTGGCAAGATATCAACAGACATGAGGTGGTGTGCCAGCGATTGCTAGCTTTCACTAGCTCCTATAAGATCCCGGGCAAGGTCCTACATTATCTCCTATTCTTCTTGCAACCTTAACAACCTAATACGGCGAGAGGCTTGTCTTAAAGCACAACTTTGCCGTGCGGTACAGTATAAGTCTCGAGTTGCGTGTCACGTGATAGCGGTTATGTTGTAGGTACGGAGATATGCGGAGGGAGGCTGGCTTTGAGGTGCGCGATATGTGGTACAGTTTAGGCCACAATAAAATACAGTTCATACCACATCTAGTCGAACTTGTACTGCAAATGACACTCATTCCAGAAACAGGTACGACTTTAGAAAAATAAATACATATATAAGTAAATAGAAATAAATGACAGGCATCCGTTTTCAGTCTTGTCGCATTCAGTGGCAAGTTTGGCTTCTTATTTCTAAATGGGCTTCTTATTTCTAAATCAGTATTCGCAGTCCAGCCTAAATGTACAGGCGTGCTCGCGCACGTGTGAGCTTGATTTTGATTGGTTTGTTTGCTACAGAGTTACGTCACGCCACCATCCCGCTGTTTTACGACATGATGCTGTGTGAGTTCGTGAATCAGGCCGCGACCCGCAGTCAGAGACGTATCGGCTTCGTCAAGGCAAGTAAATACAAAGGACGAATGTGATCGACGTAATAAGCTCAAGTATTGAATTAACACGTTATTGACGTACAAGATAACTTTAGGAATTCAACAAATACCATTTCAAGAACAAGTATCAGAAGGGTTTTGAATTCTAACTGTTGACACTAAAAAGCGGTTGTATTTTCAAAAGCCGCGTTTACACTTTGACACATAAAAATGGCTATTGTCTTTTCAAAAGCCGCGTTTACAATTTGACAGTTCGAGAGTGAGTTGATCAGCAAACTGGACAAGCTTATCGCGGAACAGGGCAAGGGAGACATGCAGTACAGGGAACTCTTCTCCTCCATGTGAGCCTCGTTCTCGTCTCTCCGTGACCTAAAAATAGACCACATGTAAAATCTACCTTACATCATGCTGTATTAACCTTTGGTGGTATTTTGTCACTGAATACTTTTTTTTGCCACTTCAAAATTCTCTGCAAATTTGTTACATGACTTCAGATGCAGGAGTCAACTGAAAAATGATGAGCTTGAATGTGTAAATAAGAATTGCAATAATGCAATTATTTTCAAAGTAATGTTTTAGCAACACTAAAGATAGTAATACTGCGTCGTGTAATTAGAAAAAATCAAGAAATTTATAATTGTTGTTTTCAACCAACGCGCTTTTCTGTGAGCAGATTGAAGAAGGAGTGTAAAGGGACTGAGCGCATGCGCCAGGAGGCGTATCTCTTCGTGGAGACTGTCCAGGACCTGCTGCTCCGTCTGCTCGAATACCGTGACGTCATAGGCGGCGAGAACAAAGAGAGCAAGATGAGTTGCATTGTGGGATTGCTGGTGAGACCTGCTATTAATCTTTTGATTAATTAATTGAAAAATAAGTGATGGATTTTACCCAGACATATTACCAAGCAACGAAAAACTATTCCGATGGTTGGATTAGAATTACTGTGCTAAAGTTTGGAAATGCGATGGCGAA
Organism: Protula sp. h YS-2021; assembly: GCA_949752745.1. Lineage (NCBI taxonomy): Eukaryota > Metazoa > Annelida > Polychaeta > Sabellida > Serpulidae > Protula > Protula sp. h YS-2021. Next base: position 22,187,725 of record OX457030.1, read on the forward strand.
TTTTCTGTCCATGAGCGACACGAACTCTCCTCCCTCTTTCTACACCCCTCTCCAACCAAGCCCAACCTTCCACACCCTTCTCCCGCCAACCCGTCCTTCCTTCCATACCCCACTCCCACCAAACTCTTCCCCCTCCACTCCCTCACCTACTAACCCCTCCCTCTTTCTGCACCTCTCACCCACCACCCCTTCTTCTGTACCCCTCACCTACCTCCCCTCCCCCTTCTGTATCGCTCTCACACCTACTCCTTATTATTATGCACGCCGTCTCTGCTACATGCAGAATTTCTACGAGGAGATCCGGCGCCGGGAGTTGTACGTCGTCTACCTGCACAAGCTCTGTGACCTTCACCTCGAGTGCGACAACTTCACCGAAGCCGCCCACACCAAGATGCTCTACGCCAAGCTTCTCCAGGTAACTACCCCGTGCACCGAGCCATTGGAGCTCTTAACGGGGGGGGGGGGGTTCTTTTCAGGAAATATTCAGTTGTTAAAATGTTAGTGTGGCCTGGTGAGGGAGGAGGGCAAGGGGGTTCGATGTTGTTGTTGCTCTCATAATCGCGCAATTTCATGTTCTTTTAGAAAAAAAATTGGGGCTGTGGGTGGGAGGGGTGTGTTAGAATGATACGGTCACCCGGAAAATTGCCCAAAAATAAATTCTTGGGTACATACGGGTCATTCACAAAAGTCATGTGACATTTGCAGTGGTCTGATAATGAAGTTAGTCCGTTGTTGCTGAACCCACGTGACCGTGGGAATTCCAAATTCAGCAAAACTGAGCGCGAATTGAAGACAGAAGTTTACTACGAAATCATCGATTATCTGGACCGTGGCAAGGTAAGTAACTACGTCAGTAAAAACTCTTCCAGGATGACTGCAAGAGTTCTCGCAAATTGGTCGTTGCGAATGCAGGAAAATCAAGGATGGTTTGATTTGGGAGTACCTTTGTTTATTTGGTTTCATTTTCTTTCCTGTCTCGTTCTCTGTCTGTAAACAAAGCCCTTATGAATAACATGTACATTGTAAATTTGTAAATAAACAAAAAAAAATGTAGCTGGGGAGTATGGTCTGCCACTTTGATCGAAGATCATAGACACGATGGTATTCGCAAGCGAGGAATTGTCTCGGGAGGGGGCGGTATTGTCTAAGAGGGTAGGGATTTTCTGTGTGTGGGGGGATGATGATGGTCGGGACCCCTCAAGTTAGTCAAGCAAAAAAGAAAAAGGCACTGAGCTCCAGCAGAATTTCTACAGAGGATCACAGACCCGAGCAAAGAGTGTGAAGTGTGAAACTGTAACCGAAAGAAGTAATAAATATATCCAAGTGCATGTCAGTTAAGCTTTGTATCGGTGCTAAGGACCGATGTTACGTTGTTTTAAGCTTTCTTCGTTAAGAAAATCAGTTACGTGCTATCCAAAAAGTATATAAAAAAACAGACATTTGACTTCCCCCACTTTGATCTGTATGCAGCATTTGTGACGTCATATGTTGATTACAACCTTATCGTTAGCTGACTCGCAGACCTACACCCCAACCTACGGCACTCCCCCCCCCCCCCCAACCCCCCCCCCCCCCCCCCCACCCTCCCCACCGCTAATGTGTGGCTTATGGGTGATCCGATAGCAAGGCGCATGCGCAGATGTGCTGTGAACGCCCTGCCTTTGTCTGTGAACAGATGTGGGAGAAGGGCATAGAGTTCTGCAAGGAGCTTGCCAGCCAGTATGAGACACAGACGTTTGACTACAAGGCGCTCAGCAAAATATTGGTAAAATACTCGCTCATATCTATTTATACAGCTTTAGAATAAGTGAAAAAAACTTGTTCTTCCATGGTGAAAATTAGCCGTGTTATTTAATTCTGGGTGTAGTACAACAGTGTAAGCAAGACGTTGTCACAAACCAGCGTGATTTTTTAAAAATAAAAATACCGATATTATGTGGGAAAAAATACCAAACGTATGTCTCCATGTATAGTATCTCATGTTGTAAAGATTCAAATTTATTTACAATAGATACATGTGAATTTATGCGGCATGGATTTTCTGGATTTCCTGCATGTTTTAAGAAAAAGCAAGCTGAGTTCTATGATGGGATAATGATGACGCAAAGACCCACACCAGAATACTTCCGGGTGGCTTATTACGGCATGGGATTTCCCTCATTCCTGCAGGTAATGATGCTTCAGGGTGGCTTATTACGTCATGGGATTTCCCTCATTCCTGCAGGTAATGATGCTTCAGGGTGGCTTATTACGGCATGGGATTTCCCTCATTCCTGCCGGTAATGATGCTTCAGGGTGGCTTATTACGTCATGGGATTTCCCTCATTCCTGCAGGTAATGATGCTTCAGGGTGGCTTATTACGGCATGGGATTTCCCTCATTCCTGCAGGTAATGATACTTCAGGGTGGCTTATTACGTCATGGGATTTCCTTCATTCCTGCAGGTAATGATGCTTCAGGGTAGCTTATTACGTCATGGGATTTCCTCATTCCTGCATGCAATAATGCTTCAGGGCGGCTTATTACCCCCATGGGATTTCCGTCATTCCTGCAGGTAATGATGCTTCAGGGTGGCTTAATACGTCATGGGATTTCCCTCATTCCTGCAGGTAATAATGCTTCAGGGTGGCTTATTACGTCATGGGATTTCCGTCATTCCTGCAGGTAATGATGCTTCAGGGCGGCTTATTACCCCATGGGATTTCCGTCATTCCTGCAGGTAATGATGCTTCAGGGTGGCTTATTACGTCATGGGATTTCCCTCATTCCTGCAGGTAATAATGCTTCAGGGTGGCTTATTACGTCATGGGATTTCTTTCATTCCTGCAGGCAATGGTATTTTATGGTCATTCACAAAGTTTTATGCTCGTAGTTCCTTTTTTTTCTTCATTTCATTTGTAGAATAAAGAATTTGTTTACCGCGGAAAAGATTTCGATAAGCTGGGAGAGTTTTCGGGACGCCTGCAAAATCTCTACCCGACTGCCACGGTGAGTGTCATACTGAGGGGAACTGGGCATTTCGTACTGTTGCCACTTCGTACCCAACTATTCTCATCCAGGGATCTCGAGAGCTGGCGAGAATATACGAGAATTGTCCGGGGTTTCCAGATAAACGGTGTAATCGATAACTGTCACTTCGTATCCAACTATTCTCATCCAGAGATCTCGAGAGCTGGCGAGAATATACGAGAATTGTCCGGGGTTTCCAGATAAACGGTGTAATCGATAACTGGTAACTTATTGATTGGTAGAAGAGGTACATGTTTCAATGAAGCTGCACAATTTTTAGAGAAAAAAGAACTCTTCACGATAAGTGATGTAAATATGTGGTTATATTTTTGTGTTTAACCACAGTTAGTCACGTATTTGTAAATTCCAGGTGATGAGGACATTGAATCCGCCGACAGAAGAAATGAAGAATTCTCAAAATCAGTGTATCCTTTGTACGGCCTTCACCTTGCGTGACAGGGTAAAAGAAGTGTAGTCAAAAACAGAAAATTGAGGTGTACACTGATAAGTGTGCAGATGGGGGAGGGGGAGCAGTTGGATTAGTATGATGTAAATAAATCCTGAAAAGGCTCGAGACCCGCGAGCTCCGACAGAAGAAATATATACGAGCTCCGACAGAAGAAAAACATGTGAGCCCCGAACCGAAAAAAACATATTTCGGATGCCGTTACCTCAACCCTCACCCCTCCCCTCACCTTGCCTTTATGCTGTCTGTACAAGGGTGTTAGGATGGTCATTAGTTGGTTTAGGGTGCTGCGTGGAGGTTTGTTAGGTTGTTTTTAAGTCCTTAACGCGAGGGGGCACAGATTTACAAATCAATGCGGTGAGCCCGGTGCTACGGCTACAGGAACACCTGCAAGGCAGGAAGCTCAACGAACAGATCCTCAAGTGAGTTCACGAATGCCGCCCCCACCCCCTTACCTCCGGGGCATTCACGAATCCTACCCCATTCATTTATGGCAGGAAGTAGCATTTGCATATTTAGAGCAGTTGTTTTTGTCATTCATAAAGAAGGTACACAATATTTGTATCTCCCCCACCTTGAATAATACCTTTGTTACGTCACCCATTAACTTCAATATCAACACAGCTCCAGCTCCACACCGCCCCCACCCCCCCCCCCCCCAGCCAAATTTTCTCGTCCGTGTTTACATACTTTATGGATAGCCCATTTTATGTTAGCCGTTTTGAGTATGAGTTTTAATAAATTGGGCGTCATGTCATTTACGTCTAAAAGGGTAGTGCAATTTTATGCTCCAGCTCGGAATATTTGTGATTTCATCTACCCGACCACAACAGTGCCGAATCGAAATTTGAAGTTTAAATAAAGACAGTTTGAATCTTGTCAATTGTTTATGATCTATTAAAGAGAAACAGAACACGTTCTACGTCACAAAGCCGAGCCGTGAATTGTCTGTTTCCTGGCAACGTAACGCTTTTTAGGAAACCATCACCGCGCTTGAAATTTGACAAGAATAGCGTTCTTCTTCCTGTTTCAGGTATTACAAAGAAAATGAAGTACAGCGTTTTCTATTCAGCAGAAAAAGAGACGACGGCAAAGGCGATCTAACGGTAATCGAGTTTTACTGCCTTTACATCTTGATGTCTACTGGACGAAAGAGTAGAGGCATTTCTTAATCAGATGCGTATTGTTTTTTTGACTTGTTCGTCCGTATGGGTGTCTGCGGTTCCGTCGTAATTGATGTTATTACGCTGCCTCCTTCTTTTTCTCTACTGTTGTCATATCACACACCAAGCGTCCTTATGAGTCAAGGGCGGTTCGTACTTAAAATGAGCCAAGTTTGTGAAACAGAATGCCATGCTAAAAAAAGACTTAGATTTCACATTAATTTCTGTTGGCGGGGAGTACGTCTTCCCACTGACACTGTTCTAGTTGCTTCTAGTTTTTCTTTTATACAACAGCGGTGTATATGATTTTTGCAGAGGATGTGGCTGGAACGCACGTATTTGAGCATCAGCGAGCCACTTCCGGGAATTCTGCGCTGGTTTCCGGTCACTTCGACACAGGTGGTAAGTCACTGAAGGAACGCGGAACTCATAGTAACTCGGTGCCTCCGGAAAATATGTACCGGTTCCCGATCACCTCTGCAGAGCAGAGGTGGTAAGTCCTGGAAGAAACGCGGAGCTCATTTCGGTATTACTACTTCGTTTTATTTCAGTGATGTGTTATTTTTCAATACACAATGTTTGGGAAAATAAAAGAGAGAAAACATAAAACAGGTAATAAACGTAAAGGTAGTAAAGAAAGTTAAGAGTAGAAAAAAACTATTATTTTGGGGTTGTAAAGAGGGTTTGTTATGCTGACGACATTATAAAGTGGCGTGTCCATAGGTTGAGGTGAGCCCCATTGAGAACGCCATCGAGACGATGACGTCAACGAATGAGAAGATCCAGTCGCTGATTGATCAGTTTGAGAGCAACGCCAATGTGCGGGTGGACCCTCTGACCATGGTGCTGAATGGCGTGGTGGACGCGGCCGTCAATGGGGGCATCGCCAACTATAAGGTGAGTGCCCCCCCCCCCCCCCTCACCATCCTCCTCCCCCCGCCCTACGTGGGTACCCTGACCATGGTGCTGAATGGCGTGGTGGACGCGGCCGTCAATGGGGGCATCGCCAACTACAAGGTGAGTGCCTCCCTCACCCTCCCCTCCCTCGCCCCACGTGGATACCCTGACCATGGTGCTGAATGGCGTAGTGGACGCGGCCGTCAATGGGGGCATCGCCAACTATAAGGTGAGTGCCCCCCTCACCATCCCCCCCCCCGCCCTACGTGGGTACCCTTACCATGGTGCTGAATGGCGTGGTGGACGCGGCCGTCAATGGGGGCATCGCCAACTACAAGGTGAGTGCCTCCCTCACTCTCCCCTCCCTCGCCCCACGTGGATACCCTTACCATGGTGCTGAATGGCGTAGTGGACGCGGCCGTCAATGGGGGCATCGCCAACTACAAGTGAGTGCCTCCCCCTCCCTATCCCCACGTGGATACCCTCATCATGGTGCTAAACGGGGTGGTGGACACAGCCATCAACGGGGAATTGGTAACTATAAGGGGAGTGCCCCCCCCCCCTGCCCCGCGTGGACCCCCCCCCCCCCATCCCCCAACGTGTTGCTGAACGGGGTGTAGACACGGCCGTCAACGAGAGCATAGCTGAATACAAGGTGAGTGCCACCCCCCCCCCTTGACCCACATAGACCTCTCTCCCCACCATGGTGCTGAATGGGATGGGCAACGTGGCTGTAAACAAAGGCATAGACGGTCTAGCTAACTACAAGGTGAGTGCCGCCTTACCCCCCCCCCCAACCTCCTTCAGGACTGAGTTGTTTGAGTGCCTTTATTGAAGTCGTTGCATTGTGCTTCACTTATAACCTGATTAAAAAATAAAACGGTTTGAGAAAAGATTTATAACAAATTCCTAAATGTAAAATAATAATAAAAATTATAATAATAATAATAATAATTAGGTCTAGTATGCATAATGTTGTTTGCTGTTTATTTCAGTTGTTTTACACCGAGGGGTACATGACTGATCACCCCAACCATGCTCATCTAGTCACCAAGCTCAAGGACGCTACGTCACTGCAGGTCAGTCCCGTGATTCGCTTCCATCCAACTCGCTTGAGGCTTTGAAATACTTTTGTATGGAACAGTACTTCAATAAAATACTCCTATACTACTGATAACGCAGTCGCCACTTCAGTAATGACAATCTTTGTTTCGTGACGACCAGTGTTAATCTACGGGTTTTTTTTTAATCTCAAGTTACAGAGTTTAGTCAAAGGCTTTGTCAACGATTGAGAAGTCTGTTGTATTTATATTTCTGCGCGACGCTCGCGCTTTAAGTTATAACTCTCATTCATGGGGTAAAATACAAAGTAATGGAGCAGATTAAACAACAAAACACTGATTTTGCCAATATCTTGTATCCGTCCCATCACGGACATCATTCTGTTGTGAAACAAGCAAACTGCATCTCAGAGAGACAGAAGAAGAAGAGGAAGAAGAAGAAAGGGAAGTATGAAGATTTTTGTTATGATTTTTCTCTGACGTAGTTGCTGTTACTGCACCTTGCCCTGGATGTTCACCGGAAGCACGCACCCGAGTCCCTCATGCCGCTGCAGCAACTGCTCGACCAGCGTTTCACGCAGATGAAGAACTCTATAGAGCAGGATTACGGTATCCGGGTAAGTACATCTCCACTCCGCCCTGCCCAACCCCCTCCCCAGCCAGCAGAACTACGGTATCCGGGTAAGCACATGCCCACCCCGCCCTGTCCAACCCCCTCCCCAGCCAGCAGAACTACGGTATCCGGGTAAGCACATGCCCACCCCGCCCTGCCCAACCCCCTCTCAAGCCAGCAGAACTACGGTATCCGGGTAAGTACATCCCCACTCCGCCCTGCCCAACCCCCTCCCCAGCCAGCAGAACTACGGTATCCGGGTAAGCACATGCCCACCCCGCCCTGCCCAACCCCCTCCCCAGCCAGCAGAACTACGGTATCCGGGTAAGCACATGCCCACCCCGCCCTGCCCAACCCCCTCTCAAGCCAGCAGAACTACGGTATCCGGGTAAGTACATCCCCACTCCGCCCTGCCCAACCCCCTCCCCAGCCAGCAGAACTACGGTATCCGGGTAAGTACATCCCCAATCCGCCCTGCCCAACCCCCTCCCCAGCCAGCAGAACTACGGTATCCGGGTAAGCACATGCCCACCCCGCCCTACCCAACCCCCTCTCAAGCCAGCAGAACTGCGGTATCCGGGTAAGTACATCCCCACTCCGCCCTGCCCAACACACTCCCCAGCCAGCAGAACTACGGTATCCGGGTAAGCACATGCCCACCCCGCCCTGCCCAACCCCCTCCCCAGCCAGCAGAACTACGGTATCCGGGTAAGCACATGCCCACCCCGCCCTGCCCAACCCCCTTCAAGCCAGCAGAACTACGGTATCCGGGTAAGCACATGCCAACCCCGCTCTGCCCAACCCCCTCCCCAGCCAGCAGAACTATGGTATCCGGGTAAGCACATGCCCACCCCGCCCTACCCAACCCCCTCTCAAGCCAGCAGAACTACGGTATCCGGGTAAGTACATCCCCACTCCGCCCTGCCCAACCCCCTCCCCAGCCAGCAGAACCACGGTATCCGGGTAAGCACATGCCCACCCCGCCCTGCCCAACCCCCTCCCCAGCCAGCAGAACTACGGTATCCGGGTAAGCACATGCCCACCCCGCCCTACCCAACCCCCTCTCAAGCCAGCAGAACTACGGTATCCGGGTAAGTACATCCCCACTCCGCCCTGTACAGCCCCCTCTCAAGCCAGCAGAACTACGGTATCCGGGTAAGTACATCCCCACTCCGCCCTGTCCAGCCCCCTCTCAAGCCAGCAGAACTACGGTATCCGGGTAAGTACATCCCCATTCCGCCCTGCCCAACCCCCTCTCAAGCCAGCAGAACTACGGTATCCGGGTAAGCACACTAACTCTCCACCCTGTCCCACCCCTCCCCAGCCAGCAGAACTACGGTATCCGGGTAAGTACATCCATACTCCGCCCTGCCCCAACCCCTCCAAGCCAGCTGCTTGACACACGCTTCACGCAGACAAAGAAATCCATAGAGCAGGATTACGGTATCCAGGTGAGCGCGGCCCTCCTCCCTCTCTTGCCGAAACCGCCCCCTCCCCTTTCCGTCTCTGGCAAATGCGGTTAAATGTTTTTTGCGAAAAATAAAGAATTTTTAGTACTTATGTGGCGATAGACTCTTAAACTGCAGGTGTAACACATGGATTACTGTAAGAAATCAAGTAATACTTTTGTTTTGCTTCGATTTAATTTGGGCGTAAAGTAGAAATTCCCAACTATATTAAAGTTTAACTGACCATGTTTAATGTTTCTTTCATCTCTGTGTAATAGACGGTGTTCCGTTTTCAGTTAACAAAGGAGTCCCAGCATTCAATAGCCAAGAAACATAATATAGCGCTGAAGAGAATCATGTCCATGAAACCTAGAAAAGCTAGTCCTGGGTAATGCTCTCTTACCGTAACTCTTCTATATTCGCGTGAATAAAAAATGGCGTAATATTCGTGCTGCAAAAAAGGGTTTTTCAAGCCTTTGTGAAAATGTTTCTTGTTGCTCTGAAGATCTGATATGTTTTGTTTGAAGGGGGCGTTAATGGAGGAAGCTGTGGGTACATTCGGCAGGTAGATGCACTGTGGCACAACGCGCATGTTTGTTGTTGCGCTGCACCGGTCACGTGTTGTGGACTGTCGAATCAAAGACAGCGTAAATGTTTATCAAATAAACATCTGGCGTCTAGAGTAATCATTTTTTGATTTGCACGAGTGATTCTTGCGTGTGAGGACTGGGGTTGGGTTGGGAGACAAGGGGGGGGGGGGGGTGGGGAGGAGTTAAAAAGATTTCCTTGTAAGAGAAAAAAAATCACTCACTTAAGCACAGACTTTAAAACGCAAAATACTACACAACATTAGTAATATCTTTAGGGAGATAGAACGAAGGAGTGGAGGGGATAAAGGGAGGGCGGGGAGGGACTTCGTGTAGGTAACATTTAGTGTTATTATTTTCATATGAAAAAAATGTAATGTCTGAATTTACTGTGTCTGCACACTTCAGGGCGGACGTCAAGTCAACTGTGCGCAAAACGGTGTCGTCAGCATATTATTTGAGAAAAGCGCACACCAATTCTATGACGTATGCTCTCTGTACAGCGTTCTTGTATCCCTGATGATATTTTACCCTCTTTTCCAAATGATTTAAAAATCGCATTAAACCTATTTCTACTTTCATTTTTTTCTCTCAAATTGATTGAATAAAAGCAAAAGTGAAAATAGGCGGCTTTTGCTTTTATTTTACGCTTGAGTGTAAAATTGCAAATGTTTGTTTTGCTGTAATTGTCGTAATTTTGCTGATATTTTACTTCACAAGAAATCGTCATGTTTTCAAGATGCCCGAGACTCTGTTCCACAGCATTGTTGGAATCGAATGTCTTAGTGTTTGCCCTAAGTAATAAGTAATTTTTTTATTTACCCACCGTCCTAAATATACATATTTTCCACTGTTCTAGTTCAAAAACTTGTAGTCCGGCCGCACTTGCGCAAGTCAAAAATTAATTTAGTTAAAAAATTTTAAACTGTTTCGTAGTAATGTGACCGGAAATTCATTCCAAGGGATATGGCATGATGTTAAAAAAAAATAAATGTGGTATGTAATATCCCATAAAACGCGGTGTAGTGTCTCTCTCTGTCTCCCTGTCTTTCTGTTTTCATTGGTACTTGGTTGGTTCTCCCTATTTCATTCAAACATGCTGAGTAGAGATATATGTAAATTTTTTTTTATATTGCTTCGTCCAAGAGCTTACACCCTCTTTCCGCTCTGTTTTGTTTTGTTTTAACATTTCACAAGAGGCCTGCTTTGATTATGACGCAACTGCTTTTGATCACTAGTGTGACACCCTGCTTGCCATGCGACCCCCGTGCGCCACGCGGGTGCCGATGTGGGGATACACACAAGCCTGGTTATGAGTGAGTGAGTGAGTGAGTGAGTGATTGTAGCGTGGTGACGCCAGTGGTGGCTTGCAGGTTTGCTGACCGCTCCTCTGTGCACATTTCAGCCCAGCACCAGTCAAAGGCGTGCACCCCACCCAGCGCTCTCAGTCAATGCTTACGCGGCCTGCCAACCCCACGGTACCCACAGCCCGCAGGTAAGCCACCCCATCCAGGACTTTCAGTTAATGCGCACGCAGCCCGTCAACCCCACAGTGCCCAAAGCCCGCCGCCAGGTCGCCACCTAGCGTTGTCAACCTATGCTCACGTGGCCCGCCGTTCCCACGGTGCCCACAGCTCAAAGGTAAGTCATCCCGCCCAGTGCTCCACGGTGCCCACAGCCTGCAGGTGAGTCACCTCACCCACTGCTGTCAGTGCCTTCGCGTCCCGTCAACCTCACTGGGCCTGCAGGCAAGTCACCTCACTCAGTGCTATCTATGCTGACACGGCCCACCAACCCCACGGTACCCACAGCCCGCAGATAAATCATCAACCAGCGCTGTTAGTCCAAGCACGTGGTTGTCCACACCTCAGAGCAAGGCCCATCCAGGTTTGCTGTGTCCGCAGGGTTCTGGCAAAAGGAAACAACAAAAACATTATAGCGTGTACTTTGTGCATTGTGGACATTGATGGACATGACGTAGTTATTACCATCAAGTAAATGTTTATGACAATAAATAGCTTGCTTATAAAGTTTACGACCCACATCGATTGGTTGCTGAGTAGCTAAGGCAAAACACGAGACGCGAACTTTCTTCGGTTCTTTACAACAATTGGCTAATACTCAGAAGTAAACTTTTCACCCAAACTGCATCACACATAAGTAAGAGAGGTGATATACTAGCATAATGAAAAGTACATAAATCGGTTGACCTCAACTAAGGCCTTTGCTGTGGCAGACCAAATTTTAAACAAAATTCAAATGGACAAAAAAAAATGAAGCAGGTTCACCGTATAAATGTCGAGTGATTTTTGTTAAGTTTTTTCTTGTCGTAATTTCGTAATGTCTTTCGCTACCTATGCTTGCAACGCAAATATTGTTGAGTTTCTGTTTTTAAAAATCGGGTGGGAGGGTCTTGTTTATAAATTCAGCTGTGCGTTAAGGGACCGGAATAAGTAGTAAACCCGGCAAAAATAATTAATTAAATTTGCATTTGTTTCCTGTCGGTTGTAAATGTTGTGGAGGAAATTAATTGAATTGCTTTAAAATTTGTAACATAGCTATCGTTACAAAAAGTTGACGTTGGACGTTTTTTGAGTGGAAACCGCCGCTGGATTTTTTGCCGGGATTATTTGGCGTTGATGTATAAGCATGTTTTACAGGTGCCCCTATAAGTCAAATCACACTTTGAGCGTTCAGAATAAAATGCGAAAAAATACACACTAACCGGGTAAAAATGAAAGGAATGATAGAAATATTTCGCCTAAATGTCAAATTTCTCTTGCACCAAGGAGCAGTATTGTTTTCAACAACCGGTATGCTATTTAAAAAAATTGTTAAAAGTTGAAACAAATAGTTGTCAGTTTAAATTTCCTTTATGTTCCGAGTATGAGCTGTTTCTTCTACATTTCTTCTGTCATTTCTTTTATTTTTCACCCGGTTACCTTGCATTCGAAATTCAAAATTCTTGCGCATTTTATTCGAAACACCCAAAGTGTGAGTAGGCTTAAATTAAAGTAGAAATACCCGTATGTAAAGTTATGTTGAAGGTAACTTTACTAAAACGCCACATTGTCATTCAACAAATTTTGGGTGGGCGGGGCTAAAAGAACGCTACCCGGATTAGCAGCATGTGGGCGGCTATTAAGTGAAGCCGTTCATGTGACGCCACAAAGTGCACTTGTTTCTCGCTTGTCAGTCATGTCAAACCAGTCCCGCCTACTCTCTGCAGTGTTGCTTGACTGTAAAAGGCAGACATGATCTTAATTGTAAAATATAATCAAGCTTTTGCGTAAATGCAAACAGCTGTTTTCCGCTATTTCTGTTTATTTTAAATTATTTATTTATTTTGTTGTATTTGTTGCTCGTTTAGGTTAGTTCATTATTTAGCATCAGCTAAAATGAAAATTGATTCTGGATTGTGTTTATAGAAACAAAAGGGAGATTCTGCATGTTTTGATAAGATGCCATGTGATCCATTTACCTAAGCAAAGCAAGCTAAATAGGCGATCTACGGAGCAAATATCTTGTCTGCTCTGTGCCGTACAGTTTTAGATTTTCAGCACGTATTTAAACTAGGCAAAGTGTATGGCATTTTCGTTGGTTGGAAACGCCACGTTCTGTGAACTTTTGTAAAAGGAGGAAAAAGTAGAAATAAGAAAATCGTTATAAGAAAGTGTAGAAGTACATGAGGGAAGTAGCAGAAATAGATTGTGGCGACTTCGGTGCTTGTGACGTCATCGTTGCTCTTGTTTTGTTGCAGTGACGGGAAGACAAAGGTGTTCACGCGCACGGGGACACAAGTAGCGCGCAGCCCGCGGGCGTCGACAGTCAGCACCGGGGAGGGCTCCGCGTCACCCACGCTACACCGCATCACTGTGCGCGCCGACGGCGACGACAAAGTCATAGAGCTCAGCGAGGAGGTAAGGCGCCATCTTCTTTTCCGTCCCCTCCCCCCCCCCCCCCCCAAAAAAAATCCCATCCAAACCTCCCAGATCCCAAAACAAATCCCCCTCCCGCGAAAAAAATGAGCACAAAGCCCTTCTTCATTCCCCAACAGAAGATGCGTCATTTCTCCCTCCTTTACTTAAGAAAGTGCCGTTTTTTTCGTTCTGCTATCAGCCCAAATAAGTAAGTAAATAAAATGAAATAAGAAAATAAATATCGACGAAAAAAAAAAAGACTACTGTAAGTTGACTTTTGTTAATATTTTGTCATGCTACTCTCAATCGTTTGAATTTGTTGTTGTCGTTGATGTACATTACGACGTGACTGACGCACATGAGGCGAGTTATACACATTATGTCACTTCGCAGCTGACACCCAGCCGCCCGCGGCGTCCCGTAAGCAGCCGGCCAGGCAGCGGCCAGTTCAGCCAGGGCGGTGGCGATATGCAGCACGCATCCACGCTCTCCATCCACTCGCTGTCGAGCGTCGAGTCGCTCTCGCTGCCCGCGCTGCACCGCGTGTCGCAGGATCTGGGCGACGCGCCGCCTCCGCTGCCGCTCAAGCATAGCGCGTCGGTCGCGTCCACTGACGGGTACGGCGCGTCCACGGAGGAGTTGCGCGCGCAGAGCGGGCCCAATGGCGCCACGGACGATGAGGTGCCGCCGCTGCTGCCAGAGAAGCACTCCACGGCGTCCACCGGAAGTGAGAGGCCAGTGCTGCCCGAAAAGTTGACTTCCAGGAGAAAACCACCAGCATTGACTGAGGTAAGAAACTTACGTATACGGGTAGACATCCAAAAACATCAAAACTACAGAATAATAGAATAATAAAATAACATGGAAATTTGTCTGAGTTTTAAAAGTGAGTTGACAGCCGTTTAGAATTTGAGTATATAACATGTCTAGTGTTAACACGTTAGAGTGATTTACGCTACAGCACAGCACTTGGGTGGAGTTGCTATCATATTTATGTGTTTTACAGCCAAGTAAAGCCCCACCGATGCTTCCACCTAAGCACGCCCAAGCCGCTCCCACAATCCCTCCGCGGTCCCCAATGTCGTTCAAGCAGAAGCCTTTAGTGCTTCCGCCCGGCGTGGCGCCGCCTAACGGCGAGGAGAACTATAGCGTACCACCCCGCGTGACGTCACCAACGACGGAGCATCGGCTGCCACCGCCGCCACCGAGTGAAGAGACGACCGGGGACCAGAATGACGTCGGGGATGTACCGGAAGTTATCGCCACCGAGAATCAGCCGTAGGTCAAGATCTTACGAAATTGCAAAATCCGTGTGTGGCCGTTCAAAGTCTACGGCTGATTTCAAGACGTCTCTGCTTGAAAAAAACAAAAACATTGTCACACACACGCCGTAAGTTTAGTCCAACTCACAGCTGTACAAAAAGTTCCGAGTCTAATTGTAAACTGTACATATTACAAGCTACGCATTATACCAAATTTAGTAGAATACAATCTAAAACGGGTCTCATTTTTTCTTTGGTAAATTATACACTGTAGGAATAAGTTGTAAATGGTTTGGACAGATCCTGTGTACCGTCATTCGTTCACATAATAGACATGGCCTAACATGGTGTTTCACTAGCTTTCATAAGTACCTTTGTGTACATGGCCTTGGCGTGTTTCGCACTGACCTTTCATGTGTTGTGCCCTTGCATACGTGGCCATGGCTGGCCTCCCGCTGGCCCTTCATGTGTTGTACCCTTGCATACTTGGCCGTGGCTGGTCTCGCGCTGGCCCTTCATGTGTTGTACCCTTGCATACTTGGCCTTGGCTGGTCTCGCGCTGGCCCTTCATGTGTTGTGCCCTTGCATACTTGGCCATGGCTGGTCTCGCGCTGGCCCTTCATGTGTTGTGCCCTTGCATACTTGGCCGTGGCTGGTCTCGCGCTGGCCCTTCATGTGTTGTGTCCTTGCATATTTGGCCTTCGCTGGTCTCGCACTGGCCCTTCATGTGTTGTGCCCTTGCATACTTGGCCATGGCTGGTCTCGCGCTGGCCCTTCATGTGTTGTGCCCTTGCATACTTGGCCATGGCTGGTCTCGCGCTGGCCCTTCATGTGTTGTGCCCTTGCATATTTGGCCATGGCTGGTCTGGCGCTGGTCCTTTATGTGTTGTGCCCTTGCATACTTGGCCATGGCTGGTCTGGCGCTGGCCCTTCATGTGTTGTGCCCTTGCATATTTGGCCATGGCTGGTCTCGCGCTGGCCGTTCATGTGTTGTGCCCTTGCATACTTGGCCATGGCTGGTCTCGCGCTGGCCCTTCATGTGTTGTACCCTTGCATACTTGGCCGTGGCTGGTCTCACTCTGGCCCTTCATGTGTTGTACCCTTGCATACTTGGCCTTGGCTGGTTTTGCGTTGGCCCTTCATGTGTTGTACCCTTGCATACTTGGCCTTGGCTGATCTCGCGCTGGCCTTTCGTGTATTATTCGTCTGATGCGGAAATTAAAACTATTCAAGTAGATTCGCTTGTCCAAACAGTTTTGTTTTGTTTTTTGCAAAAAAAAAAAATGTATTTTGTGAATCGAAACGACTGAATTGGAATTATAAAAGCTTCGATTTCAGGTTGAGAATATGTTGTTTACTGGCTGGATTAAATGAAAGTGTAGTGAAAATTTGATATGTTTTTTTAAATGTCAGTAACCAACCAGTAGAATGTTCACGTTGGACTGTGTTCTTGTGCTGTAGTTTTTCAAAATGGCGCCGATCGTGGGCCAGGCCTTAACGCTTTGGACTTCCGATTTTGCTCGTAGTGTTTTTAATAACTCATTCTGTTAGAGTTTAATAACATTATAGTCGGTTTTAAGTTTTAGATCATGTTTAGTTTGTTTATGTTAGTCGGAATGAACATAGTGCAATAAATGAGTCACGGTTTCTGTCTGCGGACAATGTCCACACTGGAATGACGTTAACGTTATTAGCGACTGGTGTTTATATAAGTACAAGGGCCCAGAGCAAGTGCTGCAGACAACTTGTTCTGACTTACGCCCTACTTCCAACCCCCCCCCCCCCGCTCCCCGACAATAGCCACGGCGTCAACCACCGCCCTGTAAACCCCTTCCTCTAAACGGCCTCACTACAAACCCCCTTCCTGCAAACAGCCTCGCTACAAACCCCCTTCCTACAAACGGCCCCACTTCAAACCCCCTTCCTGTAAACGGGCTCACTACAAACCCCCTTCCTACAAACAGCGCACTACAAACCCCCTTCCTGCAAACGGCCTCACTACAAACCCCCTTCCTGCAAACGGCCTCACTACAAACCCCCTTCCTGTAAACGGGCTCACTACAAACCCCCTTCCTACAAACAGCGCACTACACACCCCCTTCCTGCAAACGGCCTAGCTACAAACCCCCTTCCTACAAACGGCCTCACTACAAACCCCCTGCCTGCAAACGACCTCACTACAAACCCCCTTCCTGCAAGCGGCCTCCCAACAAACCGCCTCCAACAAACCCCCCCCCCCCCTGCCTACAAACCACCCCCACCCTTGCTACAAACCTCCTCTCCACAAAGTTTCCCCGCATACCGGTTTCCAATAAACCACCGGTCTGCGCATCTATCTCAGCACTCCGCGTTAAGCGGTCGTTTTAAAAAGTCATGGGCACGCACGGTAATCGGTTGGTACTTGAGTGGTCGCCCCACCCCCCCCCCCCTCCCGCAGGGTTGGCAAGTTATTTGGTGGGGGGGAGGAGGGGGGAGACCGCTGCCAGCCGACGCGTCCAGCTTGCAACCGAAACTGTCAGTCGAAGCTCGGAGTTCCCTTGCGGTGACATATCAAGCCCGCAACTAAAACTTCCAGTCCCCTCCCACCGATTGAGTCCTTCTTACCCCGTCCTCCTCCCCTTCCTGTCAAAGCCACAGTCCCACTAGAAGTCTCTGTACGAAACCCCAGCCTGCTGAATCAGCCAGTTCGTTCAACCCATTCATGATGAAAAGTCGAAACTGGCTTGTCTGAAAAAAGTTAGCTAAAGGAAGCGGTCCAGCGGCAGTGCAAATAATTTTAAAAAGATTCCAGAATGGGTCCTGTTTGAGGGGGGGGGGGGGGGGTTGTTGTGGAGGGGGAGGGGAGGATTATAAGCGGAGTCGTACTGTTCTGGGGGCATACTGGCAGGGACCACATTAGTCAGCGACCAGGAGTCTCGAATTGGAATAGGTAGCTAAAGACCCGTTTGAAATGTTGTTTATTTTTCTTTATTTATTTTGTGCATAATTATTTGAAGATTTCTGAAAAACAAGGTGCTGGAAATGTCCAGTAAATGAATGTTTTTAAGAGCTCCACCATTAAATGGCAGCAGCTGATCGCTGTTTTAATAGTGGAGGAAAAATACTTGGTGATACTTTCGTTTTCCACCTGGGATTTGTTGATAAAAAATAAAGAAAATCAAATTCAATAGGGATCAGACAGGAAGTAAGTAGACACCTCGTGTTTCCCCCGAAAACTCACTGAATCAGCCCCTGGGGACAATATTGTCTGAGCGTCATGTCGACAACCTTGCGTAGGAAGCAAAATTTGTGTATGTCAATCAGTTACAAACAGTGCAGAGAAGTTAACTTTGATTAAAAGGATTGAAAGTTACTGCCTGGTGTGTCTTTTTTGGCGTTTTGCCAGGGGCGCCTAGTCCCCCTTCGTGTTCTTTCGCGGTCTGTTGTGACGTCACGCGGTGGACTCATCATCGATGTAACCATTATGTAGATTCAAGTCAGACTCGACGTGTCCGTTGACAAACAGCGATGTCGAGAACGACTGCTGGGGGTGCTGTCCAATGCCATTTGTGAAAGCTGTGGGACCGTTGTATGTCACGTGATTTGTGACGCCGCGTGACGTCAGCGCTTGCATGCGCATGCGCACGTCTTCGGAGAAGACCGTGTCTTCATATTCGTCTCCTTCTCCGTCGGAATCGAGCTGTGCAGCTGTGTTCATTTCGAAGCGTGCCACGTGACTGCAGCTGTGGGTGACGGGAATCAGCTGCAGCGTGGTCTGGTACCACTTCCGGTCCGGAAGTCCCCCTGCGTCGACACACGAAATGAATGTTTGTTCAGCATGCCGAGGCCGCATGTAGCAGGTTTCTGAGAAACGCACGGGCGTGTTTCGGGGCTCGTATTTCACGATGCTCTTGTATTTCTTACGTGTTGAGTCTTTGTACACGATGAGTTTGTTTTGATAACCGACAGGTCGCAAACACGGACCAAAATGAACGGTTTGCTTTTGGCGCGAACTGACCTTATAATCAACGAAACTGGCATATGACGGTAATGGTTCACGTGACGTCACACCCACTGATATAGACTCGCTATATTGCGCGTGTGCAAAACTGACACTTTCTTCGTCTGTGGGCGGTGTGACGTCTTCTGCGATGTCGCCCATACTGCCGAAGCCGCTGTCGGCGCTAACGCAAGGATTGGCGAAGAAGTATGCCTGATAAACGCCGCAATGCGTTGGGCGACCGGTGTCCGGGGTGGGCGCGCGCTTGGGGTGTTGCTGAATTCGCTGCTCACTGAGCCTAGCAACCAGATGATGTTCATTCACTTCCTGGGAAAGAAATATTAGTAAGTATAATTAATTCACAACAAGGAAGTTTTATTAATGTATGTTTTTGATTTCTTTGTAAATGAAATCTCAGTTAATTTATGAGCTTCGCTGAAAACGACGCCTTCGTGACTTCCTCCTTGTGTGACTATGTCGGGCTGGTTTTGTACGATAGTAAGGGGACTTGGCTGTTGCCCGTATGTTTGTATGTAAGTATGTATATACGATATTCGGAGGGCGGTAATTCTGAATCCAGATGATTCCCGCATGGAGTGCCAATTTCGTTAAAAGAAGGGAAGGAAGATTTTCATCCAGTACTGAAATAAAAATACTGTTGTTTCAAAATTGTTTCAGAGCTGTGCATCTGATAAGACTATCGCGATTTTAATACGCTGGTAGTACACCTTTCTGCAGTGCTGATATTTTTTGGGTAGTTATACATAGTATATATATTAAATACCACTAAAATACAGAGCAAATAATATTTATCCGCGTAGTAAGTGCCTGTTCTTGAAAACCAATGAAGTGTGCCAATAGAAGTGTGTGTGGGAGGTGTTTTCCTGAACCAATCTTTTGAAGACTGATATCTGTTCGTTCTTTATCACCTGTTTAATACCCCGTTAAACACACAGAGAATGGAAGTGGGCTATTATATGAAAAGGCATTTAACCTTGAAAGTTTTGCATGCTCAAATATATTTTTTCTTGTTTAACGAACGGTAAAAACTAGAGAAGCATATCGAAGAAGTTAGTGGGTAGGACATGGCTCTGCAGTCTATAGGTAGGCCATGGCCCTGCAGTCCATAGCAGGATTGACAAACTTTCAGTTTTTAGTGATGGATTCCTGAACAGATTCGCGATGCTGAGTTTCATATATATATATATATATAGATATATATATATATATATATATATATATATATATATATATATATATATATATATATATATATATATATATATATATATATATATATATATTTATATAGCACCATAGACGTTTTACAGCCATTACTCTGCGTTAGTCTATTCCGGAATAGACTCACTATGTCGAAAGTTTCTTATTTCGCCTTGGACAAAAAATGTTTACTGTCTTATTTGCTTGATATATTCTTATTATATATAGAAGGGTGTTTTGTTCTTAATTTGATTGCAGTGTGTGGGTTGTTCTGCACGAAAATGCTGGAACATTCAGGATCATTTTCTCGCCGATAACTGGCCAATCGAAAACAAAATCTAAGCCTTTTCTTGCCCCAACCCTTGATCGAGGACAAATGTAATGACGTTAATGGTAATACAAATGAGAAGAAGAAGAAGAAGAAGAGGAGGAGGAAGAAGAAGAAGAAGAAGAAGAAGAAGAAGAAGAAGAAGAAGAAGAAGAAGAAGAGGAAGAAGACGAAGAAGAAGAAGAAGAAGAAGAAGAAGAAAAATTTCACATGATTTGAGATGCTTTGGTCAAACAATGAGCTTCCTCTTGAAAAGCCACCAGTTTAGTCTCCAGAACTGGTATTTCGGTGGTTATTACACTTGGGGATTTGGCAAAATCCCCTAGTGTATTGAATTTGTATGAAAATTTTAGCCGCAGTTGTGGCATGTCTTTTTAGTTTTTTTTTTTTTTAGTTTGTCCGTGGCTGCAGCGTTTTGAGTTTTCACAACTGCTAAAGAGTGATGAAATTTGGCTCACTGATAGCGGGTGATTAGACGCCGTAAAATCCGCATTTTTTTTAAACCATGACCTTAGAGAACGATTGACATCCTCGGCCATGGTCAATGTAAAAAAGGGCCCAAAAGACGATATGCAAGAGGTTAAGAGTTCAGAATCGTATTTTTTGGTGAATCCCAAGTGTAATTTTCGCTACTCGGTAGCAAAAAACGGTCTAGTTTAAGAAAAGACATTCAATCCGAGACTTCCTTCATGTAATAACAAAGCCTTCTATTTGTAATGAAATGGATGAGAAATGTGTGAATACAGGGAAATGTCGCTTTTGAAATGAATACGATTACATCCGTAACATAAAAAGGATAATTGCATGTTATTGTGAAAAGAACATTATTTAAAGTAACAAATCTGTGAAGTGGCAATTGACGAACTAGTCAGGGGCAGACTGCGTGACATAATTAGTCGTGAGATGGTGACATATATAGCGTGTCATTCCTGTCGTTAACCTGTAAAACATAAGTTCAAACACAGTGTGTTTAAGTTTTAAAGCACGGCGCGTTTTATATCAGAGGAGGAAAGGTGACTCCTTCAATCAGCGCGGTCGATTTAGTGGAAGTGGGGTCGGAAGAAGGCAGTGATTTTCTAGGTCTCTTTTTAACCTGCAGGGGGTGGGAGGGAGTCGGGGCGGGGGGGGGGGGGGGGCTGTTTTCAGACATTTTTCCCACCTGACATAGGTTCTTAAAAACTGTCTCCAACCAAAATATCAAAAATATCAACAAGCTCTCAAGCAAAAAGTGACCCTTCTTGGCCCTTTTGAGTGCAGAGTATAGACTTAACTTTACATAAATTACGCAAATATATTTTCTTGGACACTTGAAAGCTTCGTGTTACATTGCTATCGCTGTTATACTTTTTTTCTTCCAAATTTACGGAGGATGGTAGATATTAGGTTGTGAGTTGCAAGAACTCTCAACTGCCTCCGTCTTGGCATTTGGTTCTGGTTGAAATGTTTGGCGTTGAGTAGTTACATGTTATTGGAAAGTATTTTAACGCGTTAGAAATGCGGTGGTTTAGCTGTTCAGAGCAAAAATGTTTTCATTTGCGATATTTTTGTCCATGTTTCAGCGAAACTGAAAGTTGAAATTTTTCAGAATCAGCAAAGCACCCGGTTGGCTAATTGTAATGTTACGTAATGGCCAATTAAAATTCAGGTGAATATTGTTTATGTAAAGCTAGATCAATTTTATAAGGAATCTTCCTCATGGATGTGTGTGTTTATTTTTTCCTCAATAATTATTTATATTTTATTTCGCAAAAGTTTTCCCGTGCTGCAAAAGGAAAGGAAAAAAAAAGAAAAATACTCACGGCGATCTCACTGTAGAATGTCTTGTACTTATCCTCAATTTATTTACTTTTAAAACTTCTCTGATATTTAAAATTTAAACTGACTTCCCTTTTCACTAAAAAGGAACCTTTACTGTTGCCTTTTCAGTGTGCAAGTGTTAAGTTACAGCCAGTGATAATAGTTAGAACTGACGTATTTTCACCACTGGAAATATTTTCATTCACCACGCAGAAATGTACAACATTGTTATTGTAACACTCAGTTCCTTATTAAGTTCAATTGTGTTCTACACGACTGAACTGTGAAGATAGAAATTGACTTGAGTTAACATTAGTACAGGCGTGAAATCAGACTCACTGCTAAACCGTTCGATTGTATTTGGTTGAATCTCTGCTTGGGGTGTCGTTTTCTTAATTCAGAGCTAATGTTTGCTCATTAATAATGTTTATTCTTTCGTTCCGTTATCAGGTGATAGAATATAAATCATAGGAAATAGCAAACAGACGTATCAGCTATTTTAAGAATCCCTCGAGTGTGTGTTATTCCTATGTACACAGCCTAACTTAAATGTCCTTTTTTGCCATTCTTTTTGGCAGTGTGCGGTAGAGTTGATTTTCAACGACTCTTTTGTGGCGAACTGAATGGCTCTTTAGTGCGTTTCGTTCGGTGTTCTAACAAAAGTCCAAAGTACTATGAAGAAAACAGATTTCTTGACTCTGTGATATATGTATCATAAAGGCCCCCCTCCCCCTCCGTAATTACAAGAAACACAGAACACCATTTTTGCAGTAAATACGTTCCCATTAGCTCTCTGTAATACCCCATCGTGAATCTGTACAGGGACAATGGCACAGTTGATGGGCCTTGACTAGTACAAGATATGCTTTGCTTAAGTAACTGAAATAGGCATCCTTCTAATTGATGCAGGCACTGGACAATCCAATGCCTGCAGAGCACAGCTATCCAATATATCACCTGGACAAGTTAGTAATATATATATATATATATATATATGAAGTGCCGTTTTCAGATGTTGAGTAGCTAGTAGTCTGTTTCGTTTAATCAGTATTTGCAGTTTAACTTACAAAATCCAGTGAACAACTATCCTTAAGTGACTTGTCACCAAAAAAAATAAATAAATAAAAAAACAAAAATAAAAGAAAAAAGGACGTAATCGTGACTTAATTTTATCCAAAGATTATCAGAAAATTACCAGCAAGTACGACGCTGGAACATAGTGTTAAGACAACAGTGTTTAGATATACCATATTCAGTTGACACCATTCCTGTTCCACATGCCAATGCGGAGACGTGATGTTCGCTTACTCCGTGCCAGTGGCATCAATAATTTAGCAGATATTCGTCTTTTGGGCCTAGGGATGATATTAGCAGGGGAGCAATTGACAGTTTTTACATGTACGTGCAAATTGACAGGCAAACCAAATATAATTTGTTTTGGGTTTTGTTTACACGTTTGTTTAAGGCCTTGTGTTCGTATTCGCATTTTGAATTGTTACTGTGCAAATTCACATAATAAGAAGTCACCAATGCCAGGCAATAAAAAAATCCCAAAATGTTTGGCCGTAGACTGCTTTCTCAGGCCCAGTTTTCTTACAAGTTTGGATGAGAACCCAGATTTTTTTCTTCTCGAACGATTGACAGTACTTCATGGTTGTACGAAATGACAGTACTTCATGGTGGTACTTAAGGGCAGTGCTTTTTGACAAGACTTTGTGGTAGTACTTAATGATAGTACTGCATTGCAGTACGCCACTTACGTCTTGTTTTTTGACATTATAGTGGAGAGTACTGGACAAGTTGTCCCCTCCTTGACTTGACCTTGACCTAAGGCGTCGTAGAGAGGAGGGCGCCCGGCGTTCTTCCATCGTCACTCGCCGCTACCGAAGGTGCAACGTGTATATTTTCTGAAACAGAAATATATTAACAGTCGAAAAGGCAATATAGCGTAGCTGATGAAAACTAAAGAATGCCAAAAACAAAAACACCAAGTGTCATCGAGTAAAGCTTAAAAAGCTTGCCAACTTTGCCTTAGAACAACTTACATTTTAGATATGTTGAAAAACAAAGTACCAAAAGACCGTAAATAGTTGTTGGCATCGGCTGGTTGCCAGCCATCAGTTGGTCACAAGTAACATTTGCCATTTTTCTTATTCTTGTTCATGTGAAAAAAAACTCGATCCAAAATGTCAACTTATTTTGTTCAAACATCAGAAGTGGTATTCTGCTCTGTCCTTATTTTAAAGGATATCCTTATTTTTAAAAATAAGGATAAAAAAAGCTATTCTGCTCTATCTTCAAACTTAACAAAGTCTTTTAAAAATAAGGATAAAAATTAAGGATGAACCATCTAAACTCAAGAATAAGGACGCCCTTAAATATAAGGACAGAGCAGAATACCACTCCTGCTTTCAGACGATATTGATTTCTTACCTGTTTTGAGGACCAATATCCAAATAATCGGCAAATTGTTTAATTTTTTCTACCACCGTGCAACGTTCAGCAGGCGTTCAGAAACTGCTTTTTCTAAACATTTGAATCTTTAGGTACCTCCAAGATTTAAACACTACCGCTGAATACATAATCGGTAGGGATGTCAACTGCATTCTTTACAGATGAAGAGTCACATCAGTAGCACCTGTAATCAGCTTGTTTGCTCCCACGCGCATTCCTCCTCGATTTGAATAAAAATATTGTCGGGTAGGGGGGGGGGGGGGTGCTTTCAGTTCAAAGACCACACATTTCACACTTCACATAAACTCTCGCTGATTAAAACCAGGTTTATTCTGTTGGTTTGTTACAATAACAGTCGAGTAAAAAAAGCTTTATAAAATAGTCTTGTTTTTTGTCTCGGGTCTCTTTTTTATGTTGCGCAGATTGAGATGTGACCTCCTCTTAGGAATTGATATTAACTGATTTCTTTATGCTGGCTTTTTCTACCAGAGATAAGTCAGGCTCTTGTTATTATGAGGGGATAAAAGTACAAGTGACTTGAAGTGCAAGGCTAGCCGAGATTTGAATTTCTAAAATGTGAGCTAACGATTAGCTTGTGCAACATATGTGCATTAGCAATAACTTGACCAAGGCCAGCAAAGTAACAGCAATGGTTTTCATCCTCGATCCGCTCTCTTATAACCAAAAACAATGAAAAAAGAGGCTGATCTAAAATACTGGAGATAAGTAATTACTAAATGCGTCAACTCCTGAGCTCAAATGTATGTTGAGATTTTGCTAACGTACGCACAAGGTGGAAAAAGATCGCCCCAAATTAAAAAAAAAATGGGTCCATTTTAATTGGGTAGGAAACCAGACTTTTTGTCTTCTTGGCCTTATGATTGTTATCTTTAGGATAATAGAAAAAAATTACCCGCCGGTAAAGCCCTATATCGTTGTATAGAATAATGATAAGTACAACTCGTTCATCCGTCCGTCTGTTGTCAAGGTGTTTTAGGCCACAACGATCTCATGAAATGTATCATTTAAAGATATATATGTGACAGATATTAGAAGATCCATAGCGAACGACTGCGTGAAAACGATGAGAAACTAGACCGAATTTCGCTACACGTAGCGAAATAGTACACACTTGCAAGGGCAGAGACACAACATATTTGGTCAAAGACACATTTTTCAGTGTTTCAACATAATTGTCAGCTTCCGGATTATTTATTATCTTGAACGAGACCATCGAAGTGAATATAATGTAACCTCATCTAAATCAAATTCAGTTTTTTAACCGTTTTTGAGATACTGGTCAACTTGCAGTTTTTGACCTTGACCATGATGGAGGAGGTCAAGATCACCGAGGTACCTCTTATGTAACGTTGTTTAGGCCCAAAGGGTCGAAAATGAGCTCAAAATCGCTCTATCTCTAACCGTTTTTAAGATAATAGTCAACTTCCGGTTTTTGACCTTGACCGTGACCCAGAAGGTCAAGGTCACCGAGGTACCTCTTATGTAACGTTGTTTAGGCCCAAAGGGTCGAAAATGAGCTCAAAATCGCTCTATCTCTAACCGTTTTCGAGATAATAGTCAACTTCCGGTTTTCGACCTTGACCGTGACCCAGAAGGTCAAGGTCACCGAGGTACCTCTTATGTAACGTTGTTTAGGCCCAAAGGGTCGAAAATGAGCTCAAAATCGCTCTATCTCTAACCGTTTTCGAGATAATAGTCAACTTCCGGTTTTTGACCTTGACCGTGACCCAGAAGGTCAAGGTCACCGAGGTACCTTTTATAAACCGTTGTTTAGGCCCAAAGGGTCGAAAATGAGCTCAAAATCGCTCTATCTCTAACCGTTTTCGAGATAATAGTCAACTTCCAGTTTTTGACCTTGACCGTGACCCAGAAGGTCAAGGTCACCGCGGTGCCTCTTATGTAACGTTGTTTAGGCCCAAAGGGTCGAAAATGAGCTCAAAATCGCTCTATCTCTCACCATTTTCGAGATGAGTCGGCCAGTCGTTAAGGACTCGTGAAATCACGTGACCTTTGACCTTGACCCTCAAGGTCAAGGTTAGTGATGAAAGTTTTCCCTTTACTGGGTACGTTTTATGCATTCACAGTGGGATTTGAGCACCTTTATGGCTACTTTTTGTGATTAATAGGTGTTTCCAAAAATATTTTGACCTCAATTTGACCTTGACCTCTGAGGTGCAAGGTAAAAAAATTTTACGGATTTGACGACAACTCATTACCCTCTATGTTTCTGCCACATGCCGTTTTTTTTACGACAAACCCTTTAGGAGGAGTTTTCTGGAAACAACTTTGAGGTCAGAAAAACTTTGACCTCAATTTGACCTTGACCTTCAAGGTCAAGGTCAAAAAAATTTGCGGATTTGACGACATCTCGTCACCCTCTATCACTGTGCCAAATTTCATCGTCCTACGTCAAATAGCGTAGGAGGAGTTTTCTGGAAACCTCTGTGACGGAAAAAAACAGAAGAAAAAAAAAAGGCAGAAATTTCGAGAAAAACTACAAACTTATTCCCATTTGCAAACGAAGTTTGCAAGTTGGAATTAAGGATTGCGAGACCACCGGGGGAACGGCATGAAAGCAGGGGATAGTTATAGTTGAAGCTGTATATAACAGTGCTAGTCTAGCCCACTTCGGCTGCACTACGCAAATACATTTGAATGTTTATTAGTAAAAAAAGGTTTGAAAGTGCATTAATTGAAATTTAACTTAAAGAGAGGTGGCTGTGAGTCTTGTGTGACTAACATAGGGGAGCTGTTCCTCTTGTGGAAAATGAGAGGATGCTGTGACGTGTAATTAAATGAGAGGAGGCTGTGACTCCTGTGTAACTAAACAGGAGGCTGTGACTCTTGTATAACGAAATAAAAAGAGGCTGTGACCCTTGTGTGATTAAATCAGAGGATCATGTGGCTCTTGTTTAACTAAATCAGAGAAGGCTATGAAGTTGAATATGTAAATATTTCTTTACTTCGATTTCTACAGATATACGCTTTTCGACGGGTATTATAATGTGCATTTTTTTACCCCAAAATCGTTTTTTAAGTTACATCTCAAACACATCTTAAAGATATATAATTTTAATACCTGAACCCACAAGAAAAACGAAAAAAGTTAAAATCGACAATGGCAGATAATTATTTATGCAGTTATACAAAATATTAAGATTAAACGCAAATTTCCCATGTTGCTTATCACAAATTCTGTGCTTGGGTTCTATTTGCATATCTACTGTTTGATAACATTTGGTGGGTCATAATTATGGTATATAGTTCTGCTAGGCTTTAATGATATACAGGTCATATGTGGCTTCAAAACTCCGTCTGTAACCTCATTATTTATCAGTAATGTATCAAGAAGTCAATTTATCGAAACACCTACCGTAATAAATGTTGAATTATAATGTTAAACATTGAACAGAGCAGAGGGACATCGCATCTGAGTTTTGATTAATAAAGTTAAGAGTGCGTCATGTTACTGCGTATGCTTGTAGAGTTTTTGGTTGCTGTTCAGGTATTTTCATTTTATTTCTGCCTCGTAGCTCCAAAATTTCTGTTTGTGTTTCTCTGCATAAAAGTAATGAAGAAGGAGTTATTTCAGTATGACAACTGCGACCTCCCTTTAGTTAGTCGTCTTTTAACCTAAACAATATGCTAGCTGTGTATGTTTAATATTTACAAAAATTGAGAAAAAAATGTTTAAGAACCAATGTAACCGCTGTACTGTTGATTCATCAAAGCTTTCCAAATGACGCTAATTTAGAACTGGATTTTTTATGTGAAAAAAAACTCTCTCTTATTAAGTGTTCATCCGGTTGTTGTAAGGTAGTCACTTGAATTTTACAGATTTGTCTTTCTTTGGTGATACACGTTTTTATAATTATATAAAATTTTCGTCAGATTTTGTTCTTTAAAAGAAACCTCTTCAATGCAACTTCTTGTCTGAATGTTTTTAGGCCTTAAATGTGTGACAATTCATCTTTATAAATCGTTAAGCTTTGGAACGCTGTTTATAATTATAAAACATATTTATACTTAGTGCATAACCGCCACTGAGTATGAAAGCAGTGAAGCCCATGGTACCTTGTATCATAAAATTGAACAGCTGACAAGAGAATACAGTGAAGTAAGGGCTGAAGTTCGTCAAATGACTGAATTGATTAAACAGCAAGAAAAGAAAATGGACTATTTGATGCAGATGATATCCAACGGTAAGACCAGCTTGTTATCCCACAGTGTTAATTCAAGTTGAAATCTAAGAAAGAAACGATTGCAGGTGAAAAAAGGTGCTATGTTACTCTGTAAACCATTATTTAACAAATTGTTCGTAGAAAGTATATAGCATCTCTCTTTATTTTACAGATATACGTAACTCCTCAGCTAGCCACTTTTCAGCAGAACCTTCAGGCAGTAACCTGAATGGTAATTCAGTTCAAGTAAAATACTAACTAATTTATAGTTTCATTTAAAAAATTCAGTCTGATATGATATTCTTCAAATTGTGGGAGTTATATTTAAACAGGTTTCATGTGTTACAGTTTTATGCCTTCTTACTCTCACACCAGTGAAGTCGTATGTAATAGCTTTAGCAATACACGGTAAAGCAAACTCCTTGTTACAGCTACCTTCAATTCCCGATCTGTTGCATTCCATGCCTGCCTTGGAAGCGATAGATACATTGGCATAGATTCACAAATGAATTATGATGTGGTCTTCACTAATGATGGTGGATATTATGATCCGTCTACTGGAACTTTTACATGTCCAACTACTGGAATGTATTTGTTCAGTCTGAATGCTCGAAGTACATTCGAAAGTGCCACATGTGAGGTAATGGAACGTCTGTGTTAGTAGCTTGATAAAGATTCAATTATAGTTAAGATATTTCTGAAAAAGTAAGTTGCAACCGTGCTACTGTGTTAAATTTGAAATCGAAATGTTCGAGCAACAACGTAGTGGTGAATCGTTTCATGTCATCTTGTTTTGGATGGGTTTATGATTGGAAATGTCAAACTGAAAAGCAAAAGACGCCGTAAATTGGTATGAAAGGCAATGAATGTGTGCAAAAACTTATATTACATATACCGGTAAACATACGTCTAAGCAATTCTATTAAATGTCATTTACCTGTTCAGCTTGGTGTGTTTTTCGGGTCTTGGAATAAACTTAAAGTGTGTAACAACTACTGGGAAGGCTTTCAAAGTTCGGCGGGAAATGTTATGGTTACTCAATGTGTTTCTGGTGAACAGGTAGGCAAAATATATTCTGTTTCAATTTTTTCTCTTCTTACTCAAAGCGAAATTTACGCTTAATGCGAAACTTACCGAATACAAATGTTTTTCTTGATCTGCGTAGGGTAAATCACATGTTGTTCATCTTTAACATTTTATTCAACAGATTTTTGCAACAGTTTTTCTTTTTACCCCATTATAAATATAATTTTTAAACTTTGTGTAAACAAAGGTTGTTGGCTCTTTCCTATTTTGTTTAGCTTGCTAATCTGTGATAAGGCACCAAAGAGATAATAAAGCAATTCAGTTCATTTTTAATGAACAATAGAATAATTATTCATTCGACGTGTTAACTTATTTTATATTTCAATACAAATCTGTTATATCTCTACTGGAGCAATAAGAGACTGAATTATTGTACATATTTGATTATAAATTTCAGGTGACAGTGAAGGCTATGTACTATGATGCTAGTTGTGTAGCTGGGGTTGATAATGCATTTTCAGGAGTGCTTCTTTACCTTATGACATAGAGTTAAACTGGGTGCTGCTGTAAGAATATGGTGAATTTAACTGTTATCCAATGCCATGCTATGTTTTGATAAAAATTCGAGTTAAACCCTTTGAGATGTTTATGATCATTTGTACCAGTATTTTTGTTATTTCGTTGGTTTCTACTTGCAGTATTTATTGCACAAACATCATCTTCATATTCCAGACACGTGACATACCGGTTCTAAATAATTTTTGAAAATATCATTTTTATTTTTAAACATATGTGACGTTTTGTTTAGGAATTAATTACTGTGTAATTGCAAAAATTGAAAAATTATAATATTATTTCTAGAGAAGAAAAGTTCTAAATTAAAGGATAACAAATGAAACTTTGAGCAATATTTCTAGTTTACTCCGTTTAATTGTTATGAAATAAAAAATTTCGTGCTACAAGTTTTGTAGTATGTGATATTTCTCATTGTTAAAATGTGTTGAGTCCACATAGAAAAAAATTGGCGAGCTTTCCAAAAAGTTAGGGTAGTCAACTTAAATTTAATATTAATTGATAACAGAAGTCATTGCAAGTACACAATATAATTTGTCCTAAACCTGACAACTCAAGACCTGAAACTCAACGCGGATAAAAATAAGCTCTCAAGTGTCTTTGCCTAAAATGCATAAAATATATCGAAAATTTTCGATACATTAAAGGACAGTGGATATCGTTACATAAAATGAAAAAATTATCAAGTTTGTTTGAATGAAGAATGCCATAATATCACACATCAGATATATAACCTTTTTCACAAGGTTGGATAACTAAATAACAATAAAAACTTTAAAGTTTCAATGTTCTTATTTATCATTGTGTTACAATTATTTTTGTCGAATGTGTCATTGTTATGGTACATATAAAATAACATCGCCATCTATTAGTATCGCTTGTGGTGCATAACACTTACTAAAGATTAGTTGAGTGGTAGTGTTAATAGGTGTGTAGGCAGCAAGCAGGAAGGATGAACAACGGGTTTAAACGTATATTTTATTAAGTTCTTACTCAAGCTGGCGTCGCTTGTGTTTACACCGGAAGTGAAGCCACAGTGGAGTTATTCACAGGATATTCATGCACATAATCTACATCTCTCCTTTTAACAAAATAAGACAGTGTCACATAATCTTAAATTATCGATCACGATTTAAGTTATTTTGAAATATACTATAAAGGCATTTATGTATATGAACTGTACTCGTGTAGAACATTAGCAATAATAAAGCACTGCTTACGTATGATAACGAAATCAACTTAGATGCAATATAAAACGACTTTTAAACGAAATTAAATATTTTGCAACTTATGAAACAGGAAGTTGACATTATAATCAAAATATTTACATAAGTATTACCATTTACTTTGATGACTGTTGTAAACTAACTTATGAACTGCTATTGTCTCTCATCATATATCACTGAAACATACATGTGAAATTATTTGTTATTTATTGTATTTCAGCATATAAATAGTCTATATTTTGCACACGGCTCTAAAGTCTTTGTGTTCTTTCGGTATAAACTAGTAGATCACTGTTATTTCTGTAGGTTTTATCGCTCGCTGTAAAATAAATTAAATAAATAACATACTTAACAACTAAGATACACATGAATTCTAAATTCTACGAAGACACATATAAAGTATCAATACATGAGAAACATGTACTAACATTATATCATTGTTAAGCACATATATGAGCACATAATGTAGATCTATCTTTTTTTTTTTAATCTTTTAATCACTTCAATATCGCTCTGAAAATAATCAACAGTACTTTGGGTTAGGTTTTGAGATACGACCACTACGCATAACATTTTGCCTAACATTTTGGTCTGTTTTGGTAATTGTAGGGAGGTTGACAATCATTTTTTCTGCTACAGGTTCAGAAATTTTAACACTTTTTGGAACATTTACCATACTCTTTTCTGTACTTTTATTTTGAGCAATGACTGGATTTGAATTCACAATATTTTGAGGAACACTTGATACGCCCTTTTTAGATGGCGGATTGTACTTTTCAGAAACTGGCAATAGATGGCGTCTGTTACGTCTATACTCTTTATTACCTGACTGTACAATGTATGAACGAGGTGTTTGAGCGAAACCAGTCACAATACCTTGTTTATCGAAACCTTTATCAGTTTGCAACCTTACAGTTTGATTGGGTGAAAGCACAGACAAGGGTTTAGCAGTTTTATCATAATATTTCTTCTTCTGTGAACGACTTTTGTAGAGTAAATTAGGAACACCGGAGATGAGATGTGGTTTCAGGGTGTTTGTTGTTGTCGGAAGTGGAATGTTTGTTTTTCTAGAAAACAAACGTTCAGCTGGTGACTTCAAGTGATTATCCCTTGGAGTATTTCGGAGCATAAGTAATCCATAATAAACATCGGAATTGTCTTTCTCAGCTCGAGTGAGCAACGATTTTGCTCTCTTTACAGCTTCTTCTGCGAAATTTGCTTGAGGGTATCTTGGAGAAGAGGTAACATGCTCGAAATTCCAAACTTGAGAGAATTCTTGGAATTCTTGCGAGGTGTATTGACGAGCATTGTCAGTTATAAGCACTTGGGGAGTTCCATGGGTTGCGAAGTGGCGCTTCAGGAGGGTAATTACAGACTTACTGGTCATGTCCTTCAGGGTATTGAACTCAAACCATCCAGAATAAGAGTCAACTAAAATCAAATACACAATGGAGTTCCATTCGAACAAATCAGATGCTAAAATTTGCCAAGGTAAATTTGGTACCGGATGTTGATTTATTGGTTCTTTTTGATTGTGCGCTTTTGTTGCATTACAGGCAGAACACTGATCGACATGGAAGTGAACATCTTCTTCCATTTTTGGCCAATAAAAATAATCTCTAGCTAGCCTTGTTGTTGAATCTGCACCTAGATGGTTTTTGTGCAGTTGTGTTATGTACTCTGTGCGTAGTGCTGATGGAACTACAATTTTGGTGCTTCTCATAATGATGTCATTGTCTATTGATAACTCATCTCTAAATGGGTAGAAGGGTTTTAGCCATGTAGGTGCACTTTGAAACTTGGTGGGCCAGTTACCTTGAATTATGAGTTGAGCTAATTTTGAAAGAGTCTCATCTGACTTTGTAGCTGCTATTAATTCTTCTGTCTTCTTTGGAGAAATGGGAATGTCGACGTCCATTACTTCGAATTTTGTTTGTTCTTGTTTTGATGGTCCATTTTTGAGATAAGCACGGGAGAGGGTATCGGCAAGATACATTTGACTACCTTTTCTGAAAACAATATGGAGACTGTACTTTTGCAGTTTGAGTAACATATTTTGAAGACGGGCAGGAGCTTTTGAAATCGGCTTTTTGAAAATACTTTCGAGAGGTTTATGGTCAGTTTCGACTGTCACACTTTTCCCATAGATGTAGTCATGGAATTTTGTACACGCGAAGACGATGCTGGCCATTTCTTTTTCTATTTGTGCCCATTTGATTTCATTTTCGGTTAATGCACGAGAGGCATAAGCGATCGGCTTATCATCTTGTAGGATAGCTGCACCTAATCCAGATTTGGATGCGTCACAAGTGAGAGTTACTGGCTTTTTTACATCGTAGTACGAAAGCACTGGAGGACTGCACAGATAGTTTTTGAGTGAATCGTAGGCATTTTGGTGTCTTTGTTCCCAATGCCAGGCGACGTTGTCATGGAGTAATTCTCGGAGCACAGATGTTTTGTCACTGTAGTTTTCTACGAATCTCGTGAGGTAGTTCGTCATTCCGAGAAATCGTTGAAGTGCTGTTTTGTCTTCAGGAGCGGCCATGTTGTTGATGGCTGTAACTTTATTTGGATCCGGAAGTAGACCTTTGGAAGTGAATATGTTGCCGACATATTTGACTTCACTGATTCGAAATCGACATTTGTTGACATTTAGGCGGAGGTTTATTTTGTGTAGCCTTTCGAGGACGATTTTCAAATTGGCATCATGGTCAGCCATATTGGTACCGTAAACAAGAATATCGTCGACAATCACTTTGCAGGGTGTATCTTCCATCAACGTTTCAATGGATTGTTGGTAGACTTCAGAACCAGATGAAATACCATATGGCATTCTTAAATACCTATAGCGACCAAACACGGAGTTGAAGGTGGTGTAATAACTAGATTTCTCATCTAGCTTGATATGCCAAAAAGCACTCTTGGCATCTAAAACTGAGAATACAGTTGCACCAGGTATTGAAGATGCTACTTCGTCGAGTGTCTTCAAAGGGTGGTGAGGTCTCATGAGTGCTTTGTTGAGGTCTCGAGGATCAATGCAGATCCGTAATTCATCTGTGTTCTTTTTTCTTGCTGCTACCATTGATGAAACCCATTCGGTAGGCTCAGTGACTTTTGCTATGATGCCATTTTTCTCCATTTTGTCGAGGGATTCTTTGATTTTATCTTTCATGGCGTGTGGCACATTACGAGGAGGCTTGATGACAGGGGTCACATCCGGGTTTAGCTTCATTTTGTATGTAATTGGCAGACATCCAGGTTCTTCGCTGAAGATATCACTGTGGTGTCTCCAAATATCGCTCGGGATATTTTGGGGATTTTGAAGCTTCTCACACGGGGTTGTACTAATTTCATGCACATCAGGATGTAACGAAATGAGATTTAGCTTAAGAGCGTCTTTCAAACCTAGAATTGTTTTCGAGTTCTGTTGTACCACTTGAAACACGAGAGGTTCAATGGAGTTAAAAATTCTGCAGTTAAGCGAAATGGTTCCTACCGTTTCGATTGTGTCCTTACTGTAAGTCACCAACCTCACTTTGTTTCTGGTGTTGATCTGAGGGTGTGTAATGAGAGATAACGATGCGAGTGTTTCACTTGAGATCACATTGCATTTGGCACCCGAGTCCACTTTTAACTCAAATGGCGAGTTATCCACGTAGGCTGTAACATGGATTTCATCTTTCACGTTGTTTTGGTTGATGTCTACAGTTT
Source organism: Protula sp. h YS-2021 (assembly GCA_949752745.1). Classification (NCBI taxonomy): domain Eukaryota; kingdom Metazoa; phylum Annelida; class Polychaeta; order Sabellida; family Serpulidae; genus Protula; species Protula sp. h YS-2021. The sequence continues at coordinate 22,222,668 of OX457030.1, forward strand.
CGATCACAAAATTTTCTAATTGTGCAGATGCGATATCCGGTTCGGATTCTTCGTCATAAGTGTCATCTGTGTAATCAATCTCATGGAGATTGCTACGTCGGCCATATTGCGAAAATCTTCTACGTCCTCTGCCTCTGTATGATCTTTGTTGCGATTGATTGGTGTTTTGCGATTGCGAAGTTGATTGCTTCTGACCAGAAGACATGCATTTTACAGCAAAATGGTTATATTTACCACAGAGAGAACATTGTGTTCCGTATGCAGGACATTTTCTGATCGGATGTGTAGTACCACAATTAAAACAGTTCTTTCTAACTTGTTCTGACTGGGGTTTTCGTTTGTTTTGAATCTTCTTTTGTTTAATAGAGTTAACATCTGGATCTTGGTTAACAGTTTTGTTATCAGTCTCAGCTAACTCATGAAGTTGGCATATTTCTATTGCTTTATCAAGCGTTAGATCAGCTTCTTTTAATAAAAGCTTACGTACCGTGTCACTTGAAATACCAACAACAATTCGATCGCGAATAAATTCTTCTTTCTTGTTGCCCAGTTCACATGCATCCGCTTTATTTCGTAGATCGACGAGGAATGTCTGGAAATTCTCATTCGTCTTCTGATTGCGGGTGTTGAATTTATGACGAAGCATGGTGATGTTTTTCTTCGGTTCACATAGCGCTTTGAACTTTGCTTTTAGATCCACTGGATTTTCGGCAGATTCGTTTTCACCGTACACGAAAGATCTTGCTCTTTCTATTGCGTCCTTCCCTGCGAGGTTGAGTAGTATGTAGGCACGTGTTTTAGCGTCTGCGGTTGGATGAGCTGCATTAACGTATATGTCATACTCCAATTTGAACACTCTCCAGTTTTCAGCGCAGTTGCCTTCAAAGCTGAGGATCTCAGGTTTTCTCAATGCCGTTGCCATGTTCGAAACTCAAAACATCTGACACCATAAAGATTAGTTGAGTGGTAGTGTTAATAGGTGTGTAGGCAGCAAGCAGGAAGGATGAACAACGGGTTTAAACGTATATTTTATTAAGTTCTTACTCAAGCTGGCGTCGCTTGTGTTTACACCGGAAGTGAAGCCACAGTGGAGTTATTCACAGGATATTCATGCACATAATCTACACTTACAACACTGGATAACAGTAGATATGAGATAAAAAGACATTTCTTATTTAAATTGCTTTACATTCTTGTGGAGTTAATATCACAATGTGTTTTTCTCAAGATGCTACTCTTAAACATTTTCTCAGATAAATTTGAAATTTATTGAGAATGTTGTTCCTATTTGACGAATGCGCAGAAGTGGCCAGAAATATGTAGGATTACGTTAGCTTAGATTTTATGTAAATAAAATCCAACTGCTTCTACAGTTCTTGTTGAATTGTTTTCAAATTTTATTCAGGAGCCCCAGGTGATCCTCTGCTATTCTTGTTCTGTTTTTGGCGCATTCAACAAAATTACCATAAATTTGAATAAATGTTATGTTGTTAGCAGTTTTTCCCGATTGCTTTCCATTTCACAGGGATGTTCCTGTGGTAGTCTTCTACCAGATCCCTTTTAAATTTGGCTTATGCGCTAAATTTGTCGAAATTGGGATAAAATTTGTCAATTCGCGCTTGAATCCTACAGAATGCTATCCTTGTATCAGGTATTGTATGATTGTTTTCAGATCTGGCATGAATGTTCATCCAGTGTTCCTCTACCATTTTCATTCTCATTTTAGTGAATGTGTAACATTTGGCCAGAGACCAGTTTTCGGTTCTTTGGTCTTGACATGTAACTTTATAGTTTCATCATTTGATTTTCAACTCCGTTTAAATTTAACCAATGGCTAGTACTTTTCCAATCAATTCCCCACTGGAAGTGTTTTGAAAGAACGTGTAATTTCTATGTTGAGGTCTTAGTGCCAAAACCTGCGGACACTATTCACGGATATTCTGTTTTGGAGCTTATCTGTCACAGTTGGCACTTATTTCCCAAGTTAGCAAGATAATATTTTGGGCTGCTTGCTTGCACAATCCCAAACAGCAGTTTGATACATCTTAGCAAGGTCAACAAGTCATTAAGCCAAATAAACATGGATGCCTTGACATATGCCTATGAATTGAAAATTAAGTATCTTATCTAAATAAAGTATTCGGTACAATTTCAGTAGTTAGTTTAGTTGGGGTAAAAAAAAAAAGAAATCGGGAGGAACATTTTCGCCGTGGCAAACGTACCACTGACTTGTTTCGTAAATCAAAACCATAAATTTGACACATGTTTCTGGCATAGGTACATCCACAGACAATGAAACTGACACGAGCGTTGTATTATTATGTTGTTAGGAAAAAAGTAAGAGGCAGCTTGACAAGTGGGTAAGTGCTGCTGAGTTAATATTTGTGGGCGATAAAGTAAGATCGATGTGAATTTTTCAGCTGTGGCATAAGCCAATTCGCACTTTCGGGTCTTTGCAGTGGAGGTGTTGTTTCAACTGCATTTTTTGGGATAAATTATAAAGAAGTGATAAGGGAAAAACATCAAAATTCTAATTTTCTTTCCACATGCACACTTCCAAATTTATAAAACCATCATCTGATCTTTTAAAAACAATTTTACGTATTATTCAGTCCCTTTAATAGCCAATATGTGAATATGTTTCTGACAAAATGGAATTTTGTTGGTTTTTGCCAGTTTTTTTCTATCATTTCTTCATGTCCTTATCCCAGCTGAATTCAGCCGAAATGCGAAAAATTTTCGGCAAAAGCCAAAGTGTGATTCGGCTTATTCTTGCGGACACCTTCATGCAATGCATTGTGGGTAACTGGGGGCATAATGAGCGATATTTGGAGTTTATCGCACTGTTTTATACCAATACAAATTTTCGATATTTAAACCAAGTAATAAATTTTTTCTAAACGGTAAAAATAAGCCAATTCGCACTTTCTGATTTTTCCGGTGGAGGTGTTGCTTCGACTGAAAATGTTGGGGGATAAATTATGAAGAAATGATAAGGGAAAAACTTCAAAATTCTAATTTTCTTTGAACATGCACACTTTCGAATTTATAAAGTCATCATATGAGCCTTTAAAACTATTTTACGTATTATTCAGTCCCTTAAATAACCAACATGTGACTATGTGTCTGGCAAAATGGAATTTTGTTGAATTTTTGCCGTTTTTTTCTATCATTTCTTTATATCCTTATCCCATCTGAATTCGGCCGAAACGAAAAACTTTTTGGCAAAAGTCAAAAGTGCGAATTGGCTTATTATTTAAAGAACTAACTTCCTGGCATTTGAAAAATAGGCCAAAATGTATGCAATCGGCCAAGAACAAGAAAAATACACTGTTACAGTTGGTATAAAACAATGAGAAACTATGCGTTTTGACCCCACGCAAGCACTGGCACTTTTTGATCACGTGATGAAAATGTTAATTCTTATTGGTGGATGTAAAGTTGTGACGTGATTTTAGAATCCGATCCTTGTCTGAAGTTCATGTGCAGGACACCTTTGAGCTGACCGGTAATCGGATTTTCGTTTTGAACGGCGATTTTTAGGCCCCAACCCTTTTTGATTGGGGCCTATAGGTTTGGGGTGTCCGTCCGTCTGTCAGTCATCGCTTTTTTGTACACGCCATATCTCCAGTTCTATTGGTCGTAGACCTCTAAATGTGCCTTTTGGTACTTTTGGTCAGTGGTCAAATTGACCAGAATGGGCGATAATTGGGGTTTTAGGGAAATAAGCTTGTACACTCTATATCTCCAGTTCTATTAGTCGTAGAGCATTGAGAATAGCTATGTCTCCGGTCTTATTGGTCATAGAGCATTGATAGTTAGCTTAATTGAAAGGTCTCGACCTGAAAATGTGTCTTTTTGCACATTTGGTCAGATTCGGCAATCCGGAAGTGGTCAAAATGACCAAAATAGGCGGTAATTGGAGTTTTTTGGGAAATGAAGCTTGTACATGCTATATCAACGGTTCTATTGAACGTAAAGCATTGATGCTTCGTTTAAATGAAAGGTCTCGACCTGTAGATGTGTCTTTTGGTACTTTTGGTCAGACTCGGTCATCGGGAAATGGTCAAATTGACCAAAATTGGCGATAATTGGGGTTTTAGGAAAATAAGCTTGTACACGCTATATCTTCGGTTCCAGGGCTGGTAAAAATTTCGAAATTTTTAAAAATTTCATGAAATTTGAAATTTTTGAAATATTTCAGAAATATTGAAATTTTTGAAATCTTTCAAAGCACATTAGAAAACACACACATTTCCAGGCTATGCGTAATATCTGTTCGTGTAATTTAACAAATACCACCGTCAAAAACATAGGCAGATAAAATGACTGAATCGCATGGTTAAACGCATAAATCGGTTGATTTTATAAAATTATGTATTTTTAACCGGATAATTGCATACCGCTTTATCGTAAAACCGGATTAAGGCAAAGCTTTTTCTCGTTTAAATGGGAAACACCGCTTAAAGGGAAATGCGGGTATCTCACCTGCAACTGGCATTTCCTTCATCTTTCATAGTTTAATGCTTGCAGGGTATACATTCAAAAATTGAAAAGAAAAAGGAGGGTCACCGATATTATAAGAGAAATAAAGACACTGAAAGGTCGCGTACTTTTACTATAGAAACCATTGGGAAAACCAAGAAATTTCAATCAAAATGCAAAATTCACACATAATCACAATTGACAATTGCCTCATTTTCTCCCTGTTTGAAGAACGTCATACGAAATGTTTTAGACAAATAAAAAATATATGTCACCGTATCAATAAGAGAATTATACAATCGTTTTGACAAAATCCCATTGACTCAATTGATAAATGGTGAAAACAGTGTAATATGATTTTAATGGACAATATATCAACACAGGCCCTTCTAGGAACAAAATATCAATACAGACCATTTCTGGACTCGACCCTATTTGTCTTTGAAAAGAATTTTTAGATCTAGACGGATTTAGTAGTAATTTATACTGTGTAAACATGGATTCAAACTCAGCTATATTCAATGTAATGCGCATTTCGGTCGCTAGATGGCGCAGAGATACCCGCATTTCCCTTTAATTGCAGAATTAGGGGTGACTATTCAAACAGTGCTAAATTTGAAGCAAACTCGCTCACGGGCGTGATTTGTTCCCTGTTTGTTTAGCTAACATATTGTCTGCTATATTTTTTACCTATTGTGTACATATCCGACCTCTTTACCCTGTGCCGTTAACAGTGAGACCCCTTTCAGCAGTTGCTATAAACCCTCCTGCCTCCCTCCTCACCCCTTAGAAACATCCGCTCAGATACCCGGAGTAGATGTGCCAACGGTGCTATAGGCAAGCAACTGCTAGCTTTGTTACTCAAAAGTCATACTCTACACAGGATTTTGTGGCTGGATTGTTTACTGGTAGAGTTATGCCAACGCAGTTTGTTAACTGACAACTTAAAATGAATGTCCGTTGATCGGTATCCGTCAGTATTTGGTATTCTTGATGTCCAATTTATTTCTTATTTAAAAATTTCAAAACATGTGAAATTTTTGAAATTTTTACAGTGAAATATTTCAAGAAATATTTCATTCGAAATATTTCATACCAGCCCTGTTCGGTTCTATTAGTCGTAGAACATTGAGAATAGGCTCAAATGACAGGTCTCGCCATGTGGATGTGCCTTTTGGTACTTTGGTCAGATTCGGTGATCCGGAAGTGGTCAAATTGACCAGAATGGACGATAATTGGGGTTTTAGGCAAATGAGCTTGTACACGCTATGTCTTCGGTTCTGTTAGTCGTAGAACATTGAGAATAAGCTCAGCTAAAAGGTCTCGACCTGTAGATGTGCCTTTTGGCACATTTGGTCAGATCGGTCACCCGGAAGTTGTCCAAATTAGAAAAAAATGGGCGATAATTGGGGTTTTCGAGAAATATGTTTGTACACGCTATATCTCCAGTCGAATCTGTTAATAGTTGGGGACAGTATTGTCCGACCCCTAATTTAGAATATCCTATGGCTTCAGTCTTTAATGCTTAACCTGAAGGTCAGTTTTAAAATTGACTTTATACCCCTTTGAATTTGGGGGCAGTTGGGGCTAGGGATGGGTATCGCTGCGCAGTCTGTATCGCGATACGTATCGCGATATTGGCTGTGTATCGCGATGCATATCGCGATATTTTGAATTCTGTAAAAGTGAAAAAATGCAGCTGTTTTATGGCTTTATTTCAAGGAATTGTAACACTTACCTACCGCATTGATCAGTTATAGATAATGGCGTTATAACAAATACAAAAAGTATGTTGGCATATCCGAAACGAAAAGCAGCAGAATGTGGTGTGTAAAATGATGAACAGCAGCATTGCAGATATCTCGTTAGCACTCGGTAGGACATCACTAAAAATATTGAATTAAACATGCAGCGGAAAATATCGAAAAATATCGATATTTCAAAATTCGTATCGCGATACGTATCGTGAGAAAACTTATCACGATATATCGCTGTATCGATAATTATCGCCACCCCTAGTTGGGGCCTGCTCGTGTTTCACAAATACTTACTTGTTAACATTGGAACACGATGCGAATTTTAAATCGATATACACCGTCATGGGATAAGTCCCAGGGTTGAGATTTCGCAGTCGCCCGTGGCGACCAACTTTGGGCTGGGGCGACCAACTTTTTAGAGTTGGTCGCCTGAGTGGCGACTAACTTTTTTCTGAGTATTTTCAGGTAAATACTGTTGATTATTTTAAACACCATTTTGTTGCTGTTTTTTCGTGTGAGACGGGCTAGCCAAATTTTGCACAAATTGCGCCGAGCGACTAACTTTTGTGTTGGGCTACTAAGTTTTTAGGGCGGGCGACCAGAAAATGTTACGAAGTCTCAACCCTGCTAAGTCCCAGCAGACCATTTGTATCTTCCTAGGACAGAAAGGGTCACAGTTCCTGTTAATCGCAGCGAACCCTTTCTATCATCCTAGGACAGAAAGGGTCACATTTCCTGCAATAGAAATGGCCACTGATCTCAACTTTCGAGGCTCTGGATCTTTCGGCGCACGTTCCAGGAGACCGAGGCTCGGGCTAGCAGGCCTTTTGTTAAAAAGCACACTGAGAAGTATCCTGGCGCATTATTTTCGACCTCGGCCAAACCACCACACTTAAGTAAGGAGTGGTTTGCAACTGTAGATTCATTGTTGTTGTGGGTGATAATGGGAGATTCCATGTCCTGATCTCAAGAAAACATCGATTTTTCTCAGTATAAAAATTGTTATAAGCCAAATCACACTTTGAGCGTCCCCAATTAAAAATGGGAAAAAATTCCGCGTTTCGAATAAAAATAGCCGGGCAAAAAATGAAAGAAATGATAAAGAGATTTCGCCTAAATGTCAAATTTATCTTGCACCAAAGAGCAATCGGGTTTTCAACAACCCGTATGCTATTTTAAAAAATTTATTAAAGGTTTTAACAAATAGTTTAATGTTTCAATTTCTTTTGTGTTCCGAGTATAAGCTGTTTTTGCGATATTTCTTCTATACTTTTCATTCATCTTCCAGCTTTTCCTACTTTTTTTGCCAAATGGACCACTTTTTTTCAACTTCGTTCCCATTTATCGTAAAATTTTCCTGCTTTTTTTGTCGACAACGTTTGCATGTATTATTTGTCTATCATTTCTTTCATTTTTTTACCCGATTCCATGGCAGTCGAAATTCAAAATTATTGCGCATTTGATTCGAAACATCCAAATTGTGATTTGGCTTATTTGACGACAACAATTGTGCGCCATAATTTATAATTGGATCATTTTTGTGATGCACCCCTTTTAAAATAACGCCGTTGGCCACAGTAGTGCGCCGAGATTTTTGGCAAAATTGAGATCAATGCCATGTTCTTTTGTAGGAACTATGACTTGCTGATATAGGAAGAGTGCAAGAGTCATCTAGGACTGAGTTGATGTAAAAGAAATGCCCATTATCTCAACTTTCGAGGATATGGATCTTTCGGCGCACCCTGTAGGCCACCGAAGTTTGAGCTTGTAGGCTTTTTCTTCAAAAAAAAAAAAAAAAAACAATGAGAAGTATCGTGGCACATTATTTCCGACCTTGACGAAACTACCAAACTTGAGTAAAGAGTGTTTTTGCAATTGTAGAGTCGTTACTGTGGCCTTAAATTGAGTTCCTGTATCCCGATCCCAAGAAAACACCTGTTTTTCTAAGTGACCATGGAAATTATGCGCCATAATTTGTAATGGGGCCGATTATGTGATGCACTCTTTCTAAAATAACGCCAATGGCCAGAGATTGACATCAGTGGTAAGTTCTGTTAACGGAACTATGACTCTTGCTGTCGTAGGAAGACCGTTAGAGTCATTTAGGACTAGATGTAAATAAATCAGGTCACGGTTTAAAGTGCGCATGCTCAGTAGAAGAAACTCGCAGGATTCCAGTGGGGAAAAAACATAAAGAATGAAATGGGAAAAATACGCCGAAAGTTGATTTTCTCTGCAATGGAGTGTCTATCATGTGCCAAAACTTTATTGGAATGCTGGAAAATTTTTATTCATGGAATTATTATTATGGGTTTCTATATCTATTTCTAGAGTAATTTTGATGTCTTTCTCGATTGATTCTCGATTGATTTCTATGTTTCTAAGTTTCACTGCTTCTATGTTTATCCCCGAAAAAAAACTGGAACCTGTCTTTTGCGTAAGTCTCGTCGACGAAACTGTGAATCCACCTATGAGAAAAGTCATTTTACTCTGTGTTTTATTCTTCATTTTTAGGCTGCGTTTTCATTCTCCGCGAATGTTTGGAACTGGTTTAGTTTTTTCATGACCATTTTATTCTCGACTTTCTCGGAAACTAAATAATAAAATCTCCTCGGTCGAAAATGGAAATGGTCAAAAAAACCTCCTCGAAAACTCCTGGAATTCCGTCAAGACTCCGTGAAAACCCCTGGAAATTGATATCATATCATAATCTTTATATATATATATATATATATATATATATATATATATATATATATATATATATATATCCAGAGTTTGATATTATTTAAATAAAAAAGATAAATAGGTCATTTTCCATTTGTCCTATTTACCAAAGTCTGGTACATGGTAGACACTTTCATATGAACTTCGGGTAATAAAGATAAGTAATTCCATGCCCATTATGATTGTGATACATTTAGGCCGGTCACACATTACTCACACAGGGGGGGGGGGGGGGGGGGGGGGAGGAGGGGGGAGGTGAGGCTTTGATCGTTGGCCTTGAGATTTTTGGATTAAAAAGTTTTTCCGACTACTGATTTTTTGACGCAATACACAATTTGCACTGGCAAACGATGTCATAAACAAGAAATCGTATTTGTCTGTTCACGATGTTGACATATAAATATTTTTCACTAACGGTTATTCTTTTTATCGTGGTTGACAGTTAAGCTAAAGTGAAGCTTATTTCCATATTTCACATGGGACAGGAAGATTGAGATCCTTGCCTGATTCGCATGTCTGTGTGCAATATGTGAACAGTGTCTGAGGGTTGGGTCTGAAGGGATTAACTGAGGACTTTTGGGGAGGGGTGTTGGTGGGAAAGCATGTTAATGGGGAAGGGTCAGTTAGGTAGCAGGATATATCGGGTCTATTTGGAGAAGTCTGTATTTACGTATGTAAGTATGTAAAATTTAACTTTAAATGCTTCTTCTCCTTCAGTTTTAGATTCCTTTCAAATTTTGTACGAATGCTCTCTAGGTAGGCCTCTCTTGAAAATTACTGTTTTTGGTGATCCGCGAGATTTTAAATCTTTTTGTTTTCCAACATGCGTTGCCAGCTGCAGTTCGATTAGATTTATTCGATCTTTTCGAATATTGCTCTTTCTGTAATATTTTATGTGACATTTTTTGCAGTCCTCCAAAAAATTGCCTCATTCCGCGGTTTGTCTTTCAAACAGTTCTTCTGCCGGTAATTTTAGTCAGATTGATTTCATTTTTAGGCTATTCCGACGTGAGGGTTGTTTGAAATTTACTTTGTTTATATCCGCAGGAGACTGAGCAAATGACGGCCTTTGAAAAACTTTCAGTTACAGGTTTTGAAACTATAACTGTCATTTTTTGGCGTCTATGCAAGTCTTTTGATACTTGATTGACTAGATCTCACCTGGTCACAATGTCCCTGAACATTCTTGTTGAAATCTGGCAAACTTATGAAATCTCATGGAAAACTCTGGAAAACGGATTCAAAATCGCCTGGAAACTCCCGGAAATTGATCATGAAAATTTCGCATGAACCCTGTGTGGGGGAACTCTTGTACGCGCACGGCAGCCTTTTGAGTTTTTATCAAGCGAAGGAATCATATATTGCGATTGTGCGACGTGGGATTGTTTTAGATGAAACTTCCAACATGACCAAAATTTTTGTTTGTGGAGGCACGATGCTTGTCGTGATGTGATCCAGCCGTACTAAAAAAATCCGTTGTAATGCTCCCCATTCAGATATCTTTCGGCGGGGGACTATGATCAGTTTCACAGATATACTTGTTAGATATTAGTGTTCTAGTAATTAGGTCGCGTCTGATTACAATGTCCCCGGACATTCTTGTCTGTAGGAAGCACCAATTCATAGAAAGAATCACCCCATCTATGAAACAGCAGGCTGTTGCGAAATTGATTATGGAACAAGAAAACTTGGACCTGCTGCAAAAAGCGTGGTTGACTGAGGTTTGTCTTTGTTGTGTGCTGGAGTTAAGATGTTTACGAATTAGGAATGCTCGTTCTTTAATATAAAATTAATATGCAAAGTTTAAATTGAATTAAGATGGCGTAAATGTAACGTAAGTACATGAAGAATAATATGAGCCAACAGGTTAGTTAAAGTATTAAAGTAGTCAAAGTAAGAGTAGTTTTCTTTTGAGAAACATTCATTTCTTGTGGTGTGTCCGTTTAGGAGGAAGATCAAACATGGCAAGAGTACGAGTCTTCCTTGGGGCTAGAGAGGGAAAGAAAGAGACAGGCGGCAATTGAGAAGCGCATAAGAATGATGCCAGCAAACACAAGCACGGAGGAACACTTGTCGCACCTTAACGTAAACAAAGCGTGGGAATAGCTGACTGCATTGTGGTAATAATAATAGAAATAATGCGGGTATCCTGCAATTAGTATATCCCGAAGAATGGTATCTGGAGAGACATTGGAAGAAGAAAAAAACCAAGGGTGAAAAAAAGACACTTTTCTTCAGGTGACTGAAACATTCATCTTGAGGATGCCCTGTTGCGTGCGAGAATTTTCCAGGTAGTGTGAATCAGTGTTTTTACAAAATACACAGAGGAGCCACTTTGGTGTTGTGCTTGTTGTAAGCGCCGATTCTGACCACTGTTCTGTTTGTGTTGTTACACCTCTCAGGTCGTGAACATGCAGTACAAAAAGAAAAAGAAAAAAAAAATCCGCTTTAACAAATGGCGGCCTTGTTATTTTTGCGAAGAGAGAAAAAGAAGAAAGAAATGAAGAAAGAAGACACCATAGAAGTGTGACGTTAGCTGTTACATAAGATACATAAGAACGTTTTGGTAGGCGTGAATAAAAAAGTGGACACTGAGAAAAACGAGAGGTATAAAAATTGCAATGTTATGCCCAGGGCTGATAAAAATCAAGATTTTTTTTTATTTTTAAAAAAAAGCATGATTTTTTTTATTTAAATCGATTTTTTTATTTAAATAAAAAAAATCAAAATATTAGAAAGCAAAGAAAAAATACACACTCTTACACCCGTCTTTTCTTTTTTCACCATAACATCAAAATCAACACCTTGGCAAAGACAGTTCAAACACATTCACTGGTTCATAGACCTGTAGCGAAACGCCAGTTTGCCAGCTTTTTCTAACCCGAGACTAGTACGAAGCGAACCATGACACAGCCTATGGTTTTAGGTTTTTACTGTGTCTTTCTTTTTAAATGAACAGACTTCAAGATGCTTTTCTGATCGTTTTGCAATTCCTTGCATTTCAACTTTGCATGCATTGCAAATTCCTTTAGGGTTTTTGCCATAAAACTACGAACTTCGCAACAGGCAGTTGAAGGGCTCCTAGAATGGGGGCGGGGGGAAGATTTGAGATTTCACGGTAACGTTCCTCTGTTGATAGTCTAAAATGAAAGTATTTTCTTTATCAGGTCCTAAAAAAGTAAAAAAAAAAAAAATTTTTTGTGTAAACAAAACATCGGGAGATCTTAGTACGCCCGTCCTTTAAACTGATTTTTTAAAGTAAGCTTTTATACGAACCCAATAAAGTATAGTGGGCGAGTCCGCTGTAAACCTTCAGATTTTTCCTATCCAAAGAGTCAGTGGTTCGGTCCTCTGGTTGTGCGGGTATGTTGTTCTTGGCCACTCTAGTGTTCTTATTGTGACAACAGGTATTATAGTGTGTAGGCTTTATGTGGTCAATAGGCCTAATTGGTTACCGTGCCATTGCTTTTATTTTAAGTAAGTTCTTAATCTGTTGTAACATCATGGTTGGTCGAAATGTCCCGGGACGTCCCTGTTTTTTAGACCCCAAGCGGGCGAGCCCGGGGATATATAGGATAGCCCTCTGTCCGTTCGTCTGTCCGTGTGTCACACTTAGCATGCTGTTTTGTTTCCACTCAAGGTCTCCGAAACTATTTACCCTAGGCATATGCAACCTTGCACGATGAAAATATATATATTGGAGTTGTGTAACGCCGTGTTATTTTTCAAATCGGCCAAAATTGCCAAAATGGCGACTTGTCAAAAATTGTGATTTTTTTAGATAACTGCAGTGTAAGACTCGGGTGCTTTCCACGCGAGTTCTCCGAAACTGTTTATCCCAAGCATATGCTACCTTGCACAGTAAATATATATATTGAAGTTGTGCAACGTCGTATTATTTTTCAGATTGGTCAAAAATTGCCAAATGGCGACTTGTCAAAAATTGTGAATTTTTTAAAGATAACTGTATTGTAGGACTTGGGTAGCTTTCCACGCAAGTTCTTAGGAACTATTTATCCTTGCTATATGCAACCTTAGGCAGTGAATATATATATATATATATATATATATATATATATATATATATATATATATATATATATATATATATATATATATATATTGAACTTGTGCAACGTCATTTTATTTTTCAAATCAGTCATGAATTGCCAAGATTGCGACTTGTCAAAAATTGCTGATTCCTATATTCCAGTGATTGTTATCGTTTAGTCAGTGTTCGGTTGGGGTCTGCGCCCTCGAGAATGCCTTGTTTTAAATAGTTTCAAGCCAGGTTTCCATGGCACCGATTTGCTGGAGCACGCTATTTTTGCTGGTACCGCCGTGACTTTGGTATTGTTCCACACTCTTCTCATAGTCAAACACGGTGTAAACATCGTCGCCGAAGTGCGGGCTGAAAATGGAAGACATTTTAGCTGTACACTGGAAATGCCATTTAAGAAAGATACCTCACTAGGTGTCAGTGCAGGCAAGGCAAACATTGTATTGAAGTTGAAATTGTAGAAAAAAAAGTAATTGCAATTCAAACTTTTACAGTGGAGTAAAATCTATATACAGTAGAACTGTATACTTTTTATTTTACCAATGGGTTTCCAAGGCTTTGTGAGATCTCAAGGCGTAAACTTTTCACATCCCTACGAGCTGCTGTAGGTGTTCACGAACCTAATGCTTTGGAAATCTTGTAGTGCTAACTCAGACAGTGAACACCGTTGTTGTTCTGCCCTGGCTACACATTTTCCAGACAGCGAGTGCGCAGTGCGAAATGGTACCTTTTTTTCCAGACAAAAACATATATAAATTCAACAAAACCACGATTAAGACTTAAGGTTAACTAATACTGGGTCGAAGCTTGCACTTAACAGTTTTAAATTTTTGTTTTACATTTAATATATTCTGCACTCAAGTTGTATTCTTCATAGAATTAAAATCATACCTCTTTCCGGACTAAGTAATATGCCAAGTCAGTTGCAAGCATATCCACACTCAGCGCCTTCATGCATTCTTCCTCATTCACCTGGCAAGTAAAATAAATATGTAACAAATAAGTCATGGTAAATAAAAAAGGAAGGGAACTGTGTCTATTTCTGATGACTTTGGATTTTTTTTTTTTTGAATATTTGATCGGAACCGGGAAACACTTGACAGAAATTCTTACTGAGCACAAGAGTCCGTTTTGTTCATTGAGAATTTAACCGCGAGTGTTACAAAAAAAAGACATGGAACCTTGTATAAGGGATGTGTACACAATGAAAATTGCAACTACCCCATTCTGGATAACTTGTGAAATGCGCATGAGCAGATAAACGTTCTACTCAAAATAAATAAATAAACAGTAAAAAACTTTTCGGAAGGACGATATTCGCGAGTAATAAACCTACACATGTGGACTGTGTCAGTTAGCCAAATATTGTGGTTATTGCAACTTTTCAATCTGTACATATTCCTTAATAAAGGATCTGTCTTTTGGTGACAATAGTGTTTTTGTGCTCAGTGAACGAATCAAACGGATAGTGTGTCTGGGCAATACGGGCGGTGATGACGTTCTATGTATGACGTAATGTCTGTCGGATGGTTTCTATTTCCTTGAGTTTAATAATAGTATACGATGTCATTCGTTGAGTTATTTTAATACAAATGATATTCTATCAATGCCCCATTTTGTCCTTGATGCCAGAAATTGACCTATGTTTGAGAATTAATAGCTCTATTATGTGGATGTATACCCTTAGAGTAGACAAAACCCTTGTTGCAATCTGTACGATGTCGAACAATTTATCATAGGCGTCGAACATGGCCTCTTTGTCTTCTTGTAAATCTTTGTTGTAAGTACTTGGTAGGCCCTTCAGCGTCATCATGAATCCACAGCTCTTAAAAAAGTTAACGTAAAATCGACGTAAACTTGGTACTGGTGTCCAGTTATATGTTTTGCCAAATTGGCCATTTCTTGAACATTGTTCGTTTACGTTACATAAATTAATTAAAATGAATTAAATTAACTCCTTGAAAACCATGTCATTAGTGTATTCCTTGGTTATTAAATAGCATAAAATTATTAAATTACTCCAGAGTGAAATGTTTGGGAATTGCCTCATATGCAGACACAGTGACAGCTTTACCAATAAAAACCAACGTGAATAAATATATACTCCAAACAGATATTAAAATGGTATAGTGTGGTAAAATCGTAAATTAGACGATTTTACTTGTACCTTTCCAAACAATACACCTGATCTGCCTCTTATCAGCTCCAAGCTATCGGCATTCTTTTTCTGTGGCATTAAACTACTTCCAGTGCTAGATAAAAAAAGCCCGAAAATGTCAGCCATGAAATAACTAATTAGAGTCATTCATCAATTGGATTTTGTATTTTTGGTGTTAGAATATGCATAAAAAAAAAAGATTTTTTCACAAACTTTGTCAAAAAATAATTGTCTATGGTAGTTTGCTCGTGTATCGTACGATTTTCACAATGTCTTCAGTCAGTTGCGCTATGCCCAGTTCACATAAAATATGCCGGGGGTTTGGGCTCCAGGTTATAGGTTTGGCGGTTGTCCGTCTGCCGGGTGTTGCTCCGCTGCGTGTGATATTGTGGATGTAAATATCCATCATAACCTATACCTTGTATAAAGAACATAAATTATGTAATCTGTCTGCGTACATGAATCCAAAAGCGTACAAGGGGGAGGGGGGATACCAAAGTATTTTAAAATAAAAGGAGTAACCTGTATGCTTCTGATATAGACACGAAACTAAACTCCTTTGTACAGTACAGAATCAGATCTTCTGCCCATTTGCTTAGGTGCACTGCAGTCATTGATGTCCACCAGAGAAATTCAGCTGGAAGTACAATATTGATCGTTTTATTTTTCTTGTAGAACTGTTGCGAAGCTATTCAGCGTAGTTTTGTTTTGAAAAGCTTTGTTACTTGCCTTGGGGGAAAATACCGTAAGCTGATCCGTCGTTTCCAAATATTTTTTTTCAATGTTGACTGCAAAGCAAATATTGGTATAAGTGCAGTTATTTGTAATTAAAACTCCAATTAAGTCGTGTAACAAAATAAGATATTATTGACCCGTTGCAAAAATGTTGACCAAAGGATCGACATTTCTTACTGGTCAATAATACTATCATATTGACTCAAAATAAGTCAATAGCTGCTAATTGTCACGCTGTAGTATTCCACCTACCCACAAAATCTCTATCGCCAATTGCATCAATACTGTTACCACTTGGTTTAGCAAACCCCAAATCTAAAAAAATGTGAACCACGAAACAACTAAGTATTTTGTCATTGTGAATTTTAATGATAAAAATAACACTAACAACAATGACAGCACAATCATTAATAACAACAGCAATAACAAAAACAATGGCAACAATAAAAAAGCAGCAACAACAACCAGTAACAGTAACATTAACCAGTAAAAGCATTAACAACACTAGCATAAACATCAACAACAGCGCGAACAATAACAATGAAACAATGCCAGAAGCAAAAATCACTATGTCAACAGCAATAATAGCATTAACAATAACAAAACTAGCAAGAACAATTACCCCAGTAACAAAGAATAACAAAGAATAATGCTATTAACAATCTCATCAAACACTAGAATAGCAACGATAGCGCCAATGGCAGCGCTAACTGTAAAAACAACAAATAATAGCAACGATAGCGCCAGTGACAGCACTGACAGTGACAACAAACAATAACCAGCATCAGTAAAAAAAAAAAAAAAAGAACCATTGGCAACACCAGTGAAAGCAATTAGAACATCAGCAATAACAACAATAAGAAATCAATAGTAACAACAATTAATAACAAGAACACAAGAGCGTCAATAACAACAACAATGAAAACAGTAGTAAGAATAACAGTAACAGCAGTGACACAAATGATGAAAGTAGCAAAACACTCACAAAGATTACAATAAGAGCAATAACTGGGCGTCTTGGTCCAACCTGAAATACTTAAAAATGCCCTTTGACTGCTTTTGGTCACTTATCCTAAAAGATACTTTCAGCATTGGTGTAGCTGTCAGGATTCTATTTTAACTTACATTAAATTGAAATCATTTTACCTTTGGCTAAGAATTCCCTGTCGATGGCAAAGGGGTTTCCAGCCAGTGCGCCACTATAAAACGCTCTCATGCATTTTTATGTCAAACAAAGGCTTTCAAAATGGGCAAATATTACAGTAGGTTATCTCAGTTTTCAAGTAGTGAATTGCTGCTGAATCTTTAGTGTATTTCAGTGTGTAACGTAAGATTTAATTTTCTGTGCTTAACAGCTTACTGTGGAAAATATATCTAAAATTTGGGAAAAGTCACAACCTATTATAATTTCACATTTGATTTGTATCAGATCTTCGAAAATATTTAAAATTGTTGGTTTTAGTTTTTTATTTACCTTCCTAAAGGACACACATTCACACGCTTGCTCAGTTCCTGTAATCTCTCTGTATCTCTTTGCAGCATCGTGCCATAACTTTTGAATCGAGAAGTTTTAATTTCCGTGATAAGCATCAATCGCGAATCATACTTTCGTGTTAATTAAGACATAATAAATACACCATAATTTTAAGTTTCGTTATTTCTAATGTAATATAATTCATTTAACTACAGATTATCACCTTTTACGCCATATTACCTATGTTTTTACGCAAAGCACAACCTCTGTTGTACTGTTAACAGTTAACATACAAATATTTAAGTATTTGAAGTATTCATTGGTCGTTCTTTAAATATTTTCCTGAAACATATATAAATTACCAAGTAATTCTCGCATAAAAATTTCTGCTCAATATTATCAAAAGCGAAATTTTAAATAGTTTAACAATGAATTGTACAATATTAACCTTAACAGCCAATGGCTCCATCGTATAGGCTGTGCACGCTGTAAGTGTGTATAACCCGGCATAAGGACATCAATATCTCTAAAATTCCAGTATATTTAAATAGTTTAATAGCCAGAAGGAATAATAAAATGATTTAATAGCCCTTGTTTGTAATGAATACAATGTGCATGCTGTGAGTTGAAAGCCTGGTATAAGGATATCAACATCTCTTAAAAGTTAGACCAGGATTAGCAATTCTAATGGCTGTGGGTAAAGTGTCATTTGTTATAGTAACAGCTGGCTAGACAAGTGTATGTAAGAACGGGAGAAAACAGCGGGAACATATTATTAATATAGGAGAGGTTATTTAATAATTGTTTGTGTCCATGATCGTGTTGTTTTTATTTTTTCACGTGAAACAAACCCTTTTTGTACACGGTGCTAAAAAAACATTAGATGACCTTGTTAAGAATTTCTTTTAGAATGATATTGTTTCTTGATCAACTTATTGTGTTTAAAAAGTGCAACAATTAAAAATGTGATGTATAATGCTCTGCTTACTCACTGCTTTGCTCTAAAGATAGTCATTGAAATGAATTCTTTAAGACTTTGTTGCATAAAGGAAATATGTTCACGTAACCAAAGTCGCATATCTGTTACTGCTTGGTCATTTCGACTTCTTCCCGTATGCAACTTTCCACTAACACTACCCACTATTTCCTAAATTGAAAGAAAGCATATCGCATTGAAACTGGTGCGGCTAAAGGACTGACTAGGTATTACTGATGAACCAGTCAGTTTTACTAGGAAAAGATAACAATTAATCAACAATACCGTGCCAATTTTTGTAATAATTTATCTTTCTCTTTTTGGCTCCCTTTATATTAATTTTTCGACATAGTGGTGTTTAAATCTTCTTTAAATTTGGGAACTGCAGGCTCAGAACGCATGCCTAAAGGACTGTTAAAACTTGTTGTAAAAATATTACCTAATGACCAGTACAATCCTGCAGGATTAATATCAAACAAGACAATCGTAGATTGCACATCCCCCACCGCACTCATGTACACTATATATATAACAACAAAGTCTAAATTGTGGAAAATCGCTAAAATTACATTTTTTGAAGAAATCAGACGTTGCACAACTACACGTTATATACTTCCTACCTGTAGGGTTTTATTGGTCTACGGTGAATAGAAACAAAGATACAGCCTGGGCAAACTTGTCTGAAATACAGCAAAGTCTAAATTGTGAAAAATCGCCAAAATTGCATTTTTAAAGAAATCGAAAAGTAACCTAACCTTGCACAACTACACTTTATATACTTTTTACCTGTTTGGTTTTATTTGTCTACGATGAATAGTAACAAAGATACAGCCTGGACAAACTTGTTCTAAAAAACGACGAAGTTCAAATTTTCAAAAAATGACCTATATTACACTTTTTGAAAAAATAAAAAAAAGTAGCCTGACATTGCACAATTGCACGTTATTTACTTTCTACCTGTAGGGTTTCAATGGTCTACGTTGAATAGTAACAAAGATACAGCCTGGATAAAGAGGATTGCGGGCAGACGGACGGACACGAGGCGTTTCTATATCCCCCGCCCCCGGCTAGGGCGGCGGGGTATAATAAGAGACTTTGGACAAATAATTTTAGGAATTATTATAAATGGTCCATGCCACTCCTCAGTTTCAAATATCTTATGCAAAAACTGCCACGTGTGTACCTTCAGACGCCTTTCATTTGCAGTATGAATGTCTTCGTCCCCACTCTTAATAATGAACTGGTTGTTTTTCCATTCTTTTCCAATCTTAAGTTTAAAATATCAATGATTTAGTTAAAATTTCAATATTTTTTTAGTTCGGTATTACACACATGTAAACGAGAAGACCCGCTTAAACCTAGTTATGAAGAGCTTCAGATCAGTGATAATTCAATGTGGAATTTGTTGATTGTAACCATGCAAGCGATCTGTGACAGAAAATAGTCCAGGTCCACGTCTAGTCTTAATGACTTTGCGCTTCTTTAAATATGTCAAGCATGCATCGCATGTTGAACACTGGATGGGTTTCAGAAACAAAAAAATAAATAAAATGAACTCAAACCAGTAAAAACATGTATCTTGATTTAAAAAAAAAGCTTAGTGTTTAAAAGTTAATGGGATTAAATTGTTCAGTTTGGCAGAAATTTGTCGTTTGAGTTCTAATTTAGGCCACTAACAAATAACTGTCGAGTATCAACCATGATTTGTGTGCATTTCTTTTTTAAAGTGTTAGCAAGTCACCTCTACCAGTGCAAAAACATACTTGTTCTAATCCGGATACTAACATTTCCATTTCCTCTTTCGAAACGAGTCCCGCTTGATGTAATGCTTTTGCATATGATTGACTACCCTATCTTGGCAGAATTCATAACAACAGGTTAATAATTAATCATTTCAACTGATTGCATCTTTTAAGTGATATGTTTCTTTATTTCTTTAGTTGACTGTTTCTAAAATTTGAATGCATCTTAGGTCGGGTTATTTAATTTCCCGTCATCAATTAAAATGAAACATTAAACAATATAGCTAAAAATGTAGGTCTTTACCTGAATATCTTCTTTCCACATTCGCTTATCATAACTTATTGAATCATTGAACGCTTCCATGACAGGATCAATTCCATCTGTGAAACGCCCGCCCCATAGTTTTTGTTCCTTTGGGATTTACAGAAGTGTTTAAACAGTGATTTTATTGAAATACAGAAAGAAAATATTCTTTTTAACCTTTGGTTTTCCAGATATTATTACAAGTAATTCAGCAATTTGAGTAATTCAGCCATTCAACCTAAACTGTTGTTTCACCTTATCATGTAACAAATATAGGACGACTGATACTTTCAAATGTTATCATTAAATCTGAGTGTAAAATATTGAGCGCATACCTCTTTCCACAGTGTTGCCATTGTAGCCTTCTGAAAAATAATGACACTTCTCAGTTTCAATGCTTTGGGTTGGTTGAGTGTGGGAAAGGCTGCAGTTTTTATTATTTTTATTGTTTTGTTATGTATGTTAGGATTCTTTTGGGTGTTGCAACAGAGAAGCTTGTTTGGTGGTGCAATTTTTTTCACGTCTAGTGAATGTCTAGATTCAGTATCAGTTCAATTCAATACTAATACTTCATTCTGAGTGCGTACGATATTGTTTTTTGCCTGAAGCCGCAGTTCCGTACACGCCCGTAGGCTGAAGGCAAAAAACAATATCGTACGCACTCAGAATGATGTATTACTTTTATTATATGCATACTTTTGCTATTTTTATGTCGTTCTTCAAAATTTTACCACGCACTATTTTTGCACTCAGTATGCTCAGATGGGGTGACGCGTAATCGATGCTGCGGTCAGCGAGCATTGATATTTGACTCGGTTTTTGCACTTAAGAAAATAAATATTAAGTATTTATTTGCTACGTGTAATGATTATTTCTGACGTAATACCGCCCCCCCCCCCCTAGCCGCGGCATTATATCACTTATAGCTTTCTTAATTTCAAATCAATGCACACAAAAGCACCCGAAGGACGTGTGTAAAATTACCAACAATTTACCCTTCAAAATAATTACTTACCTTCAAAATGCCTTCCTTTCTGTCATCAGTGCATCATGATAGTACACTTTAATTTATGTGCCTTAAACTCATGTGGTTTAAGAAGTGACCTGACGAGCCCGCCTCATAAACAAGTATTTTCTCCCTTTCGAACGTTCCTTCTTATTTTTGTCAGTTCAACTAAGTAACTTATTTCAACTCAAATCGTGAAATAACAACGCAACAAATACACAAATGGCGTAATTATATAACATTTGTAATTAGATGACGTTTCATTTTCAGGCTGTGCTGTAAATATCGCCACAGTAATTACTCATTTATCGATTTTGAGGACGGTTGCAGTTCATTGTGACCCACTTTCTCTTCAGTTTCAGTCCGAAAACCCGTGTTTGTTTTTTTTTTTTTTTTTGTTTTTTTTTTTTTTTTGTTTTTCTGGTTTACTGTTTACATCTGATCGCGTTATGAATATGCTTATAGGGGGGAACCATTCAATCTGGCCTATGAAAACTGCATGCTCGTTTTTTTCTATCATTTCTTTGTACGCGGACCTCTAGGCATATAATAAAATATTTTTTGTTTTAATCTATTTTCACGGTTATAAAATTGTATTTTGGAACCCATTTATGTTACTGGTATGTCAGCGCTGATAAGTGACCAGCTACTCGGAAGATCACGTGATACGCCTCGTCCAATCAAATCGCATGGTGCAAAAGTGAACCGCCATCTTTACTTTCTTGAGTTGTAACTATACAACTGTAAAAATTCTCGTAAATTACTGCTGTTAAATGAGAAAGAAGGGTAAGAATTGTATGTCATTCTGTTCCCCATATTTCATAGATTATTTTGATGTCAGATTAAATGTAGTATGTAAGTTTTATTAAGAATTTTTCAGTGTGTGTATCACACGAGTGTAAGGTCTTCTAAATTGTTATTCTTTTACTTAAATCCGTTGCCGTATTCACGAAAGTGTAAGTTTAAACTTAGAGACAATCTAAGTGCAAAAATGTATGAGTAAACTTAGATTCCCATTGGTTAAACTTAGCGGTATTCACAAAATGTAAGTTTAAACTTACACTCAAGTGTAAGTTCAAAATTCTGAGTTTACTTCGGACTACACTTAGATTTCTAAGTTCAATCCAACGCTATATTTAAATAGCCGGAATGTTTTGCTTACCTTGGCAACAATGATTTTATTGAGATTAAAAGGAGAATATGAAAGGGTTTTTAGGAGGGAAAGAGTGTTTCGAGATAGGAGTAATCCGTTTGAGGTTTACAGTGACGAAGAACTCTTACAGGGAAATGCGGGTATCTCTGCGCCATCTAGCGACCGAAATGCGCATTACATTGAATATCGCCGAGTTTGAATCCATGTTTACACAGTATAAATAACTACTAAATCCGTCTAGATTGAAAAATTCTTTTCAAAGACAAATAGTGTCGTGTCCAGAAATGGTTTGTATTGATATTTTGTTCCTAGAAGGGCCTGTGTTGATATATTGTCCATTAAAATCATATTACACTGTTTTCACCATTTATCCA
The DNA here is from genome assembly GCA_949752745.1 of Protula sp. h YS-2021. Lineage (NCBI taxonomy): Eukaryota > Metazoa > Annelida > Polychaeta > Sabellida > Serpulidae > Protula > Protula sp. h YS-2021. The sequence goes on from OX457030.1 coordinate 22,245,619, forward strand.
TTGAGTCAATGGGATTTTGTCAAAACGGTTGTATAATTCTCTTATTGATACGGTAACATATATTTTTTATTTGCTTAAAACATTGCGTGTTTTATGGCGTGTTCTTCAAACAGGGAAAAAATGAGGCAATTGTCAATTGTGATTATGTGTGAATTTTGCATTTTGATTAAAATTTCTTGGTTTTCCCAATGGTTTCTATAGTAAAAGTACGCGACCTTTCAGTGTCTTTATTTCTCTTATAATATCGGTGACCCCCCCCCCCCCCTTTTTTTTTTCTTTTCAATTTTTGAATGTATACCCTCCAAGCATTAAACTGTGAAAGTATGAAGGAAATGTCAATTGTAGGTGAGATACCCGCATTTCCCTTTAACTCGATATAGATTTTCCAGAGATAGTATTAATTTTTTGGTGGAAAATCTCGAAAATTTGGAGTCGGAAACAAGAAGAAGCTTTGCCCTCCCGAAACATCTAAAAGTTTTCATCGGGATCCGATATTTACATTGACAAACAGTTTATGCGATTACAATTAGTCGTACTATATTTAAGAAAATTTTGCAATATTGAACTTAGAATGTAAGTTGGTAAACTTACGTAAGTTTACTTCTGTGAATATGATGTAAGTAAGTAAACTTACGTAAGTTTACTCTTGAGATCCAAGTTTACTATCTAAGTAAATAAACTTAGATAATCGTGAATACGGCCACTGGTTTTTTGTGTGTTTTCAGATTTTTACGGTGCTTGAATAAAGCATCAATTTGAATCCATACGCCCCTGTAACTCTTGAAGCACTGCTCAGCAGTGACAGTAAAAATCCCTTTCGCAACAACAGCCAAAGTACGGTATATGGAGCGCTTCTAATCTCGTAGATAGTAATGTCGTCACTTGCTTGCCACCACTTTTGCTGCTTGAGAACATTTTCAATACTAAAAAGTGTGATTTTCAATGGATAAACTGTGCAAAACCTTATCATTTTTAGCCCAGCTTACGTAAGCTGGGGTATTCCTATCGGTTTGTGGATGGCGTCTGTTAGTTAGTGAGTTAGTTGTTTATTTAGTAAATTGTTTCAAATTGCATCTACTCCTACAGTTTTGATCCGATGTCATTTATTTTTGGTATGAGGCATCCCTAAGGAGTCGTGCATACAGCTTGTGCTTTTCTAGTCGATCGGATAATTTTTGAATCCACCCAAAGAATTTTTGAAGAAAAAGTTTTAAAATGTATATCCTCCTACATTTTTGATCCACTGTCGTTCATTTTTGGTGTGAAGCTCCCCAAGGAGTCCTGCATACGATTCATGCTTTTTAGACCAGCCGACTATGTCGGGCTGGTCTGATCCTATTAATAGTCCGTGGTATCCGTGGTCTGTATGTACGTATGTATGTACGTGTGTAAACTTTTACTTAAAATGCTTCTTCTTCTTCAGTTTTGATCGGATTCCTCTCAAATTTTACACGAATTCTATCTATGTATACCTCTCTTTAAAGAATTTTTTTTTGGCGTTCCGCAAAAAATTGGCCAAATGGGGGAAATTTGAAATTTTTCGGTTGCAAATTTTCAAAATGCTTCTTCTCCCACAATTTTGATCAGATTTTCTTAATATTGTGCAGAAATATTCCCTAGGTAGGCCTCTTTTCAAAAATTACTCATTTTGGCGATCCGCCAAAAATTGGCTAAATGGGGGACATTTTAAAATTTTTTGGTATATAATTTTCAAATTGCTTCTTCGCCCACAATTTTGATCGGATTCCTTTCCAATTTCAGATAGTTGTTCTCTAGGTACACTTCTTTTGAAAAATTACTCTTTTTGGCGATCCGCCAAAAATTGGCTAAATGGGGGACATTTGAAATTTTTTGTTGCCAATTTTCAAAATGCTTCTTCTCCCACAATTTTGATCAGATTTTCTTCATATTTTGCACAAATATTCCCTAGGTAGGCCTCTTTTTTTTTAAAATTTTCTCATTTTATCGATCCGCCAGAAATTGGCTAAATGGGGGACATTTTTTAATTTTTTGGTATCTAATTTTCAAATTGCTTCTTCTCCCACAATTTTGATTGGATTCCTTTCCCATTTTGGATAGTTGTTCTCTAGGTACACCTCTCTTGAATTTTGCACAAATATTCCCTAGGTAGTTGTTCTCTAGGTACATTTCTCTTGAAAAATTACTCTTTTTGGCGATCCGCCAAAAATTGGCTAAATGAAGCCTCTTTTGTAAAGTTATTCATTTTGGCGATACGCCAGAAATTGACCAAATACATTGTTCGAAGTTATTTTTCTGGGAAAAAATCTTTGTATGTATTTATCGGTCTATGTTCGGGTCCGTTGCTAAATTAATTATTTAGCTAGCTCATTGCCATCTCGTCCTTTGAAGCCCAGTTTTTCAGGGAAATTCCCTTGTTCAAGCACGACGGATTTGTTTTTATCGCTTTTCGTTAGCTGGGCCTTTGTCCTTGGGCAAGTTTGTACAATGTGACTACCACTTTCGGCAACCAGACAAGCTTATTCACAGATTCACTAGATCTCGGCTGGTCACCATGTCCCTGGACATTCTTGTTTAGTTGATCGGGTAATCTTTGAATTTTTGGGAAATTTTTGAAGAAAAAAATTCAAAATGCATTTCCTCCTACGGTTTTTATCCGATTTCATTATTTTTTGGTTTGAGGCATTGCTAGGTGGGACGGGCGTAGGGCTCATGCTTTTTGACTCGATTTGGGAATTTCTGATTTTTGGGATAATTTTTGAAGAAACTACCTCAAAATGCATCTTCTGCTACAGTTTTGATCCGATATCATTTATAATGGTTTTGAGGCATGATTAAGAGCTCTTGAATAGGGATTGTGCTTTTTGAGTCGATCAGGGGATTTTTGGGGAATTTTTGAAGAAAAAAATCAAAATGCATTTCCTCCCATACTTTTTGTCCAATTTCATTTATTTTTGGTATGAGGCATCGCTAGGTGGGTCGGGCATACGGCTGGTGCTTTTTGACTCGATTTGGGAATTTCTGATTTTTATGGGTAATTTTTGAAGAAAATACCTCAAACTGCATCTTTTGCTACAGTTTTGATCCGATATCGTTTATTTTGTGTGTGAGCATGCTTTGTGCATCTTGAATACGGCTTGTGCTTTTTGAGCCGATCAGGGGATTTTGGGGGTAATTTTTGAAGAAAAAAAATCAAAATGCATTTCCTCCTACAGTTTTTATCCGATTTCATTTATTTTTGGTATGATGCATCGCTAGGTGGGTTGGGCTTACGGATGGTGCTTATTGACTCGATTTGAGAATTTCTTTTTTTTTTGTGGGGGGGGGGGAGAATTTTTGAATAAACTACGTCAAATCCATCTTCTGCTACAGGTTTGATCCGATATCATGTATTCTGGGTGTGAGGCGTGCTTAGGGGCTCTTGGATACGGTTTGCGCTTTATGAATCAATCAGGGGAATTTGGAGGAATTTTTGAAGAAGAAAAAAAGTCAAAATGCATTTCCTCCTACAAGTTTTAACCGATTTCATTTGTTTTTGGAATGAGACATCAATCAGTGGGTCCGGTATACGGCTTCTGTGTTTTTATTCGATTTGGGAATTTCTGAATTTTTGGGGAAATTTTTGAAGAAAATAGCTCAAACTACATTTTCTGCTACAGTTTTGATCCGATATCATTTAGTTTGGGTTTGAGGCACGCTCTGGAAATCTTGAATAAGGCTTGTGCTTTTTGAGTCGATCAGGGGATTTTTGGCGGAATTTTTGAAAAAAATCGAAATACATTTCTTCCTACAGTTCTTATCCGATTTCGTTTATTTTTGGTGTGAGCCGTCTCTGGGGGGTCATGCATACTGCTTGTGTATTTTGAGTGAATTGAACTATTTGTGAATTTTTTCGGAATTTTTGAAGAAAAAAAATTGACATGCGAAACCCTCCGAAATGCAGATCTCACATCAAGGCACGTTAACCAAGTTTGCGCACTGGTCCAAAATGCGCATCAGCGCAAGTTAAATCAACATGCGCACTGGTCTAAAATAAGAACCGCGCACCAACGCAAATTAAATAAACCTTGCGCACTGGTCCAAGATAAGCAGCCCGCATCAACACAAGTTAAATAAACATGCGCACTGGTTCCAAATGCGAACCGCGCGTTAACGGAAGCTACATAAACATGCGCACTGGTGTAATATAAGTACCATGCATCAATGCAAGTTAAATAAACATGCGCACTGGTCTGAAATGCCAACCGGGCATCAGCGCAAGCTAAGTAAACATGCGCACTGGCCCGAAATGCTAACAGAGCATAACGGAAAGTTAAATAAACATGTGCATTGGTTCAAAATGAAAACCGCGCATCAATGCAAGTTAAATAAACATGTTTAATGGTCCGAAACTATAACCGCGCATCAACGCAAGTTAAATAACATGACCACTGGTCCGAAATGCGAACTGCGCAGTAATGCGTGTTAAATAAACATGCGCCCTGGTTCGAAATGCGAACCGCGCTTCAACGCAAGCATCGACACAAGTTAAATAAACATGCGCACTGGTTCGAAATGCAAACCGCGCAAAATAATGCATACAAAACATTGGAACTTAAGTAACAGAACTGCATTATAAATGAAAAAATATGTACAGTAAGAATTAGAACTTTCACTTTTGAGAGTGCATGAGGTTGGAAACACTGACTTCACGTGCAGTTGGTAATGAAGTCCAACGCTCTGCACACTACTCTATAGACTACTAAAATCTTCCCTCTTCCCCCTTTTTTTCCATTTTTGTCGCCTTACAGTAGGCGCATGTTCCCCTGCCTTGGTAAATCAACTATACTGGAGGCTTCAACTATACTGGAACACCCCTCCCAAGTTGTTCGCGTTGATCAAACAGAACCGGAGCAAAGTCGCCAGCCAGTTGAAATAGAGAATCAGAATGAAGATGCTGCTCAAAAAATTGCAATCGCAGTGGAGGCAGTAGCCTTGACGTCCCATTTACTGCAGAGCATGGAGATCCAAATGGAGCCGAAAGGAGACAGTTCACGGTAGCTGGTCGAACTTATCAGCTCAAACTCCAAGAGAAGGCTCTGTAAAATCGAAAGCGAAAATGGGCGGCAACTGCAGAGACGACACAAGACGCCATAGCAGACTTTTTTGAAATACAGCAGCTGCAGGCAATACGAGACGATATCACCAGCTCCATGGAGAGTGTGGAGACTGCATTCCTGCATCTTTCAGAGATTCTATCATATAATCAAGACATCGATGGTTTCCGTCAAGTAATTCAAATTTTACGTCGGCAGCTGAACGCCAAGATAAGTACGCTGCTGATGGGAGTTAGATGTAGAACATTGCTCTAGATTCTCGCATCCATCACAACCAACGCCCAAGTCACTGCGTCTACAGGAAATGTTGAAACTGGCTGAGCTAGAAACCAGACTAAAGTGGGCTGAGAGTCCACGGCAGGTAAGCAAAAGCTGGACGCTGAGATGGCCCTGAAACGCTAAGAACAGAAAAAGCCAGAGATAACTTAGGCTCGTTTTCATGTTATACAAGAGGAAGAATATGGAAGCGATAAACAACATAAGAAAATAAGACTGCCAGGCGAAGTGGAAACCACCGCTGATAAATTAGCCAACAGAATGAATGAAGTAAAACCCGTCTCAGCTACTTCACAGGTCAGTCTACAGCCTGACATAAATATTTGCCTCAACGTGCAAGTTGTGAATATAAATCCAAAGGCTTTCCATCGTATCGTGTTGCTACGCCGATGTCAACACCAACGAGACGATGCCCTTTGCTTTCCACAATGCCGCTACAGCAAGATACCCTACCTATTAGAGCTTACACAACGCCAATACCCTCATACTATGTACCGATCATACAGCAAACACATTAGATGCAAATCAGTGTTTCTACTCAAGTTTCAGTTACAGTCCATAAACCGCCTTATCCTCAGGACAATTTTCCAACGGATGATTTGGACATGACGATAGACAGAAGAACCACTAAGGTCATAAGTTGAATTTCAACAGAATACCCATTCCTGAACCCCCGAAACTTAGCTGTGATTCTGTCGAGTTTGCTTCATGGTGAAGATGGTTGGAAACATTCCATTACTTAAAACGCTACCTATCTGGGGAAGCGAAGCAGTGTGTAGAAGGATTCGGAGACCCCTTTGTTCTACAAAATGCCTTTTGGGAAAAGCTCGAAAGATTACTTAAAATTCAGTCAACTGATTATGCTGGTCTGTACAGTTTCCTGATTTTCTACGGCAGTGTTCGGCAGCTACTCCAGTCATTCCTTCTATGAGCGCATTGACCGATATCCGTGAAAATATGCTCATGCGGAGCAAATTACCGGACTGGATGGTTAACGGTGGGCCCGATGGATCGCTGAACATAAAAGGCATGGCAATTTTCCACCATGCCACACGTACATTAATTTTGTTTCTACAGAAGCTGACATAGCCTGTGATCTTTGTGTCTACACAAACTTTTCCAGGAATCAACGGCAAAGACAGCAATAGCAAGGTGTCACGGCATCAAACGATGGTAACGAAGACAGTCGATGGAAAAGGCCAACAAACAGACGAAGGCAAAGTAGAACGTAAGCCTGATCACAAAGAAGCCCGAGTGAAGAAAACGACACAGAATCTTTGGTCTCAAACATGCAGCTCGCGACGGTTGAGATACGTATGGGGATGCTGCGGATGGGGATGTTGAACGCGATTTCTATATGGGTGATGGCATCACATCGGTCAATACTACTGAACATTCGCTCCAGCTAACACAGAACACAACAGCTGTGCCAAGACGCTGGAATTCTTCTGCATATGTTTGCATCAGACAGCGCTGAAGTGATTAAAGCAATTCCATAAACGGAAAGAAACAGATATCGTGAACATCGACCTCTCACAAATGGAGCGAGTTCTGCGTATAGAGTGGTACATCAAATCAGACGCATTCAAGTACAAAATCGTACTCAAAAATCGTCCTCTGACTAGACACGGCATTCTATCGGGAAGAAGTCAAATATACGACGCCATCGGCATTTTAGCTCCTGTAGTTTTGCAAGGGTGGTAAATAATGCAGGAATGCAGTAGACTATGACTGATCTGGAATGACGATTTACCAGACAATATTCCGCCTAGATGGATAAATGGCGAAATGATCTTCACGAACTGGAATTACTACGCGTACCTCGTTGCTTCAAACCGAAAACTTCGGTGAAATTCGCATAGTGTAACTGCATACCCTTTCGGACGCGAACACTACTGGGAATGGTGTTTGTTCGTACCTTGGACTTGTCAACGAATTCGGTCGAGTTCACTGCGTACTGCTAGAGGCCAAGGCTAGAGTCATGCCATTAAAATAATTTTCAATTCCACGGCTTGAAATCGGCGCAGTCGTATCGACACGGATAAGCGCATTCTTAAAGAAAGAACTATCATACGACTATATCGACGAATACTTCTAGACGTATAGTAAGGTTGCTCTAGCATACTTCTCAAATGACGCCAAGAGGTGTCATTTTTATGTGGTAAATCAGTTTGAGAATATCAAAGACTGCACCACAATCGATCAGTAGCACCATGTGAGATATGAATATCATACTGCTGCTATGGCATCTCGAGGGCTTAAAGCAGACCAATTAATCACCTATGCCATGTGATTTCACAGACTGGATTTTCTATGGGAAGAACAATTTTCACTTCCAGAAATCAACATTTCTCTTCCAGAAATGATTGCGAATTGTACAAAATTTATCCAAAGGTTGCGGTATCTTGTCAAATCTCGATGAAAAACAACCTTCCCACATCCAACCATGGATCTTACCGTTGGTGATCTCAAGGATGTTGAATACTGTTTACTCAAACTGGTCGAACAGGACGCCTACACACAAGAACTGCGTGTTCTTACCTTGAAAACAGTGGATCAGCCCTTGAAGAAATCAAGTCTTCCTCACACGTTCAACCCCCTCTCAGGCGACAAGGGACTGATTAGAATTGGGGATAGAATGGAGCTTCATTTGAATAGAATCATCCTGTAATACTGCCACATCAATCTGACGTTAGCAAATTGATTGTATGTCACTACCATGAGCAGACCCATGAAGGCCGCGGCTATGCGATTAACAAACTGTGTCAATCAGGATACTGCATCGTTAGATTTAACCAGCAGTTTTGTCAGTTACTGTGTCATATGTAGGAATTGTTGGAGACACAGATTCAAAACATGACCCCGCTTCCCAAAGAACGCATTGATGAAACGCCACCATTGCGTCGGAGTCAACTGTATTGAACCATTCACAGTCCGACACAAGCGGTGCGAATTGAAAAGATACGGTGTACTTTTCACTTGCTTGATGTCGCGGTTGATCCATATAGAGGTTGCATCTTCGCTGGAGACCGATGCATTTATAAATGCACTCCGGCGGTTTACGGCTAACAGGGGTCCAATAGGACAACTTCTTTGTGATATAGGGACAAATTGCGCTGCAGCGGCAAATAAATTCAAGCGGGAATGTCAAGCCACGAACCATGCCAAAATTAAATCTCATCTGTTGTTACAAAAATGCGACTACTACTCATTCACGTTAGACGTTCCTCACGCATCCCACAGTGGAGTATGGGAAAGGCAGATTGGTACGGTCAAGAAGTTTCTACAGCCAATACTGCTACGATCATAGCATTTAGACGATGAGGGCTAAGGACTCTTTTCTACAAGATTTTGGCAATTGTGAACAGTCTGCCATTAACAGTAGACGATCTTGCCAACCCATTACCTCCATTGCCCTTATCGCCAAATAACCTGCTCACAATGAAGAATTCAATTGTATTACAACCATCAGGGTCGTCTCCTCCATCTGACGTGTATAGCAAATGGCGCTGGAAACATGCTCAACATATCCTGAACCAGTTCTGGATAGATTTAAATACGAATATCTTCAAACTCTACAAGCTCGACAGAAATGGCAATATGTTCGCGTGCTCATGTAAACGAAAGAGATATTGTGCTTTCCAAAGACAACAATCTGCCGCGCAACCAGTGGTCATTGGTTAAAGCCGAAGAAGTAATGCGCTCTCGTGATGGTCTGGTTCGTTGGGTCAAGGTGGCCGTACCGGAAAAGTCGCTGGATAAGTCTGGCAAGCAAACAAGACCACCATCGGTATTCTATAGGCCAGAACACAACGTAGTTGTTATTGTGAAAATTCCCACTAACACGTGAATTCATACATGTTGCGACGTCCTCCATAGTTTAAGTCATGACCGGAGAATTCCAGAGCCTCACTACTTAAACACACTCAAATGTGATGTTAGCTGAAGTTAAATTGATCATTTCGATCAGTTATTTCTTTATAATTGCGGTCTTTCGTCAGTGAACCTTTCGTCCGTCGCTGCACTATGAACAGTTTTTTTTCCGTTTCTATTACGGTCTGTCAACAGCGCACATTTAACTCTTTATATCGAGTTTTTATATTTTCCAGATAACCTGCTCAAACCGGTTTACAATATGCGCATACATGTATATAATTATTGATTACAATTTTGAACTGAGGGTTATTATAATTTTGCCGTGCCCATAGTGTCTCTGAAATCCCTACTTATTGGCACATACACCTAACAATAATGCAACCCTAACTTGATATCAGAAGACTATATGGGCTTTTGAACCCGGGCTACAGTGCTACAATTGCATGGCTGGCAAGCATCTTTACCAGCTGGCCACCGAGCCCACCCATCCGTATACTCTTGAACCTATCCGTCAATTTCGTTATCCTGATATTGACATTACACATCACATGTAGCACATTTCTTAATGTTAAAATTAAGACATCGAAGAGATTTTCCTCCTGGACCCAGCCAAGTTTGGAGCACTCTTGGAGACAATCTGTCTGGAAAATTATAATGTTATGCGTCGCAGTTTAATTTCATAACAAGGTCATCGTAAGTCACGATCTGGATGGCAAACAGATGCATTACTTGCGGTATTGACATTTATCTTAATGCGTTTCAGTGCATTATTTTACTTGAGTGTACTAATGCGTATGATCAACTTGATGTGCAAGATAATCAATGTCATATATTATGGGTACATGTACCCAGTTGCAGCGTTAGGTATGGTAAGTGAACTGTGTATTGCATAAGATTATTTATAGTATAAGTTAAGTTGGTTTAAATTTTTATATTAAAATTTGGGGAACCATGTCAGCCCTAGTAAGTGACCAGCTGCTCTGAACGCCTGGTGATACGCCTCACCCAATCAAATCGCATGATACATAAGTGAACGGCAATCTTGAATTTCTTGAATTTTTTTACCACATAAATCTTTTGATATAAGATTTAATGTAGTATATTCTGTGTTATTTCTGTGGTCGGTGGTTTTAAGTTTTGCCCCAGTAAACTACATTGGTATGAGGTCTCGAGTAAGATTTTTTTAAAGAATTTTCCAATGTGTTTGTGTCACACGAGTGTAATGTCTTCTAAATTGTTATTCTTTTACTTTTTTGTGGTTTTGTGTATTTTCAGATTTTTACGGTGCTTGAATAAAGCATTAATTAAACTCCATACGCCTCTTTTCTACTTTTTGACTCTCGAAGCATTGCCTAGTAGTGACATGGTACATTGAAAAGAAACAAACTATAGTATGTTAATATGCGAAGGTTTTGCAGGTAGAACTTGCCAAAACAAGTGAAGTTCAAGGAACAGTAACGGCTCTTGAATTCTATAGTCCTAGATTAGAGCATACGCAATTAACTGCCTTGAACTGGTGAATATAGTGCAGAAAATTATTCTAATGATTTAATAGTGATTCCGCGTATGACACTGAATTTCAAGATTACATTGATGATCTTCACTGTAACACAATAACAGCCATTCAGGAGTGGTATTCTGCTCTGTCCTTATATTAAAGGACGCCCTTATTCTTGAGATTAGATGGTTCATCCATAATTTTTATCCTTATTTTTTAAAATAATTTGTTAAGTTTGAGCATAGAGCAGAATAACTTTTTTATCCTTATTTTTTTATTTAAATGAGGACATCCTCAAAATAAGGACAAAGCAGAATACCACTCAAGGAAGTTTTGCTGCGAACTTTATCCATGTTTTTGGATTCGCTGTTCAGTTTTTGATACATGTCAACATTTATGACATCGGGACCAGGACCCTCCTAAATGTAGCGCTACAAAATAAGAAAACCGCTACATACAAACTATCATTTCGAATAAGAAATCTTCATTGAATAAACTTACTGGTTTTTAAAATAAAACGAATAAGAAATCTCCATTGAATAAATTTACTGGTCTTAAAAAATCCGCTACATTTGATGAAAACCGCTACAAATGTGAGTAACTTACTGGCACTTTAAATAAAACCGCTACATTCAACGAAATCCACTACAAAATAGTAATCGAGCTCTTCTTCTCCCTTCTCATGCCCTACAAGAAATCCACTACATTTGATCAAAACCGCTACAAATTTCAAAAAGTTACAGATGCTTAAAATAAAGTCGCTACATTCAACAAAATCCACTACAAAATAGAAATCGAACTCTTCTCCCTTCTCATGCCCTACAAGAAATCCACTACATTTGATCAAAACCGCTACAAATTTCAAAAAGTTACAGATGCTTAAAATAAAGTCGCTACATTCAACAAAATCCACTACAAAATAGAAATCGAACTCTTCTCCCTTCTCATGCCCTACAAGAAATCCACTACATTTGATCAAAACCGCTACAAATTTCAAAAAGTTATAGGTGCTTAAAATAAAGTCGCTACATTCAACAAAATCCACTACAAAATAGAAATCGAGCTCTTTTCCCTTCTCAAGCCCTACAGAAAATCCACTACATTTGATGAAAACCGCTACAAATGTGAGTAACTTACTGGCACTTTAAATAAAACCGCTACATTCAACGAAATCCACTACAAAATAGTAATCGAGCTCTTCTTCTCCCTTCTCATGCCCTACAAGAAATCCACTACATTTGATCAAAACCGCTACAAATTTGAAAAAGTTACTGATGCTTAAAATAAAGTCGCTACATTCAACAAAATCCACTACAAAATAGAAATCGAACTCTTCTCCCTTCTCATGCCCTACAAGAAATCCACTACATTTGATCAAAACCGCTACAAATTTCAAAAAGTTACAGATGCTTAAAATAAAGTCGCTACATTCAACAAAATCCACTACAAAATAGAAATCGAACTCTTCTCCCTTCTCATGCCCTACAAGAAATCCACTACATTTGATCAAAACCGCTACAAATTTCAAAAAGTTATAGGTGCTTAAAATAAAGTCGCTACATTCAACAAAATCCACTACAAAATAGAAATCGAGCTCTTTTCCCTTCTCAAGCCCTACAGAAAATCCACTACATTTGATGTAAACCGCTGCAAATGTGAGTAACTTACTGGCACTTTAAATAAAACCGCAACATTCAACGAAATCCACTACAAAATAGTAATCGAGCTCTTCTTCTCCCTTCTCATGCCCTACAAGAAATCCACTACATTTGATCAAAACCGCTACAAATTTGAAAAAGTTACTGATGCTTAAAATAAAGTCGCTACATTCAACAAAATCCACTACAAAATAGCAATCGAGCTGTTCTCCCTTCTCCTGCCCTACAAGAAATCCACTACATTTGATCAAAACCGCTACATATTTCAAAAAGTTACAGATGCTTAAAATAAAGTCGCTACATTCAACAAAATCCACTACAAAATAGAAATCGAGCTCTTCTCCCTTCTCATGCCCTACAAGAAATCCACTACATTTGATCAAAACCGCTACAAATTTCAAAAAGTTACAGATGCTTAAAATAAAGTCGCTACATTCAACAAAATCCACTACAAAATAGAAATCGAGCTCTTCTTCCTTCTCAAGCCCTACAGAAAATCCACTACATTTGAAGAAAACCGCTACAAATGTGAGTAACTTACTGGTACTTTAAATAAAACCGATACATTCAACGAAATCCACTACAAAATAGAAATCGAGCTCTTCTCCTTTCTCATGCCCTACAAGAAATCCACTACATTTGATCAAAACCGCTACATATTTCAAAAAGTTACAGATGCTTAAAATAAATTCGCTACATTCAACAAAATCCACTACAAAATAGAAATCGAACTCTTCTCCCTTCTCATGCCCTACAAGAAATCCACTACATTTGATCAAAACCGCTACAAATTTCAAAAAGTTATAGGTGCTTAAAATAAAGTCGCTACATTCAACAAAATCCACTACAAAATAGCAATCGAGCTGTTCTCCCTTCTCATGCCCTACAAGAAATCCACTACATTTAATCAAAACCGCTACAATTCTCAAAAAGTTACACGTGCTACAAATAAAGTCGCTACATCCAACGAAATCCACTACAAAATAGATATCGGACTCTTCTCCTTTCTTATGCCCCACAAGAAAAAACTACATTTGATCAAAACCGCTACAAATGAGAAATAACTTACTCGTACTTAAAATAAAGTCGCTACATTTAAGAAAATCATAATTGAACTCCTCGGGTAACTTCTCATGCCCTACAAGAAATCCACTACATTTGATAATAACTGCTACAAATGTCAATAACTTACTGATACTGATACTGATACTTTACACTCAACGAAATCCTCTAGAAAATCAACCTCTTCTCCCTTCTCATGCCCTGCAAGAAATCCACTTCATTTGAGCAATACCGCTACAAATTTCAAACAGTTACACGTGCTTCAAATAAAGATGTAACTAACTTACTGGTACTTAAAATTAAGTCTCTACATTCAACAAAATCCACTACAAAATAGAAATCGAACTCTTCTCCCTTCTCATGCTCTACATAAATCCACTAAATTTGATCAAAATCGCCACAAATTTCAAAAAGTTACAGAAGGTTAAAATGAAACAGAAACATTCAACGAATTCGACCAGAACATCATAATCTAGATCTTCAGCTAACTTCTGTTCCTTCCATGTAATTCACTGCAGTTGATCAAAACCACTGAAAATTTCATTGAATTACTGGTGCTTAAAAGAAAACCGCTACATTAAATGAATTCCGCTACAACACTAGAAACGAGATCATCGAAATTGACATCTTAGATGACAGAAATCTACTGTAAAATAATGATCTAATTCTTGGCATACTATTCCAGTTACTAATTTTTTTTTCGGAAATTAAAGGAAATTAAAGCCGCTAACTCCATTTGATGTCTTGCGTGAAAACGGTGCACGTCACTAGTTTCTTATGCCTTGAATGAATTCGCTACAGACAAACTATCATTTCAAATTAAAATTGTAGCTCTTTAGCTCCTCCTCCTCGGCTCTTTGCATGTAATCACTTCCTTTTTAATAAGCATGCTCAATCCACATCATTATTTTTCAGAACTTTACCATACTAAAGTTTTCCATCAACATTACAAATCAGATGATGTCTATATAACGAGGCTGGTTACACAGCATCGTAACTCTAGGGAATTTATATTTAATAACTTTGAAGGAAATATTTACAAAAGAGCGTACCGATCAACCGTTTGTTTCTATTGCCGTGCTGCTACCAGAGAGTGCCAGTTCCTTGCATAAGAAATCGTTATGCACGCACCCCGTGGGAGTCGAACCCACCACAGCAAACAGCGATCTCACAATACGATATCATGCCACGCTCAAACGCAGACTTATGAAAAATATTTCAGATAGACTGAGTCTCTCTGTAGTGATAATATAGCTAAACTGTGCAGAACTGCTGACTTATGTAAAAACGGCACACAAGCACAACGTCGCAGTAATTCGCTGCGTCACACGCAGATAGAACTGTTAAGCAGTGTCACACAACAAGCAGACTTTTAAACCGTCCTATTTAATATTTGGACAACTCGCCCAATTACCAACTAAGTCCATGGCCAAAGACGACTCGGCCTAACACGCCTCGTTCAAAACTACCAACTTGACCCAAGACGTTTTTACCGAAATTGTTTTCCAAACAGGAGTTGTTGGGGTGCCTTTTATGGAAGAAGTGTTAGTACATTTTCCATTGTCCATGATGCATGTGTTAGGGGAGCAAATAACTTATAACTGTGAATGACATGAGATTATTACACATAAATTAAAAAAAATTAAAATAAACTTTTTATCGGGGGTCTGGACAAGTCGGCACTGAATGAGTCGGCAGCACACATTGCCGATACTTTTTGGGTAAGTTGGCTTTTAAATTCAGCACCAAACATTAAATATTTGTACACACCATTTTAATTGTTGACAAAAATTCTTACGGTTCCCATCACCATTTTATAATCTCGGCACCCAAAACCTCAGGTTTTATTGCAATTAAACGCAACTCTTTCTCATAATAATAACAGGATTGTTTTTTTTTATAAAAAAATTATAATTAAATTATGTATGATTTTAAGATAAAAGATGCTTTGTTCACAACTACGACAGAATTCTTTTGACACATTTATGCGCCTTGGCATCATGAGATCACAGGTTCGATTGCACATCAAGGAAGCTCAAGTACCAACTTTGATTCAAATGGATAGCAATAATTGACCTGAACGTGAACGAACTGGGAATGAATTGCAATCTGTGCCAGGGTACGCCAACACCTGCACAACATTATTTTAAGAACCAAGTGTTAAGAGTGGAAAAATTTTAAAGACCCAAGTGTAAATATTATTAAAGTGTCATGTTTGCCGTGTAAAATGACCCATTATCACCATAACACATTAATTGTACGGCGATTTGTATTTGTATCCGAACCATAAACCGTAGAATGGTGTTAAATGGATATTGTAATACTTGATCTTTGTGAGATGCAGACCGCTTTCGATGATGAAAAGCAAATCATTTCTTTTCCTTCGCTTATCTGTGCACATGAGCTTCGGAGGGGGTGGGGGAGGATCAATAGCAGTCGGCAGCAGGTTTCGACAGTACCAGCGGCAGTGTTAGTAGCTGCAACTACTAGAGTGTTTGCCAAGAACCCCGTCTCTAACCTGTGTGCTTGCAAAACGAAGATGTTGCATAAAAACACCATGTGAGCGCCTTCCGAATTCGAAGTCAATTTTTCTTGGGTGGGGGAGGGTGGAGATGGATAGATATGTTGAAGCTAACTAATAAAAATTCTACACATCTGAACAAACACAGGTCGACAGCAAGCAGTAGAAAGGATGGATTTGGAGAAAGTGTGGCAGCGTAGCAGGCGGCGTATCTACAACACGGGGAAGGTACAAGGAATAAATTTTTGGGTTAATATAAAGCAAAAACTGTGTAAGACTGTACGGCGGAACCGCTACCCCAAAAACGAAACAAGACAAGTACCGAGTTCCAGCTTTCCTGATTCAATGAAACATTACCGATATACAGAGATATGTTTTTTCTGTCCTGATCAAATAACCCGGCAAGAGTCAGAAAAAAGGTGCGCGATCAAGGCAAATTAACAAAGAGGCCCGGACAAAAGGGTGCAAATCAGGGTTGCATACGGACACGAGGCGTTTCTATACATCCCACACCCCCCTCCCCCCCTCCCCACCCACGGTAGTGCGACAGGGGATAAAAAGAGAAGAAACCGGATTAATCAGTGTTGGTTTGAGTGCCAATATGTGATCTCGTCACAAATGGCCTTCTCAATATTATTTAATACCTGCCGTTCATGACCTACGGCTATAAAATTCACTGGTCACTGTTCTGCTGAGCACTAGTTCATTTCACTACACGTGATCACTTTTGAAAGTGCAAGAAACAGTGCATTTAATTCATGTATTTCCTTCACATTCAGTCATCACAAACAGATATTGGTTTATTGGTTATTCGGTAAAATAGGGTGGCCTTTGCAGGCCAGGACGCCGCTTGTTTTCAATCTGACCGTGTGATGCCGCAAGGAATAAGCGGAATGAATTCAATGAATCTGTACCAGCCAAAACCTTCCGATATCACAAGTAATGTTCTTGTCTGCCAGTCCTCCTTCCATCCTAAAATATCTTCAAGTTGCAACGCGAGACCAGAATATGGCCCATAACGGTACAGCAGGTCGCATACACTCATCACACGCACAACTCCTTGCTCTGCATAATCGTTTCTCAAGTAGAAGCTCATGTTTGAGGCTACTATTTTGATGTTATATTGCTCTTAAGTGCTTATAAACTTAGTCAAATGAATCTGAGTATACAGGGCTTGCATGCTTTAACCAGTTACATTGCTTGATTTTAAATGCAGCTAAACCTCCAACCAATCCGCATGCTGCTCACGTACTCTTCTTCGAGTCTTGAATCATGGTGCCAATGTTTGGTCTCTTCGTACGTGGCATTGTCAAGCTTTAACAAGTAATATGTGTTTTTGGGACCTAATGTGCATTCCTCGAAATGTCCGCAATATATCACACGTGGGCAGACTATCAGACAGTGACGTAATATGCAAGTGCGAGACACTGACGTAATCAATATTCACAAGTACTATTTTTTAGTGAAAGTCATGTTTTCATCAGTAATATCCTTTCCCGGCAATTATACGATGACGTAATATGCAAGTGCAAGACCTGACGTAATGATAAACAAGTACTATTTTTTTTAGTGAAGGTCACTTTTTCACGAGTTACATACCTTCCCGGTAATTATACGACAGTTTCGTTATCCTAACGCATTGAAGGATTCAAAACAACATGCGAAAACTGCTTAGATGTTAAGAAAATATAGATTTGTCAGATGAGGGATTAAGGATTTCCTGGTGTTTCTTTTTGTCGAATTGTAGCGGATTTTCCGGGGAAGCAGTAGGAATTTCCCTGTAAATGTAGTGGCTTTTGCCAATTGTAGCGCTTCATACATAAGGCAGAAGGGATTTCCTTACAATGTAGTGGATTTGGCCAATTGTAGCGTTTCACACAAAAGACAGAAGGGATTTCCCTATAAATGTAGCGGATTTGGCCAATTGTAGCGCTTCACAGAAAAGGCATCTGGGATTCCCGGAGTTAGCCAATTGTAGCGCTACATACAGGATGGGGTGTTTTCCAATGGCATAAATCTTGACACAAATGCAGTTTTTTTTTTTTTTTGCATAACAAGTCAAACATGTTTTGTGGTTTGAGAAGGGCTTTGTGTCTTACAAATCTTCGTCGTGGTATATATCACAGAACACAACAATGTAAGGTTATGATATGGTTTTGGATTACAACGTATGCAGTTATATTGCTGGTTAAATGGGCGATAATACGGATTCATGTTGAATTGTGAAGACCGTCCGGATTAGCTCCGAGTCAGCTGTCCCTCAAATTTTGTAGTATTTTTGATAATAGTATCGCATTGTGACTAATTTCCAATTACCAATAATTTTTATAATCTGTTTTGCTTTGGAATTTGACGAAGGTCAAGGACAAGTGTTGGGTAGAATATTTCTGTCAGAATTACGAAACCTGTGCTGTTATAAGCCTAGCTCCGAGTAGCTCTGACTTGTATAACATCGTATATATCTCTGTCAGAGCCACGAAGCCTTCCATTGCTCCACTTATAGTAGTCCTAGATGACTCTTGCTTCCCAGACCTAGGAAGACAGAAAGGGTCCACTGGGACTACACTAATAGGGGTCAATTTCATATGTTCTGAGGCACGAATCCTGCATACCAGCCCTTGTTATTCAAACATCTACAGAAAGTTCATGCCCAATATGCCCTTTTTGTAAAACAGGCACAATTTTTAGTGAGCTGTATATCTTTTATTTGTTCATAAAAGTGCAGAAAATTTAGCTTCCGCATCCACCTGTCAAATGTTTGTTTACTTTCTGGCCTTTAAATACCACGTGACCAAAGTCAAGGGACCGAAAATTTAAATAAAGGGGTCAAAGTTTATTTGTATAATATATATTAAATAGTTGATAGATGCAGAATTACGTATAAATTTATTTTGTACACCCACAATATTTGACTTTTTATGTGTGCGTTCTTTTTGAAATATCAATTTAAAAGTTTTTTTTGGTGGATAAGTGCAAAAATTATTGTTACTATTTCACGCAATAATGTATGCTCCCTGTATACAAACAAATGTCAATTATTGCGGGAGATTTGGGGTTATTTCCGTATTATTTTCTTTTAAAGAAAGCGTAACACAGAAGTTGTATATGATTACCGTTGTACTTTGAGGGCCTTTAGCAAATGCATATAAAAACTTATAGGTCGTTGAATCTCGCACAAAGTAGCTACAGGGGTGCCTCAAAGCGAGCGCAGTTGACTTGCTTATCGTTATATAGCGAGGCTTTGAAGCGGTGCCTGGAAACTTTTTGGCGCACCGCTTCTTGGAGCTATTATAAGCCAAACAACATTTGAGCGTTCCCAATAAAAAGTGGAAAAATTTTGCGTTTCGCCTTAAAGTCCAATGACTTTTGCACGAAAGAGCAATCGGGTTTTTGACAACCTGTATGCTATTTTAAAAAATTATTATAACTTTTAACAAATAGTTTCAAGTTTCAATTTCTTTTATGTTCTGAGTATGAGCTGTTTTTGCGATGTTTCTTCTATAATTTCTTTCATTTTTTTTACCCGGTTCCCTCACAGTCGAAATTCAAAATTCTTGCGCGTTTTATTCGAAACTCACAAAGTGTGATTTGGCTTATGCTAACAGGGGTCAACTTCACATGTTCTGAGGCATGAATCCTGCATACAAGTCCCTATTACAAAGACATTTACTGAAATTCATGCAGAATATACCCTTTTCCATTAACGACTGCCCCACCTGCCAGGGCAGGTGAAAGGGCTGGTGGGGCAGGTAGACTCGCCCGGCTAGCTGCCCACGTGGCAGGCAGATTCGTTCGGGGGGGGGGGGTGTGGCGTGACGTAACACCTTAACAGCATACTTGTCAAGTAGTCGACTGCAGTTATTGATCGGTGTCCGCCAGCTGCACCTTACCTACGTACTAGCTACTGGCACGTTGCCAGTTTCTATGTGGGTGCTGGACTGTGCCTTGATAAAACTAGCGTCGAGTCACTTGTGATACAATAATTGAAAAAAGTATGTAAAATTATCAAAATTAAAACCTTAACTAGAGCGGTGTGCATAGCCCACATATTCCTCACAGCTCTCCCCCCCCCCCATCAGTTAAACACGGCCATCAATGGTCAATCAGGAGCTGAAATTTTCTTAGTCCAGCTGGTCCATTTTCCTTTGACGAACCTGGCCCATTTACAATACCGATCTGTGTTTGTTCCCATAGAAGCTACATACCAAGTCTCATTAAAATTCTTGCAGCAGTTTTTCAGTTATCGTATTAACAAGCTCTTGATGACAGACCGACAGACGGACACGCTGTCGATCGCATATATTCCCCCTGTAGGAAATGAATACTGTCCAACAGAAGAGACAAAAGGTGGGGCAGGTAAGAATG
This sequence comes from Protula sp. h YS-2021, assembly GCA_949752745.1. NCBI lineage: Eukaryota > Metazoa > Annelida > Polychaeta > Sabellida > Serpulidae > Protula > Protula sp. h YS-2021. The sequence continues at coordinate 22,265,950 of OX457030.1, forward strand.
TTGGTGGGGCAGGTAGATTTGAAATCTGCTTGCCCCACCGGGAAGGTGCCTAAAAAAGTTAACGTAAAGCCCTGAGCATATCTTTTATTTCTTCGTGAAAGTACAGGAAAATTAGCTTCCGCACTCTGCAGTCAAATTTGTTTATATTCTAAATGTCATGTGACCAAAGTCAAGTGACCAAAAATTTAAACAAAGGGGTTATGTATTATTTGTAAAATATACACTCAGATAATTGATAGATGCAGAATCAGGCAAAGATTTATTATGTTTACCATAATATTTATCTTATAATTTTCTTCATACGCTTTGCAGTTCAAATTTCTTTGGTGCGTAATTACAAAATTTATCGTCGCTTTTTGACATGATAAACCGTGCGTGTTGAATGTAAACAAGGTTGTTATTGCAGAAAATTTGTGTTTTTCCATGTTTTTTTTTTCATTTAAAGAAGCATAGGAGTTGTATATCATTACCTTTGAAAATTTGTACTTCGAGGGCCTCTAGTAAGTGCCATCAAAGACTTGTGGATCGTTGAGGTGCCTGAAAGCGAGCGCACTTGACTTGTTTATGACCATGTAACGAGGAATTGAAGCCGTACGCCGAACACCAGTAGCGAGTCGTTGCTGGAAGTAAGGGATAGTCCGACGCAGACTAGTCAGTCCCATCAGTTACGGGCTGATGGGACTGACTAGTGCTGACGAGTGCTGTAGAAGCAACCTAACAGTTTGCAAAGAGTTAGATTAACTGATTGGTACTTGGAAATTTGCCGAAGAGTTAAGTAGTTGCCATAAATCTGTGGAATACATGACATTACAGAACAGAGGTATAAAGCTTCCTTCAAGAAATATCTGAAAAAGCATTTGCTGTCAAAGCATACAGAACAAATCTTTATATCAGGAGCAGTCTGCAGTAAAGGACACGTTCCTATTTATATTTGAAGTTTTGTTAAGGTAGACTCTCAACAGTTCTGTTATTATTACTTATGGAAACTAAAATAATAATAGTAATAATAATACAAAAATAGTTGAAGTTAAGTGGTATTAGCCAGGGATAGTGTACTTAATTCAAAGAGCCAGGCTACGCTGTAAGTTTTATCACTTTTTGTTCGAGCCTACTCTGCTCGAAATTTGTGTCTCTCCTCTGTAATTTTATCAGTGGCTACTTGATTTCAGTCTTTACAAATAAACTGGTTGATTTGATTTAGGGTTGGCAAGATTTGGCCGGCCAGATTTGCCCGGCAATTGCCGGCAAGGCAAAATCTCTTAAAGTGGCCCATCTGGCCAAATCTGACAGAATCTGGTTTTTTCGCCCAATTTTTTAACAATTGTTTTTGTTCATTTGATTTTAATATTTATTTTTCTTGAAATGTAGTAAAACCAGATTTATTCACCCAAGCACGCGTTTATTTACTTAAATAATGCACTTTCCTACAAATTCGTTAGCACATAGTAGAGTATTTAAGTACATAAAAAGGGGAATTTTTGGTTAAAAAGTCTAATCCGCAATTCTACAATGAATGTCTCTGCAGATGATGCACGTTATATACTACCCTGTCGATTTACTCCTGAGTGCTTTGGAGTAGTAGTTCGGAGTAATAAATTTGAGTAGTAATTTGGAATAGTTGCATCTCCGGTAATTACATCTCTTTGTATGTGGCTTCACGACAAATTAATCCCCTCGAGCATTCTTAATCTCTGGTTGAATACAGTGTTTTGATGTTTAGTAATCAGAAGTTCAACTGAATACCTTTTTATTATACATATCAAAGTTAGAAGCTCCGTTTCCCCAATTATAAAAAAACCTGGCGATAATTGATGATTTTAAATTTTTCCAGATTTGACCAGATTTTCCCGGAAATTGCCAGATTTTGCCTCCGGCAAGGCAAAATCTAGATTTGGCCGCTTTTTTGCCAACCCTGATTTGATTTGAGTGTCGACGTTTCGAACGTTTTGGTTTGGGTTGAATATGTAAAGAAATGGCAGAAAACATGAACAATCCGTAAAATGCTGTTCTCCTGGAAGACGAATGGTTACGGCAGATCCAAACTGATACTGATAAAATGGAAACTGGTCCGCTATTTTAAAGGATCATAAATGTCAAATTTCCAAGCTATACCACGGGGAGGAGCACGAATGGTTACAATAGATCCAAGTTGGTGAAATTGAAAAGAACATCTCCTGTAGCTGAAAGCAATTTTTATTTGTCAAGTATCGCAGAATGAGAAATGTTTGTGTCGAAAGGGTTGGCAAATTTGCATCTGGCTTACCAAGTTTTGTCATAATTTAACATTTTGTTGTCACAAGTTATAACCCACTCTAACCAGTTCTGTCCCGTAGATCTTTCGGGGCACGGTTCAGGGCATTAAGGATCTTGGACTTTGTTCCAGCTTGTTAACCCAGCCGACTTTGTCGGACTGGTTCAGTCGTATCACTATAGGGGGCTTGAGTGTATGTGCGTATATTAAACTTTTTCTTTAAAATGCTATTCCTCCTACAGTTTTGCTCCAATCGTTTTGATGTTACGCAGAAATATTTCCTGAGTGGTCCCCCACCTGGCTATTACTTTTTTTTTGACGATTGACGAAAAACTGACAAAATGGCGTCAGTTTTTGTGCCCGTTTTGTCCCAATTTTAAAATGCTACTCCTCCTACAGTTTTACTCCAATCGTTTACATGTTACGCAGGGATGTTCCCAGGGGTTCGCCTACCAGGCTATTTTTTTTTCGCAGTTCGTCAAAAATTGCCGAAATGGCAGAATTTTGAAGTTTGGCAAAAACTGGAATAAATGGTAGTAATTAACTGGATTGTCAAACTATTCATTTCTCTCAGTCTTTTTCAAATAGTTATAAAATTTTAATCGAAAGTTTCTTAGGTGCTTCTCCACGTGGACTTTGCTTTTTTCGCAGATGGCAAAAAATGCCAAAATGGTGGAATTTTAAAAATTTTGTAAAATTGTGTAAATGTTGGTAAATACGTGAATCGTCAAAAGCCAACCTCTCCAACATCCCTTTTCGGGTAGCTTCCACCCGGGAAAACTCGTTTTCGTGTATTAAAATTATGAAAAAGTTGCCTTCAGAAACAAAGTTCTTCATTTTTTGGCCTAACAGCTTTCGTTTCAGAGTTTTTCTCTCTTTCCTTGTGTGGTAACTCGGCTGGCCATGTCCTTGGACATGTGTGTTAGATTGTTTCTTCTGCAATTGGCTGACGATGGGTACCATTTTTAGCCTCCCCCCATCCCCGGCTTCACCATTATTTGCTAGTCTAGGCGTTACTATTTTTAACCTACTGTTGCTTTTTGCAGCTGGTCCTTATTTCTGTCTGACTGGCCAAAACAGCTCCATAGGGAACCGCTCCTTGGAGCTGGGCGCGAAGTAACCGCTAGTGTTGTCTAACTGCCAAAGTGATTTCTCATAGTTTAATCTAACCTTTCTACTTTCCCGGGACGGCCATACTAAGACAAAAAGAGTCTACTAAGACCACATGGTACACAATAAAAGACAATTGAATCCATTGAGCTTCTGCTAAGTTATAAGGACTAAAGCAAGGAGAGGTTCCATCGGACTCGGAGCAAGCTGTAGCAGCTCCTGTTTTAAGAAAGGAGCTGGAAATTACCGACAGGTATCACTTACTCTGTCTTGTGCAATATCGATGAACACTTGAACCATTTAGACTCAACTTTTCGTCTGCAAGTATTGATTTCAACCCAGACAAGTGCGATTTAGCAACAGTTATTGCCCCCCTCCTTTCTCAGTAACAAAAAACACCTTGGTCGTGCAGCAACACCTGCAGTGCTATAAACTAAAATCCACCGTGCAATTTTACTATTTTACTATTGCTGTGTGACACTGTACTGCACGCCTGCACCAAATTTCGATAACACTCCCAGGACTGTACTACTGTTAAGATAGGTTAAATTCCAGGGAGTGTAGGGACGAAAATATGATTTCCAACTTCCTCATTTTATTGGTGAAATCGATGAAACATATAGAAAAAGACCCAACTATTTTTTTATTTCAGGCAAGCCTTGTCTGCGCATGCTCAGTTCTGTGACGATGTTACCAGACACGCATCAGATGCTACGGCAGACCATACGGGATTTCGCCGACCACGAGTTAAAACCCATAGCAGGAGATTTAGACCGAGAACACAGATATCCCCAGGAACAAGTATGATTTCTGTCATTCATCTCTATTGTCTTATTTAGAATGTGCTGAAAAGGGTAGTTTTTTTTTCCTTACGGGGTAATGGGGGGGGGGGGGAATATTCGTGGTTATGTAATGACTGGTTGTTGATGTTCTAAAGTAATGATGTATTGTTATGATTTCAATGTTGTGTTACAGATTAAAAAGCTAGGAGATTTAGGAATGATGGCTGTGGATGTACCGATGGAGCTGGGGGGCGCGGGCCTGGATTACCTCGCCTATGCTATTGGTTTGGAGGAAATCAGCAGGGGCTGTGCTTCTGCCGGTGTCATTACCAGTGTGAATAACGTAGGTACAGTGTGTATTTTGTGTGTGTTTTAAAAGAAAGGTTGCATAACAAAATAGAAATTTTAGCAAATTCGTCTGCACTGTTGTTGGTGTGCATTGATTGCTGTAGGTGTATGTTTTTCTGGGCAGTGGCTTAAGTTACCAATTTCACTTATCTTATTTGATTATTAAAAATAGTGATATATAATTTCTGGCAGTGCCTCACACTTAAATGAACTGTGTTGATAAACCGAAGTAGTCAGTCTGGAATTATGCTATTGCTTTTGTTAAAGACAATTAGCCATGTGCATGTCGGTTGCAGAGCTTGTATTTGGGACCAATCATGGCCTTTGGCAGTGATGCGCAGAAGGAGGAGTACGTGAAACCGTTCCTGGACGGGTCACGTGTCGGCTGCTTCGCTCTCAGTGAGCCCGGTAAGCCGCCCACTGTCTTTGGCGGAGATAAAAATAACCTTGTTTCTTACCCCGCGGCCGGGTCACTAAAATTGAAAATATAAAAATGTGACCCGGCCGTGTCTATTTTTTTTTTAAATAAAAATAAAGAAATCGACCAGCTGGCTGGGTATGTAAAATTTCGAAGTACAAGATTTACCCGGAAGCGAATGGCCTTTCAGAGGAGAAATTTATTCCAAAATTTATTCTAAAAGAAACGCTTCAAAAGTAGCAACTTGTAAGGTGATAGTATAAATGCTTTATCATATAAGCGTTTAATAAACAAGAATGTCCAGGGACATTGTGACCAGCCGAGATCTGGTGAATCAAATATCATTAAGGCTGTTTGGTCGCCAAGAAGAATAAGAAGAAGTATTTTGAAAGTTGGCTTCCAAAAATTTATAGATGCCGCCCATTTGGCCAGTTTTTGGCGTTCCGCCAAAAAAAAAAAAAATTTCAAGAGAGAACAATCTAGGAACATCCGTACACAATTGGAAAGGAACCAGAACAAAATTGTGGGAGAAGAAGCATTTTGAAAGTAAACAACCAAGAAAAAAAGTAAATAAACTCACCCCCATAGGGTCAATTTTTGGTGGATCACCAAAAAAAAAAAAAAAACAAGCCAAGAGAGGTCTTCTTAATGAACATTTATGCAAAAGAATATCCAATCAAAATTGTGCATCGCTAAAAAGTAGTTTTTCAAGGGAGGCCTACCTAGAGAACATTCGTACAAAATTTAACGAACACCTCATCAAAATTGTGGGAGTAGTATTTTGAAAATAAACAACCAAAAAATTCTAAATGCCCCCTATTTGGCCAATTTTTGGTGGGTCGCCAAAAATGTAATTTTTAAGAGAGAATCATCAAGACAACACTCGTACAAAACTGGAAAGGAATCCAAACAAAATTGTGGGAGAAAAAGCATTTTGAAAATTGGACACAAAAAATATAAAAACTGTCTCCATTTCGCCAATTTTTGGCGGATCGCCCAAAAAAAAAAGTAATCTTCAAGAGAGCCCAACCTAGAGAACATTCGTACAAAACTTAACAAAATCACATCAAAATTGTGGGAGCAGAAGCATTTTGAAAACTAGCAACCAAAAAATTTTAAAAGCCGTCCATTTGGCCAATTTTTGCAGGATAACCGAAAAAGCATTTTTTTAAGAGAGGACTTCCTGGAGAAAATTTGTCCAGAATGTAAAGAAAATCTTTTCAAAATTGTGGGAGAAGAAGCATTTTGAAAACTGGCAACTAAAAAAGTTTAAATGCTCCCGTTTAACCAATTTTTGGCGGATCACCAAAATAAGTAATTTTTCAAGAGAGGAACATCATGAAAACAATCATACAAAAATGTAAAGGAATCGAATCAGAATTGTGGGAGAAGAGGCATTTTGAATATTTGCCACCAATAAATAAAAAAAATGCCCATTTGGTAAAATTTTGGCTGATCGTCAGAAAAAAAAAATTTCAAGAGAGACTACCCAGAGAACATTCATACAAAATTTAAAGAAAATTGTGAGAGAAGACTTGAAAATTGGCAACCAGAAAATTCTGGACCCCCTATTTGGCCAATTTTTGGTGGATCGCAAAAAAAAAGAAGTAAATTTTCAAGAGTGAACCACCAAGACAGCAATCGTACAAAATTATAAATGATCCAATCAAAATTGTGGGGAAGAAGCATCTTGAAAATTGGCCACCCAAAAAAAATAAAAAAATGCCCCCATTTGGCCAAATTTTGGCGGATCACCAACAAAAAAAAGTAATTTTTCAGGAGAGGCCTACTTAGAAAACAAAATTTTGGGAAAATCTATGTTTTGAAAATTCGCAACCAAAAATTGTTAAATGCCTCCATTTGGCCAATTCTCGGCGGATCGCTAAAAAAAGTAATATTTTAAGGGAGGCCTACCTAGAGAAAATGCGTCCAGAATTGGAAAGAAATCGGACCAAAACCGAATGAGAACAAGCATTTTAAGTCAAAGTTTACATGCGTCCATGCGTACGTTCACACATACAGACGACCCGTCTACTGATGTGATAAGACCAGCCCAACGAAGTCGGCCGGCTTAAAAACCATGAAACATATCTTGTCAGAAAAAAAAAACGAAACAACAATGTTAAGAGGGGGAAAGCTGTATTAAAAAAAAGAAATTGTTTTTGATTCAAAGCTCCAGTTCATTTAATTTTCTTCGTGGTGTTTGGCTGCAAAAATAAGACCACTTTCCCCTATTTCTTAGGGATTTGATTCTGCCACTTTTCTTACTGATGCGTGAGAACCAGTGGCTTGAGCACTAATATTTGGTGATTTACACTGGTGTTGTGTTATTTTAGGTAACGGCAGCGACGCGGGGGCAGCTTCTGCCCTGGCGACAAGGGAGGGCGATCATTGGGTGATCAACGGTACCAAGGCATGGATCACCAATGGCTACGAGGCCGAGGCCGCCATCGTGTTCGCCACAACGGATAAATCATTGAAACATAAGGTATACGCGAATTGTCACCAATGATAAGCCATTGGAACATAAGGGACTGTATTGTCACCAGTAATAAGTCGTTAAATTATAAGGTACCTGAATTGTGAAAATTAATACTTTTAAATAAGATTTTAAGCAAGCAGTTGATTGAGACAGCAAATCGAAAGTTCAACCATTGCAATATTTCTCTCAACCGCTGATAACCGATAAAAAGCCGTATATTAGTATTTATACAAATCGCCTGTTCTGACTGCCTTTATTTTGCAGGGAATCAGTGCTTTTATTGTGCCAAAACCCACGCAGGGGTTAAGTTTGGGTAAGAAAGAAGACAAGCTTGGGATCCGTGCCTCGTCCACTTGCTACCTGATAATGGAGGACTGCCGAGTGCCTAGTGCCAATCTGCTCGGAGAACCCGGCTTTGGCTTTAAAATAGCTATGGTAATAAATGTACATTTATGTTAATTTAAACCAAAGACTTTGTTCGTGAATGGCAGATTTGTCTTTAGAGGGTTGGCGGGGGGGGGGGGGGGGGTGGGGATGGAGATGGGGGGGAGGCGTTTTAACTGTCTGTGAAGTGAAAGGAAGAACAGTGTGGTTGTTGGAATTTATATCCGAAAAAGCTATGCTAATATAATAGGTCGCTTTTGGCTTCCTTCAGTGACTGGGCGCGAGGTAATTTCGTGAACAGTCGCATGAAACATCAGGAAATTTCCGTAGCAAATGCATGCAACGATAAACGTTTGCGTGAGAAAGGGTTGGATAACAATACAGCCTTAACCTACACCGCTGACTTTTTGTTGCGCTGCCTATAAATCAACTCTGTTTCATGGTTTTAATCTGGTTAGTGCATGTTTCGCTTGTTTGATTTCAGAAAACATTAGACGCGGGGAGAATAGGAATTGCCGCTCAGGCTCTGGGAATTGGCCAGGTGAATGGAATATCTCAGTAGTGACGGGCAGTGTTTTCTAGCCCGGAGTCTTTAACCTTTGGATATTAGGGCGGTGCTCAGTGTTAGTGGGAGAGAGGGGTGGGCTGGGGTGGTTTGTTGCAATTTGTGTTGTCCATTGCAGAATATTGTTTTACGCAAGCCAATCGAATCAAAAGCATAAAATAATAATAATAATAAATAGTAGAGATGACTCAGTTCGTGTTGTGTTTCAGGCGTCGTTAGAGTGTGCACTGGAATATGCAGGCAAAAGAGAAAGCTTCAAAAGACCTCTGGCTAGACACCAGGCCATCCAGGTAAGCACATCTTGTGCCATTACTGGTGTTATTCCGAGAAGCGGCTGTATCCATGCCTCCTTTCTGACAATCCCCCTGCCACGATGAAGCGGCTATATCCATGCCTCCTTCCTGAGACTCCCCCTCCCACCCTGAAGCAGCTGCACCCGTTCCCTCCTTTCTGAAACCCCCCCCCCCCACACACACACAATGAAGCATCTGTATCCATGCCTCCTTTCTGAGACTCCCCCTCCCACCCTAAAGCTGATATATGGCCTTTCTGCGACTCCCCGTTCCACAATGAAGCGGCTGTGTCCATGCATCCTTTTTTCAGACTCCCACCCTCCCGCCCCGCTTGTGTTCTTATTGAGACCCCCTCCCCTCTCCCCATGAAGCGGCTCTATCCACAGTCCTTTCTGGAATTTCGTTACAAAGAAGCACAGGCGCCCAGAGTTCACGACTCGCCTTCCCCCTCTCCTCCGGCATGGGAATGCAGTATCTAGTAAAAAATAATTTGGTGTCCGATACGTATGCTTTCGTTGTTATCTGAAGTTTTTTGCGATAAGGTGGTTAGATTCTGGGACAAGAAAGAACTCAAACATTGACGGCAACTATGGCTTCAAGATGGCGTAGGCGAAAAGGCCTCCAACATGTTTTCTCAAATAATAATAACAATAATAAAAATAGTAATAAATAATAATAATAATAATAATAATAATAATAATAATAATAATAATGAAAGTAATAATAATAACAAACAACATGAGTAAATTTAAAGTTAATTACAATTGGTAATTGTTTTATTTTGAAAAATTAGAAGGTTTCATGTGGAGAAACCCTTACTATTGGTAGCACCAGAAGTGGCTAGCTACACATCAGACATAAGGTCGTCTGACACTATAAGATTGTCACTCTGTTCATGGTACAGTTTGGCCACCTCGTCTGCCAGTCTCTCGGCGTAGTCGTAGAACGTGGCATAAACGCCCCGCGCCACCTGCAACTCTAGTTTGACGCTTCGTAAAATGGCGCCATTTTGTGCGGCTTTGGCATTTTTCTGGCGCCGCTCAAGATGTGCGATCTTCCGCAGCAATACTGTCATCTGGTCACATGACCTGTCCAGATATTTCTCCGCAGTTCTGATGCTGAATTTCTTCTTTGTAATTGCAACTCGCTTCATGTTTTCTTGTTAGATGTATGTTATAGAACTGTTCTTTAAGAACTGAATGCAGGTTATTCTTAGGTTTCTCTTTTTATACACCACCTTATTTGAAACGATGAACTCAGCGTTACAATCAAAGTAGCATGACTTACTCTGTTGGCTCCGGAGTTGACGTGGTCAAATTGCACTTTAATTGCAGTTAACTGCTATTCAAGAGTTGGCAATATCAACGTTTTGAATTGCAATTGAGAATGGTGGTGTCGGGATTAGTGTGTCCTTTGGATAAAATTGCAATTAGGCTTTCCCAATTGAAGGGGTCCATGCATAAACTTGATAACTCCACTTATCAGGAAAATGCACTTTTACCACTGTGGTATTTCTTGGCTTCTGTTCTATCACATATGTAAGTCTTACACCTCAAAACCGATTAGAAGTGGACATTTTTTAGGAAAAGGCGATGGGAAAAACCTATGTTTGTTACTAAAATTTCAAACTTTAAAAGCGTTTTTCTCCACTGCTGATAACTGCAGTTATCAGGTTTATGCATGGACCCCTTCAATTAGAGTTGCTATTACAGTAAACCTGCCGCCTTTGTAAGTCAGTAGCCTGCTTGCATAGCGATAAACAAAAAGCCTTGCACGTTATTTTAATTAATCTTTAACATTTTTATCAGAGTAATTCCGTGGACGTAATTCTGCGACGCAGGTGTGTAATTGCTGTAAGCTATTTTCACACGCATCCTTTGACGAGAAAAAAATCCTTTTTTTCTCATCCTCCGTCGAGGTCAATACAGGTCAATTTTCAATCATTAAAAAAAATCCTATCCCGGCGAGCTGTTTATTTTTAGAAACAGTGAAAAATCGTCGCCGGGCCGGGTCAACTTTTTAAGTGATTGAAATCAGAAAGAGGAGTATTTTCCTGGCTGGCCTTGTCGAATTTGTTTATATCGTGGCAGAGAAGAGAGTTTGTTTACTGAAAAATAAATTGTTTTGTCTCAGGTTTATTTTGTTTTAATTGATCTTCTAAATAGTCGAGAAAGTCTTCTAAATGTGTCGAGATGATTTCATCTTAGCGGACAGAAAACAAATCGGTGTCTACCTTTTTTTACGTCATTTTTTACAATCTCCTCCGTTGTTAAAAAAACCTTAAGCTGTTTGGAGTCGGGGAAACTGAATGTGCGGTTGCATTTCTGTGTCGTGGGATGGGGGTGTTTCCAGTTTTATCATGACTCGAGCCTAGTATAATAATTTGAAAATTTTTGCATGCCACGATTATCAAGATGCATTTTTCTGGTGAGGGTGGGGATATATTTGTATAATATGTTCCACCTTTACAGTCGTCTCAAGCACATAGTTCTTTCCGACTGGACACGAGATTGTGTAGTGTATTGATTATATTATACAGTGTTTTGCCCAGGATGGAAGGACAGGCGGCTTAATATCCCCTCTGTAAAAAAATAAGGGCTTTTTTCCCCATGGGAGAAGATGCCGTAGGAATACTACACAAGATACAAAAGTACTAATGTTCAACAAGATTGTGTTTGCATCATATATTGCACTATATTTCGGCGTAAAGCGATCCTTTCATAAAGCACCAAAATGGCTGACTTGTACACTTTCATGTGCGATATCACAACAACCAAACTTCCTATATAGATTTTATTTTGCAGTTGAATATACACCTATATTTCGTGACTATTTCACTATTTTCGGCCAGGAGTTTTATAGCAAAAATGTAGCTCGAACTTGAAAAACATGCAAAAAAAAATGATCCTTTCATGAAGTGGACATCCGTGCATTGTTTTATATATGCTGTGGTTATATTACACAGTTTCTGTACTGAATCAGTGCAGCGTTTCAATTGCTACTGGTAGAATATAAAATAAAAAATATTCCAAAACATCCTTCGAAAAAAAAAGCAAAAAAAATTACGTTCAATTAATCTATTCTAAACCGTTGCCATTTCGTTTTAAGCAGAAAGGAAGATTTTAGGGAGTGTCCTCGTAAATATGAAACGATTCCACACAAATTGTGGTGTGCAAAATGACCAGTGGTGACTAATTAAATTATAATGTTTATCCGACCATCGAACAAGAAACCCCCTCGGTAGAACAAGAAGGGCCTTTTTCGATTTCAATGGGGAATTTTTTAGCCCCCTCGTGTTCCAAAAAGGGGGCTAAAATGGTGAGAGAGGGGGAGAAATCCCCTAAATCCCACTCTGGTAAAAACACTGATTATGCCAACGGTTCCTGAAGTAATATAAAAACTCGTTCAAATTCATCACACTTCCGTAACGAAGTAGGTAATTGTTTTATTTGGTAAAGTGAGGAGGTTTCATGTGGAGAAACCCTTACTTTTGGTAGTACCGGGAGTGGCTAGCTACACGTCAGACATGAGGTCGTCTGACACTATAAGATTGTCCCTCTGTTCATGGTACAGTTTGGCCACCTCGTCTGCCAGTCTCTCGGCGTAATCGTAGAACGTGGCATAAACGCCCCGCGCCACCTGCAGCTCTAGTTTCACGCTTCGTAAAATAGCGTAAAATTTTGTGTGGCTTTGGCATTTTTGTAGCGCCGCTCCAGGTGTGCGATCTTCCGCAGCAATACTGTCATCTGGTCACATGACCTGTCCAGATATTTCTCCGCAGTTCTGATGCTGAATCTCTTCTTTTTGATTGCAACGCGCTTCATCTTTCCTTGCTAGATGTATGTTATAGAACTGTTCTTAAGGAACTGAATGCAGGTTATTCTTAGGTTTCTCTTTTTATACACCACCTTATTTGAAACGATGAACTCAGCGTTACAATGAAAGTAACATGACCTACTCTGTTGGCTCCGGAGTTGACATGGTCAAATTGCACTTTAATTGCAGTTAACTGCTGTTCCAGAGTTGGCAATATCAACGTTTTGAATTGCAATTGGGAATAGTGGTATCGGAATTAGTGTATCCTGTGGATAAAATTGCAATTAAGTTTTCCAAATTAGAGTTGTGATTAAAGCATAATTGCCGCCTTTGTGATTCAGTAGCCTGCTTGCATAGCGTATAAATAAAGCGCCTTGTTCCTTATTCAATTAAACCTTGATATTTTTATCAGAGTAATTCCGTGGACGTATCCTGGCTGTTGTAATTGCTAGTAGTTGTTTTCTCATTCATCCTTAGACAAGGAAAAAATCTTTGTTTCTCATCCCCCGTGCAGGTCAATAAAAGTGCAATAGAGATTTATGTCGTTTTAATGTTTACTAAAACCATTGAACATTATTATGCAAAAAAAAATTAAAAAAAAAAAAATGCTCAATTCTTGCTCATAGAAATTGTGAAACATTAAAAAATTCTGTCGATTCTAGCCGTTTATTTTTAGAAACAGTAAAAAATCGTCGCCGGACCGGGTCAGATTTTCCAAAAATTGAAATCAGAAAGAGGAGTATTTTCCTGGCTGGCCTTGTCGAATCTATTTATATCGCGGCAGAGAAGAAAGTTGTTTTATTGAAAAATAGTTCTGTCTCGGGTTTGTTTTTATTTTAATTGATCTTCTAAATAGTCGAGATGGTCTTCGAAATGTATCGAGATGATGTCATCTTTTCGGACAGAAAACAAATCGATGTCTACCCGTTTGTACGCCATTTTTACAATATCCTCCGTTGTAAGAAAATCTTGATCTGATTGGAGTCGGAAAACTGAATGTGGTTGGGGGGGGGGGGGAGGGGCGGTGTTTCCAGTTTGATCATGATCTGAGCTTTGTATAATAATTTGATAAAATTCGCTCAAGAATAAGACATATTCAATGCTGATCTAGATCCATTGTTTCAGTTGAGGGTGGGGGTATATTTATATAATAATATCCGCCTTAGCAGTTGTCCCCGACACGTAGTTTATAACAAATGGACACGCATCAAGCGTTTATGTGGTGCATGAAGTAATATAAAAACTCATTCATATTCATCACACTGCCATAACGAAGTCGGTAATTGTTTTATTTGGTAAAGCTAGAAGGTTTCATGTGGAGAAACCCTTACTTTTGGTTATACCGGGCGTGGCTAGCTACACATCAGACATAAGGTCGTCTGACACTATAAGATTGTCCCTCTGTTCATGGTACAGTTTGGCCACCTCGTCTGCCAGTTTCTCGGCGTAGTCGTAGAACGTGGCATAAACGCCCCGCGCCACCTGCAGCTCTAGTTTGACGCTTCGTAAACTGGCGCCATTTTGTGCGGCTTTGGCATTTTTGTAGCGCCGCTCCAGGTGTGCGATCTTCCGCAGCATTACTGTCATCTGGTCACATGATCTGTCAAGATATTTCTCCGCAGTTCTGATGCTAAATCTCTTCTTTGTGATTGCAGCTCGCTTCATGTTTTCTTGTTAGATTATGTTATAGAACTGTTCTGTAAGAACTGAATACAGGTTATTCTTAGGTTTCTCTTTTTATACACCACCTTGTGTGAAACGATGAACCTTGTGTGAAACGATGAACAGTGAAAGTAACACGACCTACTCTGTTGGCTCCGGAGTTGACGTGGTCAAATTGCACTTGAATTGCAATTAACTGCATTTCCAGAGTTGGCAATATCAAAGTTTTGAATTGCAGTTTAGAACAGTGGGATCGGGGTTAGTGTCTCCTTTGATTAAAATTGCAATTAAAAAAGAAAAGGCATCTTGGTAAGTTCCTGCTCACACAAATTTACAAAAATTCCGCCTCGCTCTGGCGGTTATTTTTTTAGAAAAAAAAAAATCAAAAAAAAAAAAAATAAATAAATAAAAAAATTAGAATAAGAAAGAAAAGTATTTTCCTTCCTGACCTTGTCGAATTTGTTTATATCGCGGCAGGGAAGAAAGTGTTTTTTAAATTAACGGTTTTGTCTTCAGTTTTTTTTTTTTTGTTTTAATTGATCTTTCAAGTAGTCGAGATGATTTCATCTTTGTGGAAAGAAAACAAATCGATTTCTACACATTTGTACGTCATTTTTGCAATCTTGTCTGTTGTAAGAAAACCTTGATCTGTTTGGATTTGTATGTCAGTGGGATGGGGAGTGACTGTTTTCATTTTTATCAAAATCTGAGCCTGATAGGATAACGTGATAAATTCTGCTCAAGAATAAAACACATCCAAACACATCTAGATCCATTGTTTCGGTTGAGGGTGGGGGGTCAGGGTTGAGACTTCGTAAAATTTTTTGGTCGCCCTCCGGGCAACCAACTTTAAAAAAAATTAGTCGCCCGGCACAAAAGTTCGTCGTCCGGCGCAATTTTTGCAAAATTTGTCTAGCCCGTCTCACATGAAAAAACAATAACAAAATGGTGTTGAAAATAATCAACAGTATTTACCTGAAAATACTCAGAAAAAAAGTTAGTCGCCACTCGGGCGACCAACTCGAAAAAGTTGGTCGCTCGAGCCAAAAGTTGGTCGGCACGGGCGACCGGGAACTTTCAACCCTGGGTGTATACTTATATGATAAATTCCGCCTTAGCAATCGTCCCGGACACGTATCAAGTGTTGATGTGGTGTATTGATTTATATTATATACAGAACGGGACATGAAGTAATATAAAAACTCGTTCAAATTCATCACACTGCCATAACGAAGTCGGTAATTGTTTTATTTGGTAAAGCTAGAAGGTTTCATGTGGAGAAACCCTTACTTTTGGTAGTACCGGGGATGGCTAGCTACACATCAGACATGAGTTCGTCTGACACTATAAGATAGTCCCTCTGTTCATGGTACAGCTTGGCCACCTCGTCTGCCAGTCTCTCGGCGTAGTCGTAGAACGTGGCATAAACGCCCCGCGCCACCTGCAGCTCTAGTTTGACGCTTCGTAAACTGGCGCCATTTTGTGCGGCTTTGGCATTTTTCTGGCGCCGCTCCAGGTGTGCGATCTTCCGCAGCAGTACTGTCATCTGGTCACATGACCTGTCCAGATATTTCTCCGCAGTTCTTATGCTGAATCTCTTCTTTGTGATCGCAACTCGCTTCATGATGGTTGAACATGAATTATTTTGTATAGCTCGTTCGCAGTGAACTGAATGCCGATGCTCCATTTTTTTCGCATTTTATATGGTATCGTGTGTGAAAACATTAACTCGCTGCCACATTGAATTATAACACAACCTACTCTGTTGGCTCCTGAGGTGACATTGTCAGATTGCATATTAATTGCAATCAGTAGAACGCCTCGAGTATGCATTGCCGAAGAAATCCCAATCACATTTATGCTTCAATTCTAATTGCACTGCAGTAGTTTACCTTTGAGGGTTTTAATGGTTATATGATGGCATAATGTAAGACAATAAGGAATTGCAATTTTCCTGCTGTCATGTAATTATTCTATACCAGGGTTCGCGTTGGCGGGGTTTTTGTCCACTTTTTTGGGCACTTTTTACGAAATGACTCACTTTTTCGGAACCCACCGAGTTTCTCTGGACCCAACTGAGTCACACTTTCCTTTTTTGACTCACTTTCCTGAGAACCCAGCGCGAACCCTGTATACAGTAAAATAGAAAACATAAATAATAATAATAATAATAATTATAGTAATAATAATAATAATTGCAGTTTATGTATGTATTTATTTTGTTTGTGATGTAGATGAAGTTAGCGGATATGGAAGTGCGGCTGGAATCGGCACGACTTTTAACATGGAAGGCTGCCATGTTGAAAGATTGCCAAGAACCGTTCACAAAGGTACTTTCGTCCGGTTTCCTGTCTACTTGCACGTGTGCTAAAAACGAATATTAAACGGGCCTAAACCAGGGTCCTTAGTTGTATTTTGTTTCTATCAAGTGCAGTATTCTTTTTGTTTATAATTAACTACGTTCGGTATTTTAGGTATATGGGCTGTTAAGAAAAGTATTTCATGGTTTTAATTGTTTTTTTATTTCTGGTAAAGTGTATACTTATTTTCTTTACTTAAATACTGTAATCTGAGCTGACAAAGAATTTGCCGTATGACGTTTAGAACATAGTTTCTCAGCCAATCAGATTACAGCATTTATTCACTGCTTTCACCAGGAAGCAGCAATGGCCAAGCTAGCGGCCTCCGAAGCAGCCACATACTGTTCGCATCAGGTGCGTGGATTAAAAGCCGTCTCTTTTCAACACCCCTAAACCCCCTAAACCCAAGAATTGTTCTGTTACCAACATCACTTCCCACCCCCCACCCCACCCCGACTCTGGGCACTCCCCTGCGATGAAAGCACTTGGATACTTACTTCTTAGAAGTTTTACGCTCTTGTATCTTGAAATCCAACTTACTGTACAAAATATATTCCGCTTTTGTTGTCTCTATTGCACTGTTTTCGTGACCTGAATCATTGCTGCCAAGAGTTCAACAGCTTAATGATAAGCAGTGACATGGGCCGGCTGTGTGCCGTGTGTTGTTTTTCACACGTGGCCATATCGTTTACTGTAAGGAAAGGGGCGGACGCTGTTACCGATGTCAAGGGACATTGTTTCAAAATAGCTCACTGGCAGTAATGATTGCGGAGTGATTTTATTTATGTTATGATTAAGAATTGTACTGGAAAATTTCTATGAGAATTTCAATTAAAACTTTCAGTTTCAATGTTGAAATTTTAGGCGATACAGATCCTTGGGGGCATGGGTTACGTCACGGACATGCCGGCGGAGAGACATTACAGGGACGCGCGTATCACGGAAATATATGAGGGCACGAGCGAAATACAGAGACTCGTGATAGCGGGCGAACTGCTCAAAGAATACCAAGTCTTATAAGGATGTGTAAATCTGTAGGTAGGAAATCTGTTATTCCGTGCGAATCTAACCGTCCAAAAGTCTTTCGTTGTTGGCGTTAAACAGGGCTCGATATGGACAAAAATTAGACTGAATAAAGGTGAGATCAGCATTCGCCTCAGGCGTTAAAATTCTGCATCCAAACTGACATGCAGCCTTCGCAATTCCGCGTCCAGTTTTCGAACGGTTATTTAAGTGACAAATTCGTCGCAGTTTTATTTATTTTTGACCATTTTTTGTGTGTATTCAAGGGGATGCAGAGTCTCTGAAATTTCGGCGATTATTTTTCAATTTCTGCGAAAATTTAAGGAAAAAAATAAGTTGTTTTGTGTTACGGCTTACTTATGCCAATGATAGAAAATGTGCAAATTTACGCTGCATATTTGCCATGAAAAAAAATCAAAGATTTTCACATACTTGCTGTTCCAATAGCCGATGAATCTAGTTGTAAATAATGTCCATTTTATTCTAACCTGATCGGTTGAACTGAGATGCCCCAATTATACAGATGTTTTTGTGAATGGCGAGGATGGTGGGGAGGGGCGGGGTGGTGAAGAGGGGCGGGGATGGAGGGGAGGGGCGGGGCGGGGTGGTGAAGAGGGGCGGGGATGGTGGGGAGGGGCGGGGATGGTGGAGAGGGAGCCACGGTTGCTTGCCAACTGCTTAACTCCAATAAGGTTACTGTAGGAGCGATGAGTAGAGTCGTGAATATGATCAGCGAAAAATCAACATTAATCGAGTCGCGTAATTGACTACAACCTTGTACATACATGGGATTTAGAGTTTGGCCAAATTTGATAGTCCGCGCAGCAGTGTTTGAACTGCCTGCATCTAATTGCCTGACTGACAGACAACACACAACTTCGCCAGACAGCACTTATTTCAAGTATGCTTACATTCTATATTTCTTTGTTGTAGTGACAAACTGAAGTATCCTGACGTGCATTATCAGTCTTGTTTGAATACGAGAATAATTTATGATGACTTGATTATCCTTGAATAATGATACTTGAGTGTTAATGAGGGGGGGGGGGGGGGGGATTTGGTATTAAGTTTTTGCATGTCAGTCGTAGGTCTGTGTTCTTTCACCAACTTTTAACAGCTTTTGTTGACTGTAAGTATGTGATGATGTGGCGTGAAATAGACGCAATTTGCAAATAAACTAACAGCAAAACCAACGTTATTTTCTCATCAAGATAATTTATTTAGCATTGCACATAAATCGAAAAAAAATGAATGTGTAATATACTCAAGAGAACAGTTCGGAATTGATACTAAATCAATATCAGCTTTGAAATGAACTCACAACTGTGAAGTGAATAGAACACAGAACAATCGGCATAAAGAAACAGCAAAAAAGATATCCCATTTTAAATAATCTCTAAAATAAAATAACACAAAGAAAACAAATGGGGGGGGGGGGGGGGGATGGGGGGAGGGTGTCAACAGAGCGAAAATCCCCTCATGAAGGAAATAACTACCCATGTTTACTGTTGTTATTTAACAGTTCAAAATGTTATTTGCTTGTTTTTAGTTTTTAACTTGCGTTAAAAAGGCGGTGTGCAAGCCAAAACGCGGGCTCTGCTTTTCGAAGTTTCGACAGAAAAGTGACACCAGTGTGTAGGCACCGTGATTTTTATCAAGCTGAGTCTATTCTTCGAAGAACATGGCGACTAGACCCGGGTTTGCACATTCCGCTTCCACCAATCGTTTGGGCTAAAACATGAAAAAAAAAACACCACGGACGCTTTTAGTTGATAACTCTTCTAGTTTTAATAACGTCATAAGTGGTTTAAAATGAAACAGATCCTGTGGGATCCTAATTCCGCCATAATCTTAACGGTAATACACGTTGTTCATCAGTTATCATACAGTATGTTAACTTGGAAGTTCAGGCAATTCTTCCCCATTTTCATGTCACATATTTAAATTTTTATTCGACGTTTACATATAACCCTGAAGTTTCTAAGTCCATCACCACCTACCAATGAATCTCGAGATTAATGGCTGATGTCAAATACGATAAGAACTCATTAATGACCTGGCAAGATCCCATTCGAAGCGACACAGGGTCACATTTTTTTTTGTCCTTCTCTTTATTTCACTTTGCTCACACAAGTTATATATTTATCATGTTTGAACAGTAAATTCTTTTTTATGGGAGGGAGTGGGGGAGGGGGGTGGGGTGGTGTAAAGTAGAGAGACGTTTTTTAAATGACGACATCCCCGCCTTCTCCCAAGAATTCAAGTTGCGTGACAGCACAGTATGAAGAATATTTGTAGTTTTCACATGAAAAGAAAGTTGAAACATGAGAGCAGGACAGCACAAAGTTCGCAACTCACCGTGCCATACTGTAACAATGTCGGCACAGCAGTGAGTCGCGTCTTATCTGAAGTTCTAAATTCATTGCTTTTGTCTTTCCAACTGAAAGAAAAATTCATCCATCTGATTAAATACAGTACAGCCTCGTTATAACGATATGACTTGGACGGAAAATGAGGTCGTTTCAGCCAATATGTCGCTGTAACGATACTTTTAAACAGTGTAAAGCTTAACTGCGACGATTAGTTGTGTAATGATTACCGTCGAAGTCGTTGTAACGAAGTTCCACTGTAGCATTTTAAGTCATGTGGAAATAGCTTGCTTTATGCTTCAATCAAACATTGACCTTGTACAAAAGTTGTCGATATACCAGCTAATTAAAAGATGATCGTATTGTATTTCGGCCTGTTCTTAAAGATAACAGCTTTTTTTAGGCAGCACTTGATATCAGCACAGTCCGCCTCCAAATATTCGAGATACGGACATGCTGTATATCATAAAGAGGATCCGTATTGCTTTAACTATAAATTAGCTCTCTCTCTCTCTCTCTCTCTCTCTCTCTCTCTCTCTCTCTCTCTCTCTATAAGTAATGTATTTTTCTCATTCAAGTTTTTTTTTCAGTCGAATAAAGAAAGACTACTTTAAATGTTAAAATAATATTCAGTATTCTTGAAAGAGATGTAGTTTGGGGTATGCAGATAAACTGCGCGTCTCCAGCAAAGAGTGAGTTGTCAGTTATTGTTGAAATTGTGTTAAAAATATTAGAATAAGTGGCACAGTTCAAAACGTACTTCTGTACCATAATGATGCAAAGCCCATCCCGAAGATAAGGCAATAGATAAAAAAAAGTGCGTTATAAAACTTGACGGGAGGTCAAGGGTAGTCACTCCTGCAAAAATACTAAAATAACTAAAAATTAATTGTGAAAAATGCAGAAACTTACTAATTTCTTGCTCCCACTCGGCACTCAATGAAAACAGCACCATCGGGGGCATCCTTCAATGCTTCCTCGACTACCGGATGAGCTGAAACATGTGGTTGGGGGAGGGGGGTTGGTAAGAAAGAGGGGATTAAATAATGGCCTTTGCAAATTCTTCAACATATATTCTATGCAAAAACTGACGACTGGTTTATCTTTGAAATTCCACAAAACTTCAAAACTAGCTGAATGATTTAGACAAAACTCACACCTTGAATACAGTCTGGACACCAGCTTTCACCCGTTGATGGATCCGCAGAACCAGTAAACAACACAAAGATTTGCTCTTTTCCTTTATATTGTTCCACGGCTTTCATGCAGGCATCAAAACCTTCCACACTCACACGCTCCACCATGCTTCACGGGTACCTAAAAATATAACGCCGACGACTTGCATAATCAATAGACTAATTTTTTTTTTTAATTTTCAAACATTGATTTCTGTAGCTAGAACCAGGCAGCTGCAGAACTGGAATCAATCGGTTTTGTTATTGAACCAAGTGAGGTCGCGACACATCGCAGATAGTACTGTACACTGCCAGCAGTACTCGTAGTCTCCCCTGTCGTTATTGTTAAGAATGTTTTTATTTTGCTATTGCATATAGAGTTTGAAATTCTATCTTTATACATATCTTAAGGACACCCTTAAACTAAGGACACATGAATTCTTTCCTATACATGTCGACTTTCATCAAATTCCAAACCAGAACAGGCGGCAAAACTGGCGATAATCGGAGTATTTTTTCAATATCCTATATAATATTACAAAAAACTGTTTTTTTTCTGTTACCTAGACAAAATTTGAAGGCATCATGAATCTGAAAGAGGAACATCTTTTGAAAGCAATCACTGACAAGAAGTTGTTAGTAATCCTCTGATAAGGGGGAAATATGCTCGCAGATTTGTAAAGAAAGAGTGATAAAATTACTTTCTGCCCAAAAAAATTTTGTCGCAAGGAAAAAATTCCTAACAACTTGTGACGTCAGTGTGTGAGGAAGGACAGGACTCCTGGACTAATATGCTGCTCTTTCTTTTCCTGATTGTTCAGTTAGTGAAGTGTTAACTTTTCTGTAAGTGCAAGTATTTTTTACGGACATCCTTAATAAGGATAAGGCGGCATTGGATATGAAATGGCCAAGCTTTTATGGTCAGCGTTCCAAAACACATAACCTAATCACATTTTGCCATTTAGAATCAAATGCGCAAAAATTCGAATACAAACTAACCAGGTAAAACATGAAAGAAACGACAGAAGAAATGTATTAAAAACAGCTCATTGTCGGAACATAAAAGAAATTGAAACTTAACACAATTTGTTAAAACTTTTATTAAATTTTTGAAATAGCATTTTCCTAATTTTTTTCTCGGTAAGTTAGTATGAGCCAATTCGTACTTTCGAGAACTTATAAGAAAAACATATGTTTAACGGTAATTCTCCATTCAATTTACAGATACGCTTGCGACAAACGCAAAAATAAGTCGCAATAAATTTCAAAAAATAAATGCATTTTGTTGCAGAAAAATGAAACAAAACGCGTCCTGCGTGTCGCAAAATGCATTTGGCAGGCCGCAATAAATCGCAACAAATTTTACATACATTGTAACTTGCCTGAGTGTTATGCAACACATTGTCTTTTGATGTTTTGCATTGTGTACTGTCGTTATCGCATCAACTAATCCCCAATAATGCACATTTTGTTTGCATACAAGAAGTATTGTGCAGTGTTTAAATATTATATGTTGTTTTGCAGTGTGCATGTCTATTTATTTTCCGGACTGAGCATTACACCTTTTATTTTCTGGTCGATTCGTACCCAAGCCGTTTCGTAACCAATTTAGATGATTCTTACCCAAGTTGGTTGGTCGATTCGTACCTCCCCAAAAAACTTTTTCGATCGAGCACGGCTTTTTTTTTGTCTGATTGCTTGCTTAATATTACTATTTTGAACCAGCTTTCGATATCGTGATTAATAACATATCTCTTAATCAGGTTAAGCTGAAATATTAAGTCAAATCGCCTCCTGTATGAAGCCTAATCTCTCAATTTGATTAGCATAAGGGAGATTACCAATAAGATTACCACTGAATCTATTTGATGTGTTTTTAACGAAAGACATTATTCATGTGAATTTATTCGTTTTTCACTTAAATATGGCAAATAAAAACAGATGAGAAAGAAAGGAATAAAAATTCAAATTAGAAGCTTTTTCTTTAATATTAGTTAACACTGGCTTTTTATTTTTAATTTTATTTCATGTCGCCCCAGAACATGTACATATATACAGTAATTTTAAACACAAACACGGCATATTACACGTCCACACACACAGCTGAAACACTGCCTTGTTTACATAGAGTACATGCAATTGGAGTGAATGCGCAGGGGGATTAAATCGTTTGCGTGAATGTTTGCTCAAGGTGTAATCTTATCATCAGTATAAAATAAATCGCAACATATTGCATGCTCAGGACGCGTCCTCTGAAATATTGGATCGCGGCAAGATGCAAGAAAATCCAATAAGTCGCAACAAAAAATTGCAACTTTTTGCGTTTTATTCCAACATATTTTGGCGTTTGTCGCAAGCGTATCTGTATAAACGGATTATAACTGACAAGAAAACACTATCTTGAAAAAATTTTCAGATAAATATAATTAATTTCCAGAGTTAGTTCATCAAAGTGAAAATTATTTATTTCATAACGCTGCTCACAGTTTAACATTTTATGATTAGTAACGTATGGTCAAAATGAATAATGCCATTTGTGTGTATGTGTGCGTCTGTATGTTTTTTTTTTTTTCTTTTTTTTTTTCTTTTTTTATTTTTTTTTATTTATTTATTTTTTTTTTTTTGGGGTGAGGGGGTATGGATAGCAATATTTGTTTCTGGTTGTAGCTTTTTGTAATGAGGGTTTGTGATAGTGGCAATGTAACGAATGTGGATTGAATAAATGTCGTGACGTTATTGTGAAATGTTACGTGTATTGTCTTCTTGTAAAATGTTAGACATTTATTTGTAAAAAAAAAAAAAATCAATAAAGCAATCGTACGGTTTTTTCCGATGGGGTTGTCGTTTCGATTGCAAATTGTTTGGGATAAATTATAAAGAAATGATAAGGGAAAAACATCAAATTCTAATTTTCTTTCAACATGGACAATTTCGAATTTAATAAGTCATCATAAAATCTTTTAAAACTATTTTACATGTACTTCATTAATGGCCAGCATGTGAATATGTTTCTCGCAAAATGGAATTTTATTGATTTTTACCAGTTTTTTGCCATTTCTTTATATCTTTATCCCAGCTGAATTCAGTCGAAACACAAAAACCTTTTCGGCAAAAGTCTAAATACGAAACCGCTTATTTCGAATTTTTGCGCATTTTATTCGAAACGCCAAAATGTGATTTGGCTTATGCAGTGTTATCCAATTGATAATTGACTAAACCATAACGATATAACATTGTGTAAATTGGTTGTTATGCAAGAAATTGTAAATAAAAAGTGATTTGTTTTAAATGTTATTTTTTATTATATGATAACAGTGTCCAAAATTTATTATCGCCCATGTTTTCACTTCTAAATTTATTATCTATTTATTTATTTAATATTTTTCAGTATCTTTAAAACGCCTCGCTGGTAGCCTGAATGGTAGTTGAAAACTATCTGACAGCTTATTTTAGCGTGTTAAATACTTCCATTTTTTTTCCCCAAACCGAAATGGCTATATGAACCAAAGCTGAAACGGTGTGCCTGACGGTTTTTATGGAACACAGATCTAGATTTCACTTTTACACGACAAAATCAGGCTAAACAAACAATGCATTTATGTTGACTGAAATGTCTAACTTTGTTATGAAAACTGCCCTATACATTTTTAGTTGCGCAATAAAACGAAATAAAAATACAATGTCAAGTAAAAGTTATCTTGAACAGTATGTAATGCAAAGCCAATGTTTTCTCTCCGGTTAACGTACAATTACATTTGTCGCTTGTGTGATGCGGTCTGTATAGCCCGTTGATGCAGTCTCTTCTTTCTTCAATTTCTTATTCATCATTGAAGAGTGACACTCTTTTGCAGGAACTGAGGCCCATAATTCGCGTTCATTGTTTCCAATAAAAAACTACTCAGGGATCACAGACATAGTATATTTAATGACTTCACTTCAGAATTATCACTTATCCTTGAAAAAAAAAACTGTAAAAAGGCAATGGTAAACTCTTACGTGAATATCTGGAAAGTAGGCTGTTCAAGAAAAATTAGATGTGAACGGGCAAAAAGCAAAGGATCAATTTCCCGAAAAATCTTTCAACTCAAGCAATAGAAGGAATTCTTGTTTTTCTTTCCTCTGTTTATCATTCGCCTTTTTAACGTATACATTAAAGGTTTTAGTCAAACTATTTTTTGTCGCAACAGTAATACAAATTACTATATCAAATAGCGTCGTGATATTTTCTTCTGTATCAGATTGCTAGCCAAGCCACACTTTGATTTGTCATAGAAGCAATTAGTAATACGATTTTTATCAAGGTTCAAATCAGTTGTTATAAAAGCACCATCATTTATATATGTCTAAAAAGTAATTAATCGAATTTAATTATTTCGCAAGTCAAAGGACAAGTATGACGTAAAAATTAGTAGTGGTATATCATTATTTTTCATGCTTTCAAGTATTGCACAAGTATACATCAAATATTTCAATAATATAGATAATAATAACCATAACAGAGCTTAAAACTCGCTTCTTGTTTATGAGCAATTTAACAAAAATAATCTTAATTTTGACGTTCTTTTTGAATGTACACTTTTCTAAGTGGTGCCTTTTCCAAGAAAATGATCAGCCTGTTAATTAATGTTTATGTTAACTTTTGTTAACTATGAATGAGGTAAATAATAAATAACTTCTTCTTTTTTTTTTTTTTTTTTTGCTCCAGCACCAAACAAACTTCATTGCGCACAGCAATTGCAGGATTAGCCTTTATGCAAAAATTGAGCGAAAATGGGTGATGAAGACGTCATAGAAGAGCAGTTTTCAACAGTTTTAAGCTTCCCCCCAGAAGTCCAAGATGCTATTAACCAAGTATGTTACCTTAAATATGTAATTGTGACCTTTTTGGTACAATTTTACTTCGCAACGAAGCTGTGAAAGATTAATATCAGGGTGAATCATGAAAAATGTCGTCTGCTCCAAGATTAGTATATAAGCCAAATCACACTTTGACTTTTGCCGAAAAGTTTTTTGCGTTTCGGCTGAATTCAGTTGGGATAAGGATATAGAGAAATGATAGAAAAAAACAGCAAAAATCAACAAAATTTCATTTTGCCAGAAACATTCACATGTTGGTTGTTACAAGGCATGGAACATTCAAATTGACCAGCACATCGTAATTGGTTATTTTACAAACTCGTCTGTTGGCTGATGAAAATTATTATGACCCATAATAAGAATGTAATAGTGAATGGCATGGCTTAAAGTTTGTCAATAAACATGGAACAACCGCCGCAAATGCTGTTGTCGCATTAAAAGAACACATTTTCAGTTTTGCCAATTACGATGTGCTGTTCAATTTTATGTTTCTCTCCTTGTAAAGGGACATTCACATGTTCGGTGTTAAAGGGACTGAATAATATGTAAAATAATTTTTTAAAGATCATATGATGGCTTTATAAATTTGAAAGTGTGCATGTTGAAAGAAAATGAGAATTTTGATGTTTTTCCCTTATCATTTCTTTATAATTTATCAAAAAAAAAAAAAAAAAATTGCAGTCGAAACAACACATCCACTTGAAAAACCCGAAAGTGCGAATTATGTTATTGATGCTTGCGTTCAATAAGGTCACGATAATAGGAACATTAGTTAAAGACGATGTACTTTTTGATACTTATAAAGTGTTTTGGCTTCATCTCCATTGGTATTAACCCTTTACCGGTTAATGGAGTCTCAGCCCAGCCATCTGTTGTCGGCGATGAGGTAATCCCAGCTGACCCTTTCTATCTTCCTAGGACAGAAAGGGTCACAGTTCCTGCAATAGAAATGGCCATTGATCTCAATTTTGGAGGCTGTGGATCTTTCGGCGCACATTCAAGGACACCGAGGCTCGAACTGGCAGGCTTTTTCTTTAAAAACACACTGAGAAGTATCCTGGCGCATTATTTTCGACCTCAGCAAAACTCCCAAACTAGAGTAAAGCGTGGTTTTGCAACTTTGGATTCACTGTTGTTGTGGGTGATAATGAGGGATTCGATATCCTGATCTCAAAAAAAATAATTTTTCTCCGTAAAAATTGTTATGTGACCATAAAACTTGTGCGCCATAATTTATAATTGGGCCATTTATGTGATGAATCCTTTCTAAAATAACGCCGTTGGCCCCAGTCGTGCGCCGAGATTTGAAAATTGACATCAATGACATTTCCTATTATATGAACTATGACTCTTACTGTCATAGGAAGACCCCAAGAGTCATCTAGGACTAGCGATGAGGGAGAGAAGATGGATTAGAGGAGATCGTAATAAGCCAATTCGCACCTTTATGCCTTTCCGATAGAGGTACCGTTTCGACTGCAATTTGTTCAAGGTGGGCACGGAACCTGGAAATCAAGGAATTCAGGGAAAACTGAGTCGACATTTTCCAATCAGGGAAAACTCAGGGAATTTGGTAATTCCGGCAAATCTCAGGGAAAACTCAGGGACTTAAATTTTTGGAAAATTCTAGGTTTTCATGGGTGTTTCCACGTAAATTTTTCTCTTACAAACTTGGATAGATTTAGTAAGAATTTTTTGAACGTTGTATTTTTCTAAGCGCTTAAGAGAAATAATGGGATATTGTTTTTCAACCAAAACACGTAAATGTTGGAATTCTGAAGATCTGCGCTGTCAAAATTTATTGTGTGGAAAATGTCTGGAAAACTCAGGGAAAACGCAGGGAATTTCATTCCGGATTCCAGGTGGTCATCCTGTTTTTGGTATTAATTATAAAGACATGATAAGGATAAAACAACAAAGTTCTAATTTTTTCTCAACATGCGTACTTTTAAATGAAAAAAAAAAAAACGAACTTATGATCTTTTAAAAACTATTTTACATATCGTTCTGCCTCTCATGGCTTTATCCCAACTTAATTCGATCGAAACGCCAAATCTTTTCGCAAAAATTCCAAGTACGAGTCCGCTTATTGGTGACAACAGATTTCTATTCTAACTAAACTTAATAAGCCACATGCATATTTGCCAACCCTTTCGACACAAATATTTCTTCTTTTGTGATATTTGACTTTCAGCCATGGAAGATATTCTTTTCAATTCCACCAATTCCTCCCCTTATTTACTCATCTCTTTTTGTACCTCCGAGCTAGCTCTTCCCTAAATTACTTCATATATCTGTCCGAGCTACGACCCATGATACATTAATTGCTCTTCTTTCTCTCTTTTCTTTCCTTCCTGCCCAGGTAGATCATAAGTGGAGTTTTACTTATCGGTTTGGTAAAAATTGGCCAAAATAAACCGATCGCTGTAACAGAAACACAAAAAATGTTCGTGCCACCAATGCTACATATCCTACTTTGATTGCCCATAAGGCCTTCCACCAAATCTGAATTTTGTCAAAAGTGGTCGGTTTCTCCTTTCACCAATGTGGTGTCTTCGCTTTTACGGCTGGGCACAGTACCCATGGATATTCTTCTTGTGTTTTTCCCTGCTGTTCCCTTGATTTTCTTTCAAGAATAGAGCTGTTCTGTACAATTACTGGTAAAATATCTAGTCGAATCGCTGTTTGTGCAGTGTTTTTATCACCGGACTCGCCCAGGGCTTATTCCTTCAACGGCTATCAGATTTCAGTTTGGTAAGAATTCAAAACTGGCAAATCCAGGAAAAAAAGGTCATTGCGTTGAACGCCTTACTTTCAGGTTATTCCGTCGACTGATCCGTTGGACAAAGCAGATTTCAATGCTGTAGAGTACATCAATTCCTTGTTTCCAACAGAACAATCGCTATCAAATATCGATGACGTCATATCGAAAATACGCCACAAAATACGGTATTAAGAGCTTTTTGTTGTTGTGCCATTTCTGATCGTTTGATTCAGGACGAATTTTTTAGATATACATATTATAGTATGTATTGTATACAATGTCGTATATACATAAACGCTGGTGAAAAGGAGCCGCGCTTTTTCATCTTTAAAAGTGCTAGGGGTATGACAAGCTTGAACCTGGTCTTAGCAAGTTTATTCGTTGGGTTACTTGTTAAACGAAAAGGAGGTGGACGCGCTGTTGTGTTTTTCTTTATTAAACACACGTTGAAAAGAAAGGGTTGCATTTCATGTTTTTCATGTTTAAAAAAATGGCGAAAAGATTTGAGCCAGCACGCTAATAAAATTGAAAATGAAAAAAGTGATACGACATGAAAAATCTCGTTTAAACAGTGGTTAGAACAACATGAACAATATGTAAAAATTGATTTTTACCATGTTTTGACCATTTATAATTTTTTTTTTTTTTTTGCTTTTTTTTTTAATTCTTTATTATTGTTGGTGTTGGTGTACAGGAAGCTGGATGAGAACATTCGGACGGTGGTGCGCGGGCAGACGAATGTCGGGGAGGACGGCACGCAGGCGCTGGAAGAGTCCCAGAAGGCCATTATAGATCTCTTCTCCAGGATCAAAGACATCAAGGAAAAGGCAGAGAAATCTGAAGAAATGGTATAACCAATAGCTACTGTTTAAAAGTAATCAAGTACACTTTCTGTATCAAGAGATACAATTATGATGATGTTAAAGAAGTTTTTGAAAGTTTTACTAAGAGTTTTTTTTTTTAAGTTTTTTGTTTTTAATTTTTATGAAAATCTCAGGTGAAGGAGATAACGCGTGACATCAAACAGCTGGATCACGCCAAGAGACACCTGACGAGCTCCATCACGACCCTGAACCACCTGCACATGCTTGTTGGCGGCGTCGATACTCTGGTGTAAGTACTTGTACGAGTACACACATCATGTGACCCCCGCCCCCCTCCCCACGCAGTTTCATACACATACTTGTAGGCGGTATTTGTACTTTGGTGTAAGTACTTGACAAGTACACAAGTCACGTGACTTCCACTGTCTTACATACTTGCTGGGTGGCAACCTCCATACTGCAGTGTTAGTGCTCCTACGACTACGCACATGATTACAGGTACTAGATTTATCTTTATAGAGATTAACAGCGATTGGAGTTGTGATTGAAGACATGTACTCAATGAACGTTAACCAAAAACACACTGTAAAATTGACATGTCAAGTTTCAGGCAAAGACTACAATTTTTTAGCCGAAAAACCAGGCAATGTGTACATTTCCTGGTCATTTTAGGAAACGTATACATTGCATGGTTGTAATCATAGCCTGGAACGTATATTTGTTGTATGTGTACTGTATGTGCGCTTTATATGCCATATTTGTATTGCGTTTTTATCGTGTATTGCATGTGTACTGTATGTGTGCTGTTATGTGCGTTCTGCGTGCCCTATGTGTACTCTGTGCGCTGTGTCTACTCTGTGTACTCTGTGTGTAATGTAGATGTGCACTATGTGTACTCTATGTGCACTCTGTGTACTCTGTACTTGCAGGAGTCTGACGAGGCGTCGGCAGTATGGAGAAGTGGCCAATCTCCTGGAGGGCGTCATCAATGTACTCGATCATTTCAACAAGTACATGGGTATACCACAGATACGACAGTTAGCTGACAGGTACACGGAATCAAGAGATTTGACCTAATTGAAAAGTAAATAAGTTGTCAAAAAACGAAAAAAGAAGAAGAGTAATATTAAAAAAGAAACAAAACACAGACCAAAAAAAAACCAAAAAAAAAACAAAAAAAAAACAAAAAAAAAAACAAAACAAAAAAGAAAGAAAAAAAAAAAAACAAAAAAGAAAGAAAAAAACAACCAAACAAAACAAAAGCAATAGGTGATTGCATTTGAGGGAATGTTTGCATATATTTATTGAAGTAGCATGTAAACTTGATGTAAGGCGTTGGAAACCATAGTATTAGAATTTTAGGTTTTAGTGGAAGCGAAACCATTGATCTGATGTTTCAGAGTTAATGAAATTAAATCGGAGCTGGCGTACCAAATTAAAGGCGATTTTGAAGAAGCTTTTCAAGGCTCCGCTGCAAAAGTTAGTTTCACTCCCCTAGAAAAGCATATGTGAAGATTAGATTAAAATCAGAAAACGTGTTCAAAACGAGAAAACCGCAAGTTTCAAAACAAAGGAATTTGTTATTAAATATTCAAAATATCGCCATTTTTGAAGAGAAAGGAATTTTCCTGTTAAACTTCATACCATTTGCAATTGAACTGAATTCATTAAACAAATGCATATGTGAAAAAACGTCTTTCTACATCAGTAGGTAATAATGACTTCCTATGGAAGTGGATATTAATTTTCTGTTCTTGGCAATGAAATCGACCGAAACAGTGCAATTGGGCTATGACGACATCCCATATATCGTTATAACCTATACTTTTAAAACAATGGAAAACTTAACAAGGATTAAAAATTTCTACCGCTATCAGTGCTGTGTCGTTATAACCGATGTCGTTATTATGAAGTTCTACTGTACTGTATTTTTTTCAGTATGGCCCGGTGAACCAGCAACAGCTTGGAGATGCGTGCCTGGTTGTGGATGTGCTGGATCCTAAAGTAAAGAAGGATCTTCTGGCCTGGTTTGTGAAGCTCCAGCTCTCCGAATACTTGGTTCTCTTTGCAGACGACCAAGAGGTAACACGTCATTCCTTCTATCTCTGGAATGTTTTCTCAATTAGATTCAGTTTTTTTAATCCAAAGTAGTAAAACTAGTGCTCAAAAGCTGCTAAGAGGAGATTCAGTGATTTCAGGAGGATTGAAGCTGGTTAGTTTTCACGACCTGGCGTTATTGCCAACATGCGTTGGTTTGTATTTTAAAAAAGTTTCATACATTCTAAAGGACCACATTCGGGAAAAAAAGGAATGAAACAAAAAGCTTAGAAATAGTAATGGTTTCGAAGAAAGCTAAAAGAATGTTTCTGTTTGCAAATATGAAGACAATTCGAACTTGTGAAAGTGACACACAATGTCGCATTTGCAGACGGCGTGGCTGGACAAGATCGACAGGCGCTACGCCTGGATCAAGAGGAGCTTGCTGGAGTTTGAGGAGAAGTTTGGTAAAATGTTCCCGCCGTCGTGGGAAGTCAGTGAGCGAATCTGCGTGGAGTTCTGCGAAATCACGCGGTGAGAATGAAAGAGTTGACTTTATTCGGCATATTTTCAAGGCCGTGTCCCAAAGTGTAACTGTGTTTTAATGACGATTCATATTTATTTCATTTTCTCAAGCGTTTTTTTTTTTCTTTGCCTTTTTTTTGAGGGGGGGGGGGGAAGGGGAGGAGAGGGTAGGGGGGGCATTGAATATTTGATTCAAGGTCGATGGTAGGGAGGGCAAGGGGTGTAGTCCAAAAGTCGTGCTCTTACTTTAATATGACTTGTAGACTCTGGCTTTTAATTGTTCAACGCATAACTAATAATACTGGGATAAAAAAGAAGGTAAGTAGCAATGTTTCGAGTAATGTTTGATTTGGTGGTGGCCATTGATTTTCGGGAGCACCGAGCGCTCTGGCTATTTTAAACAGAGACAGATCAAGTGAGGGATGTGCTTCTTTTCCAGTAAAGAGTTATCGAAATTAATGGCGCGGCGAGTCACCGACATCGATGTGAAGTTGCTCCTATTCGCCATCCAGAGAACTATTAATTTTGAAACCTTGTGTGCCAAGAGGTTTTCAGGAAAAACTCTACAGCAAGATAAGGCTAGTTGAATTTTTTTTCGCATTGTGTGTAATCACTAATACCATGGATAAACATCTTGTTGATTTTGTTGATAAGGAAAGATTCTGAAATTATGCTGCAGCTCACGATAAATAAGTAAATAGAAAATAAATACAGAACATTTTCATCATCGACTGAGTAAAATGAGAACTGAAGATGGTTATTCTGTGTCTGTTTACGTGATTCCAGGTGGCGATGCCTGCATCAGTTCTGTCACCCATGTCCCCAGACAATCCCTTTGAAGTGTCGTCGACGAATCCGTTCCAAGACGACGCCGGCGGCACGGAAGGGGCCGAAGGCGGTGATGTCAGAGCCGAGGCAGCCGAGCCACCGAAGCCTCCTGTGTCACCATTTATGGGTCTGGTGTCCAAATGCTTTGAGGCTCACTTGAATATCTACATAGAATCGCAAGACAGGTAAGTGTGGCGTATCTTTAGACCCAGATAGAAGGGAAAGTGATTTTTTTTCCTGTAAATGTTATATAAATGGGAAAGTAATTGTTATATAATTGTCAACTTGATTTCATCCTTGAAAGGTTTAGTATTATTATTTTTTTAGCAAGATATAGAATTTTTATTCCTTAATACGAAATATGTCGTACTCCAATTCCGTGCTCTGACTGATGCTTTTGCTGATGTTTTGCCTTGATAAGTAGTGAAATACTCTTGATTACTACTTCGCTTTTGATGTTATCTGAATTAGACTGTCAAAAGCATGCCCTGCTAAGAATATTTTTCCCAACAGGCTCACGAAATCTTAATTTCATTGACTTATATGTGGTAACGTAGTCAGCATGGACGTTGGGTAGATAGAGCGTGGAATAAATCCAATATTACTTAAGTGGCTAAATAAAAACCAAATATTTTTTTTATACAGGAATCTCTATGACTTGATTGATCGTTTTGTCGAAGACTTCCGGAAAAGTAGTTCCGTCCGTGCTGCGGAAGGAGATGACACGAGTAACGTTTTACCAAGCTGCGCGGATTTATTTGTTTACTATAAGAAGTGCATGGTGCAGTGCTCGCAGCTCAGTACTGGCCAGCCCATGCTAGACCTCACGAAAACATTCCAGAAATACCTTAAAGAATACGCAGTCAAGATGCTCATGAATAATTTACCGAAGTAAGTGTAGTCTATCATACACGATACGTCATCTGTGAGTTTGAGCTCGAGAGGCTTTGAAATAATTTGTCAGTCAATTTTCTTGCTTTTTTGTTTGCCGTTTTATTTTTCGAAATTTACTTGTGCACATAAAAAAAATAAAAGCAATAAAAAATACTAAATTTCTTTTCTGTTAAATGTTAGTTGTTGTTAATGAAAAAGTGTTAGATTATGTAAATTGTCATGAAAGTTTTATGAACAAGCTTGGTTTTTGACTGATTTGCAGAATATCGAAACAAGAAATCAATATATCATCGATCACGTCAGCGTCGGGTTTATTCCAAAGCATACTTAAGGAAGGCGAGACGGCGAAGTTCACGGAGGAGGAACAGTGCCGTATCTGTAGCATATTGTGTACAGCCGAGTACTGTATGGAGACCACGCAACAGCTGGAAGATAAACTCAAGGAAAAAGTAGACAAAGACTTGGCCAATAAGATCGATTTAAATGGCGAGCAGGACATGTTCCACAAGTTAGTTGGCTTATTTCTGTTGTTATTTATTAATGTTTTTACTCTAAAAAATAATGTAAATGAAAAGAAATAAATAAGTGTAACGTAAATAAGTAAATAGATAAATAAAAAGAAATAAGAGTAATGTAGAATTATGTTGGATTGGGCTCTTCTGAAGTTTTCTGAAAGCTGATTTATGACAGGACAATAGCTATCAAAAAAGAAAATAAAGAAAAGAACAAAATGAAGTGAACTAAAACATGTCATGAATAGCGGTGGAGATTTTGATGCTGTGTTCTTTTTTTTTTTTTTTTTTTTTCTTTAAATAGAAACGCTAAAAATATTGTACACATTCACACCCTTTTCCAACCCCCCTGTTGCAATTACAAAACAAAATATAGTGGTGTGAAATGGACAGAGTATTTATGTACTTACAGCTTATTTATGTACTTCCAGCGTGATACGAAGCTGTA
Organism: Protula sp. h YS-2021; assembly: GCA_949752745.1. Lineage (NCBI taxonomy): Eukaryota > Metazoa > Annelida > Polychaeta > Sabellida > Serpulidae > Protula > Protula sp. h YS-2021. The sequence continues at coordinate 22,300,677 of OX457030.1, forward strand.
TTGAGTTGCTGGTGCAGGATTTGGAATGCGCCTGTGAGCCCGCTCTTACGGCCATGTCCAAGGTTTGTGAAAAATAATAAAAACAATGAAATATTTCAAAAAAGAGGGCTTGAGCTTAATTAGGCCTATTCGGCAAGAAAAAATTCAGGAAAACAGAATGATCTATATTAGAAGACAAGTTTAAAGCTTTATAGAATAAAAATGCTGCCGGCGGGTTTGGGAGTTTTGAGATTCTTTGTTGAGAGAGTCAATTGGATAAAACAAACATTACCATTGGTGTCACAATTATCCTCCTTGTCTCAACACATAACAGTTTAACCCTCACCAATTTTCCCGTGGTATAGTTGTGCCGTTGTGTTTTTTTTTCTCTCCTCGCTAGTTGCCATGGCAAACAGTAGAGTCAGTGGGTGACCAAAGCGGTTACGTCACAGCCGTGATTGGGCACCTGAAATGCAACGTGCCCATCATCAGAGATAACCTGGCGACGTCCCGAAAGTACTTCACGCAGTTCTGCATCAAGTTTGCCAAGTAAGTCAACCTATAGAGAAGCACACGAACTTGGGCTGATTCTCCAAAAACCTCCTCGCATCTCTGAAGGACGAGCCCAAGGCTAAGGAAAAAAATATGAATCACTCCAGTCGCAAATGTTGGCTTTAGTCCTATTTCTTGATTTTATTTATCTATTCAAATTGATATATTTTTTGCGCTCTTCTGAGGTCTTTTTTAATACCTTGATTATTTTGTTTTGACGATGGAAAGTACACCGTTCCAGTACTGCATAGCGTGACGTTTTATGTACTGAAAAAAGTGGGCATACCTCTGTGGAACAAGTGCCACTGTTTTCTTAATGCTGGCACTGAAACCCATGGCCATGGCTTAATTGTTATACATTGACATCAGCAGTTTATTAGTTAATCAAGACTTTAGAGACTCAAACAGTTATTTTTCAAACTTAAAATTATCTTGGAATTATACATTGGAACTAACTTGAAATTATCCGTGTGGTCTTCGATATCTTTTATTTATTGATATGAAGTCTGCCGATTAAGTATATCCTTGTAAAAACTATATTTTCATAAAAGTTTTTTTTAACTCGTATATTTCAGCTCGTTCATTCCGAAGTTTATACACTCGATCTATAAGTGCAAGCCTGTGTCCACTGTGGGAGCTGAGCAGGTGTGTGTGTTTATGTTTTCCTCGATTTCATCTTGTTTCCGTGTAAATTCTCACATTTTAGTCTCCACAATTGTCCACAATGGTGAAGACTCTAGGCGTTAATTGTACAAGTGATGCTTCGAGACTTGCTGAAAAAAATGGAAAATGTCCTGAACAAGTTTCAAATGAAGATTGTTTTGTGTTCGAATGATTTTATTGATGTATCGGAATTCACTTATAGTTGCTACTGGACACGCATTCACTGAAGACGATTTTACAAGACCTGCCGTCGTTAGGCTCTAGCGTAGCCAGAAAGGCACCAGCCAGGTACAGCTGCCATTGACTGTCGTAAACTACGTTGTGTCCCTACTCAAACATGAACAGCCCGATACACAACGGAGGAATTTCTTAACCTGGTTCTGTGCTTTGGGTTGAGAATTTCAGCCGGCATTATTAAGAAGTTCAGAATTAAGTGTAGTAGCATTGCGATGCTGTAGTGTTGGCTGATTGAGATGCATTAAACCCCTTCTCCAGTTGTCACGTACTCGTGTATTCTCCAGCTTAGTGCATGAGATCTTACACGTCCTGCGCAAAAGTTCGCTTCCCGTTCACAAAAAGTTCGCCTTTCAGAAAGTGGCTATGGACTGATATTCGGAAGTTTACTTTCTAAACAAGCTGTCAGTTTCTGTATGAGAAAAAAAAAACATTTGAAAAAAAAAAAAGAATTTATACGAATTCAAAAAGTGAATTGAAACAGGTTTTAGTAGAAGTTTGAAACCAAGCTAGGCGGTCAAGTAAACCCCATTGGCATTGCTAGCGGACTCGACCAAAGATTTGTATGCAAACAACTTGCCTTTAAATAAAGTGTTGTTTTCCCTTTCAGCTATACCAAAATCGTGATAAAGGGTATGACAAAGGCGGAAATGATCTTAAAGGTAAAGTGACGTCATCATTATTACTACTTAATACCAAAATTTTTACTGCATTTTGTAAAACAATAAATTAACTGCGATTATCCGGTATATTTCAATTTTTGGAAGATTTTAAAATACTGTACAATAAGAGTTAAGTGATGGACAGGTGAGTGACGTCATGATTGTGTTGACGACAGGTGGTGATGTCCCCGCACGAGCCCCCGCAGTCGTATGTGGACAACTACCTCAAGCTCCTACACGATACTGACATGGCAGAGTTCCAGAAAGTACTCGAAATGAAGGTACACCATCTATAGAGTATGTTGATAAATGTTAAAAAAAAAAACGGGAAAATGTTGTCGTAACGGTGTGTTCAATGGTAAGTCTTGGGACTCGTGTGTATATTTGTCGGTGTGTGTAGGGGTCGTTATTCATATGCAAAAACGGTGGGGGGGGGGGGGGGGGCGGCGGCGGGTGTCATTGGTGTTGTAACGGACCTTGCGCCGTGAGCTACTGCAAGCTCCTCCGTGCCCGGTCTCGTGGAGTGCCGTACTTTGTTGCGTTTGGGCTTGAGGCTCTTCCCACACAATGCCGTGGAATATTTCAGCTTTCGTTGGCTGAAGTGAGTGGCAGTTTTAGAAAATAATTCAGTGCTATTGTATTTGTTCAAGACTTGAGTAAAAAATAAATAAATAAATAGCATTCAAATAAAATTAAAAAAAAAATAAACCGAATTCGCGAACCTGGGGCGACATGACCTGGTCCGAATTGATTGAGTACGACTTGTCCAGCCGCATTTGGGAGACTGGAAGTTACTATGCTGCTGAGAAAGATAAAGAAAAGACTAGTTCAAACGAAGCATTAAAGAATATTATATGGTTTCTGATTTGTTAGAACCGAAGCAAAATACCCTTAAGCTGGGTCAGCCTGTGCGTTGTTGTGTAATAACTTCATGAATTGGTATGCAAGGCGCTAGCTTTTTGTTCCTGCCAATCACCATAATCCGCATTCCCAGGGCCCTAACATGCGCCCTTTTATGCTTTTGGCCGATGGAGAAATAATTAGCGCCAAAGTTCGAAATTAGCTTTTCGGATGGACAGCCAGCCGGGCAGCTGAGAACGAAGTCTTACTTGGAAACTTTGTGGCAGGCAACCCTGCCACTTACTTTCTATTTCCAACAAAGTATTCCATTCAAACCTAAAACATTGTTGACGCTTTAATCTTTCCCTATTAGCGTTCATGTGCGTGTCCAATTTAACCAAAGACATGTTTTCAGGCGATTTTTTTTTATTGTTTTTACATTGTAACGGCCCGCCTGGCGATAGCGGGAGGGCTATATAGTAATTGACTTGTCCGTGCGTGACCAAAATCGAAATTTCAGGTAAAACCTGGAAACGTGTTTCTGTGATGAAATAAGGTGATTATGAGGGAAAAAATTTTCGCCGGTTGTGAGTGCGTGCGTGCACATTCATAGACTGAGTTTTGTTGACTGAACTTGTCCTAGGTTTTGTTCGGATCAACCTCAAACCTATATGGATTGAAAGCTTACGGGACGTAGTTGTGCACCTCCCCTTTGGGTCGGGGTCGGTCGGTCCGTGGGTCCGTGAGAGAGCTTAATTTGTGGATTTTGTAGACTGAACCTGGTCCTAGGGTTTTGCTTCGTTCAACCTGAAATCTATATGAATCGAAAGCTGACAGGACCTAGTTGTGCACCTACCCGTAGGACCGACGTCGGTCCATCCGTCGGACCGTGAGAGAGGTTCGAACATAGGCCAAAACGCCTTGTATAATATTAAGTTATATGGTAGATTTCTCTATAGTTTGGATATAGCTTCTTTGAGATTTATTTGCATTTTCATGGATTGCTTGATATGTAGTTTTGTGAATATTCGTCGATGGGATAAAATGCTTCGCCTTACACCTTTAAAATATATATATAGATATGTTTCAAAATGTAACAATTTAGGCGGGCCATACGTGCTCCAACGGAACATTTCTAGTTCAATTGGAATTTTGCATTTTTTTTTTCAAAATTATCTCCTAAAGTGACAACTTTATAATCTTACATAATAATAATAATAATAATAATAATAATAATAACATTTCTTCTCGCCATTATGGTTTTTGAGTGTGGATTTTTTTCGCGTTCTGGTAGTCATTAACGGCAAGCCCTTAGTTTGGTTTCATGCCAGGCCGGTACCTCGAGAGGTTCCCAGAACATCCTTATTGTAACGACCATAAGTGGAGTTCTGTAAGCAGGGTTTATTTATTCTTTGCAGACGACTGGTTGCATGAAAGTTTGGTGCAGTATGGCAGGGAATGTCCCCCTCCAGCCCCCCCCCCCCCCCCCCCCGCCGTAGTACATTTTGCACAGTCCACTTCAGATATAACACCCCTCTTGCTTAGTGGCTACACACTGTTGAATCAGGGACTGGATTTTGTATTTAAGTACGCTAAACGACATGAACGTCTACTGTTGGTCACTTTTCAGAAAATGCCCAATCTTAGCTTGGTCAGCGAGTCAATTTCAAGATAGAAAAAGTGCACTGAAATCCTAGAGGTGAATAAAACACCACTAAAATATTCGATATTATTGGTGCTTTAGATTAATCTGTTCTGGGACTATTTACCAAGCCGAGCGCGTATTATATTGCGCTGAGCCATGACATTGTAATTTTATGGCGGCTTTTAAGCTCGCCTGATTACACTTTATTTCTGTAGATTTCCTCTCTGTAAGCAATAATAATCTGTTAAACTCCATTTAATGAGTGCAGCCAGTATTATTTCCTTTCTAAAATATATCAAAATACAACAGAAATTTATTTATTATATGGTTATTAATAGATACGTTTAGGCGTTTGTGTTTTTTGTCAGTCTCACAAAGGCATTTTTTTTACTGTATGAGCTATAATGATTGGACACAGGACTGGGCATGGTGCTGCTCACACTAAGCATTGAGAAGCTTGGTTCTGCCGTTAAAACACTAAAAGTTCTCTGATCAAAACCCTTGTATCCTCCTCAGTGGTTTAGCCGTTTTACGCCTCATCTTTGCTCATCAGTGTTGAGACGTTTCGCCGGGGATGACCGGGGAGGCTTGTGGAGGTGGTAGGGGAGGGAGGGGGGGGGGGGGTCAGATTTCCAACTTGTGACTTACTTTGAGCTGCTCTTCGAACTTAGAACCCAAATTGCAGTTAATACATAGCTTCTGACTGCAGTGGGAGCCGTGAATTGAAAATTCTAACCAGCCATTGGGTAGAGAGTCCGCAAAGTCTGACTACGTTATTTTGTTTCCAGGCCCAAATCCAAGTGACTAAACTCTATGTTTCAGGGTTTAAAACGCCAAGACCAGAATGTGATGCTGGACATCTATCTGGCGCGTAATCCACAGTCGAGCGCAGCGGTTGCCATGGCGACAGAGCGCGTATCCAGTAGCAACCAGTCGTCGGGCATGTCTTTCCCGTCCTTCAACTTCGACCAGGAGTCTAGTCGCATTAAAAAGTTAGAGAAACTGATTAAGAAGCGTTTATAACAGCAAGTGCATGCAGTTCACATGTTTATGAAACACCACTAGAAATAGAGCTAGAAATAAGGCCAGCTTTCTGCCGTTTTTTCAGGGCATTTTTTGTTATTGTTTTCTTGTTCAAAGTAAAGATTTCTTGGTGGCGCTGGTATTGTAAAAAAGCTGTAGAACAAAAATGAGTATTTTGTAGCACTTCTGTTTGGATGCGCGAAATGGGCCATTTTGGGGGCCCTGCACACCACCCTTCCCCACCGGCCCAAATACGCATATACGCATGCGCAGAATCCACACAGAATCGAAGATAATGCCAGAGCAAACAGTCCATTTTCCATTTTGTAATCAGTCCTGCTTTTAAAGCATGTCCAGAGTATTTATGTTCTTGTAGTAATGTGCAAAAGCTTAAAATGTAGAGGAAACAAAAACACACATAAAACACCTTATATCTAGCTCAAAACTGTTCGTATTAGGTTAAGGTATAACATATAACGCCGTTATAATGTGTTGTTAAAAACTGATTGTACTATTTGGGCTGTAGAAGCGACGCGGTAATATGTGACGTACGAAAAAACGGGAAATAGGATCGAAATTAAAAAAAAAAACGATTTACTGTGCATTGATGCAGTGAAGGCCAAGTGAGCTTCTACCCCCTCCCCCGCCCGCCCTCCTCCGCCCCCCAAACATTGCATAAACGGAATAGGACCGGAGTTAATACATTTACTCTACATTGATGCAGAACACGCCAACCGAGCTCCCCCCCCCCACCCCTCCTTCCACTCCCCCCATCCCCCCCCCCCCCCCCGATCTCCAATTTGCCGTGGAATAAGATCGGAATTTTTCTAAATCACAATGCATTCATGCATCCATCAGGCTTCTATCCCTCCCCCCTTCCCAACCCCCAAACCCTCACCCCCTCCATCTCCCGCGCAAGCACGGGAGTAACATCGGACTTGTTCTAAACTTACTATGCACTGATGCAATGAAGTCCCCTCAGGCTTCTCTCCCGTTCTCCTGGTCATGCTTCTAGTTACATTGATGCATTACTGGGCGTGGCGAAATGAAATGCTGTACAGAAAGATATTACGTTCAAATGTTCTGTTTGATATTAAAATTTGAAAGAAAGAATTACACTGAGTTTTATTTGTTGAATAATATTAAGATGTTTGAAGTGCACTTGTTTTTGTGGAACGTTATAGAAGCACGAACAGCTAACAGTAATATTCTACTTGGTGAATGGCCCGGTGGAAGGGTGGAGTGGGAGGGGGTGTAAGGGGTGGGGGAGGGGGGAGTCTGTAGAAACAGTGGTTCTGAGATTTTCTCGAACAAAACATTTCTCTTCATCGTATTTTGAACAAGTGTAGTCAAGATCTGTTAAAATATTATAATTTTTAATTTCGTTAAGGCATGACTATAATGGATGAATATGAACTTGGTCAAAAATGGATAAAATTAATATCGAGACTTGATATTTTGTCGGAGCAAGTTGCCCGAAACTATAAGGTGTACCCTTCTGAAAATTTAGACAGTAAAAATATATATATTGCAAGTGTTCCACGTCATAGTATTTTTGAAATCGGTTTGAAAGTGATAATAGAAAAAATAAATGAATGACATAAAATAAATCAGTGAATAATAAAGACATACATATTTTGCATCTAGACTGGGGAAGTCACAGAAACCGTAAAGCGTAGTATTTTTTTTAGACCAGCCGACTAGGTCGGGCTGGTCTTATCACACCAATAGAGGGGTATCCGTCGTCTGTATGCACGTATGTGTGTGTAAACTTTTATTTAAAATGCTTCTCCTTCCGTTTTGATGGGATTCCTCTCAAATTTTGCACGAATGTTCTCTAGGTAGGCCTCTCTTTAAAAAAAAAATTTTTGGCGATGCGCCAAAGATTAGCTAAATGGAAATGGCAAGGGGGGGGGGGGGGGGTGGGCATTTGAAATTTTTCGGTTGCCAGTTTTCAAAATTCTTCTTTTCCCACAATTTTGATCAGTTTTTTTCAAATTTTGTACGAATATTCCCTAGGCAGGCCTCAAAATTACTCATTTTGGCGATCCGCTAAAAATTGGCTAAATGGGGGAGGGGGGCATTTTTTAATTTTTTGGTGTCTAATTTTCAAAATGCTTCTCCCACAATTTTGATGGGATTCCTTTCCAATTTTGGACAGTTGTCCTCTAGGTAGGCCTCTCTTGAAAAATTACTTTTTTGGCGATCTGCCAAAATTGGCCAAATGGGGACTTTTTTTTTTTTTTTTTTTTGGTGTCTAATTTTCAAAATGCTTCTCCCACAATTTTCATCGGATTCCTTTCCAATATTGTATGATTGTTCTCTAGATAGGCTAATCTTGAAAAATTTCTCTTTTGGGCGATCCTCCAAAAATTGGCCAAATGGGGAGCATTTGCAATTTTATAGTTGCCAATTTTCAAAATGCTTCTTTTCACACAATTTTGATAAGATTTTCTTTAAATTGGGCCATCCGCCAAAACTTGGAAGTTGAATAAACATGTGCAGTGGTCCGAAATGTGAACAGCACATCAACGCAAGTTAAGTAAACATGCGCATCAATGTATATTAACTAAACATACGCACTGGTTCGCTTTGCGAACCGCACATCAACTCAAGCTAATTAAACATGCGCACTCTTCCGAAATGCGAACAGTAAAAAGTATAGTTGCCACACTATACTTTTTTTAAAAGTATATACTTTTTTTGGAAAAATGGCCTTAAATACTTTTTTTATACTTTTATACTTTTTTTTATACTTTTTTTTTTGCCTTCATACTTTTTTATACTTGTTTTTTGAATCACGAAAAAAAAACTTTTTTTTATTTCTTAATTCCTTTCAGGAAAAATGTTTCTCTCTCCGAAAATAAATACGTTTTACTATTTTCCTTGTTTAATTTTTTTTTTTAATTTTTTTTTGCTTATAAAAGTATCTGCTGTTTGCTTATGTATTTTTATACTTTTTTGCCTTTATTCTTTTTTTATACTTTACTGTACTTTTTTTCAATTTCTGCATTCCTTTCAGGAAAATATTTCCCTCTCCGACACTAACTACGTTTTACCATTTTCCTTGTTTCCATTTTTGTTTCCTTATAAAAGTATATACTTTTTCCCACTTGCAAACATAGTTTGCAAATGGGTATGCTTTGCAAAGAATTCTGGCCGTTTATTCATTCCCTTTTTTTTTTTTTTTTTTTTTTAGTTTTTTTTTCGTCACGGAGGTTTCCAGAAAACTCCCCCTACGCTATTTGACGTAGGACGATGAAATTTGGCACAGAGATACAGGGTGATGAGATGTCGTGAAATCCGCAAAATTTTTTGACCTTGACCTTCAAGGTCAAGGTCAAATTGAGGTCAAAATATTTTTTCAAAAACCTCTTCCATCGCGAAAAATTGCTGGAAATAGCGCTCAAATCCTTGTTTCAACACGTGTACGGTGTCAGTAGGCAGTAACATCATGGATGGAATCTCGACATTCAGTGTCAAGGTCAAGGTCATGCGACTTTTGTATATTGAATTCCGTTAGAGAAAAATTTGCCCATTATCTCGAAAATGGTTAGAGATAGAGCGATTTTGAGCTTATTTTCGACCCTTTGGGCCTAAAAGACGTTATATAACAGGTACCTCGGTGACCTTGACCTCCTCCGTCAAGGTCAAGGTCAAAAACCGGAAGTTGACCATTATCTCGAAAACGGTTAGAGATAGAGCGATTTTGAGCTTATTTTCGACCCTTTGGGCCTAAAAGACGTTATATAAGGGGTACCTCGGTGACCTTGACCTCCTCCATCAAGGTCAAGGTCAAAAACCGGAAGTTGACCATTATCTCGAAAACGGTTAGAGATAGAGCGATTTTGAGCTTATTTTCGACCCTTTGGGCCTAAAAGACGTTATATAAGAGGTACCTCGGTGACCTTGACCTCCTCCATCATGGTCAAGGTCAAAACCGGAAATGGTCCATTATCTGAAAAATGGTTAGAAAACTGAATTTGATTATTTGAGATTACATTATATTTACTTCGATGTCCTTGTTCCTGATAATAATTCGGAAGGTGACAATTATGTGGAAAGACTGAAAAATGTGTCTTTGACCAGATAGATTGTACCATTGCAAGTGGGTGTCATTTCGCTACGTGTAGCGAAATTCGGTCTAGTTTACTTATGTATTGGTATTGGTTATTAAAAGTAATATCAAAAGGTGACCTTTAGATCACGAGCAGATGCTCACTTGTTAACAATAATATGTTTATTTGCCAAAGAAAAAAAATCTTTTTAATTTTTTTTACTTTATTTTTTATCTTTTTTGCTTATTCGCACGAAACATATTTTTTGCGTATCAAAGTATAATCTGTTGTTTATTTCTATACCGTTATCGTTTTCTAGTCACGATATTTGAATGTATTAACCTGCTATATGATTTCAGATTACATACCGCAATGTAATGTTCAGAAATTAACATCTTGATTCACATGAAGTTAATGTTTGTTCTACATAGAAAACTGAGTTACAGAAATAGTCCTCCAGCAGTTACTGTCACTCGATTCTTGGATCTATTGCGTTTACTTGTGGGATGGGATAGGGAGGGATAAATCCAAGGTCGTAATGATAGTAGTCTGCTGGTAGGCTAATTTGCATTTTATTTCAAGACATTTTAAGTTATATCTATAGATTTCCAGAGAAATACCTCTAAAAATTGCCCTTTGAACATCGCTTTCCAATTTTTTAAGCTCCTTTTATTAAGTATTATATTTTTTTAGGGTTGACCATGTAGGTATTGTTTATGACATACCAACAATCACCACTACATAAGTAATGATGGTAGAAACAAATGCGAGCGCCGAAGGCGCGAGCCGAAAAATTTTGCCCTAAAAAATACTTTTTTTTATACTTTTTTTTTTTAAATACTTTTAAAAATACTTTTTTTATACTTTTTTCATGGCAAAGTGAGTGGCAACACTGTATTTGCGCAGTGAGAGCTCGCACAAATCTAAGCAACTGTTTGTTCTGCTGTGCTCCACATTTACTTGCAAAAACTACACTCTTTTCACATGGCGTTTTAAACAAGAAAACGAAATCGAAGGAGAAAATAAAAAGTGTCATGGACACGTTCATGTCACGTTCTACCTAAGTCCCAAGTTTCGTGGCCCTAGGGCCCGTAGTGTCAGCTGAGTAGATGACACAAAAAATCCCTTCACTGTCAAGAGAAAAAAAGATACCAACAGCTGCTCGCACAAATTCAGAAACACCTTGCCAGTCAAGTTGTTATAAATATCGAGAGCTCAATCGGGATCCTAAGGAATAAAGTGACTAGACCCCGGTCGAATTGCACGATAACGGCTGAAAAGCATTTGGATTTACGGGGACCCCGAAATACGTTGGCTGGAAATCAAGATCCTGTTGAAATTTCAGGATTTGCATCATCGGTATCTGGATCCCACCATATCGGGGAAAAATAATAATGACCATGGGGTTTTTTCCAGAATGCTTGAATAGTACTCGGGATCTTGGAATTGATGCGTAACAAACATTGCGAAATGTTTGATAACTGACACAGGCGTTGGGAGAAACTATAAATATTATTTTAATGGTGAATTATTATCACAGGATACACTTGAATGTTCCAAGTTAAGTGACACGGAAAGTCTAGTTAGAACGAATTTTCAAGTGGATAATTCTTGTGACTAAATTTTCATCTCAATCAAATATATCACGAAAGTGGTTTTTCACCATTAAAGCCAGTCGGATACTTTTTGTTTCAATCTTCAATCAAAGTTTTAAGACGTTTTTTTCCAAAGAAAATTGGGTTTTGGTCAATAATTATTGCTAATTTTTGGCGAAAGCACCAAAAACTTGCAGCAAGATTACACAACATTTCACTATAGTTAGGCCATATCCTTGGCGTAGGTTTCGATTTTGATAAAAAGTTTATAGCCAAAATTTCCGTCTATTTTCAGCATGTTGCACAATAAGCAAAGTCAAAACGACAAGGGGGGCTGGGCCACTTACACCGCTACCTTCGATCGAAATTTTAAGAAGTTTCCACAAAGATCCTGGGAGGAGATTTTTTAAAGGAAAATTGGGTTAAGGCCAATATTTCTGACAGTTTTGGTAATTCGTCAAAGTAGTAGAGAAACGGGGGTTCTACCACACTTTGTGACGTCATACTGTCTGGACCGGAAGTGACGTCATAGCGTCTGGACCGGAAGTGTTGTCTGGACCGGAAGTGAGGTGATAGGCGTAGTCATGGCAACGTGTTGTAGTGATGGCAACGAAGTGCTTGGATGCCTAGCCCTAGAAAGTGAGGACATACTATGTACCGACCCTCCCCCCCTAGGACATACTATGTACCGACCCCCCCCCTAGGACATACTATGTACCGACCCCCCCCCCACCCCCCCAGGCGGCAGTCGGGACAGACCCTATGGCAAGAAGTGATGACCTCCCCCCCAGGACATACTGGTGGCTGTATGCATTTTTACCACCATTTTAACTTACAATTGGGTAACTTTCGTTATAGTTAACTGATTTACCTGTAAATTTCACTGTTTGATTCAGGTTTATGTAAAGTTTTGACATGATCATGGGCTAGTTGCGCAGGTGGCTGTATGCATAATTTGGCATGTTACCATTTTAACTTAAAATTGTGATAACTTTCGTTATAGTTGACCGATTTACATAAAAATTTCACCATTTGATTCAGTTATTTCCTGTGTTATTTCGCGGATGAAAACCATTTGGCAAACCATTTCGCTTCACCGCTAGATGTCTCTGCTGTGCAGCAGTACAACTCCACAACTGTAAGTGAGACATTCATATCAAGCAGTGATATATTCTGCTGAGTCAGCAATTTTAACAATTTTTGAACAAGTTACACACCATATTTTGATTACATGGAAGTAGTATTAAAGCATGAGTGAAACATGTCAACTAGTCAACTAGTAATACATTCTATCAACAAGTCAACAAGTGGAGATTGCGTGACGAGAAAATACTTCACAATGTCGACATTACTTCTTGACAGATGTATGACTATGGATGACGTCTTCAAAGTGAACTATATTGACTATGTATTTTCGAAGCTTCCTACTTTTGAATGGGATTGGATGTTGCAAGTGAAGAATTTACATCTGCATTGGGAAGCTGTTGGAAAGGCTATTCCAAAAGATCGTTTCATCCGCTCGTTTCTACGTGAATGTGAAGAACTGCATTTACTATCAACTTACGACATTGATTCAGCATTTATCAACGCGAATACAATTTGGGCAACTGACCTCATGTTAGTTGTAGCTACTAGAATTATTCTACATTATGATGATGATGTTCCAAATAATGTATCAGACCTTGTTCGGTTCAACCATGGGCGAGTTGAAGTGAATTCAAAAGTTTGCAAGTTCTTTGAAAAGGGAACTGACTCAGCAGACAGTTGGATATTAAAGGGAGTGAACTCAGCAGAGTGAAGTCATTTCTCAGCAGACAGTTGGAGGGAGTGGGCGTGAAGTCATCAGTACATTGTGGCAGCCATGGAGAACAAGACAAGCAGCTTTAAAATTAGTGCCAACTTAACCATTACTGGGGAGCATGGAGAATATGGACCATTTCTACGCATCACACGTGGAGAGAGATGGTGTGCTTATTCACCATCTTTGTGGAAGATTGTGTGCCAGAGCTTGAAAAATTTACGCGACATTGGCTTCAAACTATACTTAACGCAAACGAAGTGGCTTGAAGTCATTTCATACTTGGATATGCGTTATGTCAGTTTTGTGCGCACGTCACGGTTTGAAAGGAAAGAATACACACATCACATCAACATGAATGATGGTGAATGGGAGACACTGCTTCAGGAGATGGACAACATCAACTCAGCCCTATCACCATGTGAGGAATGTTATGACAAGAAAACGATCATCAAGCTGCAAAAGGATGGTCGGATGAAGGTGTCAAAGCTATCCAAGAAAAGACTGAGTGAAGTTCAGTTGGAGAACATGAACGTACAAAATCAACTTGGACTTACCTGCGACTATTGTGGTGCTTGTGGATATGTTGAGGATTGTCATTGCCACTGCCACAAGTATAATTGTAAGTTGTGTGAACCAAACAACTTCTGCGGCAAGTGTGGAGTACTTAAAGTCTGTGAAGCAAAGTAAAAGCCCACAAGACACTGAAACAAGATGGACGCATGTTTTAAAAATGCTTATATTGACTTGCTGATTGCTAAACTTGCTTGCTGTGGCACTCCAGACTATCAACTTTATCATTTGGATGCTTTTTGGGATGTTGTACATCATAGTCTTGATGTGATTGAACTACATTCAAGATTTCTTGGAGAATGTCATAAAATTGGAATAGAAGAAGATCCTGACTTTGACTTTGATTCTGCGCTTTATTCTGCTCGTTTTGATGTAGAAGTATATTTCACCGTAGTTGATCATTTGAGAGATTCTTGTGAACTACAAGAAGAAGAAGAGGAAACCGAGCAGCTTTATCAGGTAACTTTAAAGATATAAAAACCTTTTAACATCTTTGTAACAACATAGTGAATTGATAACATAACAATGTTTTTCTTACTAGCAAATTTAGTTTTATGTGAGTGGTTTCAACGTAAACAAAGAAAGAACATGATAGAAGAGGCAGCAAATATATTAAAAGATATTTTATTACAGGAAGAAACCGACATGTCAGAATAAAACAACAGAAACAAAGTTAACATGGAGAATCTTGCACTATTCAGCGGTCACAAGGACGTTCTTTCAAACATGTTTCCAACACGACTTGAAAAGTATGGACATGTGTTCAACTCAAGTGAAGCGTTGTATCAATATGAGAAAGCAGTTTTTCATCACCGTCCAGATATTGCTTCAGCCATTGTGTCATCCAGCAATGGATATGAAGCGAAACATATTGCTAAAGGGATAAAACCATGTCCTTTATGGCATACAGTAAAGAGAAGTAAAATGCAAGATGTTTTACAAGTCAAATGGAATCAGTGTGTATTGTTTCGCAACAAGTTGAAAGAATGTAAGGACAAAACTTTAGTTGAAGCAACGTATGATCATTGGTGGGGAGCTGGTGTGAAACAAGTGTCATCTGGATATCCTGGTCAGAATATTATGGGAAAGTTGTTAGAACTGTTGTGTGAGACTTGATGTGCAGACGTGTGAACATGTAAATTTGAAGTGTGTCAAGTGAATAACAACTGGAAAAAACTTGCTGAACTTGACAGACTTGTGCTGCGTTGCCGGAGCAGCATAACTTGACAGACTTGTGCTACATTGCCGGAGCAGCATAACTTGACAGACTTGTGCTGCATTGCTGGAGCAACATCTCACAAGACTGCATAATGGCGGACATGACATTGAGACAATATATTGTGCAAAAAGCTTATTGTGAAGAAATGTTATCAGCTGTAAAAAGTTTGCATATTTAGTCTGTCCTGCGTGTCAACATGAAGAGTGTCAAGAACATACTTGTCATACTGCATGTGTTTATACATATTGGAATGAAGCTAAATATTACATTCATTTAGATAAAGTGTTAGAGAATGAAAATCAACGTTGTTAGAAATATGGTGTAGATGCTATTTCATTGGATGAACTCAGTCATTGGTTAGTGTTCATTGAAGACCAATGGTCTCCAGTTATTCATACCATTGTATCCATACTTGATTTGTAAAAACTTGTTAGTTAAGTTATAAATGCATGTTAGTTAAGTGATGTTGGTTGAGGTTATAAAATAAAAGCTGTTCTGTTCAGACGTGTTTTTTCATTCATCATGTCGACGTGGAAAGACTACTTGACCAATATTTACTTCAAACCTGGACAGCCTGGAGCATTTGCTGGTCCTTACAAACTGTAGCACATCTTAAGAAAACATAATCAACCAGTCACACATTCACATGTGAAGAAATGGCTACAGGATCAAGATGCTTTCAGTTTACTACAACCTGTAAAATACAGGTTCAAAAGACAACGTGTCATTACACGTGGTATTGATGATATGTGGGATATTGATTTGGCTGATATGGGAAACATAGCTCCCTATAATGATGACATACGCTTTTTACTCATTGTCATTGATGTGTTTTCCAAATATGTCTGGGTACAGCCAATACCTAATAAATCACATACCAGCGTCATACAAGCTTTCCAAAAGATTTTTCATGACACACGACGAAGACCGCGAACTCTAAGGTCTGATAAAGGAACAGAATTTAAAAACAGATGGGTAAAAGCATTTTTGAAGAAAGAAGGAATTCATGCTTATACCACAAAGAATGAAACCAAAGCCAACTTTGCTGAAAGAGTCATTCGTACTCTAAAGGGAATGATGTATCGGTATTTTCTACATAATCAAACTTACCGTTATTTAGACATTCTTCCAGACTTGGTGTACAATTACAACCATAGAACTCATGGTTCTCTTCCTAATAAATATGCTCCAGCCGAGATTCGTAAAGACAACGAATCAAAAGTGTGGAAGTATATGTATGTCGACAAACTGAAATTGAAACCGAAGAAGAAGAAGTACAAATTTAACATTGGCGATCATGTTCGCATTTCTCACATCAAATACGTGTTTCAACGAGATTATCACATCAAATGGACGCAAGAAGTCTTCATTGTCACACATCGTTGTAAGAAGCAAGGAATACATTTATATCGTGTGAAAGACTTTTTAGACGAAGATATTGATGGACATTTCTATGAAGAAGAACTGCAGAAAGTGACCAAAGATATTGAATCTATTTATAGAATTGAAAAAGTCTTGAAAACACGTAAAAGACGAGGAGGTGTGAAAGAATTATTTGTCAAGTGGTTAGGTTGGCCAAACAAGTTTAACAGTTGGGTGAAAGAAACAGACATTCAAAAATGAAGCATCCATTTACATGTTTGGTCTCTGGACCTACAGGCAGTGGCAAAACGTCTCTGGTGAAGGAAATTCTAGAACAAAAGTTGATTCAACCCTCTCCAAAAAGCATTTTATGGCTTTATGCAGCAGATCAGCCTTTGTACAAGGGAATGAAAGGCGTGGAATTTTACCAAGGCATTCCAGATGACATGGAAGAGCGTTTTAACCCGAAAAACCAAACTTACTTATCATTGATGACTTAATGACCAAATGTAATAGTGATGAGCGAATGACACGTCTCTTTAGTGTTGGCAGCAGTCATCAAAATCTAAGCATTATCTTTATTGTGCATAATTTATTCCATCATGGGAAAGAGATGCGAAATATTAGTTTGAATACACATTATATCATTCTGTTTAAAAATCCTAGAGACAGTCAACAAATTAGCACATTGGCGCGGCAAATGTATCCTGGAAGATCTCAATTTCTCATAGAAGCCTATCAAGATGCTACAAGCAAACCTCATGGTTATCTATTCATTGATTTAAAACCAAAGACAAATGATCAACTACGTATTCGTACAGACATTTTACCAAAAGATACACATTATGTATATATTGATAAAGCGGTGTATGAACAAGAACCAACTCATTTGACCATTCGCAGTCAAGATGTCTAAACGTATTCGAGCGAACCAACCGTTTCTTCATTTGCTTGCACGCAGTGAGCCTAAACGACGCAAATCCTTGCTACAGCAAGCTACAAAAGAGGAATTAAAAAGCTTGTTTGAAATTTGTTTGAATATATTGCAAGGACATTTACCCTTAAGCTCAAAACGGTTTAAGGAATTTAAACGTGAACGTCATACGCTACGTACTCTAGCAGATAAGAAGAGATAACTTCGACGAAAAAAGAAGTTGATTAATCAGAAAGGAGGATTCATTGGAGCTATTGCTAGATTGGCATTGCCGTTGTTAGCCAAACTGCTGTTAAAATGAAACATACTATGAAAATGGTTCTCATTCCTGAATATGAATACAAACTGTTATTAGAAAAGAAAAATGATATTAAAACAAAAGTCAATACACTTTTACGTGGGAAAAGAACACGTGAAAAGGCTATAGAAATGTCTCAACTTCTTGGTCGTCATTTACGAACAAGTCAGTCTAGGCAAAAGCCCTCATCATCATCACCTGAAAAACCAGAAAAGCTAGTGTTAAGTCATTTTCAACCTATTTATCATGGAAAAGTAACACAACTTTTAGCAGAACTGAAGAAACATGGTGTAAAATGGACAGAGAAGAATGAACTTGTGTTGAAAACGGGCGATATTGTCACAAATTCCAACATGGTTGATTTGATGAAAGAAGCATTGGTGGCGACAAGAAGAAAAGAACGAGCCATACCACATGGTTGGCATCCATTTATCCAGAAAATTGTAGATGCTAATATTCCAAAAACAATGTTTAGTAAAAAGACCACTCGTGACGACATTACAACAGAAATGAAACAACGTCAACAAAGACAGTTTCCTGAAGGATGGGAAAATTTTTAGCATGGCTGAAAGAGCTATGTTGTTGCCAAGAAGATAAACCAACTATTCCTGTGAAGATCAGATGTACAAGTGCTTGTTGTGAAGGAGAAGTTATAGACAATGTAAATCATCATCATGATGTAAAAGAGGATGAGACTTTGCATACTTGGTCGAATGGCGCGCGCTATCGTGAAGTATATAGACAACGTCAACGCACCTATACCATTTAGTTCCCATCATGGAGTCGAATAGTTTTTACATTACTTTCCCTAGCAATGCTAGTATGAACTATTATTCCAACAACAAGGCTTCGAATTACCAAATTCGTATGCCTCGAACCATTTATATGAACGGAAAATATGAAGTGGCTTTAGCTGACATTCAATATCCACATACATGGATAACGATGAGACATGGCATGGACTATTCTATTCAGTTTCGACAACAACCACTGATAGAGACACTTGACACTATCAATATTCCCTATGGCTACTATAGAACCATACAAGAAATATGCCAGGCAGTGAATGAAGAAGCGACTAATTCTAAGAAAGATTATCTTAAAGAAGCTATTCGGATAAAGTATGATAAAATTAGACGACGTGTGTTTCTATTTCTAAATTATGGCTTTGAAGTGTCCTTTTCCGCTGGATTAGCTGAGATTTTAGGATTTATCCCAGATCAATGGTATACTGAAACATGTACAGCTGACCATAAAGCGGATGTGAAACAGGGATTTTATACACTTTATGTGTATTGTAGCATTTGTGAACCACAAGTTGTTGGTGATTATTATGTTCCCTTACTACGTTCTGTTGGAATACAAGGTCATGATGGTGACATTGTTATGAAAACGTACGGCGAACCGCATTATGTTCCTGTGAACACGTCTAAATTTGACGTGATAGAAATGAATATTAAGGACGACACAGGCCATAATGTTCCATTTCTAACTGGAAAGGTGATCTGTAAACTACATTTTCGACCAAAAGCAATATGAAAGCTTATACACACGATCCGTCTGCATATCGCAACCATTTTCTTCGTCAAGTGGGCGGGGAATTACCAGGATTCAAAGGAGCGCGAATCCAATATGGCGATGGTATTGGTTCAGTACTCGGATCATTGGCTCGCAAAACTATTCCACTACTTAAGGCTGGGGCTAAGATCGTTGCGCCACATCTTAAGAAGGCTGCAAAGAATGTCGCGAAAGATGTTACGGGCCGAGTAGCAGAACGTGTGTTTGGTGAACAAAAGCGCGTGCAACCAACGAAACGTGCCAGAAGACAAAAAACAGCCAGACGGATAACATCAAAACATATTAAAAAAGATATCTTTTAAATCATGTCTCTCATTCATAATCATTCGTGTGAATGTAGTCTTTCTCCATTGGAATGGTTTCACGTACCACCGACGCAAACTGCTGTAGAGAAAAGTTATAATGTTGACTATCAACCACTCACTACCATTAGAGAAGGCGCTCCAATAAAATTCTACATTCCTGCGAGTACAGAAGAATATCTGGATTAAAAGAACAGCAAACTTCATATTGCATGTTGCATTGTAAAGGCCGATGGAACAGCTTGTGGCGCAGATGATAATATCTCCTGCATCAATGATGTGTTTAATGGGTTATGGTCTAATATTGAATTGTTTCTGAATGATCGTTTGGTTTCGCATAGCAACAATACTCATGGTTATACCAGCATTATCTCTCATCTCATCCATGATTCGGAAGAAAGTCTGCATTCTGAGCGCTCTATGCGTCTCATGTACAAGGATACTGCTGGGTCAATGAATAGTCATGAGGTGAAAAGACCTAATCATGAACAATATGTATCCGGGTTTCATGTCAATACTGACGGTGGTGACTTGGCTGAGCAAGGAAACAATGGCTTACATCATCGTAATTTGCATACACGTCTTAGCCGTGATTTTATGCTCACAGGTGGTTTAAGGATAGATTTGTTTGAGCAGGATCGTTATCTTCCGAATGGCATCAGTTTGAAATTGCGTTTCCATAGACAAAAAGATGACTATGTATTGATGGCTGCAGATAATACCTATAAGGTAGAAGTGAAAGAGGCATTTTTAACAATTCGCAAAGTGAGGGTGAGTCAAGGTATTCAGTTAGGACATACAGATGCATTGATGAAAAGTCCTGCCAAGATCATCATCACTAGAAAAGAATGTAAAGTCTTAGCTATTCCAGCAGGATTTCAGTCTTTTGTGAAAGATAACATCTTTTTGGGTCAATTACCAAATCGTATTGTCATTGGTCTGGTTCATAATGAAGCTTTTGGTGGATCAGTATTGAGGAATCCATATGATATCAAACATTTTGATCTGGACTATATGCAACTGTACACGGATGGTGAACCAGTTCTATCCAAACCTCTCAAGCTTGACATTACACAGAACAAATACTTGGACGCTTTTGAAACGCTTTACAAATCGTTTGATCGATTGAATGGTGAGAAAAGAAGTTCCATTATAAAACGGGAAGATTGGCCTAGAGGTTATGCTTTATTTTCGTTTGACTTAACACCGGATTATGATGGCGATGATCATTTTCCCCTGATCAAGCATGGGAATTTGCGGCTAGAAATGAACTTTGCTAGGGCTTTGCAACATACCATCAATGTCATTGTCTATGCTGAATGTGACAACATTATTGAAATAAGTGCAAATCGCAGCATCCAATTCGACTACCAGTCATGAACACGAAGCAGATTGATGCCATACTGAGCAGATGTCATGACCAAAGACTTGTTTCAAGGCGTGTTTGCCATGGACCAGTTACCATCTTTACAACGCGGTGCCTATGTGATCAACACAGACGATCAAGATGAACCAGGAGAACATTGGGTGGCAGTGTATTATGACAAAGACCCTGTGGAATATTTTGACTCTTATGGACTGTTACCTCTCGATGATCGTTTAGACATGTTTTTAAGAAATGACTATATGTATAATTCTATATCATTACAAACGCCAATATCATCGTCATGTGGTTTTTATTGTGTATATTATATATTGCATAGAGCTCGAGGTCAGAGTATGTTTGATATTGTGAATATATTAAAAAGAAAGGATGGTGATTTTATTGTAAAGGATTTTGTATATAGACATTATAAACCACTGTTTTATTAATGTTGTTGTTTTATTAATGTTGTTTTATTAATGATGTTATTGTAGTAGTTAAGTTATATTAGTTAAGTTGTTATATTAGTTAAGTTGCTGTTATATTAGTTAAGTTGTTGTTGTTGTTGTTGTTGTTCAAGTTTGTTAAATAAAACAACCCAAGTTTCAAACAGTCTTGTTTATTGTGTTGTACATACGTTTATTTACAAACTCTATATACAAACTTTTATTTACAAACTCTATTTACACTATTTACAAATTCTATTTACACTATTTACAAATTCTTAACTACAAACGCTATTTACAAAGTTTACAAACACTTAATTACAAATTCTTAACTACAAATTCTATTTACACTATTTACAAATTCTTAACTACAAACACTATTTACAAAGTTTACAAACACTATATACAAACTCTTAACTACAAAGTCTATTTACAAACTTCTATTTACACTATTAACAATCACATTCATTTTTCAATACATTCATCAATGAATGCCATTCATCAGAATCTAAATTGATATAGGTATCATCGACATTATACCCGTATTTGTAAATGCTATGAAAGCTGACATAACGCACATCACAAAAGTTTATCACTTTCACAGTAACATGTTCAGACAGTTTTAGTTCATATCACTCTTCCAAGTCCATCAGCCGCATCAGCCGCATAGGCTGTGTCAGCTCAATGAATTTGGTACCCCGCATAAGTTGTATTCCATGCTCTTTGAATTCAAGCATAAGACTCTTCCCAATCCAATGCTTGCAACAGCGCGTTCCATTCCACTGTGTTGAGGGTGATGATGTCGTAGTGTTCTGTAAGCTCGTCATGTTGGCGAAATTGTACAAACACGTCTAGACAGTTCTGAATCACACGCACTTCTATATCATTTGAAAGGTGAAGCAGAAAGCCGGGTATTCTCAACTTGTCTAGATGATCCTTCAACACAGATTGTTCGTCAAGCGATAGTATGATAAACTTTCCAAAATGTCGTAGCACAATGTCTTCACATAAGTTTCTCATGTATGAGAATCCGTATGTCATGGGTTCATAATCCAACAAATAGTCAACCATCTTTTATACTCGGATGATGTTGAACAGTGGATGTTGTATAGCTTCTAGGAATCGTAAGACTGCGTGTCAGTTCTTGATATCAAAGAAGATCAACTGTGCATATGGTGTATCTGGCACAACTCCCTTATAATCCTTTGGATAATCCTGTAAAAGATTTCTACAGAATGTCACACGTATGTTAGAATCATATTCAGCCACCGTCACTTCCAATTTATTTTCAAGTCTGCGTTCAAACCCAGGTTCAAGCGGTATGTTTTTAAAGTCTTTCCACACTTCAGGTTTAAACCGATAAGCAGAACTTCTCCGAGAACCCATCATCACTTCATTCCTCTCATTTACTTTAAGGTAAACACCATCGTTCAACATGAGTGCATTCATGATTGTTACCTTGTTATGACTTATCGTCTTGTCTGCGAAGCCTTTTATCCACTTCTTTCACCTGCTTCTTCAGCATTTTCCATTCAGGTATTGTCAGCAAAATTCCCTTTTTCGTGGGACGGTTTTTTCCAGTCCCCTCATCTCTGAGGTGTTTGCGAATGTTTACCACACCTTCATTACTTTGTTTCATAATCTTGATATAATTTCCATTTCCTAGAGAAAGCATTCCATCCCACGACTGTGGTGTTGGTGCTATCTCCACTTTTAATTTCTTGATGGTAGTGGTAGGATTTTTCACATTCATGTCTTTCACTGTATCAACAAGAGTATCCATATCCGTTGTTGCAGATCTTTTCCGATTCATGTTGACGCTTCAGTGTTCACACCTCAACTAACTCGACACTTGAAGTGTCTCCCCCTTATATACTGTAATGCCCATGCGCCAACGTGGAATAGCCATCACTCATCACATATCGCTTGTCATGAAAGGGAGAGAGAGCCACTTTCCTCAACTTCTCCGAGAAAATCTGGTGGTCATGACTTCGAATGATGTGTCCTGTTGTCATCGTTTGCGTTTGGTTGAACAAACTGTCTCTATACTGCTGATGTTTCATCCGTCTTTGACACGCGCGAGTGATGCCTTTGGCCGTACGTTTTTCTTTCCCACCATACATCATACTGTACATTTTCGGTCGAAGTCCAACAAACTCTTCAATGGGAATGCCCGCCGTCTCATCTTTCATTTTCCCAAGCACTATCTTGTTCACGTTGGAATGCAGGAAATGATCTGGGGGATAGTCACTTGTGTCGAACAAGTCGGCATCTTCCTGCATGTCTTTGTAGATATCGTTCGTTTCTATGTCATAACATAGACTGTCGGTGTCGCTGAACAACAGCTTGGCGTCGGGATACTTGGTCATGATGTAGTTGTAATGAAAGTGGAACATGAGCACTTTGCTGAGGTCGAGAATGGTGAAACCAACTTGAATGGGCTTATCCAGAAGCAGATCCACTTTGCGCAAATGTACCGCGGTCAAATCTTCGTTGAAAATTCTAAATTTGTGGAAGGAAGGTTTGGCCACAAGTTTCTTGAACCGCTTTTCCTGGTGAACAAGTTCCACATTCATGCGTTTTCTCACATTTTCCATGGTTTTTCCAAACACAGAGTTGTTCATCAATTTGAAGAAGTCTTTCTCAAACGGGTTCTTGGCCAACTTTCTCTTTTCCGTGTTCAACGAGATGTATTTTGCCAACCATTTGCTCTGTGAAAACATGATGGCACGGTGCACCTTCGTGACTTTCAATCCCAGTGAGACATATTGCTGTAAATTTCTATAATGAAGCACATATTTCTTCTTGTCGCATAAGTTGGGAATGAGCTTTTCACTAGGCTTGCCTTTCATGTTCAGATCTTTCCATAGATTCTGACTATGTTTTGACAATTCTCCCACTTTGATACATTTCCGTTCTGGAGCCACTGAGTAGTGATTATGATGATCATGGATTGAATATGGGTATTCCAAATCCACTTCTAAAATGTATCCAATCTCGTCATCTTCATCCACATCCATAAAGTCAATGGATTCTGGCTCGCTCACGCACATAAATCAACTTTCCGGCATGCTTTGCGACATGGCCCAGCCATACAAGTTGTTTGCATCCAGGTACGTCAAGTAGTTGGTTGGTTTCGTGGGATCGTAATCTGCTACGTAGGGGTTATTTGCTTTCGCATACTTGTGTGTGATGACAGATATTCCTCCACGTAGACCTTGTTCAACCATTTGGTACATGTCAATGTCGTTGATCAATTCCAATTTCACCTTTGTCGCTTTCAACATGGCATCCCACGACAGTCCTGGCGCTGTATAGTAGTGAGCAGGATCTAATTCATACGTGTTAAGACATACGTGACGAAAGTTTTCAAACACGTCAGCCAGCAGCAACACATCTGATTTCAGGTACAAGTCATGGTATTCGCCAAATGTAGTACAGTGGAATGTCTCCCACACCTTTTGCGCATGCGCATAATCCTCATCGCTAATGTCTTCTTCACTGAGCAGACTGTAAAACTTGTCCTTGGACGGTAGTTGTGTTTCAGCAAACTTGGATGGTTCATCGACATAATCATAAGGGTACACTCCCTTTCTCAACAGTAAATCTTGTTGGTTGCTATCGTGAATGTGTGACGTCATGTTATAAAAGTTGTCTTTCCCTTCTGCCGCCAGGTTGGATACCAACTTCTGTAGAGAAGTACTCATGAACTGATAACTGTCCTTAAATTTCAGATTGCTCATGGTGAATGCAATATATTTCTCAACAGTGTTGGGAATGACCGTAATCGTTTCGTTTTTGAACTTTCCAATTTCTTCCATGATCAAATGACTGTCATAACCTCGTAAATTGTGAAAAAATACAGGAATGATGAAAGAATCTTTCACATCCTGCTTATCCTTTCGAGGTCGAAATTGTAAATTGCATTCACGATGTGAAGCTCCACGGTATTTGCCATTGATATGGTCTTGATCTCTCACACGATCTGCTCCTAGAGGCTCATGACAAATGTAGCAATCTGTGGCGTTCTTGTAATGCTCTTCATCTTCACGAGTCATGACTATTTTCTTTGACTGTTGTAAACCATGCACAATACGATCACGCTCATTCACCATATGGTCTAAAAAGACTTTCACAGCATTATCTCCTCGATACACGACTGGGGCACGTGTATCATACTGGATGACAACCACATAGGCAAAGCTGTTTGGACGATGATGCTGATACCTAACTTCTTCGTGCTTTTTCGTGAAACATTCAAAGTCTGCATAAATGACAAACGGTGCTCGCTGTTGTTTGGCTACATTCTTGAACTTGATGAAAGGTTCCTTGGGGAATGATAAACGTTGTGCTCCATGCTTGCCACACACTTTACGATGCTTGTCTAAAAGATCTTGTCGCATTAACCCGTGAAGACAGTTGAAACAATAAAATGCTGCAGCCTTATGCTTTGATTGATAAGGCATAAGTCTGCTGAAATTCTTGATAAGGCAGTAATGCCTTGTCTTGTCATTGCTAATCAAAAGCAAGTTGATTTCTCTCGCACTGGTGTTTCGACTCAGTTGTATGGGAACAACTACATCATGTTCATATCTAAACACGTTGATGGATACATGTTCATGTTCATCAAACCTGGTAAACAATTCTTTATAGGCTTCTGGTAAGTCCTTCTCAATATCTGCTGGATTGTATGCTGCATATGTTGGACTGCTGATGAAGGCATTATCCACGTGTTCTACCATCACGCCTTCAGCATTTGGTGTCATTTTCTTGAAGCGTGCATGTACGACAATATACCATTTCGTGCCATGGTTTAAGGTCTCCAACAAATGTCTCTTAATCCGATTCTCTTGTTGCCGCATTTCAAGTAATAAATCCGATCCATTTTCAGGCTCAAACCGTCTTTCCTGTGCGTTTCCACCAAGGCTCACTCTTCTGCCTCTGCCTACTTGTCCTGTCTTTTCTTTCTTTCTTTGTTCTTCATGAGACACATTTTCCATCTCAACACATGCATGTGTCTCAAATGCATCTAAAGATGAAAATATTTTGATGCATTTACAGCAGAGGACTGGATCAGGTCTTTCAACACCATCTTGTAAGGTCTTTCGTCTCTTGGCTTCAATCTGTTCAACAAGCTCTTCACATGCACGTTTCATCCTAGCTGGTTTACATCTATGTGCCACGAACACTTCAAGAGATGGAAATGTCACATCGCAATCATGACAGTAGACTGTTGCCATCGTTGTTGCTGTTGCTGTTGCTAGAACTGAAATGAAGTAAAATATACGTTTCACTCTTCCTTTTATACCACTCCGATGATGTGTAACTTGCTCAAACTGGTTTACAAAGGTTTAATTATGCAAATTTTGTTTACAAAGTTTGTTTACAAAGTTTCAATGAGTTTCGATTATGTAAATAACTAAAGTTTGTTTACAAAGTTTGTTTACAAAGTTTGTTTCCAAAGTTTTAATTATGCAAATAACTAAAGTTTGTTTACAAAGTTTGTTTACAAAGTTTCAATTATGCAAATAACTAAAGTTTGTTTACAAAGTTTGTTTACAAAGTTTCAATTATGCAAAAAACTATAGTTTGTTTACAAAGTTTGTTTACAAAGTTTCAATTATGCAAATAACTAAGGTTTGTTTACAAAGTTTGTTTACAAAGTTTCAATCATGCAAAAAACTAAAGTTTGTTTACAAAGTTTGTTTGCAAAGTTTCAATTATGCAAATAACTAAAGTTTGTTTACAAACTTTGAATTATGTAAATAACTAAAGTTTGTTTACAAAGTTTGTTTACAAAGTTTGTTTACAAGGTTTTAAGTATGCAAATAACTAAAGTTTGTTTACAAAGTTTGTTTATAAAGTTTGTTTACAAATCTTGTTTACAAAGTTTGTTTACAAAGTTTCAATTATGCAAATAACTAAAGTTTGTTTACAAAGTTTTTTTTTACAAAGTTCACTTTTTATTTATAAAGTTTCAATAAACACTTACGGAAATGGTTGTCACTGGCTGTCCCTGGATGTCATCCCCTATATACCACTGTGATGTGATCCAATTGTGGTCTGTAACTTTTGCTTCCTTGCTCGACTTATCGATATGACTGTCACTGTTGTTGTCGGGTGCTCATCCCTTATATACCCCTCTGATGTCAGCAAATTGTGGTGTGTAACTTATGCTGACTTGACAGAATGTTGCTCGCCGGGGGGGGGGGGTCCACACTTTTTACCATAGGGTCTGTTCAGACTGCCGCCTAGGGGTGTCCACACTTTTAACCATAGGGTCTGTTCAGACTGCCGCCTAGAGGGGGGGTCTCGACTGCCGGCTAGGGGGGGTCCACACTTTTTACCATATGGTCTGTTCAGATTGCCGCCTAGGGGGGGGGGGGGTCCCGACTGCCGGCTAGGGGGGTCCCGACTGCCGGTTAGGGGGGGTCGGTCGGCATAGTATGTCCTGGGGGGGACCGACTGCCGGCTAGGGGGGGTCCTCACTTTGTTATCAGGGTTATGCCTATGGCTACGCCTATGACGTCACGTTACCATGCTTCGTTGCCATCACAACCACACGTTGCCATGACTACGCCTATCACCTCACTTCCGGTCCAGACAACACTTCCGGTCCAGACGCTATGACGTCACTTCCGGTCCAGACAGTATGACGTCACAAAGTGTGGTAGAACCCCCGTTTCCCTACTACTCGTCAAACAAAAGTAAAATCCAAAAGGATACTTAAGTCTGCTACCTTTAACCAACATTTCGAAACAGTAAGACAATTTCCTTTGTGTCAATTAAAGTTTTACTAAACATTGTATTTTTTGCCAGTTCTTCTGACAATAGCCAGGTGAGTTCAAAGCATTAGACGGGCGATTAAAAATTCTATCGTGATTAAAAAAATTAAGAGGGTAAAATTACATCACCAATATTTCCGCCAAATTTTTCCACATCACGGTAAGTATCAATGACCGGTATCTTAAACTAAATTTTCAAAACAGTCAGCAAGGCTATCGCTAATATTGGCGAATCACGAAAAAGTAATAGCCAGGTAGATAACAATGCCCGCCAAAAATTATTTAGTGAATAGAATCGTATCTTTTGTGGTCCTTAAGTATAATTTTCCTTACTTGGTAGAGACAACGGTCTAGTCTTTTTCGAGAAGATTTACACTAATCTTTGGTGAATCGCAAGAAAAAGTAGCCAAGTAGGTACCAATGCCCGCTACCCTTAGCCGACAAATAGACTGGTACGTACTAATGTTGGTCTCCCAGATTAAAAATTTAAAAAGAGTAAGATTATAGCACTAGCGTTAGCTAACATTATGAGAAATTCTTTTTTTTTGACATTTCCGCCAATTTCTTCCGTATCATGGAAATCACATTAATCAGGTAAGTACTAATGAAGCAAGTACTAATGAGTGCTATATTTAATTAAGATTTCTGCTCATTTTTGGCGAATCACGAAAGAAATTAATAACCTGGTAGGTACCAATGCCTAGTTATAACTAAAAGTTAAAAAGACTAAGGCAATATATCTAACCTCAGTTTAGACTTCAAAACGAAATTATTTTTTCGCCAGTGTTTTCGTCAATTTTTGACGAATCACC
This sequence comes from Protula sp. h YS-2021, assembly GCA_949752745.1. Taxonomy (NCBI): domain Eukaryota; kingdom Metazoa; phylum Annelida; class Polychaeta; order Sabellida; family Serpulidae; genus Protula; species Protula sp. h YS-2021. The sequence goes on from OX457030.1 coordinate 22,329,398, forward strand.
AAAAACAAAATAGACAGGAAGGTACTAATGTCAGCTTCCTTAATTGAAAATTTCAAGAGGGCAAAGATATATTCCTAGTGTTAGCTGCGATTGTAAGAAATTGATTTCAGCGAAATATTTTGAATCGCGAAAACAGCAATAGCCAGATAAGTACGACTAAATGCTACCTTTAACTAAAATTTCAAAAGAGTAAGGTTATCTGTCTGGCGTCATTTAGGATTTTACTGAAATCTTTGTTTTTGTTCGCCAATATTGAGATATACAGGTAAGTACTAATTTTTGGCGAATCACGGGAAAAATAAGTCAGGTAAGTAGTACTTAGTGCTATCTTTATTATTTCAAAAGAGTAAGACGATTTCTCTGACGTCATTTACGATTTTACTGAAATCTTTTTTCTCTCTTTTGTTTTTGTCGCTAATACTGCCCTCAATTTTTGGCGAATCACGAAAGAATTGCCAGATAGGTACCAATGCCCACTAGCAATAGCTAAAGCTTGAAGAGACTAAGGGCGGTATATTTTACCTTGGTTTGGACTTCAAAGAGAAAATATGTTGTCGTTAGTATTTTCGCCATTTTATGGCGCATCACTAAAATCAAAATAGACAGGTAGGTACTAATGTCCGCTTCCCTAATTGGAAATTTCAAGAGGGTTAGATTATATCCCTAGGGCTAGTTGAGAAATCGTTTTTTGCCAATATTTCAGTCAAATTTTTCCAAATTTTTCGTGAAAACAGTAATGGTCAAGTAAGCACCACTGAGTCCTCTCTTTAGCTGTAATTTCAAAAGAAAAGGCTACTTCTCTGGCGTTATTCAGGATTGTACTGAAATCTTTATTTTTTCGCCAATATTTTCACTGCATTTGGGGAATCACTAGAAAAGTAGTACCCAGGTAGGGGCCAATGCCCGTTACATTTAACCCAAACTTGACTAAGGCCAATTTTTATTGAGTTACCAAAAAATAAACAGGTAGGCACATAAATGTCCGCTTCCCTATTGTAAAATTTAAAGACAATAAATTGTGTCTTTGGCATTAGTTAATATTGTGTAAATATTTGGTTTTTCGCCAATATTTCCACAAAATTTTTACTAATCACTGAAAACGTCAATTGTCACGTAAGTACCCATGACCGCAATCATTAATTAAAATTCAAAACAGTAGGGCTATTTCCAAAAGATAGTAGCCAGGTAATCACGTATTCCCCCAGCTTTTATAAAAAATTTAATTTAAAACTTTCCATTCAAATCCTAAGAGGATATATATTCTAAAACATTGGTTTTGACCAATATTTCTGTTTCTCGCGATTTACCTAAAAAAATAATAGTTCCGTAGGTACAAATATCTGCTGCTTGTCACCAAATTTCAAGGCATTCAGGCTAACCACTTATGAGGAGATATGTTTCCAACTTAAACGCGTACAAAGGCGTCATACTTTCAACGAACGCTGTAGCCCCTTCGTCTGCAGAAGCTGAGGCTTAAAAACTGATGAATTCGAAAAACGAAACTCGAGTGGAAAGAAACCAACATTACTCTTAATGTCCGGAATTGTAGAAAGAGTTGTGAAAGTGCAGAAACAGTTTATTTTTCATTAAAAAGAATTTTCAATTGGTGAACACCTAATACGGACTAGAACTACTTGAAAGATTGTTCAGCCCTTAAAAAAGTCGCATTACAAATTGACAGTTGACGTCATTAGAAATGTTTTCGCAGCTGAGAGCCTTCTTGCAAAGACAATGCATGACGTCACAACTACGGTTTAAATTATACTCTGTTCCTATATTTTTACACCGATCTTTTCGATCTTATCAGAATACAGTGCAAAAATCACTTTTTCAATGTGATTCATTTTTTTCTAACTTTTTTCTAACAATTTTTTATTATGTTTCATTTTTTGAACTAACGGATCGTATAAAAAAGGGTTTAAATAGAAGATAATCGAATCTTAAAAAACGGAAATGCCTTGTTTTGGTGTTGTCGTTGCTGCAGGGTGGTTATCATTTATGGTGCATTGAGCTGTGAATTACATAAAATACATATCATATAATGTGTGTCGTTGGTTTTACAACTGAACTTTCGGGATTGCAAATGAGAAGCTAAATCTATGCGAATAAAAAGTAAGAAAGTCAAAGACCATTGTGACCAGCCCATGCCCAGGAATGCGCCCCATATTTGTGCTATCAGTGGTCCAGAAAGGACTGTCTAAATTTTCGTAGATTTCTCTGTAAATAAAAACACTTAAAGGATTTTTGGCAAATGCATGGATAAAAACAGTAAATTTCTCACCTAAACAGAATACTACTCCTGGTTGTTTTGTCTGATTGCTCTCAGTCGGAACATTTTCAGAACTGTTAACTATGCAGTTTGTTAAAATACAGATGGTGTGTTTATCTATTTCAACTTCAAAAAGAACCTATAATAATAGTATCAGATTTAAAAGGGCAGCTAAAGTAGCTAAAATTGTCAAATGGTTTCCAAGTATTGCTCTCGCTCTGCTTCTATTTCCTCCTTAACAAATTTCGTCATATCATGGCAACCAAATTTCTTGACCTCATAATCACGCTTCAGCATGATAAACCACCTCATGAACTCTTTGTCTAAGGCAGTAGTGATGACGTCATCTTCCTCTAAGGCACTCAGTGCCTCCGCAAGCGTACATGGGAGTTTATGGTCATCGGGGTGCGGACCTTGGACGGACGGCTCTATCTTGTTCTTTATCCCATCGATTCCTGCTGCGATGACGACTGCAGCGGCTAGGTAGGGATTACAGGCTGGGCTTGGCAGACGATGCTCTATCCGCATGGCTTCCTCAGAGCAGTTTATCACGCGTACGGCCACGAAGCGGCAATCGATGGCCCAATCTGGCTGAGATGGCACCGCCATTGTGTGCAAGCGACGGTAGCAGTTGATGGTTGGGCACGAGACTGCGGTCATTCCTCTCAGGTGCTTCATCATCCCTCCCAGCCAGTATCGACAGGTGTCTGACAGGTTGTCCGACTTGGACGAATCATAGAAAGCGTTTTTGCCAACTGCAGTCCATAAGCTCAAGTTGAAATGTAGGTTGGTCACTGCACCTTCCTTGAAAGGTCTCGGCATGAAAGTTACCACCTTGCCGTGCTTTTTTGCGATCGTCTTTATTCCTTGCTTGTACACATACATGTCATCCAACGTGTGCATGCCAAACTTGGGCATGAATGTGATTTCCCACTGTCCTGGTGCAAATTCTGCATGGAAGGTCCTTACCTGAATACCGGATTGCTTTAGAAAGCTTTCCGCGTCATACAGCCAATCAGCGTTAGCGTCAATGTATTTGTTAGCGACATAATGGTAGCCGCCTGAAGGCGGCTCTAGTGTGTCCTTCAGTGCTATAAATTCGCTTTCAAATGCTGAGTAGAATGTAAAGCCCATAGATGACAACTCTTTCATTTGTTTGCGAGCTATAAAACGAGGCACAGAAGTGCAGGCAGAGCGATCTTGCCAAAGTGCTTCGCAGATCAATTCAGCAGTTGTTTTTGTATTATGGACCCAAGGGAGTGAGTAGACCCGGGGCACAGCGGGTATAAAATTGCAGCTATCTATACCATGCTCCTCCTGGATTGCGATTAGTACTTTTTTCACTGCCTCACGACTTGGCCCACTAGCTAGTGTTGCTGAAAAATAAAAAATGCACGTTGTGCGTCTATCACGAACAAGAGGTGCGCTAGTTATCTTGAGAACCCCGATTTAAATCGTCTCCAAACTTGATCTGGTTACTTCTTGGTATGTTAGACGATCCTATCAATTCTGGATTGTTTTGCAATATTAAGGAAAGTGTGTCAGTAAACCCGGTTTTTGGTCTTCTTGGCCCAATAAATTTTCAAGGACTTAATTTCAGAACCACCGTCTTACCTGCCGCACAGGGGAATCCTTGCCGTAAAAACATAATCGCTGAGCTCGCTGGTGCCATCATCCCTCTTCCCATTCCGTCGACATCGGACCAGCTGAATCGAATGTAGTCAAACTCTTTTATCTTTAACTCTAGCTCATTTAGCTCCTCATCACTTAAAAGAATGCCAGATTTTTTCATGAGTAGCTTGCTTTATCTCCACTTTATTAAAATCAGGCAATCAGGTCTGAAATATTTGGATTCGATGTACAGCAGCATGATATTTATATAGATAATGTGATCATGTGCATGCAAGTAAATTAAAGGTAGATGGGAGGAGGCATTTTTTTCATAATGCAAATCTCCTATTGCCTTGATGTACTGGTGTGTTGCGATTTAGGGTCGTGCTGTTAATAACACAGTCCAATAGTCAGTCCAACACATCTTGGCCCAAATAACAATATACTGGTAAGTGATATCCAGAAAACCTTTAAAAATACACTGTCTGCGAAACGCTGACAAAAGTATCAAATTTCTGTATATAATAGCCCGCATCCACTCTCACATTACAAATCTTCCTCACAAATGCTGGTAAAAATGTTACTGTTTAAACAAAGGGCAAATGTCAAATGAAACAGCTGATTAAGAAAGAAACATGCTGATTAACAGCTGTGCGAATGCACATAATTATTCTTGATTTTAACTTTGCATATTCCTGTTATGCATATTCTATCGGACTGTTCTAGTGCTTGGATGGGTAAATCAGTCGTTTGTCTATCGTGCTTTAAAGTGCTACTAGAACTGTAGGAGCAGCATTGTGAAAAATTGCTTGCACATGTACACACGAAACACGAGAGTTAGACAAGAATGAGCTGAAAAGCCCCTCACGCAAGTTGACCTGTTGAACAGAACATTTAAAGTTATATCAGGAATGATTATCCCCCGTGTAACGAGCGGATATAGATTTCAGCTTGTCCGTCTGTCCGTCCGCTTTCATGCGCCTTCGTGTCCGAACTTTATATCCGCGGGTAAATATCTTATAGCTTTTTCCTTTGCCATACGTCAGAACGTATATTGAAGGTGTGCAATATCTTATTATTTTTGAAATCGGCCAAAAATTGTCAAAATACGACTTGTCAAAAATGGAAATTTGTTGGCACGGTTTTGTCCAGACGAGTTCCAACGTTATGAAACTTTATGCAGTGAAGATATACTTATATTGTACTTGTAAAACGTTATATTATTTTTGAAATCGGCCAAAAATTGTTAAAAATACGACTTCTCAAAAATATATATTTTTATGTAAACCTGTTTGCACAGAGATAGATTTTGTCCAGTCGCGTTCTCCGAACTTATTCCATCCAGCGTTCTGAAATTTTTCGCAGTAAATATATATATATATTGTAGATGTGCAACGTTGCTCTTATTGTTTAAATCGATTAAAAATTGTTAGGCAGTGTAGGGTTTTTAATTTCATTGAATTTACTAACAATGACATTATGTGTTACACAGGGATCCTGCCTCACTGAGGCTCTAGTTCTGTAGCTAAATAGAGTTCCACCATTGGAAAGTTAATGTTTGGCAGATTTCAACTGGATATTACTGGAGGTGTTACACCAAAAAATTAGGCCTGTCAATCGAGGAATACAAACCTTATGTGAGGTGCACATTTGCACTGTTTCAGGAATGATTCTAGTAGAAATAAATTGGATAGTTCAAGCTCAATACCATAGGCTGCTCCGGGACAGAGGGAGAGGCCCGTATTCTGTAGTCCTCCGCTCCACCCCAACTGCCTTGTCAATATTACCATTATGGATGACTCCTTGAGTGAGTGATTTTCCATCCGTTTTATACATCGCCATCTCCAAACTAGAGGCAAAAACTAACAAACAAACAAACAACCAAAAAACACTCGAAGCAAAACAAAACCACTCACAATGGTATCACCTCACACTAAGTTGATGACACTTAAGATAAGTTCCGAAATGTTAGCAAAACATAAATATGTAGAAAATGCTGTTAGCTTCTGCTATTAACTGTTATTTTTACGCAACGCAAATAACACTGGAGCATTTATGTTCCCGTTTGTTGGGGGCAGTTGGCAAGTCACCTGAGAGGTTAGGCTGGCACTCACGGATTATAAATAAGGCACAGAAAGAAAATCCGATCACTTAACTAAGTAAGCTGCTAATCAATGACGAATGCAGGCCTTCCTTAAATTTATTAGAAATTTGTTGGATCTGACATAGTAGCCTTTTAGACTTTTATTTTGGTTAGCGTGATCTGCAACTATAATTTCAGTGTTATTCCTTTGTTATTTCTCTAAAAATGCTCACCAAAAGATTATTTATTATGCGTTTATTTTGTTTAAGATTTGACCAAAGATGGGTATAAAACTGTAAAATAGCATTTAAGCACAAAACTACTACCCCTTTTTCCTTATGGTCCATTTTTTACGATTTCATTTCCCAAGAGATCCTTGGGAGACACCAAAACAGCTCAGAGTGGACAAAAATGGCCCAGTTGAATGTGAGAGGAATGTTTCCAGGATGTTCTTTATCAACTTTGGTGTTGCTTGGTGAAACATCAAAAATTGGTTTAAATTCCTGTCAGAATAGACCAAATATTAGGTAAACACAAAAAATACCTTTTTGCTCCAGTTATGGCTCATTCTCTTCCGATTTTGACGGGTATAGTCCTAGGTTTGACAAAACAAGACGTGTACTTTGTTGGCTGAAATTTATTTATTCATTTATTCGAACCAAGACATAATATAAACAGGCAATGCAAGTCATACATGGTTAGAAAGGTGTTGCTAGAAGTTTTACAAGACACTTATACAAGAGCACACCTGGATTTGTTAATACAATTCGTAATAACATAAGAGTATGATAGAGTGAGGAAGTTTGTAAATACAAACTTGAAAATTGAACGAATTCATAAAATCTGCTCAATCGGCATTTCTATACGAATTAATAAAAGTGTTTCTTTACGTTGTTCTTAAAAGCACCAACATTAATACTGCATCTTATACTGTCAGGTAAATCATTATATGTTTAAACACCTACTACAGAAATACAATTTGATTTTAGACTAGTTCTAACCAAGTTAGTTTTGAATTTGTCTTTTTGACGAATTCTTTATATTTCTGTACAATTACCAATTTGAAAATAGCTTTGAATTTTATTTGGCAACGTATTATTAAATGCTTTATACATTGTACAAGGAGTTTTAAGACGAACGATGTCAAAACAAAAATTCAGCGAATTGCATTCAATAAATAAATCCGTTGTGTTGCGGTAGAATCCAACGTTATTGATAATTCTCATCGCTCTTTTTTGTTTCAGGAATAAGCAGTTTGTTTTGAACGTGTTTGCCCATATTTCTGACTAGTACATTAAATATGGTAGATATAATGAGCTGTATAACATGCGCAAAGTGGATTTGTTTAACAGGTACCTACTTTTAACAAATTCGCCAAAATCTTTGACAGTTTGTCAGCCACAATATTAATTTGATCATTCGAATTTAGATTTGAATCAATAAGCACGCCTAGAAATTTGGTGCAAGCTACTCTTTCAATGACTAGTCCGTTTATGTAAAGTTAACAATCGTCAATGTCTTTATTCACGTTAAACCAGACGTGTAACTTGCCAAGTTCAGTACTCATAACTCTAGCTAATTTTAATAAGTCTGTGCCACTCTTAAATGCATTTGTATCATCAACAAAGAGCATTAACCGAAGAATATCAGATACATTACAAATATCATTGATATATAAAATAAACAATTTAGGACCAAGTATAGAGCCTTGTGGAATTCCACACAAAATACTTAGTAGACCTGAGCAAGTATCATCAATTTGCACAAACTGTTTACGATTAGTTAAATAACTTTGAACCCAGGCCAAAGCAGTACCTCTAGTACCATAGTGATTCAATTTGGTTAATAATTTTTCATGATTATTTGTGTCAAATGCTTTTCGTAAATCAATGAATATTCCAAAAGTGGATTTCTTTTTGTCAAATGCTTCACATATTTCTTCAACAAGTTCCATTAAAGCTAAATTTGTGAATCGTGACTGCCGAAATCCATATTGACTTTCACTAAGTAAACCACTGTGGTCGATAAAGCTTTGAAGCCTTCTATCAAATACTTTCTGGAGTATCTTTGAGAATTGAGGAAATATGGAAACTGGTCTGTAATTATTAAAACTTGTGTCCTCGCCTTCAGTGAAAGGTAACACTTAAGCTGTTTTCATTCCATTAAGAAAAACACCAGTAGAAAAAGAAAGATTACAGATAATACAAAACGGTTTTGAATTTTTTCAAAGACATTTTTTACCAGTTGCATAGATTATTCATTACAGTCTCTGGAAACCTTGTTCTTCAAACTCTTAACCTTATTGAACAGCTCAATTTCACTAACTTGGTTCAGAAATATAGACCTTTGATTTCTTTCAGGCAAATAATCGAAGACATTTTCCTCACTTTCTTGAGGTATAGGATTTGCTAACGTTTGGCCAATGTTCACAAAAAATTTGTTAAACTCATACTTCTTACATTGAGTCAAAAGTTTGTTGTAATAGTGTTCACATGATCTTAAAATTGAGGTTAACTTATTTTTATGTCTTTTAAAGACTATTTCATTTTGAGGAGTACGATTTAGGATAAATTCTTCGTATAACTGGTTCTTTTTGTGACATACATTAATAAGACTCCTATTCAACCAAGGTTTACATTCTGATTTTTGAAATCGTGCTAAATGCTGGCTTAAAACCACCAAATTAAATACATTAGCCAAGAAATGTTGACATTAGCACAGGAATGTTGATATTAACATAGAAATGTTACCATTAGCACATAAATGTTGACATTGGCACAGAAAGGTTGATATTAGCACAGAGATATTTATATTAACACAGAAATTTTGCCATTAGTACAGAAATGTTGTTGTTTCTATAGTTACGGTTCTATTTCTTTCAAAATATGGTAAGAATGTCACCCTTAGGAGACCTATATCCAACCTGATATTTAGCTTTGTAATATCTTAATTATCTTAATATCGTAAAATGTATCATGTGCTTAAACTTGATTTCTGTTTTTCTATCAATAGTATACCCAATGTATCTGCACATTAAACAACGAAAAAAGAAGATGTCCGGGACACAGATTAAGGAGTTCAGACAAAAACCAGAATGGAAGAAAAGTAACAGCAGCTCGAGAACGAAACAGGTCAACGAAAAGGACAACTAAAGAAGAGAGCTGGTTAGTACTATATTTGTGCATATCTAACAAACTAACCATATGCTAATATATCATTGATAACTAATTCACAAAACCGCTTTTGTATTGTTTCTATTTATTCATTTCGACCTTTTTAAAATATAAAATTCCTCATATTCCGGTTCATTGTAGTGAAATCATACTTCGTGAGACTCAGTTGATTTTGTGAATTAGTCTATTATTGAACTGCATGTTTCAAAAGTGCACTTTTTGAACCAAAATTAAGACCTTTCACAAAAGAAAAAAAAACAATAACCAGAGAGTGTTGGCTTTGATTGTGGTCTTAATTTTGGTTGGCTATATGCACATGTTGTACCACCTATTTACACTACGGAGCAGAAGATCAGTTGGCGGAAATTCCTATAGAAACCTCGGAACTATTATTATTTTGATTATTAGTACTATATAAAGAATAGTCTCTGTTCATAAATGGGTGGTTCAGTTCTCGTTCTGATGTGAGTATGTCTCTGAAAGTGTGCCATTAGCCAAAGAAAGAAGAAAGAAGGAGGAAGGAAGAACACCTTTTGGTAAGAGGTTTCAACAGCTTTTCATTGCCCGAACTCCTAATTTGACCAGAAATACACATTGCTAGTAAGCTTAAATCAAAATTGTGATAAAAATTCTCGTTGCTGTTCATTATTGAAAGTTGATATTCGGTAAGATTTGATTCCGCATTTCATCACTGGAAATTATAATATGTGTTATAATGAAACCGCGAAGACAAACCTGCCTGGACATTTGGCATTTTGATATTTCGTAGTGAAAAAAGTAGAAATTTCGCATCTTTTTAACACATTTAATACAGTATAAAGACTGAACTTTTTTGGGTATCATTTACAGATCTAATCTGATTAAAATAGCTCCTTCATCAAGCATAATTACATAAAAACTCACAAGCAATGCAACACAATGATAACACTAAGGATGCATTTCGTATAAATTCTACACAAAATCCATGTCAGCTCTCAGTTCTAATTACCTATACAGACGCCAGCTACAGTTACTACAGCATAACTAATTTTTTACTCGCCACTACCTGGTGTGGATTGCACTGATATCAGTGACAGTTACTTCAACATATCTATGACATAACAGTTACATCTGCGACAGTCACTACGACATAGATAACTAATCTTCCATATTTTCTCTGCTTACTGCTCGCCAGCTAACCTGGGCTACACTCACCGCGAAAAAACTCTTCAAACGATTTACGTCCCTCTGCACGATCGTCACACATGTTTTAGTCGCATCTGAAGGTCAGCTGATTCGCGCCGAACGCGTTTCTTTGTTGGATCACTTCGGGCATTCGGCTCCAAAAATCGCGCTCAGAGTCGAGTGCTCTCATTTGAGAGCTTTAATCAAAGCTTATATCGAGGATTGGTTTTAGCCAACCAAAATATAGAACCTGTGATTCTATCATTCACACTGATTGTTGGTTCGGGGTTCGTCCTGAGGGGTAGGGTTGTGCACTTTCTACACCTTAGGAGAAATGCGTGGAGAAATTCTTCTCACACGAATCCCGTTTTGGGCGTTCGGTCAAAGACGAGGTAAGTTTGAAAAAAGGAGCTAATTCATGGCACTGTGGCTATATTGTAGGCCTGCGTTGACGTCATTTATTGGAAGAAATGCTATTCCGTCGTTTTTTTGTGGAGAATTATTTGAAGTCTTCATCTGCCTTGTAGCGTTCCGCAAGACCTAGTGCTTGCACTGGATCACGTGATTACTGAATCAAGTGGCACATCAAGGGACACACAATAATCCACAGTGACTTGCCCAACAGCAATAATTAAATTTATTATGCTATTTAAACATAATTTAAATAAATAAAGAAAATTTAAAAAAGTATTTTTATGTAATTTGTATGTTTTCTTTTATTTTTATTTTTATGTTTATATTTTTTAATCGTTATTTTTTGTGATATTTTAATAAGCATTTTCTTTCGCTCAAAAGATTACGATTCATTACCTCTTCAGGACATGGATCGCGAGTGTATTTATTTACTACTTGGGGATCTATCCTTCCCAGAGTCGTAAGTGATCCTTTACAGTGCTTTTGGTGACGAGCAGATCTCCAGTGAATTCACCCCGATTTATTGGTTTTGGTTTTTGTGTACATGAAACCAGCCCGAAACAGCTTAGGTTTTACTCGATTACTTTCCATTGATTCCGTTTTATATTGCTTGTAAGGCTGAAAAGGGCCTGATAATTTTCCATTTATAATTCCTCTTTATATATACAGAAAACCTTCGTATTAAAGACATCTAACTGACCGAGGATGTCTTTAAGAGGAAGGTGTCCCTAATAGACAGGTAGAGGGTTTGTTTGGGGATCCACAACAGGTCTTGGTCTGAGGGCATGAGATGCGAGGTAGTGTTGGCCGGGAAGAAAAACGACTCCTATGTTTCTCATCTGCAATCCCTTTGTATATGATGTCCTTTGTCCGTTTCGTTGTGTTGTTTTTGTTTCAACATTTTGGCATTGATTTCCTTCAGCCACTCTAAGAAGATATCTGACGTCATCTTTCTGTTGTGTGAAAGTGACAGTTCATTTCTCTTTTTTAAATTTCTCATACGTTTTAATTGCAATTCCTGTTTCAGTACAGACTTAACCAAGCACGCGTCTTTTATACATAAATTCAAAGCGGAAGAGATGTAACGTTTACTCTAGAGACTAACCCCAAATTGCAACTAATTGGGCCCCCGTCCCTCCCTCCTGTCCAAAAACATCCCACAAAACCCCTTTAGTGTAGCTTGATACAATGTACATGTAAGGGATAAACACGGAGTGTTGGCAATACTCTGCAGCCTAGCCTGAAAAGTGGCTTATGTTTATTATTAACACTTATTAAGTCTTTAACTTGGTCAAGGCTTATGCGAATTTGTGTGGGCAGCGGTTGGGCTTTTTACACTTGACAAGATGTTAGCTTGCAAAGCTTACATGAAGTGGTGCGAGCAGCCGTTCGTCCTTTTTTTTCTTCTTGACAGTTTTCCGATTTTTTGTGTCTTCTTCTCTGACACTGTGGGCTCTAGGACCATGAAACTTGGGACTTATGAAGAGCTTGATCTGAACGTGTGCATGTCACTTTTTATTTTCGTCTTCGATTTCGTTTTCTTTGTTAACACGCCATGTGAAAAGAATGTATTTTTGCAAGTAAACACGGAACACTTAATTCACAGCACAGAACACAGTTGCTCAGCTTTGTGCGAGCTTGCGATGCCAGTTTATTTGCCTGCATAGAGAAAAAGTGCTAGTCCGTTCAATAAATAAAGCTGCTGAGCCAACATTACCAAGCAGATGTACACGTTTTAAAACTCTATTCAGCGCGTGTCTGTGTAAACGCTAAATGTCTTAGTTCGTTAAGATGAGAGAATGCTCAGTCTTTTCCATCGGTCTCTAACACGCTGCGAAATAAGTGTTTCTTTAATAGACTCCAGCAATAACGTAGTGTTTCTTTAATAGACTCCAGCAATAACGTGGCAACACATAGAACATTATTAGAACTTATATAGCTTTCAACATAACTTTGTCAACTACACATACTACTGATAATTTAAAATTTTATAACATACTTTAAAGAGCATTGGGTGGGACGGCGGGTTTTCTTTGCTAACGAGCTGCTGTTTCTGCGCTTGCAGATTGCGAATGAGGTGGTAGAAAAAAGGCCCCCCTTTTAAAGCCAGATTTTAATCCCTATAGCAAAACTGAACAGATAGCGAGTGACACTTCGCAAACATCCCTTATGGATTGAGGCGCCATCGCGCCGGATTTTTAAATCCCTGAAGCAACACAAGAACACACATAGTGACACTTAGCAAACATCTTTTGCCGGCTGAAAACGCTTGATATTTAAACAAAGATTACAGGATAGGCGGGGCGAAAAAGAGCCCCGCAGTTTCACGTCACTTGCACCGTTTTAAAAGTAAATAATCATACATTATTTATAGCATTAAAACTCTATTCAGCGCGTGTCTGTGTAAACGCTAAATGTCTTAGTTCGTTAAGATGAGAGAATGCTCAGTCTTTTCCATCGGTCTCTAACACGCTGCGAAATAATAAAAAAAAGCGGTTTGGGTAGTGTTTCTTTAATAGACTCCAGCAATAACGTGGCAACACATAGAACATTATTAGAACTTATATAGCTTTCAACATAACTTTGTCCCAAACTACCCAAACCGGATGTAGTGTAGACTCTGTGTCTTTAGAGTTTAGTTGTGATCTTTGCGGCGTTCCTACCGAGGACTCGAGAACACCTCATGCGCATGTCGAGGGGGACGTCTGTGTATCGGAGGTAGGCGTCTGATTTCCAGTCTCCTTGCGATTTTATCACCTCAGGGGGGAGACCGCATGCCAGGGCAAAACTTGCCCCTGCCCGACGGAGGCTGTGACCGCTGTAGTGACTGTCGTCCAGCCCTATACTCTGAAGCCTCTGTTTCAGCATCGCGCCGAAAATTGCGTGGGACAGGGTAATGAGGGCGCCGTCACGTTTGAAGGAAAACAGGGCGGAATCAGGGGGGGGGGTTGAGTCGTGGTCAGGAGGCGGCCGAGGGCATAGACCGGACACAGGTCAGAGTCTGGGATGCGAGGGAGGGGGACGACAAGTTGTCGAGTGAAGTTGCGCATGGTCTTCGTCTGTTTCACACGAATTATAGCTCCATCTGCCAGGAACGTCAAGTCACGGCGGCATAAGTCTCTGCGACAGTCATGACTATCCTGTGAACGTGTTAACAGGGTGGATTTTCTGAAAAATGTAAAGAAACCCACTAGGCATGCCGCCCAAAAACACATATCTATTGACCTGTCGAGATCCAGCACTTGAAGTAAACGTACTAGGATGTCCAGAGATAGCGCGAGTTTTTGCTTAGGTGGGGTGGCACGCTTGGTCTCCAGCCCTTTGAGCAGTGTTTTTAGGCGATAGTTGTCTTCCGTGGGATTAGGGTGGTCGTGCTCCAAGTGCAAAAACCGGATCGCGGACAGATAGCACCTCACGGACTGGGGCTTGAGGGTGCGACCGAGGAAACAAGCATAACGTAGCAGGGTGTCAGTGTCTGCGGGGACAGGGCGACAGCGGAAATAGGCACAAAACGAAACGAATGCCTTGATGTGGGTGTTGTATGCGGCGATGGTATTGTCGGAATAGGCAGCCGAACGCAGCTGTTTCACTTCCATATCCAGTGTCGCTGTTTGCCGGACCACTCCTGAAACAGGTAAACTACTGAGGCGTGAGACATATGGTTGTGTAGGTCCGATACTGGTACGTGTGCGAAGGCGTAGGTGGCATGCGATAAATTGCATAGTCTCGATAAACTATCAGCCAACATATTTTGACGTGTGGGTATGAATGAGGCAGTAATACAAATATTATACTGAACGCATATCAACATTATATCAACGAGAATGTCTGATGCAGTGATGCTCCGTATAGAACCAGTATTCAGGGCGTGGAGCGTGGCCGTATTGTCAGTCAGTACCCTCATTTTCCGACCCGCATATAGGGTTTTCCACCGTTCCAGGGCGAGATGTACGGCGGCCAGTTCCTTGACATTGATGTGTTGTGCTTCAAGGGGCGGGGCATCGATATGCCAATTGCAGTACAGCCAGTCCAGGGCGAGTGGCCCGCGGACCAAGGCTGCTCCAGCAGCGGCCGAGCTGCTGCCCGTCACGATATATGCAGGATCGGGCGAAGTCCTTTCGAGAGCGAAATGGCACGTGCCGTTGAAGGAACTGCATAGTCGATTGAGCGTAGCAATATCGCGGCGCGTATCGGCGGAGATACGGACGCGGAAGTGGGGGCGGCGCAGTGACGTCATTAGCGAGATGAGGCGGCGCATGGCTGGGCGTACTACACGTACTACCCGGGCGATCCAGCTTAATTTACCAAGCAGACTTTGTATGTCCCGTTTGGACACACGTTTCTGATCAGAATTGGCCCCTTCATGCAGAGTTGTTTGCGTATCTTCTAGTTTCTCGGTTGGGATCGATAGCTTACAGTTGATGGTGTCAATAAGAACACCAAGAAAAGTCAGTCGTTGGGTGGGGTAGACGCATTTGCTCCAATTGATGGTGAAACCGAGGGAGGTGAGGGTGCCGATAAGATGGTCCATAGCTATCCGAGCGTCTTCGCTGGTGTCTGCTGAGATGAAGAAGTCGTCCAGGTAACAGATCACCGCCTTGATACCCTTCCGCCGCAGCATGCGACACACACTTTGCGTTATGCGGTGAAAAATCCCGACACTGAGGGACGCGCCGAAGGGCAGTCTAGTGTCCACCAGGTAGGTGTGGTGCTTATCACCCTTGAACTTCCATCTCAAGCCGGTAAACTGCTGCGAAAAAGTACTGATGGGTACATGTCTATATGCGGATTTAATGTCCACCTTGGCCATAAAAGACCCTCGCCTGGTCAAGCTGACCGCAGTGTCCACGGGCGCAAATTTGTGTTTGTCCGGACAGGCAAAGCTGTTTACTGAGCTCCCCGCTGGTTGGGAGCAGTCGTGGATAAGACGGATACTATCCTTGTCCTTTGGGACGGCCGAAATGGGCGAAATTATTGTCGGTTTTTCAAGCGTTATTTTGTATCTTCCCAGCGACAGTTCTTTCTTTATCTCATTTTCCACTAGTTCTCTGTATTTAAGTTCGGCGGATCGACTATTTGGGGCTTCTGAGGGTTTAGTGGAATGGGTATTAGTGTTAACAATATCAAAACCGTTCGTTAAGCCATTAACGATAAAGACTTTATCGATATCCGAGTCGAGTAATCGTTCCCAGTTCGTTATCTTTTCGGCGAGCGGGTTAGAGACGTCGGGTTGCTAGGCGTGAGTGTATTCGGGGTGGTCCCTGAAGCACTTTAGACAAACATGTGAATACCGGCATCCTGGAAGAGAACATCCCCGGCGTCCGTTGAAGTTTCGGCAGACCTCTCTTCCGTTGTGGTCCCTGACACCTTGTGGTCTGGTCCGAGGGTTAGGGTGTCGGAGTTGGCCGTCTTGGCGAGTCGAGCCCTGAAAACGCGAGGAGAAGATGCATACTCCCATGAGGTACGTGTCGTCTTCACCCCATTTGAGCTGGCCAGAGTGCACGCGCTGGCGGTACTCGAAGTCGTACCGCATGCATCGAGTGATGGGGTAGTGCTCGCACATGTCGGCGAACTTGATGGAGTACATGTTGTAGCCTTCCCGATCTTCCTGCGATTTCAATTGACCAGATCGTATTAGAGCCTCGAAGATACGTCCGTGCCCTTTAATCCATTGCTGTAGGGTGGTGTCTTCGGGTTTGGGTCTGCGTCCAGGGGTCGTTAGAACGATACGAGCCTCACCCTGCATCGAAAGGACAGACTCCTCACTCTGGGAGCCAAGGAAGGAACCACAGAAGTCCTGAACGAAGAGGGGTTTTCCGTTACCTGGCGTTTTCCCGGTTAGCCACGGGTCGTTTTCTGGCGTCGGATGGTCCTTGAGCGACTCCAGGAAGGCCGCCATCTGCGTCTCGCTTGGCTTCGGAATCGTCTCGAGAGTCACGGGTTCGGTCTCATTTCCGGGCACGTGAGCGGCACTGAGCGAGTTGGACGCGTCAGGTGGCGTGGAGGTCTTGTCTGGTTGGTCCGTTTTCCGATCGGCCTTGGCCTCGCGCAGATCGGCGATAGCCGCCTGGAGGGCCTTAGTCTGCCCTATCGAAAGCTTCAGAGCCTTCAGAACAGTGGCATCGATATGCGCAATTGTGTCCACGGACAGGAACTCCTCACTCACTAAGGCATCCACCGTGCTCTTCGTGAGATGCTTTCCAAGTGCCCAAGTTTTTAATTCGCTCACGGCCTTTATTACGTGTTCGTCATCCATCGTTGCCCGATTTATATGTTCACAATTTATCCAATAAAATGAGTAATAAGTTATCGGAGCGACCCGCTATTAGTCCTACCTATATATGTATCCTACCGTCTGTTTCACTAGTTTGTTCTATCGAGTTTTTTGCTCTCTTTTTTGCCAACGAGCTGCTATTTTTTTTTCTTTTTTCTTTGCTAACGAGCTGCTGTTTCTGCGCTTTTTTTTTCTTTGCTAACGAGCTGCTGTTTCTGCGCTTGCAGATTGCGAATGAGGTGGTAGAAAAAAGGCCCCCCTTTTAAAGCCAGATTTTAATCCCTATAGCAAAACTGAACAGATAGCGAGTGACACTTCGCAAACATCCCTTATGGATTGAGGCGCCATCGCGCCGGATTTTTAAATCCCTGAAGCAACACAAGAACACACATAGTGACACTTAGCAAACATCTTTTGCCGGCTGAAAACGCTTGATATTTAAACAAAGATTACAGGATAGGCGGGGCGCAAAAGAGCCCCGCAGTTTCACGTCACTTGCACCGTTTTAAAAGTAAATAATCATACATTATTTATAGCATTATAAACGGAATTCAAGCTGTGATGTTCGCTAATATATCAATGGCATGACAATTTCATTAGAAAAGACTTGTTTAAATAAAACAATCGACATTTGTGCGACATAAGTCCAAAATATTAATATTATTTGAGAACGGGGGTTTCCGCGGAAAGGGGGGGGGGGGCTTCAGAGTAATTGAGGAGCGCATGCCAAAATGAGTTTTGCTTTTCAACTTTTAATGTTTGTTAAGTGTTGAAGATTTCGCTTGCGAAATGCGGTTCTAGTTTACTTTTTGAAACACAAGGCTGCTATCCTTAATATACAGGTCGACTTCATTGTAAAACTTGGCTTGTGAGCAAAAATGCTGTTCCTAGCCTTCAGTGTCCAGGTGTCCTTATTGTACAGGTTTTCGTAGTATGGAAGTATTGAACTGTGATTAATTTCGAAGGGTCTCTATTTTGCTTATATGTGGATTCATTGCATCAGTCAATCCTGTGTGTTTTCCAATATGTCCACGGATTGATTCTACACTGCAAGAAATGGTGTGGGCATCAAATGAAATATATCAATGGAATTAATCGACTCATCCCTTTTCCTTAATCCGCCGTGCTTTCAAAGGCAAACTAAAACCGGAGTATCTCAGTTACGTGGATTTAGCTTACATATTTGTACTGAAGTACTGAAGTTCTGCTCGATAAAATGCTTAACAAAACCTTTATTATTCATAACATATATGTGAATTTTTCACGGATGCGAAATGTCCACCGTTTTATTTTGGGTGCAAAATGTCTAGATGCGATATTTCCAGATGCGAAATGTCAGATCGAAATGCCCAGATGCGTAATGTCTGGATACCGTTGTGATCTGAGTCAACATGAAAATTTGGAGTGAGGTCAAATGAAAATTTTCTAAAAATAAATATACTAACCCAGTAAGTAATTCCCATGACATTCCTAATATAAGTATGGCTTTAAGCCCCTGTGGACGTGGGGCTACAGGTTTAGGTGTTGTCCGTCTGTCCGTTTGTGTATTGTCGGCAAGGGAATACACGTGTGTTCTGTTTTGCCTGTTATATTTACCAAGTGAACCTACTGAATATTTTATTAATACTTTAAATGTAATGTAATGCGCAAAACGTAAATTCAGTAGGGTTATGAGAAATGACACGTTGTTTTTTCTGTGTTTGTTCTAAGGATCCGATTCGATATAAAAATCTTGCAGTGGGTTAAAAAAACATTTAAAATCTTCAATAAAATTTATATTGAAGTTCAAAGGGCAAATATGGAGGGAAAAACGTCTGAACAAATAAGAGAAAATTATCATATGAAATATTTCAGTAAGAATAAGTAAGAAAAATCGAATATACGAGGATGCAAAAGCTCACGTGGAGGAAGACCAAGAAGAAGGATAAAATGAATGCAACTTTATGAAAAATACACATCGATTAATTGTTACCTATTTCTGGCAAGAAATTATTCTCAGTATTTCAGTTTTCCTCTGAAAGGAAAAAGTTGTAAAAGAAAAGCATATTTTAGTAGTTATTTAATAGTTATTTTGCCTTTTATGGAGAAGCAAACATTAAATATCATGTTGTAATATCAACATAATTAATGATTTCGGACTGCTTGAGTTCAACCCATATGAAAAGTCACAAGTTGCAATAAAAAAACACACTATAAACACCTTTTTAAAAAAATGAAATGCAAAGATATGATTAAACTTGTAGAGGTCGTAAGTGCTTGAAGAATAGTAAAAAATACAGGGTACAGCCGATCAGCGTGTCCTTTCAGTTTTTTAGCAACACCTCAGCTGATTAGAAGCAAATATTGTAGCTGTGTCTTGGTCGTAAAACGGTGCAACGCATCGTATGATGTCTGAGATGTCCGTCGTGTGTGCGTATTTTTTTATGTTTTAAGCTGAGCAGAAAAGTCGTGTTCTTACGGACACTTGTTATTGTTTGTTTGTTTGTTTGTTGTTGTTGTTGTTGATAATGCAATGGCACTTGAAGGTAAGACAGGCCTAGCCGCATCCTTTTTTGTTCCGTTGGTCCGTCTGTTCGTTGTGTGCGAAGCATTCAATTTCACTCTTGAAGTGTGAATGTAAATACCTTAATGTGATATGAAGCAAATGAAAGGCCCCATGGTTTGATATTGTTCCATTAACACATCATTATCGGCATCGCATGTTTTATAGACATAAGGAAGAATAAACTAGTTTCTCATGCTTGTTGGATGATAAAATCTCAGGAGAAAAAATAATCGGGGGAAGTAGAAAATGTTCCAAGTAGCAATTTTTCAGAAAATGTTTATATATATAAATATACATGTTTATATATATAAATACATATTTTGTACAGGTATTATTTCGTATCCTTTGGGATGTACATCATGAGAAATGATAATGATATTTTAGGTCAGACCGATGAGAAACAGGACTAGTTTTCTTCTTCCTACATTTATAAAGCATTTCATTCTAATTCAACTTTGATGATTTATGATGACCTGTGATGTATTTCAACTCTAACAAATACAGCTGTGAACTAAATTTAAAAGTATTGATATCTGAGAATTAATTTAGAGAAGCTTAAATCGATGAAAGGCATTTTAAACGGAAGAAGAAGAATGAAATGTGTTGGTTGAATGAGCACACCAGGCTAAAGTAGAGCAGTTTTAAATATTGTGCGTTTTGTTTAGATGCTTACATGATTAGTGTTGTAAATTTGTGCCGGATTCTCTGCCTTGACCTTATAAATTATAAGTGATAGGAAGCAAATATGTCGAGATCATAGAATTTTATAATACATAAATGTATTGCAGCGGTTTTTGTAAGATCCTAACGTGTAATATTTCAAGATGAGAACTAAAGAGAAAAGAAATGAAATCCCTCAAAGTAAAATTAAATCTCGGACAAAAACCAATGGCAGGTATAAAATATTTCTTTTTTGAGAGCAAATGTGTGCGAGTCGCTTATATTGAGAATAGGCAACCAAAGAGTTTCACAGTGTGGCGTATATGCTCGAAAGCAGAATGATGGGCATCCCAGAGGATATAAATAAAAGACTCAAATAAGAAAAGTCCATAAGTTCCAAACCGTTTAATGATGTGAACAAATTAATTTATAAAACAATCTAAATGGTACTATCGATACCTTTCACTATTCGTCAGACAGAAAGTTAAAACGAAGAATATGAGCGGTTGGAAGCAAATAAAACAGTGTACATAGTCCTTATAAAGTTCCATTTCAAATGTATAACATCATGTTTCTGTCTCCGCATGCTACTTTATTGGAGTTTTTTCTCACACAGCTTGCATGCTCACAAAATACTTAGGCGATATGAGAAACACTTTTTTCCTGTTTAGGTTATAGTTTGTCTTCGGCGGTCATTTTTTTATTGGATGTTGGTTCCGTTGCCTCTCTGTTTGCATGACGTTGTATGAGTGGTGTTTAAATAAGCCATCAGTGTAACGCACCGGAACAGAAGAGTCAAATCAACACGAAGACGATATATCAATTAAGTCTGTGCTACAAAACCTGCAGCTCAGTGACGTAGAAATATTTATACAAGGAAAAAAAACTTACAAAAAAGTGCCTGCATTGTCAATGTTGCAAAACCTGCAGCTGAGTGACTTAGAAATATGTGTAAAAAAGACCTACAGAAAAGTTCCTGCATATGAATTTAAGGCATTGTGACTTTTGTGTGTTATTATTTAGACCACCAGTGATAAGATAACCGTACTTATTTTGCCCGACCCTGACTGCGTTCATATGTGAGAGTTCCAGTATAACATCTTCATTTCCGACGAATTTCAGAATTTTGTGGCCTGTCATATTTTATGATTTCGTAGTGAAGATGTACTTATCCGTTGTCTTCAAACGGACGTTCTCTGTGGTGGCAGTGACGTCATTACTTAGTTCCTGTGGATGTTTCAATAAACATTTTTACAGCAATTTATTTAACGAAACAACTTCTAAACAATCAGCGAAAACCTTGTACTACAGAAAATCTTCATTTTTAATGCCAAATTGTCAGCTCTAACGAAGAATGAAAACTGACAATTTTCGCAAGCTATGGGGGAAGAAATAACTAAAAATAAGAAGAAAAACCACAGTATATTCCCTTTATAGCTAAAGTTTTTTATCACAATTTTATCTATATATATTTATAAGGTTCTTCCTGCAAGGTATGAAATTTCTAGCAAAGCTACTTCTTCAGCAATGAAATTTTAAATGGTTGGTTAAAATATTTTTGGTGCAGTCTAAAAACTAAAACAGGTCATGTCTAAAAATTTCTGTATTCTATTGACATCGATTTTTTATGTATTTTGCTTAATTCGGATATTGATGGACATCATTCCAAATATTAGATGTTATCGCTTATTGATTACACATAAAAACATGTTTGTTGTAATAAAAAGAATTAAAAAAAAAACAACAAAAGACTGTGTGGAAAATGTTGGCACTTTTGCTGCTACAACATGTTCTGTAAATATGTTCTCGGAGTATAAATTGATAGCAAGTTTGTTATTAGTTTTTTCTTCATCCTTTCAAAAACATAATCAGACTGATGAATAATGTAGAACTGGAACTCATTTGGTGTACTTCCGGTTTGCGAAATAACAGGCACGTGCACAAAACAGTTTCAGCCTTAGAAAAAAGACTGAAAAAGCGGTAATACCATAGGGCCTATATTTTGTATTATCAGAAATATGAATCTAGATAGCCCACAAAAAAAAAAGAAAAAAGAAAAAAAAAAGAAAGAAACACAAAGGGCAGGCGACCGACAACAGCCATTTATGGAGTGGTGTTTCCATTTAGGTATGTTGGAAATAAAGGTCATTCGATGCGAGTAACCGACCGTTTCGAGTGTAACTTCGAAACGAACCTTTGAAGGAAATCTTTGAAGTATTGACATTCCAAGCATATGCACAGTTTAACGGTATGTTTGCATATGCTGTAGAACCCAATTTCACCCTTTCAGTTTTGAAGAAAACTGATAAATATCAAAAGTTTCAATCTCTACTGGTCCCTTTTCGGAAGTATTAGAAAATGTCAGGAAATGATACCAGTATCATGTGGTGAGACTCGATTTACCAGTTTATTTTTAGGGATTATGTCAGTCAAATATTTTTAATTTGTTCCTACTGTTTTCAAGGTTTCGAGTGTATAAAGATATCGTTCTTTTAGGTCTATGCGTTGTATTAGTTGATGACATTAATTACCAGTCGTGCAAACGAATTACTCCCGGCGTTTAAGGAAAGGAAAATGTCCTTATCATGATACGATTCTGGCTTAATAGTTCAAGTCAATTAAACAAGAGATAATTTCACCAGATAATGGAATGAACCACTTGGATAAACCACAAACTCAAGGTGTCAACATAGATCAGGTAGTTACTCTACACTTCACACCTTTTTGGGCTGGAGTTATAACTGTTTTCGAGGTAATGGTAATAATTCCGGTTTTCGACCTTGACCTTGACCGAGAAGGTCAAGTTTACCGATTTACCGCTTATGTGACATATTTTAAGTCACAAAGGTCGAGATTCTATATCGTTTTCTAGATAACTGCCGATTTCCAGCCTTGAACTTGAGCGAGACGTCTTTTAGGTCCAACGGGTCGAAATTGAGCTCAAAATCGCCGTATCCCTCAGCGTTTTCGAGATATATCGCCCTATTGCTCACAATATATCAGATACAAAGGTGAGGCGACATTTGACCTTGATTCTCTAAGTCTAGCGATAAAGTGGCATTTAAAAATAGCTTGACCTCAAACTAACCTTGATTTTGACCTCAAAGTAAAAAATGCGGTTTCATTGAGATCTTATTACCCTGTATAATTGTACGAAATTTGAAACTCCTACGACAAATGGTCTATTAGAAGTTTTCTTGGAAACCTCTGTTAAGTAAAAAGTAACATTGACCTCAATTAGACCTTGACCTTGAAGGTCAACGTCTATACTTGTACGGAATTTCGTCTTCCTACCTCAGATAGTGTTGGGGCAGTTTTCTGGAAACTATCCAATCGAAAAAAAGGAAAAAAGGGCAAA
Source organism: Protula sp. h YS-2021 (assembly GCA_949752745.1). NCBI lineage: Eukaryota > Metazoa > Annelida > Polychaeta > Sabellida > Serpulidae > Protula > Protula sp. h YS-2021. The sequence goes on from OX457030.1 coordinate 22,352,949, forward strand.
AAGTTCCGGAATAACGACAGACTTATTCTCATTTTGAAACAAAGTTTCCAAGTGGGAATGACGAAGAGGTTTGTGTTAATTATGCAGCAATTTCAAACTGCATGGTGGTATTTGTCGAAATATCTACGATGCATTTTTCTGGTTAACGAAACAAACAAAGCATCACACATCTTTGACACTTTACGATGCTTGCATAAAAAGGCTGTTGTTTTAAGAACTGTTAGATTTAATTGATAACAAAGAGTAAACCTGGAAGCTAAGTAAATATTTAGTGACTGGCTGGCAAGTGCATCACTGTTTGGGAATATCGAGCGGTGTCATTTAGACCATGAAGTTTCTGAGTGTGTTAGCGTGGATCTTTATCAACTTAATAATTTCTTCCAGACCATTTGAATTGTCCAATATTAACCATTACTTTTAAAATGTTGACAGCCTTTGGATCACTTAATACAAACTATTCAATTTTTTTTTACAATATATATATATATATATATATATATATATATATATATATATATATATATATATATATATATATATATATATATATATATATATATATATATATTTGATACGAATATGAACTGACAACAATTAATAGTGTTGGGAACTTTGAAATATTGGTTCGTTCGCAAGTAAAATTGATTGTTAAACTCATCAAAAAATAGAAACTTTTCTTGCAGGCACATGTTTTTACAAATAAAAAAAACTGATTTACCAGAAGACAAGATAACATATTATTATTATTTGGAAACTGTTGACTGATGAAACCCCATCAAACCCGTTGCAAAATTGTCCTAACAGTAAGGTTTAGCCCAATTAGAACGTAGTACAGGTATGGATTGGCAAAAGTGAAAAAAATGCAGCTTTTATTTATCTTTACATGATCCAGTTTAATCATTTGGGCATCTATCTGGGAAATTTCGCCAGGAGATGTGTTGGAATTTGATATCTATTTTAGCTTTTGATCTTAACCTGTTTTTCTCATTTCAACATAAGTCGTGTCCTTGCGCTTTTAGGTATGACGAGTGTTTACTCAAATGTTAACTTGGCATTGTGGATTGTGCCATAGATAGTGTCAAGATACGGCCAGTCAGCACCTGGAACTGATCGGCGGAGTAATAGAGATAGGCGATTCGCCTACATAATGGGAAAGCTTGAGATGAGAACGTGTGAAGTGGCCAGCCACGAGGGCCTGAAGTAACATCCCGTCTAAAGCGCGGCTTTGTTCCTTAACTTTTCTAGCCTTGTGGTCGTTGCTGACTTGCATTGAAAACGCGAGGCATCGATAGCACATATCAGTAAAGTTCCGCTTCGGGTATTTGATTGTGTTTGCTGTATAAATTCGGTGGCATACAAGAAATGTTGATTTAATCATTACTGAAATCAACACTGTTTTATGGATAGATTGTGTTTTTAATAAAAAAAGCTATTAATAGCGAGGGCTGTGTGGACAAAGTGCAGGTTACACATGCATGGGCGTAACAGACAAAACATCTGAGCTGCTCGGCCGAGCAAAGTTTGCGGTGTCTGTGGACAATGGAAGAACTCTTTACTGTTGTAAAATACAACGCAGGATAATGGCATCGTTTGTCCTAGTTGTAAGACTAATTAAGCTCTACTAAATAATATCTGGATGTAAATGGATTATTACTTGTTTTATCTTATTTTTGCTGCATGAAAAGGGAATTGATTAACCTTAAGTGATAAATCCATGCAGTTTTAGTCTTTGCGATTTTCTAAACTACCCTGCAGTCGCTATCTATGTGAAATACAGTTGAAACTTGGATAAGTGATATGACTTTTGAAGAATTAGCACGTTACATAAACAGTGTATTGAAATGAGGCAATTCTAATTATATCGGTTTCCATGGCAACTTGTGTTCGAACACGTGACGAGAACTACAGCGCATCGAGCAGTGGTTTGGATAGTGTGATGGTCACATCGGTGTCTCTGTGCAGCGCTAACGCAACCGACACGCTTCCACTCAACTCTATACTTCCGATTAACATCCATATCTATGATGACATCATCTCCAAGCCTGCGGTGCGGGTAGCCATCATTGTCGTATATCTCGTAGTTATTCTAATAGCGACGTTTGGCAATATCCTAGTCATTTTAGTGATTTACAGGCGTCGCTCCTTACGGCGGAACCCAGCAATTTTGTTAATATTGAATCTAGCTTTCTGTGATTTAATTTCGTGTGTTGTTTATAGACCCTTGCTTTTAGTAGAATTGTTTTTACCCTTCACGTCAATGCAAGTCTACAATGACCAGGCGAAAGAATGCAGGGTGGCATCTTATTTTCAAGGAATGCTAGCAGGTGTGTATTTGTTCCATTTCACTTTTAGGATGATATGCTATAACTTCTCCGTAGTCCAGCTTGCATCTGCCGGACTTGTCTAGTTTTATCACGTTGTGTTCGTCGCCAGTCTGTGTGTGTTCATTACTACAGTTGCCAATGTTACAAGCCCAGAGGCTACGGCTTTTGTAGCGCGAATGTCTTTAATACCACTCATTTTTTAAAGATTGCGACCACTGAAAATGGCGGTATTTAAAAATTGTAGAATTCGATTTCTTCACGCTGTAAGCTTCTGATACTTTCTGCTGTTTCATAAAAATAATTAATGAATCTATATTATACGGCTGTTATTTTAGAAAATGCATAAAAGGGAGGGGGCTTTTTGAAAACTGATCTTTTAACCTTCTGATTTTGTGCAAATATTCAGCAGGGGAGCTTTTATCACATTTATTTAAAGATCTGCAGAGAAAAAAATCAAAAGGAAATATCAGAAACAATAGAGCTTTATTGTCCGCTGGATATTAATATGTGTTCTGGGGATTTATTAAAATTGGAAGGATTATAATAGCTTAATTTTTGCCACAAAATGTCAAGACTTTGGCCAGTATCGTATTTGAGCTGACGCGAATTCTCCAGGATCGTCTTGTGTGTCAGATTTAAAGTAGATGCTTATATTCCGAAACATTTATTATAAAAGAAATTTCAGTATTAAAGCAATATTTGTGAATAATAGTGTCTTACCTCCAGATCGTTGGTTTTAAATGGTAGGATACATTTCATTTTACACGAAAATTCGGATGTCGTAAAGAGGTTTCCTTTACTGCCATTTGTAATTAGAGTAGAAATTCATAGCTTTTTGCGATTGTCAAAGCTCATGAAATCACACAATAACATGGGGAAATTAGCGTGGTCTTTTAAGTAAGAAAGCACCAGCCGGTGTCCCAGGAGGAATGGCCCCCAGGAGAAAGGCCTCGCACGGGCCAAATATTCTAGGATATTTGTTCCGCCTTGAGCCACTCGTCCTAGGATATTTGTTCCGCCTTGAGCCATTCGTCCTAGGATATTTGTTCCGCCTTGAGCCATTCGTTCTAGGATATTTGTTCCGCCTTGAGCCATTCGTCCTAGGATATTTGTTCCGCCTTGAGTCATTCGTCCTAGGATATTTGTTCCGCCTTGAGCCATTCGTCCTAGGATATTTGTTCCGCCTTGAGCCATTCGTCCTAGGATATTTGGCCTCCTACTATGAATTTTCTTGAGGAACAGTTATTGTGAACAATCACCGCTTTCATGCCGAAAAACAAAGTTCCACGTCTGTAAGTGTATAAAATATCAGCAATTAATCGGTTATTATACTAATCTACTTACATGAACTATATAACATGCGAAAATATACAATTTAATATTCAATTAATCATAGATGGAAACACACAAGAAATCGACGAAATTTAGCATTGGATTACTTCATGAAAATCAAAACGTGAAAAATAAGTCCGTGTTGTGCACCGACATTTTCGTTTTCTTCCCCCGTGGAAGCGATTAATCAAATAATCATAATAAAAATGATAAGTGATCCTTACACTCCCGTTTATGCTATATAGACCTTTAGAAGTGTATTTGTTTTTCAGTGAGCTTGACATTTATAATTTGTAATTTGTGGACACTTATAGAAACTGTTTAAATACAGAAAATGAAAGCGCATAAAACTGTTGCTTTTAATTACTCAACAAGAAAAATAAAGGGGGGGGGGACTTAATATCATAAGGGGGACCAAATCAAATATCCTAGGACGAATGCCCCCCCCCCCCGGGGGGAGGCATTCCTCCGGGGGGGGGGGGCATTCGTCCTGTCACACCGGCAAATTCAAGATTCAAGCGGAATATCTTGAGGTCAGCAATCCTGGATCGAAATGAGTCGGTGCACGTGTGAGGTTGTGTATGCAAACCATTTTTTTAAATGCTACTCTCCTGGTAATTTTGCAGTTTCGGAAAATATTTAATTTGAAAGTGACTGAAAAATCCTTAAGTGCTAACAACGATTTTGATGTAAATTCGTGACTGCCTGAAAATTTTACCAGTGAGGTTTTCTAACTTATTATATGTGAATTCACAACTGAAAAGTACAATTTGTTATTTGATCAAGAAAGTTGAAAACTTGTACAGGCCAATGTTTTCGATCTTTAAGAACAAAGTGGCCGCATTCGTTTGCTGAGAACAGACCTAATCACCAGCAGTGTCGCAAAACCTGCACTGGTCTGAGCGGTTCTTTATTTGATTGTCTGCGCGTCTTGGAATAGGCAGGCAATGAAAAGAACTGTAAAGAAATAAATAACAGTTATATGACCTTCTTATCCAATCTTACAGCTTGTGAAATACTTGGACGAGATGTTTAAGAGAATACAAAACAGCTTGTTTGACTATTAAGCAGTCCCTCCTCCGTTCCCTTCACCGATGTCGTTCAGACCTCCTCTCCCAACCCCCTCCTCCTCTTAAATTCTCTCACGCCACCACGCTGTGTCCACCCACATTCGCCACCTACAGGCTCGCGAACGTAAAAGTTTTATTAAAACTTTCGGTTCTCCAGACACTATATATGGTATCACTGTATCACAGCCTCCGCCCCCCCCCCCACCTTAAAAAAAAAACAATATTTTTCAAATAATGCCGTTTTTTATTGTAAAATTCACAGCTACACTTCAAAAGCAGTGTCATTTTACACACATGGCTTTATTTTTACCTATTAAGAGCCTGTTTCTGGAAACAAACATGTGGTCTTTTGTGTCCAGTGAGAGAGAGAGAGAGAGAGAGAGAGAGAGAGAAAGAGAAAGAGAGAGAGAGAGAGAGAGAGAGAGAGAGAGAGAGAGAGAGAGAGAGCACGCCTATCGAAGCACGCCACCATCCTCTCCTGTGCGCCAGTTCCCATCTGCTCCTCGCCACCAAGCAGGTCTATAATTCATCCACCCCACGCCACCAAAGCCTCTACCCGTCTATCCCCGCATTATTCAACCTCACTCGGCCGTAAGAACAGCTGGAGTATGTTTCGGGCTAGAGGATCAGATATTGGCGCCATAAATGCTTAAAATAAAAGGTAGTTCAGTGTTGTCTAAAATAAATATTTTTGATGTTCTTAAAGTTTGGCAGCTATAAAATATTTTATAGTTTCTAGGTTGCTATTAAAGAAAGTAACCAATAGTTGGATAATGAACCTTTAAATAAAAAGCCCTTAAAACTCTGATTAGGGGAAATATGTGTGGTGATGTTACGATTTTTTATGAAAAAGTATCTTTGGTACCGGTGTTTGTAGATAGCTGGAATATAATGGGTTCTCTTGTTTGCAAAAGTTCCGATCAAGTAACGTAAATTCTTCTCTATTTGTGTAGGTCGTTGAAAAAAAAAAGAAAAAAAAGAGGCAGTTCCCGATAAGTCGCCGTTAACACAGAATAAGTCCATTGCTGGAAAAGGGAATAAAAACCTTGCTTATATCAAAATGTGCATTGATTTGAAGTGTAATCGCTTTTCTCTAAATAGCCCTAAACCTAGCGTTGCTTTCCCTTGCAGGTGTTGGTTTTCACACGATGGTTCTTATCAGCCAAGAACGCCTCTTACTCATAGTTTACCCTCTGAAAGCCAAGCTTATCTGTACGTTCGCGAGGACAATCAAGATGCTCGCAGTTATATGGCTTCTGTCTGCAGCCTGCTATCTCCCAGTACCTCTACTATTTGAAGAAGTGAGGAAATTCCACATCGATGGTACTCTGTTGCCATTCTGTGGCTATTTCTCGGGCTCCGCCAGCGCTATCATATTCTTCTCCTTTATATTCGGATTCTATTTTGTGATACCTTTAATTGTGATAACTGTGTCTTATGTCAAAATATTTAAAGCACTGTACCAAAGAATGGAAGAACTCAACATTACGCCATCTACCGGCGGAAGTAAAAGCATACACACGAGGCGTAAACTAGCCAAAATGATGCTGGCTGTATCTATAATTTTTGCGCTGTGCTGGGGACCAAACTTTGTGTTTTTTCTCTGGCTAGCCTGTGGACAGAGAATAAAATCAAACGGGCTGTTTGTGGGAACCATTGTCGAGTTTTTGCCCCTCATTAGCTCAGCCATAAATCCTTTCATATATACTTTAAACTCGAAGACATTTCAGTCTGGACTGAAGCACATGCTATGCATCAGATACTGCCGGCCTCATTTAGAGGAGTCTTCTTTATACAGGAGTTTCAACAGCTTATACATCCCCAATACCGGAATGGTGTCGCCAAGTAACGTGCGTAGAAACCTGCTATTTTCCCGACAAACTGTCCATAGAAATAGTACATTTGTTGGCTCGTGTCGCAGAAGCGTCTCCATGCCCATAGGACAACTGAACGCTTTCGAGAAACGGTCACGAAATGGCTTGAAAGCACCCAATAATATTCATCTGTCTGCGCATGCGCGAAGGAACACCTTTGTGAGATCCGACTGGGAAGTTCAAAAGTTGAATCCAAACCAAGCGCATGCGGTGGCGCGGGAAAGGTCATACACACAATGCTCTCTGGATTTTCAGTCACATTTAAATATAGAGCGAAGTCCGTTTTTATCCAGGCGTAACTGTGAGGAAATAGAGCTTAAAACGTTCAATACTTCGCAATAATTTTATTGAATTTTTATGCAATCTTGTTTGATAGCAGCATAGTATTAATAAATTTAAGTGAACACAGAGTACACTGGTTTCTTTTTCTGCATGTGCAACAAGAGCAGGCGATAAGGAAGTCACAGGTAACAGTTGTGCATACGGCGTAATTTACAGTTCATGCGTAATTTTTTTTTCAAATTAAAGAGGTTAAAAGTTTAAACGAAAGCTATTCTGGAAGTTTCTGTCCTTTTCCCCTTTTTTTCTCTTTTTTCCATTGAACGGTTTCCAGGAAAATCCCCCAACACTATGTAGCGGGACAGACGAAATTTGGCACATGTGTATAAGATGACAAGGTCTTGGTGATTCTGTATTTTTTTATCCACCGCTCTAGTATGCTATCTTTTGTCCAGGCTGTTACTTGAAAACTATTCATGCTAACGCCTTTTCGTTTTACTTGCGGTTAATACGTAAATTGAAGGTGTAAAACGTCGTATTTTCGTTCGATTTAGTAAAAATTGTCAAAATGACAGTATATTGAAAATAGGAAAAACTTTGTTCAAATATACAAAGATGTGACATTTTGCCAGGCCGTAATTCTATAACTAGTCACACTAATGCTTTTTCGTTTTGCATGCGGTAAATACGTATATTGGAGGTGTGCAATGTCGTATTTTCGTTGATTTGGTGAAAAATTGTCAAAATGACAGTATTTTGAAAATAGGTAAATTTTAGTTCGAATGTACAAAGATGTGACATTTTGCCAGGCCGTAATTCTATAACTAGTCATGCTAATGCTTTTTCGTTTTGCATGCGGTTAATACATATATTGGAGGTGTGCAACATTGTCTTATTGGTTAAATCGACAAAAATTGTTAGGGAATGTAGGGTTTTCAGTTTCAATGAATTTACTAACATCCAGTGACATTATGTGTTACACGGGGGATCCTGCTTCACTGAAGCTCTATTTTACCTCAGCGGTTAAGGTCAAGTGAAGCACACCTCTGTGAGTCCGTTCTGATTTACGGTGAGGTACTTCATTAAGAATTAAAACAAAATTAAATTTAAAATAGTTAATGTTTATTTTATAATAACATGCAACGGGGCGATACAGTACTGAAATCTATTACCCATTTATTATACTTAATCATATTTTACGAACTCAAAATTATTCACGTTGTTCACTTCTTTACACACAACATATTATATGCAGTTATAATTACTACATACCACACCATACTGCATAATATATCCTGAATGTTATAAGTATCCTTGAATTATAATTGTATGCATTCCGGAGAACTAACCCAGATACGTTATTTCAGCAGCATGTATACCCCATACATGCCAATAGAGACACTTCTCACCCGGCGGAGTAACAAACACCAATAGAAGATGACAAGGGCTTAACAACAACATTTTGTTTACCTATTAGAGAACAGGGGGTTACTGATTATGATACCCCCACTAACTTCTGTTAATACTAAATCTAAACCATGTATCAACATAACTAAATAAACAAAGGGGAGATTATAATTACTCTTATCACTATCTTAAGCATGTAATGGTACCAAGAACTGAGTGCATAACACCCCCTTCCAACTTTAGGACTGAATTTCAAATTCTGAAGTCGATATTGATTTAAAGATTAACATTTATGCACGCTATCTGCAATTATGTCGATTGGATTTAAAGCATAATTTAACTAGAACCTCACTTCGCTAGCGAAATGTTGAACACTTGACAAAAATTAAAACGCAAAAATACTTCCTTCAATGGGTTATTTCTTGAATAATATATTGCAAACAACACAGCTTGAATACGTCTTATAAGCCGAGTAGTGTTTGGTTTCTGTTGACTTAAGGTTTTATTGACTGATCTAGCATACGCCGTGTTATCTATTTACGCAGTGAGAGCTCGCACAAAGCTCACTGTGCAACTGTCTGTGATGTGGGTGAAATGCTGTGCATTTACTTGCAAAAATACACTCTTTTCACATGGCGTTTTAACAAAGAAAACGAAATCAAAGACGAAAATAAAAGGTGACATGCACATGTTCAGATCAAGCTCTTCATAAGTCCCAAGTTTCATGGTCGTAGGGCCCGTAGTGTCAGAGAAGAAGAAGACACAAAAATCGGAAAAACTGTCAAGAAGAAAAAAAAGGACGAATTTTGCTCGCACAAATTCATATAACCCTTGCAAGCCAAAGGCTTGTCAAGCGTTAAAAATACAATTAAACTAAGTTAAGCCGCTCAAGCTTTCAAAAATAATTCATTCAGCATTCAAAGTAACATTAATGATGTTTATTCTACAACGCTATCGTGGAATAGTCATCAAAACTGCCGCGGAGAGAAAAGGTAAAAATAAAACATATGATATTATAAATAAACCAACAGTAAAAATATATGCGTTTAAGAACTGCCCGGTATCTCCACCATATGAAGTCCACCTCTGTGAGCCATTCTGACTCACAGTGGGGTACTTCATTAATAATTAAAACAAAAGTTAATTTAAAATAGTTAACATTTGTTAAATGATAAGATGCAGCGGGGAAAGTACCGTGCCGGAATATATTACCCAGAGAAACCCATTTATTATATTTACGAACTTAAAACTATTCACATAAATACATACAAAATATTATATACAACCACATCGAATTTCATCATACGGCTGCGAAATAACCCAAACTTGCAATGGCAGAAGGCAAAGGACAAAATATCTGGTAAAACAGATCGCTAACTGTTTTAGAAATAATTATTAACTTCCGGATTCTTATCTTCAACGAGAAAGTCGTCAAAGTACATATAATACAACCTCTTTTAGGCACGAATGATCAGAATAAATTTAAAATGGCGCTAACCGTTTTGGAGACACTAGTGAACTTCCGGTTCATGAACGTGATAATGACCGAGAAGATGTCTGTGATGTCTTTGGGCAAAAGGTAGAAGATAAACTCAAAATCTCCAACCATTTTCGAGATAATGGTCAACTTCCAGTTTTTGCCCTTGATCGTAATCGACGAGGTCAGGGTCACTGAAGCACGTCTTTTAAGCCTAAAGGATCGAATAAAGCTCAAAATGTCACCATTTTCGATATAATGGTTAATCTTTCCCTAACGCTTTTCGATATACAAAGATCACATGACCTTTGACCCTGACCTTGAATGTAGAAAATAAACTGAAAATTGTCAACTTCCGGTTTTTGCCTTTGACCATGACCGTGGAGTTCAAGATCACCAAAGCACCTCTTATATAACGATTTTTAGGCCAAAGAGTAGAAAATGAGCTCAAGATCGCTCAGTATTTAACCGTTTTCGAGATAATTGCCAACTTCCGGTTTTTGCCCTTGACCGTGATCGAGGTCAAGATCAACAAGGCACCTCCTATATAGCGCTTTTTGGACCCAAAGGGTCGAAAACAAGCTCACAGTCTCTCACCGTTTTCGATATAATGTTCAATCTTTCCCTAACGTTTTCCATATACAAAGATCACATGGTCTTTGACCTTGAGCCTGAAAGTAGAGTTTTGGTTCATGAGATTCCTCCCCACTGAAACCGTTTACTTGTTCAAGCAAGGATTTGAGCGCTATTTCTAGCCATGCTTCTGCTGCCAAAGTAGGCTAAAAAGTTGTGCTGTCCAGAAAATTATTTTTGAATAAACTGTGGTTTAATTACTCGACTATAAAGTATTTCAATTTACTACAGTGCCTCTTGTATTAACCTTAAAAAGCGTGGTATTTTGAAATTTCGAAATGAATCAGTTTGAATATTCTTTTTAAGCAAGCCGCTGTTAATTTATAGAAATCTATTAATATAAAAGTACGTCCACGGACGTTTTCGATTGTATGTAGTCATGGTTGACAATCAAAAGTTAACGTTCTATGCCAGATTTCTAATGTATTCAAATATTGCAGACGTACTTCAGGCAGACTGTGGGCACGATTCCCGAATGTAGGCGGCTAAAGTTGGATCGGAGTATGTGCTAAGTTCGTTTATGCCAACGGTAACCACCAGCCAGCAGGTGCCCTCCACCTTCTTTATGCTAAATCCTACACAGTCTGCATTCTAAAGTTAAAAGAAAATTTCTCTGAAATATATTTACATAGCAGATTTTTTTTCTTAAGAGAGTCAAATGTATTGGGGAATAAAAGTATTAACTGTATTCCAAGAGAAATTGAGGAAAAATTTAAGTGGCTATTTGGCTAACCATAAACGTATGTATGAACGACAGACGCAGCTTCGTAGTACTCCCTCACCTCGACAGGTCATATGAGATAAAAACAGCCTGTCTGATTTCAATTATAAAAGGAATACAAGTCAGATCATCTTGCGTATATTCAATCTTACTTCAGACTAGCTCTTCTTGATATTTAAGCAGGCTCACTACAAAATAAATCCCTAATTTTTGGATCAGGGAGTTTATTAATCTCTCCAAGTAGATGTACATACTTCAGGGTTTCAATTCACAGACCACAAACATTTGTTGTAATGAATTGTAGGTTCTTATACGTAGGGCACATTTCAATGAACGTATGTGGGTTCTAATGTATAAGCACATTATTTGCAATGAATTTATTTGCGTTTTAATGCATAAGTGCACTTACTGCAGTGAATGTAATGGTTCTAATGTGTGAGCACACTTACTGCAGCGATTATGTGATTAAATTTGCAAGCGGATTTACTGCAAGTAATGTCTGAGGGCTCTAATGTAAAGGCACACTTACTGCAAGGCAAGCCTCGGTACAATCAGTTAATCCATTTGTGGAGGGAGGTTGTTCCCTACCATAATGCAATCCGATGTTGTCACGTGACGTGAACTTATCCTCACACTCCGCTTGTCCTGTTGTGGTTGAAATTAACACAGACAAGATAGAAAGAAATGTAGCAGTTTATGCTCACCTGTATCAAACTAACCTGTGAAAGTGGTGAGTATATCTTCCTAATAACATAAAGAAAATAAATCTAAAAAGCAAACAAACAAACAAAACAGAAAACAAAAGCGGAAAAACAAATTCAGAAGCTGACTGTTGGTCGCAGTTGCTTACGCTGTGATGTTGAGTGGTCTGTGCTTGAAACTCTAGTTCAGCTCTTACACATGTTGAACACTTACCCTTTGCTGCCAGATCGCCTATGCTACGAGGTCGAGCGTAGCTGTTGCACACGCTGTAAATACGTATCCTGTACTGCAGGCTCTAGAACAACTGTCAAAAGCACAATAGAGCCTTAGCCCGTGACTTTCTGTGCGTCGCAGTCTGTCCTCATATAGTGGGTCACACTGAAGACTTATCCCGGGGCGGTGGAGTTGTCTGTGAGTCGCAGTCTATCTTCCTATAGTGGGTCGCACTGTGAAGACTTACCCTGTGGCTGTGGAGTTGTCTGTGCGTCGCAGGCTATCTTCGTATAGTGGGTGACACTCTGGACTTGAAACATGCGACTTACGTGAAGTTGATTCAGATGAAGATAGCATTCATCTTCATCTAAAACAGAGAATGTTTGGTAATTATTTTCGCTTAGGTCTTTTTCTAAGCGAAGAAATATAATGTAAGGGACCTCTTATTAACTTAACTCGTAAGTGTTTTATATTTCATCAAACTGAATTCTATCAAACATGTTTTGCAAGAAGTCCATGCGTTATAAAGGGATTTTTGCAATCCACACCACTATTCGAGATGAATCTGTTAAGCTATACCAAAGCGGGTAGATCTATATTCGAGTTTCCTGCGTGGCAACAAAGAAGATGAATTTATCGAATAGTTTTGTGTGTCGCATTAACAGTACTACTTTCACCGAATTTCCAGTGGGAACTGAGACGTCTATCCAATGTCTATTTGAGATCTCGAGATCTATCAATCAATTTCAAACCTTTCTAAAAAGTTATAGTTGATTGTTTTTTGTCATCAGGACCAAATCTCTAAAGCAACAAAGAGACGTCAGCATGTGTTTAAAAATAAAAGCCAGAACAAATTTTTTCGTCGACATTGTAACGAGCTCGAGCACACAATAAAAAAGAACATCATATCATTCACTGGAAATGGCAACCACGTTAGGTCAAAACGACGATGATTACAACGTAAAATCCTTGGACTACGCAAGTTTTGTATCGCCTACTTTTGGAAAACAGAAAAGCGACTTAGGATATATTCAGACACACAGGATGACCCATAGGCGGCTGTACTTTGATAGAAGAATGGTCATGGCATCTGAGGAATATCGATTTCTCGATGTCTATACGACCAGACCACTTTTCCGGACGTCCCGACATCAGGTTCGGCCCTGCGACGATATCTAATGTCAGGCGAGAGACATTTCAACTTTTATAGCCAAACAAATCAGCATCTGGTCACGACGCCCACCAATCGTCTCTATAACGTCGCATGGCAACTGGGTAATTGCTAAATACAACAAGGTAATTTTTCATTATGCATACAATAACGCGGTGGGGCCACCACGCAGTCTACCTGTGTAGTCGATCCCGTAGCAAGTAGTTTCATCCTGTGGTCGATTGCAGCGTGCTTTACATTCTTCTGGAGTATCCACATCGTCCTGTATAGTTCCACCCAAATAAGCCGTACCATCCTGTCGTATGTAAGTGTCACACTCTAAAGATAGAAGTCAGTGAAATTAAATACATCGTGACAGCTTTAAACAAGACCGTCAAGTGACGGTACAAAGGTGCCACCAGAGGAACAAGACACGAACTGGAGCTGCGCTATTTTCCAAAACATAGCCGACAGTTAACAAAAATTGTACTGTAGTTATTAACTATTTTATGTGTTCTCAACCTCAGTTTCGTTTTAGACTACAACATCTGGCTTGTATTGATTTCGACAACGTCATCATAGCTAAACAGGATGTAAACATGCCTCCAAGTGCCGATGCAAAACGCCGATTCGTCAATTTTTGACCAGTTTCAATGGTAATAGGTTGGCCCATTTGTAATATATTTGTTACTGTGTAAAGCTTGAAGGTGTGTACGTTTGTTTGGTGTCTAGCATCCCGTTTACCGACGAGGAGACTATTGAGACTCCCTTGCGAAAGAATTGATTGGGAATAAGGAAGAATGACGAAACAGAAGAGGAGCTAGAAAAAAGAAATTTAGACTATTCCTCTCCTATTTGATGCACTCCGATGTGCCATTTTTTATTGCTCGATATGAAAAATACGACGTTGACACACCTGTATTGCATGTTTTGCTAAGTTTCAAAGGCTGGGCCTAATAGTTTTTGAAAACTTGTCTGCAACATCCATCCTCCTCAGTGAGCCGCGAGCCAAAATATGTAACTTCCATCAGTTGTGCTGATTAGTCAATTTTTGCCCATTTTCAACAAAAATATTCATCTGCAACATTTATTTTCACTGTTCAAAGTGTTAACATGCTGCATCTTATGGGTGTTTTATTTGTCTGACATAATTGTGTCGATACGAAGTGTGTCATTTTTTTTTCATTTTCCACAAAGCTCAGACCACCACTGTCATGCCATTTTAAAAGATAACACGACTTGGCACATCTGCAATATACATATATTGTCAGTGTGCATAATTTCAAAAGATTTGGTCTATGTAATTATTATATGTATAATTATTATTACTATTATTATTATTATTGCTCTTGTGTATTTTTTTCGTTGCGCGAACGATTTAATCAGAACTGTCATCATCATCATCATCATCATCATCATCATCATCATCATCATCATCATCATCATCATCATTGTTATTATTATTATTATTATTATTATTATTATTATTATTTACTTATTTATTTATTTATTTCACAAAGCAAGCGAAAATGCTTTCTTGCAATGCCTCACGTGTACATAGTCTTCCATCTACATGGACGGAGCCATCTTGATTGATTAAAACTATTTGCACTGTGTTTTCGGGTATTCATGCACCATATTACTGCGTTAAGCCAATGGCATGCCTTGGTGCAATCTAATTGGCACAAAAGTGTGACCAACTTTCAACTCAATACACATCGACCAGTCATCAGCAGTGTGAAAAATTTGCCGAACCGCCAAAAAATGACTGAATCTGACTGAGGTGCACTGGAGGTACAGGAGTAAAAAATTTCAGAGAGAATAGAAAAATGATACAGAAAATTTGAGGCGACAATGAGTGAGCCATATTTCCTCAAAATTTTACTGCGATCTCATTAAAACTGAAAGAGAAGTAGTCAAAAACAAAAGTTTACAGACGGACGGACGGACGGACGGACGGACGACAGAGCTCCACACAATGGGTATAACACATGTGACCAAAGGCCCCCTGTGCTAACAATGAGTCAGTTGCCAAACAGTGGTTATAATTTTTATGGCGAACTGCTTTGTTTCAGTATTCACTGATTCTTTGGCATTTTCCTAATCAAAGCTTTGCAACAATAAGCAAAAGATCAGCAGTCATGTTAAAGGATGCATTGTGTATCATTTCTACCCGTCTGATTTCATATAATAGAGAGAGATCCCGGAGCTGGTGTAATTTTGTCGGACATCAGATAGAAAGTTCCAAGTGAGGAAATCCAGTATCCAGCCCCACGACCTAACTAACCACTAACCACAATCGCTATTACAACAATAGGTGGCAAGAATATGGCTATACCAGCACAGTTCAGGCCAGGAATAATAATCTTGTTACACTTCGGGATATAGCGCTGTGATCGCTGAAAGGGACTTAAAACACCAAACAAACAAACAAACAAACTAACAAATTTTCAAATCCCCCAGTTTATAGAATTCATACGATTCTTCGGGATATAGCGCTGTGATCGCTGAAAGGGACTTAAAACACCAAACAAACAAACAAACAAACAAATTTTCAAATCCCCCAGTTTATAGAATTCATACGATTCTTCGGGATATAGCGCTGTGATCGCTGAAAGGGACTTAAAACACCAGTAAACAAACAAACAAACAAATTTTCAAATCCCCCAGTTTATAGAATTCATACGATTCGGTGAAGTGTTTCCGTATGATTCCTTTTTTCTGCCAAAACCTTGTCACGCGAACTCCTCTGAGACGGCTAGGGCTAGGACGACGAAATTTGGCAGAGTTTGATCAGAGGTTATTTTCGATCATATGTTAGAAGTATCTCGATGACCTTGACCTTCTCTGTTATGGTCAAAATCAAAAGCGGAAGCTGACCATTTTCTCGAATATGGTTAGAGATAGAGTGATTTGGGGCTTATTTTCGACCCTATGGGTCTAAAGGACCATATTTAATAGGTAACTCGGGGAGTCAGTCATAGTCAAGGTCAAAAACCGAAGTTTACCGTTATCTCCAAAACAGTTTTGGGCTTTAAACCCTTTGGGCCTAAAACGTTACGTAAGAGATACCTCCATGACCTTGTCCTCATTGGTCATGATCAATGTCAAAAACTGAAAGTTTTATATCAGACCAGTATCTCGAAAACTTTCGATTTTGAGCTTATTTTAGACTTTTTTGCCCAAAAAAACTATATAAGAGGTATCTTGGTGACCTTGACCTCCTCCTTCATGGTCAGTTCTTAATTTTAAGAATTCAGAAGCGTTTGTTTGTGGCCTCCAAGTGTAATTTTCGCTACTCGTTAGCTTTTCATTCTAAATAGCCACTACCTGTTGTAGGGTATACTGACATGTTTTGATGATGTCCCTATCTCATATTATTCACCGAAACAGACGAAAATTTGCTATTTTCTTTGTGGTTCAAAGAGCTAGAAAGGGACAAGGGAGAAATCTTAAAAATCAGAACTGGCATATTTCAAACAGAGAGCCAGGTCTTTGTATGCATGAAACCTTCGAATGCATGAAACCTCGCACCCAGACACATCGCCTTGGACGCAACACATTGGGTAACAAGACAACTGGATACCTCTCTTCCAAATGAAGAAAATGGTCATTTCACCTCTGTTAATTTCTTTAGATAAGATAAACAGATAAAAAAATAGATGTGAGATGTCAATTTTTTATTTTCATGCGAGATCTACAGACGAAACATTCACAGATGTGAAATGTTCAAGTGTGAGGTGTTCATTTGTGGTACGTCAACAGTAAAATGTCCAGACGTGAGATATCCAGGTGTCATATGTCCAGCGATGAGATGTCCAGTGAAATATACAGACAGGAGACAGCCAGGTTTGAGATATCCACGTGAGAGATGTCCAGATGTGTATTGTCCAGACGTGAGATGTCCACGTGTGAGTTATCCGCGTGTAAAATACCAAGTGTTTACTCTTCAGTTATTAGATGTCCATACGTGAGATGTCCAGCTGTGAGATTCCAGGCCTGAGATGCCCAGATGCTAGATGACTAGATGTGAAATGTCCAGGTCTGAGATGTCCAGGTGTGAGATTTCAAGGCGTGCAATTCCAGGTGTGAGATGTCCAGATATGAGACGTCTAGAGATGTCCAGGTGCGAGATATCCAGGCGTGAAATGTCCAGGCGTGAGATATCCAGGTGTGAGATGTCCAGGTATAGATTTTCAGGTGTGAGATGTCTAGATGTGAGATGTGCAGGCGTGAGAAGTCCAAAGATAAATTATCCAGACCTGAGATGTCCCCGTGTGTGACGTCTCGGTATGTCCAGGCTTGAGGTGTCCATGTGTGAGAGGTTTAGATGTGATGTGTCTAAACGTGAGATGTCCAGATGTAAGATATCCAGGTGTGAGATGTCAGATATGAGATGTCTAGATGAGATGTCCAGGTGTGAAATGTTTAGATCTGAGATATCCAGGCGTAAGATGTCCACGTGTGAGATGCCCAAAGGTGTACTACTCAGACGTGAGCTGTCCAGGTGGAAGATATCCAGGCGTGAGATGTCTAGATGTGAGATTCCAGGTGTGAGATATTCAGATGTTAGATATTTTTAGGTGTGAAATGTCCAGGTATGAGATGTCTAGATGTGAGATGTCCAGGCGTGAGATGTCAAAGCGTGAGATGTCCAAAGGTTATTGTCCAGACCTGAGACGACCAAATGTGAAATGTCTAGGCGTGTGATGTACACGTGTAATATGTCCAGTTGAGAAAACCGAAAGGTGCGCAGATATGCGTGAGGGGTCCAGATTCGAATTCCCGGATTCGAGCTGGCCGAATTCACATGTACTGACTGCATATACATATTATAGACTGTGCATACCTTGGCAGATGTCCTCATCCGTGCACAGGCCATACTCGCCGGATGATAGGCTGAACCTGCTCGTGTTGGTGGGGCACCAGGATATGCCGATGGGCGCGCCATTACTGGAACACTCCTTGTAGATGTGGCCATCATATTCAAACGGCAGCACACAAGGTGCGCGACCAGGTCCGTTGTTTATATTCCCTCCCTGGGCAATCTGACACCCTCCTACAGCAACATTAAAACGCCGTCATATTTCACCACCACCAACACCACTCCCTGTCCCACCTGTATAAAAAAATGTTTTTTTTCCTCGCTGAAAGACGTTATTAAAAGCGTTCATGCGTCGTGGATTCAAATGTTTAAATTTATTGATTTGGGTTTTACAAAATGTTTTTGAAATGGGCTTTTCATCAGGCGTCACCTTGAAACAAAAAAGATAAGCAATTGTATAGCATATTGTACAGCAAACCTCTCCCACCCCACTACACTCCACCACAATTTCAAACTAATACTGAATAAACAGCATATAAAATTTAAAACATGGGTCCAGGAGGTGCACACTAAACCTCACTGGCGGATTCGGAGGGGCTGGGATCCAGGGGTGGCAACCCCCACCCCAATTCCAAAAAAAAACAAAAAACAAAAAAAACAGACGTTAAACTTTGTGTTTTTACAAAACAGTTTGACTAGCAAACTCGCTATTTTCGGCGATTTTTTTCGTTGACTCCCCCAACACACTCTTGAACAACACCACCACTGAAACTCCTGAAAAAGGACCATGCACGGGACTGGAATAGATTGTGTTTATTTTCGGATGGTCTCCACTTGTGGATAAACCTTATGGATGGTTCTCGTTGTACTTTATACTGCAAAGGAACGCGATATTTACGACATCCCACACGGCGAAAGAACGTGCAGTCCACGACGAGCCGGAGCGGCTGGCAGGCATACTCGGTGTAGCTCCAGCATCTGTCTCTCTCATTCGCCACTGCGATATAGCGAGCAGCCAAGCACTACAACAACACAACCTAACCTCTTTAATCCACATTTCATATTATGTCAACATTTAATCAACGCCTTTAACCACGTTACCATGTTATCGCTCATCAAAAAATGGCAGTCACGGCAGGTCGTGTCGAAAAAGGGCCAAAATGATGACGTAAAATATGGAAATTTCGGAAACTCTCTGCCTTTTTGCTCCAACTATTCATGAAAATTGACTTCATTTGTATCCCGCGTTACACTATGACCCAAGGATGAGGGTACTAGTACATTGAAACAGGTCTTATTGTCTCTGTTTAGATGGCGATTGTAGATGATTATTTTCTCGACAACTATACAACGCCCGGGGACGTTGTTTCGACCTTCATTTGAAAAAAAAAATTTGCAACGTTGATTACACATTGGATAATCGATATCCATCCAATGTCGGCAGATAGACGCTGTTTCGACTTTCCTCATCAACCAAAACCCAATCTGATATCTGGTGCGACGTTTGTACAACATTGATCGAACATCCCCCTGTTTACTGTGACACCACCAAATTAATTCTTTGTTTTCTGCTTAACTTAAGCTGACATCACAGGATTTGTTGTATTGAGATAATTTAGTATATTGCCAACTTCTGATTATCATAAGGTTAAAATATCTTATGCATTTTTATGGTTGAATCAGGTGCGTGATGACCACTGGATTATCATGGTTAAAATGTGGGTGCCATCAGGTCCCTTCCCAGCAAACAACCGACGTCTTTTTTTGTTGAAAAAAGGTTGTATTTTGGTCGCGACGACTTCACAACCATATTCTGACCTATTACCCCCAAAACCCGACTTTATTCCGACGTCGAGGCGACATCGGTTTTCTGACGTCATTCCGACGTTGCAAAAAACGACAAAAAAGCGATGAACATTATTATCGCTCACCGGAAATGGAAGTTGTTTTGAAAAAGAGGAAGAAAAAACGTAATTTTTACATGAAAATTTTAGAATTTTGATGGCGCGTCGGTATTTTTCTTCCTAGATTGTAAAAATGTACATGGAAAATGCTTGCGTATGTATTTCACAACAGCAGTTGAATGATTAATTGTCTATTAATTTATATAACTCTGGTCAGTTTCAGGTCGGAATCCGACGTCGGTTCCAATTTCATATACAACCTAAAACCGACTTAATTCCGGCGTCGGATTTAGGTTGGAACCCGACGTCATTCTGACGTTGAAAACCCGACGTCGTTTCCATTTCATATACAACCAAAACCGGCACGTCAGTCCGACGTCGGAAACGTTGGGTCACGACGTCGACCCGACGTCATTCTGACGTCTTAATGTTTGCTGGGTTGTTAGGTCCCTTGTTGTCCATGTGGCAAACATAGTTATAACCATAACTTTAAAATATGCTATCAAGTATATTTTAAAAATCAAATTTTTTTTTGCGTATTTGTTATTTCATGAATCAGCTCTTGATTAGCAGGAAAATGCATGTCGGGACGGGGAGGGGGGGGGGGGGGGGAGTCGTTCGGTTACAAAATGCACCGCTCATGAAAGCTGCGCCATGATGTCGCTCACGTCGTTGCCGGCATCGAGACAGGCCTGTTTACACTCATCCTCGTTTTTCGCCACTCCGCTGTCATTCCTCAAAAGTCTGCTGCCCCGGGATATAACGGGATCATCATCCGTTCTCTGAAAAGGGCATTCACCCTGATACACAGCAACCAAGCCATCTGCAAACACATAATAATAATAATAATAATAATAATAATAATAATAATAATAATAATAATAATAATAATAATAATAATAGTTTTCAGATAATTCTGCTCAGATGGCTTCAAAATGTGCACACATATTATCTAAATTATAATTTAAACATGCACATATACGTGTACATTATACTGGCCCGCCCCAATAATCTGTCGCAAGAGGGCCTGACCTGCCCTCATTTAGTGATATCTGTGATATTATATTTTAGTAAATTTGTGAAATTTGCAGATTTCACGCTGAACGGCAGAGAGCAATATAAAATCCTGCAACCCTGCAACTCGGTGTTTTCTGAAAACATTTTTTTTTCTTTTTAACACTTGACAAGCCTTTGGCTTGCAAGGGTTATATGAATTTGTGCGAGCAAAATTCGTCCTTTTTTTAGCCCAGCTTGCGTTACACGTAAGCTGGGGTATTCCTATCGGTCTGCGGATGGCGTCCGTTAGTTAGTTAGTTAGTTCGCTGTAAACTTTGTTTCAAAATGCATCTCCTCCTGCAATTTTGATCCGATGTCATTTATTTTTGGTGTGAGACATCCCTAAGGGGTCGTGCATACGGCTTGTGCTTTTCTAGTCGATCGGGTGATTTTTGAATTTTTGGCGAATTTTTAAAGAAAAAAATTAAAAATGTATCTCCTCCTACATTTTTGACCCGATACCATTTATTTTTGGTATGAGGCACCCCTAAAGGGTCGCGCATACGGCTTGTGCTTTTTTAGTCGATCGGACAATTTTTGTATTTATGGGGATTTTTTTAAGCAAAAATTTTGAAAAAAAATGCATCTACTCCTACAATTTTGATTCGATGTCATTTATTTTTGGTGTGAGGATTTCCTAAGCGGTCGTGCATACGGCTTGTGCTTTTTTAGTCGATCGGGTGATTTTTGAATTTTTGGGGATTTTTTAAAGAAATTTTAAAATGTATCTCCTCTTACATTTTTGACCCGATGTCATTTATTTTTGGTATGAGGCACCCCTAAAGGGTCGTGCATACGGCTTGTGCTTTTTTAATTTGTATTTTTGGGGAATTTTTAAAGCAAAAATTTCGAAAATAATTCAAAATGCATCTACCCCTACAATTTTGATTCGATGTCATTTATTTTTGGTGTGAGTGCATACGCCTTGTGCTTTTTAGTCGATCGGGCAATTTTTGTATTTTTAGGGAGTTTTTTTAAGAAAAAAAGTTCAAAATGCATTTCCCCCTACAGTTTTGAACCTTTTTTTTTCTTTTTTTTTTTGGGGGGGGGGGGGTTGAGTCATCCCTTAGTTGTTGAGAATACGACTTGCGCTTTTTAGTCGATCCAACAATTTCTGTATTTTTTTGGAATTTTTTAAGAAAAACTTCAAAATGCATTTCCTCCTACAGTTTTTATCCGATTTCATTTATTTTTGCTATGAGGCATCCTTAGGTAGGTCTCGCATACGGCTTGTGCTATTTGACTCGACTTGGGAATTTTTGATTTCGGGGGGATTTTTTGATGAAAATACCTCAAAATGCATTTTCTCCTGCAGTTTTGACCAAACATCATTTATTTTGGGGCTGAGGCATGCTAAGGGTGTCGTGAATATGGCCTGTCTTTTTAAGTCGATGAGAGAATTTTTGAAGAAAAAAAATTCAAAATGCATTTCCTCCTACAGTTTTTATCAGATTTCATTTATTTTCGATATGAGCCGTCTCTAGGGGGTCATGCATACGGCTTGTGCTTTTGAGTGAATTGGAAAACTTTTTAATTTTTTTCGATATTTTTGAAGAAAAAAAATTAAATGAATCTCCTCCTACGGCGCATAAACGCAAGTAATCAGATTTAACAACCGCACATCGACGCAAGTTAAATAAACATTCGCAGCAGTCCAAATTAAGTACTCCGCATCGATGCAAGTTAAATAAACATGCGCATTGGTCCGAAATGTGAACTGCGCATCGACGGAAGATAAATAAAGATGCGAACTGGTCCAAAATAAGCACCGCGCATAAACGCAGGTTTAATAAACATGCGCACTAGTCCGAAAAAAAGAACTACGCTTCGACGTAAGTTGAATAGACATGCGCAGTGGTCTGAAATGCGAACCGCGCATCAACGCATCCTAAAGAAACATGCGCACTGGTCCGAAATGCGAACCGCACATCGAGGCAAATTAAATAAACATGCGCAGTGGTCCGAAATGCGAACCGCGCATCAACACAAGTTAAATAAACATGGGCAATGGCCTGAAATGCGAACCGCGCATCGACGGAAGTTAAATAAACATGCGATCCGGTCCAAAATAAGCACCGGGCATCAACGCAAGTTAAACAAACATGCGCACTTGTGCGAAAAAAAGAACGCATCGACGCAAGTTGAATAGACATGCGCAGTGGTCTGAAATGAGAACCGCGCATCAACGCAACCTAAAGAAACAGGTATACTGGTCCGAAATGCGAACCGGATATCAACGCAAATTAAATAAACATGCACACTGGTCCGAATTGCGAACCACACATAAGCGTAAGTTAAATAAACATTTGCACCGGTCCAAAATAAGTACCGATCATCAATACAAGTTAAATAAATATGCGCAATGGTCCAAAATGCAAACCACGCATCAACACAAGTTAAAAAAAACATGCGCACTGGTCCAAAATGCGAACCGCACAGCAACACAAGCTAAATAAGCAAGTACACTGGACCAAAATAAGCACCTTGCATCAACGCAAGTTAAATAAACATGCGCACTATTCCGAAATGCGAACTGTCCATTAACGTAACTTAAATAAACATGCGCACTATTCAAAATAAGAACTGCGCATCAACGCAACTTAAATAAACATGCGAACTGGTCCAGAATAAGAACCGCGCATCAACTCAAGTTAAAGAAATATGCGCATTGGCCTGAAATAAGAACCGCGCATCGACGCACGGTAAATAAACATACGCAGTGGTTCGAAATGCAAACCACGCGCCAACGTAAGTTAAATAAACATTTGCACTGGTCTAAAATAAGCACCGCGCATCAACGCAAGTTAAATAAACATGCGCACTTCTCCGAAATTCGAACCGCGCATCAACGCAAGTTAAATAAACATGCGCAGTGGTTCGAAATGCGAACCACGCTCCAACGCAAGTTAAATAAACATTTGCACTGGTCAAAAATAAGCACTGCGCATCAACGCAAGTTAAATAAACATGCGCACTGGTCCGAACTTCGAACCGCGCATTAACGCAAGTTAAATAAACATGCGTAATGATCCGAAATTCGAACTGCTCATCAACGCAAGTTAAATAAACATGCACGCTGGTCCAAAATGCAAACCGCGCATCAACGCAAGTTAAATAAACATGCAAACTGGTCCGAAATGCGAACCGCGTATCAAGGCAACCTCAGGAAACTTGGGCTGTCCGAAATAAGTACCGCTCATCAACGCAAGTAAAATAAACATGCGCATTGGTATGGAATAAGAACCACACATCAACACAAGGTAAATAAACATGCGCACTGATCCGAAATAAGAACCGCACATCAACACAAGGTAAATAAACATGCGCACTGATCCGAAATAAGAACCGTCCATCAACACAATGTAAATAAAGATGCGCATTGATCCGAAATAAGAACCGCACATCAACACAAGGTATATAAACGTGCGCACTGATCCGAAATAAGAACCGCACACCCACAAAAGGTAAAAAAAACATGGGCGCTCGTCAGAAATGCGAACCGCACATCAACGCAAGTTAAATAAACATGTGCACTGTTCCAAAATGAGAGCCGCGCATCTACGCAAAATTAAATAAACATACGCACTTGTCTGAATAAGAACCGAGCATCAAGGCAAGTTACATAAATATGCGCACTGGTCCGAAATGCGAGCGTTGTTTGAAGGTATCTATGGCAGACTATCCAGTCTACCAGAGATACAATGTTTCCCATTTTTCTGGGAAAGAAATCGTTGTATGCATTTATCGGTCTGTGTTCTGGTCCGGTGCTAAATTAATTATTGGGCTAGCTCTTTGCCGTCTCATCTTTTGAAGCCCAATTTTTCAGGAAAATTCCCTTGCTCATGCACGCTGGATTGGTCTTATTGCTTTTCGTAAGCTGGGACTTTGTCCTTGGACAAACTTGTTTTCTTCTTGACAGTTTTTCCGATTTTTTGTGTCTTCTTCTTCTCTGACACTATGGGCCCTACGACCATGAAACTTGGGACTTATGAAGAGCTTGATCTGAACATGTGCATGTCACTTTTTATTTTCGTCTTCGATTTCGTTTTCTTTGTTAAAACGCCACGTGAAAAGAGTGTATTTTTGCAAGTAAATGCAGTGCATTTAAAGTACATCACAGAACACAGTTGCTGAGCTTTGTGCGAGCTATCACTGCGTAAATATAAATAGATAACACTGCGTATAGCCTGCTCAGTCAATAAAACTTAAAGTCAACAAAAACCAAACACTACTCTGCTTATAAGACGTATTCAAGCTGTGTTGTTTGCAATATATTATTCAAGAAATAACGTACTGAAGGAAGTATTTTTGCGTTTTAATTTTTTGTCAAGTGTTTAACATTTCGCCAGCGGAATGAGCTTCTAGTTTTGGATAACCTTACCGCTAAATGTAAACGGCTCGTTGCCAGTTGGCTTCCAAACAGCGCCCAGTGGCGGAGGTGGCACTTGTGACATCACAACCCAAACGCATGCCGCTAGAATCAATAACATGTTGCTACCTGATGAAGCAAACAAGAGGTGACTCTAATTACTGCTGGACTTGATTTTTAACCCTTGACAAGTCTTTGGCTTGCAAGGGTTATATGAATTTGTGCGAGCAAAATTCGTCCTTTTTTAACACTTGACAAGCGTTTGGCTTGCAAGGGCTATATGAATTTGTGCGAGCAAAATTCGTCCTTTTCTTTCTTCTTGATAGTTTTTCCGATTTTTTGTGTCTTCTTCTCTGACACTATGGGCCCTACGACCATGAAACTTGGGACTTATGAAGAGCTTGATCTGAACATGTGCCTGTCACTTTTTATTTTCGTCTTTGATTTCGTTTTCTTTGTTAAAACGCCATGTGAAAAGAGTGTATTTTTGCAAATAAATGCGTAGCATTTCACGACAGCACAGAATACACTTTGCTCAGTGGGCTTTGTGCGAGCTCTCACTGCGTAAATAGATAACACGGCGTATGCCTGATCAGTCAATAAAACTTAAAGTCAACAAAAACCAAACACTACTCTGCTTATAAGACGTATTCAAGCTGTGTTGTTTGCAATATATTATTCAAGAAATAACCCATTGAAGGTAGTATTTTTGCGTTTTAATTTTTGTCAAGTGTTTAACATTTTGTTAGCGAGATAAGGCTCTAGTTCAAGAAATAACCCACTGAAGGGAGTATTTTTGCGTTTTAATTTTTTCAAGTGTTTAACATTTCGCTAGCGGAATGAGCTTCTCGTTACACACTTATTTTACCTTCGTCACTGGGTGTTTTTATTTATTCCTCACAGGGGGGATATATGCGATCGACCGCGTGTCGGTATGTCGGTTTGTTGGTCGGTCTGTCATCAAAAGCTTGTTAACACGATAACTTAAAAGCTGCTGCAAGGATTTTAATGAAACTTTGTATGTAGCTTCTATGGGAACAAACACAGATCGGTATTGTAAATGGGCCAGGTTCGTCCAAGGAAAATGGTACAGCTGGACTTGGAAAATTTCAGCTCTTGATTGACTACTGATGGCCGTGTTTAACTGATGGTTGGCCTGTGGGGAATATGTGGGCTATACACACTGCTCTAGTTTGGTTTGTTTTTATTCTTGGCCTTGTCACTAAAACCAAAAGAGAGTTGATCCAACCCCCATGCCATTTCAAATTGAACTGATTGCAAAAAAAAAAACAAAAAAAAAAACAAAAAAAAAAAACAAAAACAAAACAAAAACAACAGCAAAAAGCAGTGACCAGAACAGTGTTCCTCATCATCCTTTTTTAAAAGGATTATCCCCTTTTTTCTTCTTTTTTTTGAAAAAAAAACCGATTTTATCCTTAAATACTTTTTTATACTTTTTAAAAATTTTCATCCTTTTTTATATTTTTTTCGCTTTTTATCCCTTTTTTACTTTGATACTTTTTTCATATTTTTCCTAATTAGTAACATGTTTTTTTTTCTGCTAGAATTTTTTCTAACCCTTGTCATAACCCTTGATTAGACCATAGCATTAACCGCTCTTACACTGTATGTATATGTAATTTCCAACTTTTTTGCAGCGTCTAATACATCTGTAGAAAAAGGGTATTTTGTCACGGAATTGTATATGTGCAAACTTTTACTTAAAGTTAAAATGCTTCTTCTCCCACAATTTTGATTGGATTCCTTTCAAATTTTGAAAATTTATTCTCTAGGTAGGGCTCTTTTGAAACGTTAGTTTTTGTGGCGATCCGCTAAAAATTGGTGAAATGGGGGCATTTACAGATATTTAGTAGCCATTTTTCAAAACGCTTCTTTTGCACAATTTGAATATTAAATATTTTTAATCGCTGTGAAAACGAGCATTACATATCACAAAAAAAATGATACAATATTGTTGTTTTGAAACAGCCCATCCGTGGGATGGGCCCATCCAATAACAGCGAGGTATTGATTTAACCCATATTCCTTGTTTTGCGCAGCTGTAGCTTTAGCACATGTTTGGTCATTGAAACAGCACATATTTTCTTCTAACCTTAAAATGGGGACGAATTGTCTTGTGTTGTGAACAAGATGGGCTGTTTTAATGGTTGATGGGTGTAGTGATGGGCCCATCCTATAGCTGTAAGCCATAGGAACAGCACATATAGGATTAGTATGTGCCAAATATACAGACAAATGCATACAAATACTCCATCCATAGAAACAACACATCTGATCAAGAGTATAGGCCAAATCTACAGACACTTGCATAGTAATACCCCATCCATAGAAACAGCAAATCTGATTAAAAATATGGGCCAAATCTACAGACGTTTGCATAGGAATACCCCATCCATGGAAGCAGCACATGCAAGACCGGCAGAATTGTACCTAATATTTTGAAATGCTATATATCACGCTGACTCCCTCCCCCAGCGGGGGATTGGGACACTTGTATCAAATATGGCAACAATGCGCGTACAATACAACGCAGAAAAGCTTACAACAAAAATAGGTAGTGGATAAAATTGTCGAATTTTCCGCGCTTTTCCTCAAATAAGGGAGAGAGTAGAAATTAATGATTATTCCGTTGAAAACAAAAATTATATTGTAATTAATTGAAGACCTGCATCCATTTCAGGGTAATTGAATGAACATATCCTAAATCTCCATTGCTCATTGCGAAATTTGGTATTGCCATTTAGTAATGAGATGTCCTTTTCCGCGTTTTCCAAAAAATATGGGGACATTTAGAGACGGAAATTCCATGTTTAGGGGATCTTTTTAAATTCGATTTACGCGCATGATAGCCATTTTATATGGAAATGCCCCCCTGGGTCCGAACCACATGCGAAGTGCCATAATGCAACAGGGGAGGGGAGAGAGAGAAGCTGTACTGAGATTATAGCTGACTTTTGCATCAAATAATGTGAAGTGTGGGTGTTAAAAGCAAAAAGTGGATAATTGAATGTTATAAATGCTCTTCTCGAATTTTTATTTACATTATTTTCTACTTTTTTCACACAGAAATATAACGGCCGTCCCATTACACCATCCCAATGCATCTGTTTTATTAAATTACATCAGCAATGTAATCGTGTTTCATGGGGAGAAATTGTATGTGCTGTTTCGATAACCTCTGTATTGATTTAGCCCAGCCATTGAATGGGCCCATACAATGATGTGTTGTTCCAATGCTACAAATATGATTAACATTAACGTTTTCTCGATTTTCAGCAAAATATGAATTATCCTTATTTCATACTTTTTTTCTCAAATTTATCCGTTTTTATCCTTTTTATCTTTTTTTCTTGATGACTCCGTGGCAACACTGCAAGAAGCATTAAAACTGTGCGTTTTACATCTTATTTTTAATACAGGGCAGAGATGCTGTTATAATGTTATAAGACCGATAGAAGGCTTCGTACACATTTAGACCACGGTAACTCAATGCTGTTTTAATATTAGGCGATTTTTGGAGCGTGACTTCTTTGACGCGCAAACTTTTCCCATTTCTGCTATGCCTCAACAAACACACAACAGATATCTCTTTGTGGTGATGTGACACTCTAGCTGATGAAGTCTTAACCTACATGTTTCCTTACTGAAATCTACGTGCCTTCCAATCTGAATCTGATGCAAGTCTTGACCCACTAACCATGTTTTCCGCACTGAAAGCCTACTTCTTTTCAAGTTTCAAAATCTATGAAACCGAAAGCACTAACACAATCGCTCAGAAGAAGAAGGATCATTTCGAAAACAGTGGGACGGGGGGAATAACATTTTGATAACATTTTCCGTTTCTGTCTGTCTGCCTGTCTGTCTGTCTGTCTGTCTGTTTGTAAACACTTGGCCCGAATTAAAATTTGAAAACCCTAATATTTCTATTTTTAAATTCCGATTTAGTGCGATCCCGTTCTGAAAGGATAATTCACTTTTTATAACCATGTATCCTGCTAAAAACTGACCTGCATATAAGCGTACATTTAACATGCCTGGTGTAGTGCCCCACCCCTCCATCCAACCACTCTCGAGCGTGTGATTTTTTTAGCCCTCAGCCAATATTGGCTAAGATATTTAGGACATAGCTAGTGTATGAAGCAATGAAGATCCCTATTATATATGAGCCATATCCGATCAAGGACAGTGGCTCAACTGGACTTGGAAATTTTCTTATTTGTACTGTTATTAAGTTTGCTTAACACTTGTGGCTTGTGAACACTCTCTAGCCTACAATTCTTTACCAATTACTAAGATATTTCGGACATGGCTAGTGTATAGAGCATTAAAGAGCTATTGTTTACGAGACATATCCGACCAAGGACAGTGGCTTAGCTGGACTTTGAAATTTGCATATTTCTACCATTATCAGGTTTGGTGACATGTGGCTTGTGAACACTCTCTAGCCTACAATTCCTTACCAATTATTAAGATATTTCGGATGTACCTACTATATGGAGCAATGAAGATCCCTATTGTTTATGTGCTATATCCGACCAAGGACAGTGGCTCAGCTGGACTTGGAAATTTTCTTATTTGTACCATTATCAAGTTTGCTTAGCATGCGGATTGTGAACACTCTCTAGCCTACAGTTCTTTACCAATTACTAAGATATTTCAGATATAGCTAGTATATAGAATAATAAAGATTCGTATTGATTATCAGTTATATCCCACCAAGGACAGTGGCTCAGCTGGACTTTTTCATGGTAAATGTTTTTGTTTTTTTGTTCATCTTAAAGCACTGCCACCCTTTTTTCTTTTCGGTGTTAAGGATTGAAATGAGCCTGTGACCGGCCTCAAACCTACTCTTTTCCTTGTTTCGAATGTTCCGGCTAGCTGCGGGCTCTGCATCTCTGATGCCTATGTTTCAAGACTTTCGAAGCTTCTGTTTTACATTTTGACCGTTATAACTTGAAATTCGATGAGTAGCATCCAAAAACTACAAAAACTTTATGACATTTAATGATTTATATATGTAATATTTTGTATATGATGCATTAAAATGACACACACAGAAAGGCACGCTATAAATTTAAAGTCTATAGACTTTGTCGGACAGGGTTAGTCGTATCACTGTAGGAGGCTTGAATGTATGTGCGTGTGTGCGTATTTTTCTTTAAAATGCTACTCCTCCTACAGTTTTGCTCCAACCGTTTTGATATTACGCAGGAATGTTTCCTAGATGGTCCCCCACAAAATGGGAACACTTTTTGTCCCCATTTTGGCCCATTTTTTAAAATGCTACTCCTCCTACAGTTTTACTCCAATCTTTTAGAAGTTACGCAGGGATGTTTCCCAGGGGTTCGCCTACCAGGCTATTATTTTTTTTCGCGGTTCGCCGAAAAGTGCCGAAATGGAGGAACTTTGAAGTTTGGCAAAAACTGGAATAAGTGGTAGTAAATAACTGAATTGTCAAACCATTTATTTCTTTCAGTCTTTTTCAAAAAGTTATAAAATTTTAACGAAAGTGCTTCTGCACGTGGGCTTTGCTTTTTTTGCAAATGACAAAAAATGCCGAAATGGTGGATTTTAGAAAATTTTTTAAAATTGTGTAAATGTCAGTGAATACGTGAATCGTCAAAACCCAACCTCTCCAACATCCCTTTTCGGGTCGCTTCCAAATTCGAATTAAATGCATTTTACTTACTTCATTTTTTGGCCTAACAGTATTTGTTTCAGAGTTTTTCTCTCTTTCCTTGTTTGGTAACTCAGTAACTCATGTCCTTGGAGTGCTTGTATGAAGCGGTTGGTGATTTTTTTCTTCAATCAAAAAAAAAACTTAAATCAAACATTATACCCGATGGAGGCAAGGTGTTTTTGCATATTTGTCATGTTTTTAAAACATTTTTCACAGTATTCTCACTTATGTATTACTTGTGTTTTTACTTGCTTGTTTACTTGGTCCTCGGTAAACCAGCTCTGGAACTTTTCCTGCCTTCCGGATAACACTTTCTTACCTTGTGTTTCCACAATCGCCGCCGGGCAGATTGTCTTATGCGCAAAACTTAAGACCCGATTTGGTCCCAGTTTGTGTATTTTGTGACCCGGCCGGTCGATGAGGCACAACTCTCACTTATCTAATGGTGTTCCACACTAACTGCTATTTTGTGCCATGAGGATTTTAATTCCAACGGCAGCCCCCTCCGCAACGAATCACAGTTACATAGTCGCATTAAAAGTGCCCCCAATGATGAGACAAGGCGCATCGCGAGGTTAAAATGGAGAAAGATATTGGTGTGAGATTTTGAAAGGTTGCCCTTTTATGACAATCAACATTTTTTCCTTTGTGATTGTGTCAGGACTAACTCCCTCTCTGTCATGATACCCGATATCACACAAAGATGATGTGCACATATGATAAAGTAAGCCAGAATTATAATGCCAGTTGATTTATTAAAGCACGTGTTGTTTTTATTCCGCAAGGTTTGGGTTTCGAATTATGTAAATGAAGGATCTGTATGTTACAAGTTCTTCTCGCTCAAAAAGTCTGTTATGGGCAATAAAAACTAACGATTGTGCGTAAAATCAGCCTCTTGGAATAGTTATTAAGATGTTAAGTGCAATCGTGCTATATGTGTGATGTGTACTTCAAGTTAATTATTTGTGTGAGTCGGATCAAAACTGCTTTTTGGCGCATATACAAAACACGACAGACAGCACTACAACATAAATAAAGTGTAGCAGAATTATAATTTTATCTACTTCAAGTAAATATAATTGATGTAAAATTTAAACCAAAACATTGAAAAAGAGTTGGTAATCTCCATTTTGGCCCCAGTCCATAGATATTATATGGAAGTCTTTCCTCAATGTTCACATCTAGGAAAGCATGGGTCACATGTTCTAGGGATTTGATCTGTAATGATGCGTTTAGATATCGGATTATACTGTCAATGGCGGAAAGTTCACAAAATTATTCACGACGACGGGCCATTCATGGAATTATTAATGACGACGGGATTTTTACAATACTATTCACGACGAAGGGTCGTTTACGAAAATATTCACAACGGCGGGCCATTCACAAATTATCCATAATGGCTGTTTATGAAAGTATTAACGACGGGACATAAGATTATTCACGACGACGGGCTTTTCACAAAATTCACGAAATTATTCACGAAGACGGGTCATTCATATAATTATTAAGTATGACGGGCCATTCACGAAAATATTCACAACGACGGTCCGTTCAAAAATTGTGCGCCAGTGATTGCATTAAAATATTTATTGTTAGTGTTTATCTGAAATTACTAAAGCAATGGATGCCAGTTTTTTACCGGTACACATGCAAACCTTTTAGCATAACAATTCCCAATATTTGGAGGAAGTGTCGGGATGATACGGCTTGTTTTCAAATATGTGTTTGATTTCGCAACAACAGCCTCACTTTTCATGAGCATAAGCAATTTGTTGATTATAAACCGGTCAGTATTCATATTTAATCACATTACCCACAACCAACATATTCCATGCGTTTAAATGTAATGTTTAAGGAGAAAATATTTGAAGATTCTGCATCATTTACCTTTATTGTAAAACAGCATTTATAGGCCTTCCTTTACACATAACGTTACATAAAATAATCTTGATTCACATTACACATACATTATGTTTATTAACATTATAGTGTAAAGTAGAGTTCACACAATTTACTGTGTGGTTTTAAAATTTGAAATTATTTCACTGCATATCAATCAACCAAGAAAAAACTTTGAAGTTTGAAATTTGTCAAATTAAAATGCACTGTATGATTGTTAAAAACTAAAGTGATTTCATTGGATATTATTCAGCCAAAAACTTGAATAATTCAAAACAGCAGTTTGAAGGAAAACTGTTGTTTTCGGTATACTAGTTTACCATTACCTTTACTATATTTCATGGTTAATAGGATATCTCCAAAAGGAAATAAAATACTTCCACTGTAATATATTTAATAGTTCAAAGTGACAAAATCGACAGCGCTTTATGGAATACGGTGTAAGAATATGGCTTTGGAAATTAACATAATCTACTGTCTAAATACTTTATCACAGACACGCTAAAACTCAATCACTATCTCACAGTTTAACAAGCTAAATAACAGGATTAAGGGCAAGAGCTAGCCATACGCAACAAACTTAGTACCCCAGGCAACGTTTTTGTCACAACAGACACAGCTTTGCAAAGTCGCTGAATAGACAAGACATTGAGTACTTTGTTAAGATAGCATTTTATAATTTACTGTCACAAACTAGCACACATTATGGTACACAGAATTAAATTTAATGAATAGTTCTTAAACACTATGAAATTACATCCATACTTTTGCTATGTCCTTTTTATGCGTGGCGTCACATAGGAAAAAAATTTGCAATAAACCTATAAAGCTGGTAAATTTCACAATGTAAATTACAACAAAATGAAAATGTGTGTTTAAAATGTAATGTTTCCTGAGATAGAGTACCTTTGATTGTTAATGTAGTTTTGTTTCCATTCTCCTACTTGTAATTACTAATTTTTTATAACGCACTGTGTGGTTTCTTGATGATATTTAAGTAATTTGACAAGACCCTGTATCAAATTAGTCTGCCTTTTTTGTAAATTTAAAAAAAATTGTTGTGACATGAAACATTAAAATATCACGACGACAATAAGTGGTCGCTTTTCACTTGAGTGGAGGAATATTGAAAGGTTAAATTTTAGTCAGTATCATTCTTATCCACAAATAAACTATGAGAAGCCACACCCAGAGAGAGGGACTGAAAGTCGGTGGGCTAAAGAAATCCTTTCCTGTATTACACACAGATCGCGTATAGTTGATATGTTGTTCATCATATACTGTGCCACAAGCTTAGACATAATGCCAGCAAATACTGTACACTCGTGCATTCAAAGAAGACTTTTCAGCCATTTTCAAACTTTAAAAATATGCATTACTTCTTGCTGGTCAATATAGTTTATACTTAGTGAGGGCCAATAAGTTTTTGTTTAATTTTTGCATTCTGGAAAAAAATTACAGCGCCATCAAAACAACAATACTTTTCAATTTATGGCACTGTGATAATACACTGTCATGAAAGAGTTGGCTGAATAAATGTTGGTATGTTTTTAAAAAAGTCATTTGTGGCTGTTATGATTTTAAATGGCAATTTAACAACATGTGCATATGCCATAAATTATTTTATGCAGAGACATAATCAAATAATCTTTGATAGTACAGTCTACCAACCCAAAAGGTTGATGCAGAGCTTTCTGGCTGACTACAGTTAAAAGAATAATTTAAGTTTTTGATCTTCTGACAGTAATATGACATTCCGCCTTTTCGATTATGTAATACCTTATTTTCTCTTTTTCTTTTTTTATTATGCCTGGTTTCTTGGGAAAGCAGGTATTTTAGAGAATGTCGTTGCAAGGTGAACCAACAGCCCGGCATTCACAAAAGTTAACTGTGCAGTTAACCATACACAGCGCAATGGAAGTCAGCTGATTTAGTTAAATTACGCAAATATTTTCACAAGAATTTGTTGCGATATAACAATAAAATGTATTGATTAAACTTCAGACGTTCTCGTTGCGACATGAGAAATTAACCGAAATTGTTAACTCTACATCCAATAAGAAAATTCGTGCCGATCTTTATTTAAATATTTTGTGGGTATTGTTTTAGTATTTTCATTAAAATTCGCAGAAACTGCACAATGCAGAATGCGATGCTTTGATTGCTCGTGCTTTATCGTAAGGACAACACAAGATTATTTTTTCCTTCTCGTGTTTACAGCATTTTCCTTTTACAAGTATTTCCAGCGAACTGACAATCCTTTTTTTTTCATTTAGTATAATAGCTTCAAACTTTACACACGTTTTCTTTTCTAGATTTTCTTTGCAGTCACTATAGATCTTGAAGTCGAAGGCAACCAAATCAGTCAACAATGCACGTCACAAAGTGAATAGCATCTCATAGGTGCCCTTATCTTGCAAGCAACCCCCCAAAAAAATCAAACCTAGAAAATCGATATACAACTTTCAATGGCGCTTTGAATAAATTTAGAAAAAGTTGATTTTACAATGATGTGTTTTCAATAGATAAATATCGAATCTCTGGAAATAGAACTGAATAAGACATTGTCGCGTCAGTCTTATTATAGGAACGTAAATTGCTTCTGATATAAGCAACATTATTGTGCAAAATAATGAGTGTGCAGTATTATTGTTCAACATTAGTGCGCTTATTTTAATTTAAGACTTTTAAAATCGTCATTGAAAATACTGAAATTGAGATACTTTGATGTACTTATACTTGATATATCTTAAATAAGGTCTTTAGTTGGATAATTGATGGAGTTCTGGGGAAAACTGATCGAGCTTGCTTTGTAATTTAGCACTAAACTTGGTCGCTTAAATTGGTATTTTTTCGCATTCTCATTCAAATTCCATGCTTTAAGTTAAATCAACGATAGTTTCCTCTGTACAGGTCCTTATGCTATGACAAAGGTAGCACGTGTTTTAATATGAAACATCTCTTAAGTTTATTTTAAATTTTAATAGAACTGAATGAAACTGTTTTACCGCTCCTTTTGAAGGCCAAAATACTATGAATGAGTTTGCAGTAAGCCACAGAATGACACAAGTATAGAAATTCGTAAAATGGGGTGTTGAAATCACGACTTTACTTAAAAGAACTCTCCGTCATCGTCAGCAAATGCATCCCGTACCTGGGCTGATAGGCATGATATGGCCTGAGGGGTCAAGGCCACGCCTTCGGACCACGTGACCTCCTCGTCGCCATGGACGCTACTCTCCGTCGGCGACATGTTGTTGATATCGACGCCGGAGTCGTAGCGTTTCAGACCGTTGGAGAACGGGTCGGCGCTCTGACAGCGTCTGCTTGTCGGCTGAGGTATTTTCGTCTTCGGTCCTTCTCGCTTGTCCTTTCGCGGCTTGGCCAGAACTTCCGGTGACAGGGGTGTCGGATGCGACCAGTCTACAGCACTTTGTGACTGCAGGGAAAGTTGCTGACTGACTGAGTTTATGGATGAATTAGAAGTGTTTTGACTGCCTATGTTTATCGCAGAGGCGCTGCTTAAATTTGCTTTCTGTGTGGTAGTTTTCGAGTTTGACAGAGTATTTGTGGCTCCGTCGAAGCGCGACCTGCGCGCTCCCGTGTTTCTGTACTCTCCAGCGTCGTCCCCTTCGTTCACAAAGTGTCTCCTGTCGACGCTCTGCGATCGCCTCCGCACCGGCGCATGCGTGCTATGTGCATGCGCAGGTTTCTCCTTACTTACTCTGTTAAATGCAGACGTGTTTCTTTCCCCAGTCAGTGTTGGCTGGCATGCCCGTGCTCCTTCATTGTTCATTATGTTTCGGTTAGTTGCCACCATGGGCCGGTTTGACGGGGTGGTGGGTTGTCTTGACGACATGTTTAATGGTGTTGTTGGTCGATTGGTCGAAGCAGCGGTGCGATTTGCCGCCACGGGGCGAGCAGATTGTGGGCGTCGTGGCGTCGCCGAACCCGCAGTGGAATGTGTCGTTAGAGCATTGCGCGTTAGTTTATCACTTTCTTTGCTATCACATAAGCCGGAGAGATCAGTGGTGGATCGGCTGAGACGCTTCCACGCCGTGCTGCCCCCCGCACGCGGAGTTGTTCCGGCCTGCCTCCTCACTACCGGTGCGGATGTGGATGAAGTTTGACTAGAAGAACCAACGCTGGAGCTGGATGGAGTTTTAGGCAGGTTACGCCTCGGCATTGTTGGAGTCGTGCGCGCTGAGGTGACAGGCGTGGTGGGCCTGTAGGAGCCAGGCGTGGGGGTCTGCGCGCGCCGAGGATCCGACGACAGCATGGGGGTGGGGGTCGTGGATCGCCTCGGCGTCGGTGTTTGAGAGCGCCTGGGAGTCGCCACTTGATTGGCCGATCGCGCCTTGTTTTGATTACCAGGCCTTTGCTTTGAACTCTCCAAATATTCCTTGATACGACTTTTTGCTTTACTGATATCCGGTTTACCGCTTGGTCTGGAGGTCTTCTTGCTTTCTTCCGCTCGCCTCGGGGTCGGCTCCTGGTACTGTATACTCATGATGGTGCCCTTCTCTATTTTGCGATATTCCTCGAACAGTTCTTCCATTTGACGATTCAGCTCCTCGTCTTCTGGCGGGGCATCGGGGTATTCCTCCACATCCAGACTGAAATTAGAACCAAACCGCGCCTTTCTTTCTTCTGGACTCAGTGTAAAATACACGCCAGAGACTGGGCCGTTTATATCACTGCCCGAAGACTGTAAAGATTGGTTGGAGTCATGTGACCATGTACGTGTCATTTGATTGGCGGGCGTTCTGCCGTTGCTGTTTACACTGTTGTTTGTGAAACTGCTCTCTGAATCTGAGTCAACACTAAAGCTTCTGGATTTTTGACTAAGTCCATTGGTCTGATCCGAAGATGCCGAGCGTGTGAAATTTTTCATTTTATTTGGGAGAAGTTTATCCGGACTGATTTGAAACCGATTAGAGCTGTTACTAAATGTTCGACTCATGCCATTGGCTGCGGGTGGGACAGTCTCTGGGTCATCCATATTCTCACCCCGGTCGACGGTATGCTTGCCGGAATCCCCTCGCGTTATCATCAACATGTCGTTGCTATTTCCTTTACTACTTATATGACGCAGTCTCTCCTTGGTCTCAACACTTAGATCGGACGCCTTGATATCAGACACGCGCCGGTGTCCATCCAGGGCGCTTCTAGGGCGGAAGTGTCGGGGTCGATCGTCCAGTAAATCCTCCCGCGAGCTCCCGCTATCGACAGATAACTCCGAATTGCGCCTTTGCCGAGCACTTTTAGGCCTGAACGCTGTCGGCGAGATGGATCTGTCCGAGGACGGCGATATCTGCTGCTGATGCTGTCTGGGCGCCTGGCCTGGGATCGTCGGCAAGTTCCGGCGCTTCGTCCGGGGACTGGAATGTTGAGACTGTGTGCCCGGTTTCCGTGTGACCCTGTCACGGGATGGCGTAGAGGAGGCGACGGAAGTGCGCCTTGTCGGACTTGTTACTCTGTAAACAGCAAAAAAACAACAAACCATACGTTGAGTCAATATGCTAGACATTTCCTTAACTGTACATTGATTACAAATGCCAAGTTTCGTGTACATTTTCGTATCTTCTGGTCTCTAGATTTGTGTACAGCTGTGCACAACTAAAAAAATAATAATAATTTAATTGAACATAAACGTAACTTTAAAATATACACAACGCCCATTTTCATGTGTAAAAAAGCGCGTTGCTTTTTGACTGGAGCAGTGTCGCCGTGCCACTGAATACGAGCATGCCTGATTGAAATCATTATGGTTGTTGCTGTTATATTGTCACTGACACGATCATTAAATGTACGTCATTGATAATTCAGGCTTTTACTTGCTTAATAACACACGGACAAAGCAGATGGTGATGATTTATTGAAAGTCACTGACGACTTCCAATTCTCATATGAGTTCGATTTTGTAGTACTCGGGTGCATATGTGGACGAAGAGTCGTTATTGTTCAACAGCCAACCTCTTTGGCGGTTCGGTCTGTTGTGCATAACACCTTTTTCACTCCGCAGGACCACTGGGGATCCCGCGAAAATAATACTCACAAAAGATAGGAACTTCTTTTTAAAATATATAGAGCAACCAATCTCTACGGAGGTTCAGTCTGTTGTGTGCAATGCCTTTTTACTCCCAAGACCCACTGGAAAATAATACTCACAAAGAGCAGAACTACTTTTTAAAATATCCACCCGCTCTGTGTTTATACATAACAGACAGATCTCATCAGAGGTCAGCTGTTCTATAACAACGGACCAGCAGCAGGAATTGCAGAACGCCCCCCCTCTTCACCAGTATAATGGCGCATGCGATTAACTTTGTTTTCTAAACTAATCATGTGTCAGGAAGATGAAGCCAGGTCTTAAGTTCGACTTTTTTAGACATCTTGTCAACATCACACAAAAAATAAATTCCTATTTTATCTTAGTTTAAAACATCCGCACAACGTACAGTTGGTGCGGTGACAGCCGCTCTCATCTCTAGGTATTTTATCGACGGTATAATAATTATTTAACTACTTTAGGTTGAGCTGAAAAAAGATCGAACTTTTTTCTCACATTTATAGATAACTAAAATTAGAAACTGAGTTAATTTTTGTTATCCAGTTTCACCAAATTCGCATTGCTTATAAGAGCACCAACTATTCACAAGCACCAGGCCAGTCAATTTTGATCACGAACAATCTTCACTAATGACTAATAAACCTTAAGAGGTCTTAAAAACATCGAGCTCGTCGCATTTATATGTGTAAGTAAATAAAAATTCCATTAAGCAAAAGCTGTCAAGTAAATCTTCATCATGTTTTTTATGCAATTTGGCAAAGTGTCAACACTAGAAAAATAGAGATGATTGTTACAGTGCTCCTGCTTACGACGAGCTGGTTTCAAATCTGTGCCAGAACGCAACGTTTATGTATGAGCTTTGAGTGAGTCCTGGCTTTTGAAGACCATTCTTATTTTCGGTCAAATTCAAGTTCGGAGCAGGGTGGGGGCTGTTTTCAGGTTTTCATAAAATACACAGGCTCTCTCTCTCTCTCTCTCTCTCTCTTTCGTTGCTGAGTCTCTCTTTGACATCTCTCTCCAAATCTCTCTCACACACATTTATATTCTGTGACGATAAAACTTACCATACTTTCCCAAAAAAAGTATCGCAGATTTACTTCAACATTCTTCACCAAATATTTATTTCTCTTATTGACTAGATACTTCAAGATGAGAAGTCAAACTTCAAATGGTTACAACACACTCAAATAATACTTTTTATCTGGCTGTAAATCTGGCTATCCAGGAACTGCCACTTGAAGCCGGAGTGTTCAAGTTACCGTTATCTGACATGGAAGTCCACAACTTTCTGTTTATTCGCACTTTATTGTACAATTAACATTTAGCGCACTGGTATTTCCGCACATGCTTGCCATTTTGTATGCAGAGCCATAAAGGCGTCATGAGTGCTTAGCCACAGTCATATTTTGCACGAAAACAATTATTTAAACTTCTTGCCACGCAAACATAAGATTCCAATCCATATCAATTTCTCGGATTTGCAATTAACGCGACCAATATCTTTCCACGTCGTCGTGTATCAGTCGTAGAGGCATATCAAGGTTAGGGTGTTTTTGTCATTCAATTGTTTCACACAATTTTATGAGTAAACTTTCAACAAAAGTACCCGTTATTCTCGAATGACACGTGTGTTTACAGTGGATCGGGACTATTCACGTCAAACCTAAAGAATTTATTCACAAAGAAATCGTTGTCTTTATACATCACATAATAAGATTTACTTATGAAATTTTCTAGTTTTTTTTCTATTGCTGGTAAATCCTGCTTTGAGTAAGAATAAAGAATTCGCGGTCAAATTATCCGGATCTTGTGCATATCTTATAACGGCCACAAAATGAATAGATTGAATTAACGGCGCGTGTTGTGTGTCGTGCTCAAATGGCATTAATCATACAACTAAACAATCACTGTTTTCTTTAATCCATATAACCGCAAGTATATTTTTCCTCCGATAAAAGTTTTATTTATCTAAGAATATATTGTATATTTTGATATATGAGAAGTAGGATATGTTAAATCAAACTCATGCGCGCAGTGTATTTAATTAACTGAGCATTAAGATATACTCATAAGGAGCTGTATGTGTCTTAAGGCTGTACGTATATGGTCCTGAATAACGTGTCCTCGGGATAGGACCACACTTGCCCTTAAGCATGAATTGATTCACGGAGCTTGTGGGCTCATAAATCACAAAATAGCACTCCAGAATTCGGCGTCAAGGGGCGCTACACATTGCGATAAGTTGCATGAACACAACGCGACTATTGGATTAACATTCCGCCAGGCGTTGATCCAGGTTGTTTCCGTTTGGGGAAGAGGGCGGGCGAAAATCCAAGTTTAATATTCTTTTATGGTCGCCAAAAACCCTGAATTGATAGAACGCCTATGCAATGGGGGTGGGGGCGATCAGGTAGCTTGCCGCCACTCCACCCCTACCCCTCGGCTCTCGCGCTTGCGTCCCTTCCTAATCACGCATAAAACCATACAGTGTATTGTCGAAATGCGAGGCGCTGTTTGCAGGCCCATTAAACTGGGTGTTTGTCAATCCTTCATGATGCACAATGTTGTCTGGCAAATACGGAATGTGGATCGATGGAAGCCGGACTAATCCGGATCAAACACTCAACAGCATGCCTTACTAGATTGAAATCAAAGGATTAGGATCAGTTTTTCATCAATGTGACGAGTGTCTCGTGTATAGAAACTATTAATGTGCCATACAATGAATTCCCATTATTTTCAAGTCTCAGTTTTTTGCCAGGAAAACTAATCAGTACTTAAAACAAAATGAGTCTAATGAGTCTAATGAGTATAATCATAAGATATTTCAGGACGTTTATAACAGATAAAGGCTTACTTTTCGGGTATTTACATTGTAATGCCAATATGCCCTGTGGAATTTATATTGCATGTTTATTTCTTTGTTTTTGTTTTTGTGTGTTTTTTTTGAAAGTATGCTGAGCGCGAGCCAGATGATACAAACCCACTGTTTGAGCACACACTCATTATGGCCTTTTTTACAAGCATTTTAATTTTAGATTAAGTTAATTTGGGAATCACACGCGGATAAATATTACTTCTCTTTTTCTGGTAAATATTTTCCTTTTCTTTCTTTCTTTCTTTCTTTCTTTCTTTCTTTCTTTCTTTCTTTCTTTCCTTCTTTTCTTTTCTTTTCTTTCTTTGTTATTACTACTAGTACTACTACTAGTACTACTACTACTACTACTACTACTACTACTTTAACCTTTACATGTACTACTATCACTACTACTAATATTATTATTTTAGTTATTATTGTTAATATTGTAACAATAACTGGAATGCTAATCAGGTATGCTATTTATTACATTACCTACAAAAAGTTTTTTTTGTTTGTTCTGTTTATTTGTTTTTGAAAATATATAGTCCTTTTTTCACACAACGAAATTGTTTTATGGTATAAAATCGTCGAAGTAGGACATCCCTGCGAGCCTCCGTTGTGTAATCGTATGACAATGAGTCGCATAAAATCTAAGGTATGCAGAAAAAAAAAGAATATTTTTCATGTCATTTGATAACCCCAGCACAAATCGTGTTATTTGTGTTTCATAGAAATGCTCAGACAGTTGCTCGAAACAAGACTTATTGGTGTATTTATTGCTAACTGATTTGTACTGATTGAAGAGGTTTTCTTTTGTGTGCCGTTTTGATCTTTCTGCCCCCTGCAAGCGGGGAATCAGCTTTTGACTTTTTATTGTCATTAATAAGCGGCTATGAATCCAAAAATCGGTGTGTAAATTCCATTCAGGGTATCAGTAGGGCATTGCATTGCCTAAACTGTGTCACAGCATGGCTCAAATAACAGCAGGACGATATGTCGGATCGCTTCAGCTTGACACAAAAATGGGAGTGCATTTAATGCAGTTGATATAACAATTTGATGTGCTCAGTCGCGGATCACATGGTTCTTGTTATCTTGTGTGTTATCGGTTCTGTGAGTGGAGAAAATCACACTCTTGGCAATATGAATCTGTTTATTCCCACTGGGTAGTTTTTTCTGGAAGTTTCTGCCCTTTCCTCCCTTTTCTTCTCTTTTTCCTGTTGGATTGTTTCCAGAAAACTCCTCCCAAACTATCTGACGGAGGAAGACGAAATTTGGCACTAGCGTAGAGGATGACAAGGTCTCGGTGATAGTTTTACCTCAATGGTCAAGGTCAAAATGAGGTCAAAGTTATTTTTTCTATAAAATCGTTTCCAGAAAACTCATCTTAGAGCTTGAACCAGCTGGGCTTCATATTTGGTACACTTAGAGACAAGCATAAGTTCTTGGTAAAACCGCAAATATTTTTACCTTGACCTCAAATGTCAAGGCCAAATTGATGTCAAATATTAAAAAAAAAACGCCTATTTATCATGAAAAGTGGCTAGAAAAAGCGCTCAGATCCTAGTTTGAATACATATACGAATGTAAGTGGGGGTAACCCTGCATCCTGAACCTTTACCTTGAGGGTCAAGGTCAAAGGTCACATGACCTCGTATACATTTAGCGTAGGCCGACTTATCTCGTAAACTGTTAGAGAAGAGGTGCCTCGGTGACTTGACTTTCTCCGTCACAGTCAAGGTCAGAAATTGGACTGACTATTATCTCGAAAACAGTTAACGATTTTGAACTCATTTTCGATCCTTTGGGCCAATCGACGACAAAGAACGATCAGTGGGTGACTTTGACCTTCTGGGGCATAATATAATGCAAAATTTTTCTTTGGTAGATTTTGCAATTCGGTCATACCGTTATCTAGCGTGTTTTCGGTCCTGTTAATAAACATGTGTTTGATGAGAAAAGCGTCTAAGTAAACCCAACCTGTGTCCCGTCATTAGCGTCATAAGCCACGCTGTCCCGCGCGTCCGTATAAATAGAGCAAGCTTTAGTCCTTTCTGCCCAAAGCGCAATCCATATGCGAAGCTATGACTGAGGAAATTTTACGCATGCAGCTTGAAACTACAAGGACTTGGCCCTTCTTTCTGTGCTCCATAACAGGACTGAACATCATGTACCAAAAGAAG
Source organism: Protula sp. h YS-2021 (assembly GCA_949752745.1). Classification (NCBI taxonomy): domain Eukaryota; kingdom Metazoa; phylum Annelida; class Polychaeta; order Sabellida; family Serpulidae; genus Protula; species Protula sp. h YS-2021. Next base: position 22,397,004 of record OX457030.1, read on the forward strand.
ACGTCGCGAATTTACGTTATTTCTCGGCAGATGCGATTTCTTTCAATGGGGAATATACACGAGCACATTGTGGTGTGGATTTACTGCTAAGAACACTGAACAAATTCAAGGAGTAACTCCGTTTGGTAAATAAAAAGGGCTGTGTTTCGGAATACCGGATAGCATTTTTTTTATAAAAATGCTCGTTAGAATATTTGCTTGTTAGATTTACCCGCCAAGGCCTTTGTTTTAGTGGCGTGTTGTTTCAGACAGGGAGTAGAGGGAACAGATGCGATGACTTTGGGGTGGGAGAGGGGCGCGAAGGCGGCATGAATTCCAGATACCCTGGCCACTAGAAAGACCGCTTATGCTCACTGTTGTAGAAGTGTTTTTAGCATGTTAGTCATCACCAGTTCTATCCCTCGATCACAACCTCTACACCCAACCCCTGCATTGAACTGCCTAAAATCAGTACCCCCAGCATTGGCCGCAGTTTTAATGGGAGATGAGGTTACAGCATTACACCAAAGCCTAAAAGCACAGTTCCTCTTGAGAAAACTCTACAGAGTTTTAGGCATATAAACTATCCAAAACCCGGTTGGCTTGCCAAGTGACTTACTGAATATCTGGGGCCTCTACGATAGCGGGGTCGCGCGGTACAGGCTTAGTGGTGAGCTGTAGCGCGGTGAGGTGCGCGGCGTTCGGGGCGCTGGCACGTCGCTTGGTCGTCACGCGGGGGCCCGGCGATGCCGCACGGCCTTGTCGATGACCTGTGAAAAAAATACCGAATACAACAGCTCCTTATGAATTAGTTTTTGAAACATTAACCGATGCACTAATCCGTGTTATTTATGCTCATTTGAAAATAATGTGAATACAATAAGTTTTAAACTATGCATATTGCTGTGGACATTTTTTTGAGCTCTAAGCAAAATACATTTTCTAGTTTGCGCTTCACAAATATTTCGTGTATAGCTCTTTGCCAGAGGAGAAAATCGATTTAGAAACATTGTATCAAGTAAAGTGGAAGTTTTAAGAGATCGTCTTCTATAAATAGAAATGACACTTAATTAGAAACCTGTAAACAGCAGAAAGGTTAAGGGTTCAACTTATTTTCATTACTGCACAAATAATCAAGCCAATTTCAAAGAATTGAACTAGTTAATGTGGATAAATGGAAGGGAGTTACGCTATGACATGGTTCAAGAAAAACCGATTAAAATGTTTAAAGATAAGACTTAGCTCTTGACAAATATTAATTAAAAAGTGGAGAACATTTACAATAATTGTGTGAGGAAAATAAAAATTCAGATGAAAAATAGACACAAGCTTAAGTTTTAGATGTCTGTTTTGTTTTGCGGCACCATTGAAAAGTGTTAAAAATATGCTAATAATAATAGTAATAATAACAATAATATGAATAATAATAATCATACGAAGAAGAAGAAGAAGAAGAAGAAGAACAAGAAGGAAGAGGAGGAGAAGAACAAGAATAATGATAAGGAGGACGATAAATATGAACGAGAAGAAGAAGAAAAAGAAGCAGGAAAAGAAGGAGGATGAGAAGAAATGGAAGAAGAAAAGGACAAGTAGAAGAAGATGGGGAGGACAAGACGAAGAAGGATAAACAGGAGGAAGAATAATAAGGACGAGAAGAAGGAGGAAAAGAACAATAAGGATGAGGAGGGGAGAAGACGAAAATGGACAAGAAGAAGAAGAAAAAGATGATGATGATGGTGATGATGATGGTGATGATGATGATGATGATGATGGTGATGATGATGATGATGATGAAGATGATGATGATGATGATGATGATGATGATGATGATGATGATGATGATGATGATGATGATGATGACGCTACATACATACCTTTATTATGGCACCGGCAAGGGTCGTGCCTGTCCAAGTAGTTCTCAAGTGTGTCCCATCCTCCCCCGATACGCACCATCACGTGGTTCCTCAGGATCTGCCGCAAAATAATCAGACCAAATGCTGCATTTGTGTTTCTATAAATATGTATAATCAATCGCACGTCATTGTAGCACGTCTTTGAATAATTTGAAAAATAAACAACATTGCAACGGTTATTTTTCACATAAAATTTATTGCGCATTGTGTGTGTGCGCTACGCTTTGTGTCTGTGCAGGTTTGCATATTTGCGAGTTGGATGTCTTCTTTTTACATGTATGCGCGTTGCGTGTGTGCGTGTCGCGTGTGTGCGTGTCGCGTGTGTGCGCGTGCAGTGTTTCTGTGTTTGATGTATGCACGTTGTTTGATTACTTGTTTTTTTTTCCAACATCCTCACAACAAATGGCACTTACTCGGACAAATATGAGCGTCTGTGAGTCGCCTATTCGGTACTTGCCTTCAGACACTTTGACCATTGGAAACTGACTCGGGCATGTGCACCTGCTCACCATATCGCGCACCTGCAAGAGGCAAAAAAAAAAGAATATCTGACTGCAGACACAATAACGGCAGCTCCATCTCTCCATGAGTTCTGTCATCGCACAGTTGATAAGGTCGTCGTTGCATGAATACGTCTGAGGACATTGTCGCTCATTTTGTAAATACATAAATGTATCGCCCGTACTGGCACATCAGAGGGGTCTCATGACTTTTTCTGTGGAACACACCAAATGAATAAGTCTGGAAAATGAGACGTCTGAAAGAAAAGATTGAAGTCACCTTGCATTGCACATGAAATTCGTGAAGTTTTTTTATCACAATTTGGTTTAAACAAACTTCAAGAGCCCTGAATTGCAAAAGGTGTGCGGGTTACCAATCCAGGTAAAAACATATTATCGTTTAGATAGGCTGCTTATTTGAATAATGCCAAATGTTAAAGATTTAATGGGCAAAAATAAACCTCCAGCAGAAAAAAGGTAATTCAGAAATTCGCCATACAAATGCTGATCAAACTCAGGGTTTATTGCAAATTGATGGATCGTTGGAAGATTTCTAATACGATTCCTATCGGTCTGTTTATGTGTCATTTGTGTCTATTCTTCTTTAAATAAACTTTGTTCTAAAGACATGCCATACAATAAAAAATAATGGTAGATTTTGGCAGGAGAAATTTGGCAGAGTCATCAGTTTTCAATAAACATGATTTAGCAAATACTGAAAAAAACAGAGCGAACGAGAGATAGGGAGAGAGAAATAGAGAGAGAGAAAGAGAGAGAGAGAGACAGAGAGAGAGAGAGAGAGAGAGAGAGAGAGAGAGAGAGAGAAAGAGAGAGAGAGAGAAAGAGAGAGAAAGAGAAAGAGAGACAGAGAGTGTGTGTGTGAGTGAGAGAGAGAGAGAGAAAGAGAGAGAGAGAAAGAGAGAGAGAGAGAGTGTGTGTGACTGAGAGAGAGAGAAAGAGAAAGAGAGAGGGAGAAAGAGAGAGTGTGTGTGTGTGAGAGTGAGAGAGAGAGAGAAAGAGAGAGAGAGAGAAAGAGAGAGAGAGAGAGAGAGAGAGAGAGAGAGAGAGAGTGTGTGTGTGTGTGTGTGTGAGTGAGAGAGAGAGAGAAAGAGAGAGAGAATGGATATTCTATTTGAATTAGATGTGACACTTCTCGGACGATATGTTGACTTCCGGAAGTAACTCCGGTACAGTTTCTGGCGTTTTAGAGCATGTTAACTTATTCTGAGCCTGCGGATTTCATATCCTGTAAACTTCTAGACTGTTAAAAAATAGTATGAGAATAGAACGGAACGAAACCTGAGGCACTGTCAACATACGGGAAGGCGTTTGGTATTTGAAGGGCTATGGGAAGGCGTTTGGTGTTTGAAGGGCCCGGGAAGGCGTCTGGTGTTTGAAGGGCCACGGGAAGGCGTTTGGTATTTGAAGGGCTACGGGAAGGCGTTTGGTGTTTGAAGGGCTATGGGATGGCGTTTGGTATTTGAAGGGCTACGGGAAGGCGTTTGGTGTTTGAAGGGCCGCGGGAAGGCGTTTGGTATTTGAAGGGCCGCGGGAAGGCGTTTGGTATTTGAAGGGCTACGGGAAGGCGTTTGGTGTTTGAAGGGCCGCGGGAAGGCGTTTGGTATTTGAAGGGCCGCGGGAAGGCGTTTGGTATTTGAAGGGCTACGGGATGGCGTTTGGTATTTGAAGGGCCACGGGAAGGCGTTTGGTATTTGAAGGGCCACGGGAATGCGTTTGGTATTTGAAGGGCTTGGGAAGGCCTTTGGACTTTTACCCCCACAATCTGAGGTTTTCTCGTCGTTTAAGAAAGGGAGTTACAATGCGATAGTCTTTCCTTGGATCTTTCAAAGATCATCTGGATAGGTCAAGGTTGTTGGATTAACACGCAATGGACCCGCACTTGCATGGCCCATTTATATAACTGGTAAATAAAGAAAGGTCAGCAGTAACTTGTATGTCACGACAGTGACGTCTGAGTGAGGACATTGGGGACAGTACAAGTTTTGCGATGGATAAATCAATGTGGCAAAGCAGGGTATAGATCTCTTCAGCAGTCAGTCTCCTTGACAACGACTAGGTGGCAATTACATATGGGCCTAACAATATTCGATTGTCATGTATGTTTGATGTCGAGTAAAGTGGTCTTGCGTTGCTTCGGGGTGTAAGCTCTGAACTTGTGCAAGGAGGAATCACGACACAGCTCCAGTTGGAGTTATCACTTCAATGAAAGTGCCACTGTGCTCAAATAGTTTTGTTTCATTTCTGAAAATTAGGCTCTTCTTCTCTTAAACGAAACTCTCTACTTTGGAAAATTCGATAAATTCTACATTTACTGTGTAACTCATTTTTTTCTTTCTTTCTTTCTTTGTTTCTTTCTTTCTTTATTTCTTCTTCTTCTTCTTCTTCTTCTTCTTCTCCTTCTTCTTCTTCTTCTTCTTCTTCTTCTTCTTCTTTTGGGCTCAGCACTTTTTCAGCTTTCCAGACCATTAATTTTCTTTCATTTTCTACCGTATGATTCCCTGCTATCGCTCACACATCTTTAAAACTGACCGCATCACCCCTATTCTTTCAATGTGCGACTTTATTGGTCCGTCTGCGGGGCGACAAGCAAGGATATTCTTTCCTCGCCTTTGTTAATTTTTAAATATATATAGGTAATATGAGTGCTCGTCGCGTATTTTATCTACAAAAGGATGCTAACGGAAAGGCTATGGGACATAGAACCCTATTCAAATAGACCAGGTACCTCGCTAGTCAACACAGTACAGTGTAATTACACACAGTTGAGTTGAAGCGGAAATGACTTAGTATTTACTTGTGTCCTTTTCTAGACGTGCCTCAATGGATTACAGTTGCACTTGTAATTGCGCTACAAAAATACAACAATGAATTTACATACTTTACATGTGTTAACACCATAAGACTTCCTATCGTACATACTTTAGCGATCTGTGTGTTAAATCATAAGACATCCTATCGTTGATTTTCTTCATATTTTGATAATGTTGATTGCCTTCATAATAGTTTGATTGATTGATTGATTGATTGATTGATTAATTTAACGACAACAGCAATCCGTTAGGGTCATATTGTGTCGGTTTTGTAAGTATGCGGATACTGCGAACAATTAAAATAGACAAAACAAGTAATGTATAAACTAAAAACCAACTACATTAAATTTAAAACTTGATGTATAAGTGCATTTCTTTAAGGGAAGAAATGATTTGGCTTGGTGTTAGTTACGTTTGTAAAAAGGTCTTTAACAAAATTCACATTGTAATAGCGTGAACGAACGTTTTGAAAATCTGCACAGTTCAGTAGAATATGCTTCACAGTCAAACGTTCCTGAAAACCAATGCGCTCTGGAGGCGCATCGCCATAATAGCTATAAATATTCTTATCTTGTGCAAATACGCACAATCACACACATACATATGGGTCTAGGACAATTCCCCCCAGACAACTCCCCCCCGCCAACAATCCCCCCCGAACAATTCCCCCCGTAGGACAATTCCCCCCCCCCAGGACTATCCCCCCCTCCCCACTTAAAGAGAGAGAGAGAGAGAGAGAGAGAAAGAGAGAGAGAGAGAAATAAAAAAAAATAAAAATGAATATGGGGGTGGGGGGAATAGTCCTCGGGGGGGGGGGAATTGTCCTACGGGGGAATTGTTCGGGGGGGAATTGTCGGGGGGAATTGTCCTGTTCCCATACATATATAGACACCCCATCCCCCCCACCCCAGTGTATGTTATTGTTAGTTTGGCGCAAATCAACAATTTCCACAAAACCCATCGGGGGGGGGTGAAATAACCCCCCTTCCTCCTACCTGTCCACACGTTTTTTTCTCAACACATTTGAACTTCTTGAAGCCTGTTTTCATGTGGAAACTTGGCAGAATTTGAATAAGTTTTCCACGAAGAAATATAAATTAAATGTTTTAAGTGCGAAATAGAAGCTGATCTCGTGCGTCTATTATAACACCCAAGTAAGGGGAAATGCCTTGTTATGTCTAATGAGGGATGAAAAGTAAACATTTTAAAATTATTTTCAATAAAAAAAGTTAAAAAAAAGAGAGACATATATATTCAAGAGTAGTGAAATTTGCTCTCGAAACATGCTGATATAAAGTTATGTCAAGTATGACCAATACTAAAGCTTTTATATACATTAAAAAGATTTAGAGAAAACGCTGTGACTGGACGGTGTCAAATGCCTTTGAGGCATCACGATAAGCGCTAATGCCTCTCAGGCATCGTGATACGGACGATTCAACTCCTGTACTGGTACGACAGATGCATTGCTGGCATTGCTGCGGATCAAGTGTGTCGCATCAGTAACACTTCTCATGTGGTGAGCATTGTGGAGCATGAGATTTCTTGCAAAGTGTTTCCTCAAGGGCAAAACAAATACGAAACATTTCAGCGATCACATTTGTTGACAAGTTGATTGGAGTTGTGTCACCCGGCCGAGCGGATGAAAAGAACAGGCACGGAAATTGCATCCGACAAACCTAACCAGTCAAAAATTTATCACAGACACTTTTTTCTGGTGCAAGGTAGTGGAGTAGTGATTTAGAAGCAATTCTCTTCGTATTTGTATGATTTTGAAATAACCTGGCTTTGAATATTCAGAAATCAAAGTTACCTATATTTGTTATCATATACGTGAATAAAAATTATAAAGGGGTTTTTGAATACGCGTTGGAGGCCTTGGAAATGATGCCGATTTGATATCTTTATTTATCTATGTGGAGAAATGAAGTGGACAGGACAAGACCCAGCTGAACTCAGAATTAATGCGACAGACAGATATACAATTATTTATACCAATTCGAGCTTCTGTACTGCTGTAAATCATGCGTTTTATCACAAAACTACAGACAGAAGAGGCAATATTTCAAAAGATATCACGTCATTATCTGAAAATAAACCAGATGCGTGTCAAAAGCCTTATCAGTATCCATGGGTGCTAAAGCTGGGATCAACGAAGGCCCCTTAATCAAGAACTTCATAAACAAAAGCAAATTTATTTGCTTTAATTAGTTCATTTTGATTTCAGTGCATGAGTATTAATTTAAGAAATGACGTGTTTATATACGGCACAGTGGCATTTGCTATAAATCTTTCTAAATTTAAACGCTGGAGTAATTAACATGAAAACACGTGGACTAAATGTAGGTGGCTTAAAACATAAATGGTCATAATCATGCACAACTTATCATGAAAAAAAACAGCGACTATTAAGAACTCTTGTTTTAGCAGTGCACTCTCAATGTAGCCAGTGTGTCGTAATGTATAGACGCGGCTCAGCCAAAAAAAAAAAAAATAATAATAAAAAAAGTAAAAAAATAAAGATTTACTTTGAACACTTGGTTTTAGATCTTAAATACCAGTATTGAGGCAAATACAATCCAACACATGGACATGGACGTGTAGAGCACGGGGTTGACTTACTCCGAATAAATTTCCTGGAGGGCGGAGGGGGCACTGACTTATCACCCCAAGTAATGACCATTGTTTCGGTCATCTAACGATAGCCATGCAATAATAATAATAATAATAATAATAATAATAATAATAATAATAATAATAATAATAATAATAATGTACAAAAATGCCAATAGAACTTATTATTTGGGGTATATCGCGATCTTTCTTCATTCAAAAGCAAAATTTCAACCTTCCAAATATCAGACAATTAGCTTGTCCCTGTTCGTAATGCGAAGCATACAGTTTGCCATTTGAACTTCTTTTTAGATAATGATCTTGTTCTATTCAAATTATCGTTATGTTAAAAAAGCACTAATTGCAGGTTCTTAAGATGTGGCATGAAATTTCAACAACTCCAGAATTTGATATATATAATAAATAACCTGTTGGCACATGGCATTTTGCCATCTTAAGATAGCTCCAATCGACAGATACCCCTGACAAGAAAAAGAAAGTTTCACGTTTTGACTAGAAATTTATAAAAGATTGGTTAACATATTGTAGAGGAACCGCGAAAATATGTACATTTTAGTTTCACTGACTTACTTTTTCCGAGTTGGTCTTATTTGTGTGTGTGTCTGTTTTTTTTTGTTTTTTTTTTGAATAATATAAATGAAGTAGAACGTGACAATTGCAAGGTGGTCCAATTTCCGGTGTGGCTCTGTTTTGTGGTTCCAGGTGGTACAACTTCCGGGGTGGCTCTATTTCTGGTTTGATTCTGTTTTGGGGTTCCAGGTCGTCCTATTTCTGGTTTTATTCTGTTTTGGGGTTCCATGTCGTCCTATTTCTGGGTTGATTCTATTTCAGAGTTGCGCTGGATACAAGTTTATAAAAAGCCTCCACAAGGTATACTTGTAGAAATCTATGGAATTACTGGTGTTTTGAAATTACTACAAAATTATTTGGCCTTTTAATCACCACGAAAATGTGCAATGCCTGTAAGATTAGAAAAATCTAACGCCTACGCACAGAGAAAAAAACACTAAAATGAAAGCACAAACGTCATGGAGTGTCCTCTGGTAACACTTGGCACAAAAAGTGTACAAATATATGTCAGCCTTTTAGGATAAATTGACATAGTCATAAAAACACTCCCACAGGGATAAATTTCTTTTCTCTGCAATTTCTCTAGGTTTTTTAAACTTTAAAATGACATTAACATGGCAAGTGGTTTGTTATAAATGGCCAGTAAATGACCCTCTACATAGGATTCATAAACTTTCGTGTTGCAAAAAGTTGACTATGACTTTTAAAAGCAAGTTCCATAAATAAGTTGCTGTAATGTCGTTTTTACAGATGTAAATGTAAACACCAGATATTTCGATGCTGAGAAATGCCAGCCGTTTTAACCATAGTCAAATGACCTTTTAAACTGTCTAACCAAAATGACTGAAACTATTCTCTATCCGTTAATTCTGGATACAGCCCACGCGGGAACAGGACAATTCCCCCCCCCAGACAATCCCCCCTAGTAAATCCCCCGACAATTCCCCCCGTAGGACAATTTCCCCCGAGGACTATTCCCCCAATTCATTTTTTTTCTTTTCTTTGTATCTCTCTCTCTCTCTCTCTCTCTCTCTCTCTCTCTCTCTCTCTCTCTCTTTTTTTTTTTTTACAAGCCCACGCACCCATTTCCCCCTAAAATGAGCACTTTTATGTCGGCTGGTCAACTCCTTCGTTGTGTTGTTATGTTCGGAAGCACGATAAAAGGGGTGAGTTATGTAAACATTAAACTGATTTGTGTCGCCTGATTGCCTTTGTTGTTATTTTTACGACTTTTTTTGTAGGTTTTGAAAACTCGCCAAAGCAGCGCCGATATCATAAAAATGGGGTAAAACTGCCGTTTTCAAGAAACAAATGCCTCACAACTGTTTTCAATGGGTTTATTTTTGTTTGTTTTTAACGGGCGTAAATATAAATTAATTCGGTAATTTTTTCACATATCGTTCAATTGAACATGAGTGCAGTGGAACTCCGGAAACAGAACCACCAGTGGGACTAGAGTGGTTTGATTTCCCGGCTGTCTTAACTCTGCAATTTGACTATTGAAAAATAGTTCTATTTACGAGGTGGATCCATTCCAGGGCGGTTTTAATCCCGGGATTCTGATGCATTTGAAGTACTTACCATTTCGTCGAGGGACATGAGGTCGCAGGTTTTGCGCTGCGGCTGCGGTTCTTGGGGTTGCGGCGGCGGCGATGGTGGCGGCGACTCTCCTGCCAACTCCCTGTCAATCTCCTGTTCCAGCTGGATCAGCTGCGGCGCCAGCATGCCGTACTTGGCACCACGACGCGCTACTTCTAACAGGCACAAGATGACATTACGCTCATGGCGCCGATTCACGAGATCTTCCGTCTCGAAACGCAAGTCGTCCGGAATACCAAGCCGTACGCACCATGACAAGAAGTTGCTGATGTTATCCCTGGCAAGGAACGTTCCAGCCTTGGCACTCCTTTTATAGCGTACGCCGTCTTCCGCGAAAGACAATGGTGTGCTACGCGGATTCGATTGCCGTGTCGTGATTCCCGATTCGTGGATGAAATCTTGGACAGCGTTGGCGTGTTGGCATAGCAACACACCCGTTTCAATATCTTCAAAGAAACTCTCCGGGTTGATTGTGACGTCATAGAGGGTGTTGAACCACTCGGAGAGATCCTCCATCATGGCAAACAAGTACTCATCTTTGGTTTTGTAAGGCTGCACGGATTTTCGCTCCAATGCCAAGACGACTTCGCTCGGATCATCCCCCGTGGATCCAGACACGTCCGAACACACAGATGCTGCCTCTGGATCCAGTAAGCGGAACCCGCCGCTTGCCGCGCTCATACTGTGACCAGTGACGCTTCGTTTATATCAGTTTCGCATGCACTTCTAATCCCATTCTTATTCCTTACTGTTAGCTGTGTTGAACCTGCAACAGTGTGGGAAAATCACATTAAACTTCCTACAGTTTGTGCTTATATTTAACATACCGTCACTTTTAAAGGCGGTATTTAGGTTTGAAATTACAGTAAAACACGCGTACACTAAAACAGGTTCTTCAGTGTCATTCAATACTGTACACAAACTGTATTTCTGTCACAAGATTTCCGCGATCCAGTCAGATTACAACCAACCAAACATCGCAATTCAACCAGTTAAAAAATGAATATCGTGTCATAAATTACTAATACAGAGTTCTGTGCGGTGGCAAATATATATATATTTGTGCGGTGGCAAATATATGTATAATATATATTGTAGCGCTACATATATTTTTCTGTGCTGATTTTTTATCTCGTTAGAAGTGAGATCAACAAACCATTCGCCGCGTTTGTTAACAATTAAGGAATCTTCTTTAGAACAAAACGTAGTCCCGTTAACTTGTACTGATACACAGAGCGCGATAAAACGCCAGATTTATTTATTGTCTTTGTGTGCCAGTCTTTTTATCGCACATTGACAGATCCGTACTTCTCATCGTAAACACCACTTGTGGATCCTCTTTTTCTCATTAATATGGTCAAACTTCAACGAGCTGTATCAAATCCTTATACACCACGATTCAATCAGTTCAACGTTGATGGGATTTACGACATTTTCTACATTCCTTCAGACGTTTTTCATTTTCATCCTAAGAACGTTGTTTTTGTTATTTTTTCCTAAAAGGTCTTTCTATTTGGAGCAAATTGACACGGGTGGAACGAATTTGGTATATAAAGTTTCTCACGCGGAATTAACCTGCCTTCATAGGGCGGTGTCTGGCTTTTATACAAGAGTCGTAATCCATAATGCCATTATAAAATATATCCATGTAGTCCCGCACTGCTGAGGTCATACTGTAATTATGCACCTCCCAGCTATAAACTTTTACCCATATAAGTCCAAAATAAAGCTTGTGTGGCGAGCAGATCCAGAGTTATTTGATCATAAAATCATAACTTATTTAGACTATATGTCTGAGAACAATCTTCAGCTGAGAGTCTAATACGAATATTGCGATTCAGTTCTCCAGCTAGTATGCTTTATATATGAGCAGAAAAATAAATATATGTGTTTTAGATGCTAACAAAATATGGGAATACATTAGTTGTTTATCCAAATTGATGAGTGTCGTGTCGAGATGCAATGTTTCTTTGTATGAACGATCGCTTATGTCGAGCTGAATTAAGCTACAGATGCATTGCTTTAATTCATGGGAACAGCATTTGCATTTGATATGAATGCAGTAATATATCGATACGTTTTTTTTTCTCACCAGAGGCGGGTCCGGCACTTGATCAGAAGCGGGGGGTGGGGAGGGGGCGCTGGTTTCAAACAGGTTTAGTGATAGTTTCAAGTCTATCTTTTTTGCAAAAGGGAGCACTTAATCGTTTTAATTTCCTTGGATTTGGTTGAGAGAACCCCTACTCCTCCCTCAACCCCCCCCCCCCCCCCGCCCGATCCGCCACTCTGTAATACACTATACGCCACACACCACTTTTGAGCAGACACAAAACTGTGTTTAGAATGGCATGCTGGTATTTCTTTTTGTACCCACTTCTTTGCTTTCTTCTTATCTGATTTCTATTTCTACTCCTCTACTCAAGTGACAACCGTTGTGTTTATTATTGCACTGGGCTCTGTGAAACATAATGTACTTTAAATTAAATAACTGCAGTGTTCTTGATGCTGCGTGCAACACGGAGTAAGACAACAGCAAGATGTTGCACAGCGAATCGCAAAATCGATCCAAACAGTTCGATCGGTTTTTTTTCTATTGCTTACATCGAAAAAACTACACATGAATTTCCAGGTAAACAGACTTGTCTCGGGCCGAATTGTCATGGATTCAAGTTTCGAATATGTGCAAAAATTAGTACCAGTACCATAATAGGAAAGGACTGGTTTTGGCACATGCAAATTTTCATCGGAGAAATCCTTCCTCTTATAGCGACCCCACGTACCTCACCCCTTCCTGCTTTTCACTGCACGGACTAATTTGCAACATCGACACAGGCAAAACATGAAAGCGGAGCTTCCTTTTCGAAGTTAATTGCTCTTTCAGTGTTTTAACGTAATTTATATCAAGTTTAATTGAACCGTTATTTTTTTTAGTCTGTTTCAGCAGTTTTTCTCTTTTGTTTCATTATGCGGGTCCTGTATTCTCACACAAGTTCAATATGTCTGCAGGCAGAGTATGCACAGCAGCGAAAGGCATAACCACATGCAATGAGTAATGTCCATTTAATACCAACCAAAAAAAAAAACGCGAGATTTAGCGAGATTTATATGCGCGAGATTTAGCGAGACAAGGTGCATAAAATCAAGGCCAGGTTACTTTTCAGTCATTGCATCTGTGGCCTTGCTATCAGAGAAAATTATCTAAAAATGCATGAATTAAACATTAAAATGGACGTTTCATGTCAGATGTAATTGATAAATATGTTTTTTTAATCCTTCTGTCAAAAAGAAAAACAGCCGCGTCCTCGTCACAGAAACCCCATGACAGTGAAGAGCAGTACTTTTACATGTACAGTACTGTCCCAGAAATAGGACCACTGATGGTATTGAAATACCGTGGTCCGATTTCCGGGATGGCACTGTTGGCAATGGCAGGCAACTAGAGACTATTTGTGAACTGGCCAGGTTAAAGTGGTCCTATCCAAGTGTTTCTCTGTAGCTGCAAAGAGGTAGGTGCGCCTCGTTGCAACACAATTTAGTCCGAAGGACAGTGGATATTTTTTCACTTATTGAGAAAGCCGGATTCGATTTTTTTAAGCTTTTGAGGTCTATTGCGTGTCTAAAGTCTCAGTATGTGCATTTTTCGTCTCTATTGTAAAGAAGTTCCAGTCTTACTCTACGCTGTTTGAATATTATGCAGATTTTACTCCAAACTATTAGCATCAATAGCAAGGCCTACGGGATTTCAACATCACATATCTTTAAACTAAATTGCTTTGAGTCAATTTAATATATACATACATACATACATATATATATATATATATATATATATATATATATATATATATATATATATATATATATATATATATATATATATATATATATATATATATAATATGTAACAAATACATAGAGTAGTTCATCAGCAACACTTGAAATAAGCGTAATAGCTGATATTCCAATGGGTCGATTTGATCCACTCTCACTCCATATCCTCCGTTCCATCTTGTGTTGCTTTATTAGTGATTCTTGAAACACGACCTGCTCGTATCCGCGCGCTGTTCTAGATAATGCAAGAATTTTGTATTTTCCACAGCAATCACAATGAAGCATAGAAAAGTAACTTGCACGAGGTATGCAAAAATAAACGCTTATGCAGAGATTTCATTTCTGAATACAAAGGCACAATTGGCTTTGAGAGTGCGGGTTATCTGTACATGTCTTGAATTTGGTAAGATATCAATCTGATGAGTACAAAAAGATTGCATAATTAAGCACCCGATATTGGTATCATAAAACATATATTTGCTGGTGATATTTGATATTTACCCATATATCTTGCCCTGTATAAAGAGCACAAATGACCCTTATTGACAAGCTGTTTCATGTTTGGACTTGCCAAGAAAAGTAAACGAATAAAACTACAAACGGACTTTCCAATCCTTTTCACCATTCCATCTTGAAAACTATACTTTAAGCCGCTTTTGAGAGGCAGCATTTGTTATTTTCAGCAGCTTTTGGCATGCTACAGTAACTACTTTCAGTAGTTTTTGGCATGCTGCAGTAACTACTTTTAGCAGTTTTTGGCATGCTGCATTAACTACTTTCAGCAGTTTTTTGCATGCTGCATTAACTACTTTCAGCAGCTTTTGGCACGCTGCAGTAACTACTTTCAGCAGCTCTTGGGGATGCTGCAGTAACTACTTTCAGCAGCTTTTGGCATGCTGCAGTAACTACTTTCAGCAGCTTTTGGCATGCTGCAGTAACTACTTTCAGCAATTTTTGGCATGCTGCAGTAACTATTTTCAGCAGCTTTTGGCATGCTGCAGTAGCTACTTTCAGCAACTTTGGCATGCTGCAGTAACTACTTTCAGCAGCTTTTGGCATGCTGCAGTAACTACTTTCAGCAGCTTTTGGCATTCTGCAGTAACTACTTTAACCAACTTTTGGCATGCTGCAGCAACTACTTCAAGCAACTTTTGGCATGCTACAGTAACTACTTTCAGCAGCTTTTTGCATGCTGCAGTAACTACTTTCAGCAGCTTTTGACATTCTGCAGTAACTACTTTCAGCAGCTTTTGGGGATGCTGCAGTAACTACTTTCAGCAGCTTTTGGCATGCTGCAGTAACTACTTTAAGCAACTTTTGGCATGCTACAGTAACTACTTTCAGCAGCTTTTGGCATGCTGCAGTAACTACTTTCAGCAGCTTTTGACATTCTGCAGTAACTACTTTCAGCAGCTTTTGGGGATGCTGCAGTAACTACTTTCAGCAGCTTTTGGCATGCTGCAGTAACTACTTTCAGCAGCTTTTGGCATGCTGCAGTAACTACTTTCAGCAGCTTTTGGCATGCTACAGTAACTACTGGTGGTGGTGGAATTGGTGGTGGCAAAAGAACATCACAGGCTGACAGAAGCGCCCACCTGCCTGCAGTTAAAGGGGGTCCTGAAAAGCGCAACTTATCCTTCTACCCAACTACTCTCCTCGCTGAACCGTCATGAAAAATGGGCACAGCTTATCGGCTTACCCAATTGCTCTCCTCGCTGAACCGTCATGAAAAATGCGCGCACCTTATCCGCTTACCCAATTTCTCTCCTCGCTGAACCGCCATGAAAAATGCGCGCACCTTATCCGCTTACCCAATTTCTCTCCTCGCTGAACCGTCATGAAAAATGGGCACAGCTTATCCGCTTACCCAATTGCTCTCCTCGCTGAACCGTCATGAAAAATGCTCACAGCTTATCCGCTTACCCAATTGCTCACCTCGCTGAACCGTCATGAAAAATGGGCGCACCTTATCCGCTTACCCAATTGCTCTCCTCGCTGAACCGTCATGAAAAATGGCCACAGCTTATCCCCTTGCCCAATTTCTCTCCTCGCTCAACCGTTCCCAACCTCCCAACATAATATACGGAAAAGCACATACGCAATAGTTATCCAGGTATCGATGTTTTACAAGCCAGAATAAATATCTCGGATGTATCCCTGGCACGTATCTACTGTAAAACATTCCAGTCTTTGTGGTCAATCTTGATTAAAAGATTGGTAAAAAGTATGACTTTTTAGATTTTGCCCCTTTCTAACGACTTTTATAAAATACTGATTCGAAATGGTCCTATTTGATTTAGCATCATTTCGATATTAAGTAGTGAGATAAAACACATGTCTTTTCATTTTTTATCACGAAATAAGACTGTACAACAAGCTGTGAATATAGTCTAAAAATAGCTCAGTTCACCTGTTGGAAAGATAGACGTCTATATTTCATCTGAACAGATAATCCCTTGACACAGTTTCAGCCATCGTTTGTATATATGTATTAAATAACATTTGTTCCTTTCCTGGTCCTTTAATTTGTTAATATCTTGACTTTATTACGTCAAAGTACTATTTTGCCAGGCTCATACGCAAGCCAGCTGCGTTTTAGGCACAGAAAATCATTCATTATTCATCCAAAATGCTAATGAAATGCACTTCAGTTCTGTTCTACACTTACCACACACCGATCAAATATCCTATTCTGAAAGTTTGAACTTTTCCCAGCAATTGGCGCGGGATAAAATAACTGAAGTCCTCGTTACGTATATTCAAGCGCGAGCCCATCTATCATTTTACTATCAATTGTGAATATTTGAAAGGGCAAGTGCCGAAAATATATCGTTTGCCTCCAGTACACACATGGTTATTCATCGGCGATATATTTGACAATTAACAAAACGCATCAAACCACATCAAGAAACATCAACAACTACCTTTAGTTTTTCAATTTGTACTAGTGAATGTGAAAAGACTTAAAATTGTATTCTCTATTACGCCCCAATGCAACGTAAGTAATTTCATGTGGTATTTCGTGGTAGTTCAAATACTTGGCATGCGGGGACAACATGGGGCGCCTCGTAAACTGTTCAGTGGGGGGAGAAATTGACAAGAAAATAACTTCTTTAGTTCCGTCTTTATGTTAAAAGTTATTGTGTTGACTTCTGTTTATTTGGACTATGTTCTTCAAGCTGAGACTAAGCTCATGTATAGTGTTACATATAATGTTAGTTTGCACGCGAATTTGGAGTTCAAATTGAGATACGTAAACATAATAGATATTTCCTTTAAAAACGAATATCAGTAAATATCTTCAAAAGGTATACTTGTAACAAGGTTCAGTGAATGAAGGTCTTCACGAGCATTCTTATACCAAATTTCTTCTCTACCAACTCTTATTTTACATAATCCTAAATATTCTATCAACGGTGATGTGTAGCTATTAATAATACATACAATATACCAGAAAACGAGGATAAGACCATTCCCTCCTCCTCCCTCTATGTCAAGGAATATTTTCGGAATCAAGATAAGGGCAAGATAAGGGCAAGATAAGGGCAGCAGTTCTCATTGAGAGACTCTGTACAGTACAAGCCCGGAACAGGATCTCTCTTCTCTCTTCTCTCTTCTCTCTCTCTCTCTCTCTCTCTCTCTCTCTCTCTCACTCTCTTCTCTCTTTCTCTCTCTCTTCTCTCTCTCTCTTTCTCTCTCTCTCTTCTCTCTCTCGCTCTCTCTCTCTCTCTCTTTCTCTCTCTCTCTTCTCTCTCTCTCTCTCTCTTTCTCTCTCTATCTTCTCTCTTTCTCTCTCTCTTCTCTCTCTCGCTCTCTTCTCTCTCTCTCTCTCTCTCTTCTCTCTCTCTCTCTCACTCTCTCTCTCTTTATCTCTCTCTCTTTCTCTCTCTCTCTCTCTCTCTCTCTCTCTCTCTCTCTCTCTCTCTCTCTCTCTCTCTCTCTATATATATATATATATATATATATATATATATATATATAAATTCACCGGTGGTTTTTATCTCAGAGGTTCCCCTGTATGAAGGAAGGTTTAATATAAAATTTGAATGTGTTTCATTTTTTTTCATTATTGAAATGAATAAGTGATGGGAAAACATCAACATGACATGACATCAGAATTAAACATCTATGATAACTTACTAAAGCATGAACAGTTTTATACTTGTTTTCTAAATCTGTATTATACCTAACGGAACTGCGAGTGTGGGTTAGACCCCAGAAGTGCTTTTGTACACCAAGGTACAACAATCTCCTTCATTTAGGTTTATAGAGCGAGCCTCCTTGAGTGATAAAAAAACACTAAAAAGTTGTTTCGATGCGTTGGCGGCTTAATGTATACACGAGGAGATATTTATTAAAGGTATTTATGAAATCATAAGGATGATTTATTCATTTGATTGCGTGGCAAAAGATACATGCCCATTGTGTGGTGTTCAATGTTAACATCTTTCAAGAATCCTTGAAACCTTTTAAATTACCGAAACTACGTCTGATTCAACAATATTTCAAAAATGTAGTCTTTCCATGTCAAAGAAATTATTTTAATTCCTATAAATCAACCACCGTTGCCATTGGTCATGATCCTGCCCCTCCCTTGCCACCAAATGAATTATCTAACACAATTACTGGAGTATCCTCCCGACCCCCTCCCCACCGTCCTGTCTGCCTCACACGTCTCACAATTTCAGAATTTTTTAAATAATAATGGTAAAATATATAGAGAATGTTATGAAGCATTTGTTTTATTCCGCTTATTTGCACTCAGAATGTTATGACTAGTGCTCTATTTCCTTGTATTGGTTCCTGATCTCAGCCTCTCTAGCATCATATCATGACTGATTGATGTCAAGCAACATGACTGATGCCAGTATGCTGTAGCTTTACGAGATTTTGTTTTTTTTTGTTTTGTTTTTTTTATTTCATGTTTTTTACTCCCCGGAAATTCATTAACGCTTCGAATCGACAGCGTGACCTTTTTTCCGGTGAATGTGAATTTGAATGGTTATGAATCACTGGCAAACTCTCTGCTCTGACTTTTTGAAACCAACGCTTCTGCGTTAATGTCAAAGAGCGAAGCATTGCAGGCGGTTTGTGAGCCAACAGTTGTAAATTACTCAGGGCCGCAATTCACTGTAAGTTCGGCTGTGGTAACAATGAGTCGTGAACCACACATTCAGCATTTTTTTTATGAAGAATTAAAATTACTAGGACTGAATGAATGAAGAGCTGTTTCTGCAGAAGTAAAACTCCCCCCCCACCTTACCGCCGTCAAAACCATTTCTGTGGTAACAAGACAAATTCTCTCCCTTAATAATAATAATAATAATAATAATAATAATAATAATAATAATAATAATAATAATAATAATAATAATAATAATAATAATATAACAGCGCTCCTGTGGTATACTCGCCCTACCATTTTTATTCACTTTCTCATTGCACCTTTCTGCGCTATAAATTAGGTCTAAAACAACTAAATTACAAAAGGACATTTGTCTTTCGCAAATTCATTCCAGAACCGATCCTTTTTTCTGCCTCGTCATTATGTAAATGATCAAAATGCTGACAGATGTGAACCGTAAAAAAATTGCGGACCTGTATAATCGCTATCATTTTAGGATGTATGTATTTTTCTGCTGGTTTTCTGTTTGCTGTGTTTTTCTGATCCGCGCTAACTATCAATAAAAGAGGTCAAATATCCCAGGAGTGTCGTATTGACTTGGTCGTACGAAATTTGTTTCTTCCGTGGGGGGGGGGGGGGGGAGCGGGGGAGGGGGTGAGCTGTCCAGAGATCTGATTGCTTACGTTACAGCGGACCTTCGCGGTACAGTGAATTAAATAACAGGCCTAGATTTCGTTTGCGTTATCTTTGTGTAAAATATCTGAATCTTAGAACAGACTATATGGGAGTTTTGCATCAGTTTACATTCAGCAAAAAAAAAAAAAAGCGCTAATTACATTGGCTGCAACATGAGCACTCTTGTTTCAGTTCTTACTGGTTATTTTTTATCACTTTATGTGATATTACTCACCTTTAGATGAAATGCAACACAAGTCTGATAAGGTGTGTTTATTGATCTGTCTTCGATATATTTGATAAGATGCAGACGCTCGACGTTATAAGTTACAATCTCGCATCCACATTTCTGCTATAACACAAATATTTAGACACGCGCCTTCCATAAACCACTGCGCTATTTCAATAGCCTTTAAGGAAGAAACAGTTGCAAATCAAGACGTAAACAATTGCAAAGATCAGTTCATCCTTGTTTTTTTTTAAAAAAGCTACATTTTTTTTTACGCTGTCAAAGTGCGTCACAGCATTGCAGTTTTACCTTAACACCCACATAAATCTATTCGCCACAGTGCCGCAGTGATATTGAAATCTGACTCCACCAAGTGTAGTGTTTTCGCAACACTGTACAATTATTAATCATTATTACAACAATTTCCAGATCTAATTCTAAGCCGACCGCTGCCATTCTTGAGCCACAGTGAAGCAGTTGTTTCGTGGCATTACCCAGTCTGAGCTTTTACGCAATATCCCATTAACTCACAACTGTGTCCTGATGTTATAATAATGCTACAACGCATCCTTTATGGGGCTCATTCGTTGCATCACAGCACTTTACTATTCCACCTTAGTCACATGTTAAGAGCATTGCTGGGTCTTTAAAAAAAAACACACAAACAACATCACGACCCAGCCCAGTCTTATACGACACACTCACATCAGCTTCATAGCAGCATTCCAGACGTAGTCAATAGAAACTGCAGACAAAATACCCCACAGCCATACTAGACAGCGGCCTTGGACATTGACCTTCCATAGCAGTGAGGCTCAGCTCACTGCAGAAGACTCATTTGCAGCGAACTACTCATCTTTAATCACTTCTCTTGAAGTCAGTTGCCAAGAGACTTTGCAGAGAGACTTTTTTTTGGGGGGGGGGGGGGGGGTTTACAGTAATCAATAGATTTTATTCTCTATTTCGATTTAAAAATGGATATTAAGATACGTAGCCGTTCCCTTTAGATTTGAAAGTGAAAGTATTTGTAGTTACTTATTTAAAAGCACACAAATAGGACCACTCGGTAAATAGTACCATCTCTCAACAGCTACGTTGCGGTTGCCTTTCAAATAGGTCCTACCCCGGGAAAAAAATAGTGCCACTATGATTCAATAACCCTGGTGGTCGTATTTTCCCGATTAATACTCCCATTTAAAAAATTCACTCTACCATTACTGCATTGAGCAGATCAGTGTGCATCGCATTGGTGGTGGTTGTGGTGGTTGCAGCGGTGATGGTGGAGATGGAGACGGTGATAGTTTGGTGATGATGTGGTGTTGGGGGCGGTGGCAGCGGTGATGGTAGCGATGTTGACGTGATAGTGTTGATGATGGTGGTGGCAGCGGTGATGCTGTTGGTAGCAGTGGTGATGGTGGAGATGGTGACGGTCATAGTGTTGATGGTGGTGGTGATGGTGGCAACGGCGGTTGTGGTGATGTTAAGCAGTTGTAAAGAACATAAACTTACCGAACTGATGGATACGCCTAACCACCATCTTAATTGTAACTTGTATATTTACAAATAAACACCCCCACAGGATGGTGAATTTTCGCATTTTATCCGGTAAAACTTCATGTTTCCTTCCTATGTATGAGCAATATTGTAACTACAATGTAAAAATCCTTTTTTATCCTCCAGTTATTATAGAACTCACATCTGCTGTCGGTTAAAAAAAGCACACACAAAAACACCGAAGATATGAACTCAGTAGTGTTGAATCACAGACTTTTAAAAAACCGCATAGCATTTTTTATAAGTGTTTTATTGTGTCAATAGAAATGCTTCCGCATTAGAGGCTCATTCACTGACTCGGCTGAATAATTCGATGATTAAGATAAAGAATACGGCATGGCATCCTTCACTCGACCTTTGTGGAAGCTATTCACATTTTGCCGTCTTTTTTTCCCCAAGGTTTATCAGTAATTTTTCTTTGAAATGAATTTAGTTATAAAACCACATTAACTTTTTTTGGCTTGTACTGTATGAAGCGTTGTAACTAGTCGTAGCTGTATTTTGTTTCTCGTATGTGCGGTGAGGAAATGGCGTAATGGAACAGTTTGTGTTTGCTGCTGGTTGCTAAACACGTGCGCACGTGTTCCTCCAAGCCATGTGGAGGTATGCTATGTAAATACTATATTGATTGATTATCTCCACCATTATGGGCAGTTATTAGCATCATATTCTCAGGGCTTTGTTATCTGTGATATTATAAAAAGCTAATTGTCTCAGGAATATATGCTGGCATAAAGGGTGAATGGGCAGTCAAAAATTTTTGGTTCCATTTGGGTCACCATACATGCTAAAGAAAGAA